>CM053587.1:322958816-322994511 GCA_028646515.1 Pseudochirops corinnae | reverse complement strand
ACTGTCCCTGTCCCTGTCCCTCTACAGAAGTGTGCACTTTCATCAACCCTCCCCCCTACCCTACCCTCCCCTCCATCATCCCACCTCTCATCCCCATTCCTCCTACTCTTCTGTGTGGCAAGATACCCAGTTTAGAGTTTATGTAACTTTTCACTTCTAATGTACTCATTGACATCATATTACATTATATTTTATTTTGCAATAAATCTAAAACTATTAGGGCATAAACTGCATTAAGACTTTTGGGACACTCTATATATTTACAAGCTGCATCATGATACAAAAGATTTAATACCGGTTTTAGAATCAGACAGATGATTTAAATCCTGCCTTAGATACTTGCTAGCTGAGTGACCGTGGGCAAGTCAAATGAACTCTGTCAAAGCCAATTCCCTCATCAGCAAAATGAAAGGGTTGAGTGTGATGACCAATAAGGGCTCTTCCAGCTCTAAATCTAGGAGCTTGTTTATATCTATGTAAATCTTATTAACTATACTTGACCATAAACTCCTTAACAGTAGGAAATATATATTTGTATGTACTCTAGTGCCTAGAACCATATTTTCCACGTAGTAAACTTAGCTCTTTTCCCTCAATCATAGCCCTGGATCATTGTCACTATCAACAACAATCACAGGATACATAGCACTTTAAGTTTTGCAAAGCAATTTATAAATATTGTCTCATTTGATCCTAATGACAACCCAGAGAAGTAGGTGCTATTATTAATCACCCTTTTGCCGATAAGGAAACTGAAGGGAATAGAGGTTAAGTTACCTGTCCAGGGTCACACAGCTAGTGAAAGTCACATAATTCAGGTCTTCTTGATTCCAAGTCCAAGTCTCTATCCATTAAACCAGCCCGCTTCTTAACTCAGTGGTCCTTTACTTTTCCCATATGGAGACCATCTTTGGAAAGAGAGTGGCATCATAAAATCAGTCTCATTAAAGAAAAAAGAAAACAGGTCTTATTGTAAGGGAAGCTCAGTGAGTTTTCAATCATATACAATATGAGGAAATGAAAAAATCCAATGATTTTATTAGTTTAGAAGGGAAATTTTGTGCAAACTGGGCTGATTAGGGACTTGGAAGAGAAAGGTTTGGATCTCTCAGTTGGAAATTGGCCATGAGCCACCTTATGGGTGGGTATTCACATTCAATAGTGTATTTGCATAAAAGAGGGGAATGTGTCATTTGTGACCAAGTAGGAATTCTAGCTGAGGGATATTGAAGACAACAAGGGAAAGTGAAAATATTTGTCACTTTATCACTACTCTATTCATTGGAGACTTTTTTAATATTAATATAAAAATCAATAAAGCAAGACACAATTTTTTTGGTGATAACATCGGCTTCTTTCTCCAGACATGTAGGATTAGATTACTGATAGATAATTCTCTGCCACTCTGCCAGCCTCATCAAAAGGATCTGCTGTCTTGATTAATAAGCGTTGTGACAATATGTGGATTGTGGAGTAGTGGGTGGCCAATCATTTTTAAAGAAAACGTAATTCTCATGAAAGACACCTGTCAGGGAATGAATCTTAGGAGCAGGATTGTGATTATCAATTTTCAGCCACCCCCACAAGCTAGTTTCCAGATAAGTACATGCCTTTGTACATGTCTTGAGCTTTAACATGGTAAAGGAAATTCTGATCGTGTATCCCCCCAAAAATAGATAATAACTAGGATTTAGATGGTGCTTTAAGATTTACCCTTCACATTTCATACATCTTATTTGATCCTCAAAGCAACCCTGAGAGACAGATGCTATTATTATTCCCATTTTACAGATAAGGATATGGGTCACACATTTAGGAAGTGTCTGAGGCAGGATTCAAATGCTTGTCTTCCTGACTCCAAGTGTGGCCTACTATTCATTGTACATTGCAAGCTTAATGAATGGGGCTCCTAGAGAGGACAGATCAGTGTTGTGGCAGGGAGACCATTTGGCCTGAAACCGACCGCTTTAGATCCTCAGCATGAGGAAATGAATGAAATACATAAGTTGTCCAAGCAGGTTCCCCTTGGACTGTCTTCTGTGAAATTGACAATTTAGCAAACATTTGTTGAGCTCTTACTAAGATCAGATCACATGGTCATTGTCAGCGACCTGGGCTCACAGATGCCATGATAGAGTGTGTTGAGATTTATTGCTTTTGATCAGACTTTAGCAGAATGTCATGTTTCCAGAAGGCTGTGTTCAGCCCATGTTCTCTTGGATTTGAATGCCAGTAAAAAATAAAGCAGTACCGGGAGTTGAAGTAATGAGTAAACATGCAGCTCACAGTCTTCTGCACCCCTAGTGTCCCCACCATTCATTTGTCATTTAGCAACACAGCTTGTGTTGCAGATTTGTTGAATGTGTCATCTTTCCCCAGCCAGGTTGTAAATTCATCCAGAACAGGGACCATTTCTTATAATTTTTTAATCTTCTATTGTTCCCAGCATAGTAGATATTCAGGAGACATTTGTCAAATGAATAAATAAAATGTCATTAAAACTAATTAGCAGGTTGATAGGAATTTCTATTATGTCACTATTTGGTCATCTCCACAGGATGCTGCTTGCACTCCAGTCATCCTCCTTATCTTTGCCCACACTCACCTTGGACTCTAACCTCAGATTCCAAATCCCCTTTCTATGTAGTCTTCCTTCATTAGAATGTAAACTCCCTGAGGGCAGGTACTGGGGTTTTTTTTGCTTATATTTGTAACCCTAGTGCTTAGCACAGTGCCTGGTAAAAGTAAACACTTCACAAATGTTTTACTCTATCATCCATCCATCTATCTATCTATCTATCTATCTATCTATCTATCATCTATCTGTTTGTCTGTCTGCCTATAGCTATCTATTTATATAAACTATATCTATGTGCCTATATTTATGTCTATCTATCAATCCATCTATCTATATTAATGGATAGAGTGTTAGACCTAGAGTCAGGAAGCTCCGAGTTCAAATTCTGACCCAGATACTTACTAGCTCTATGACTGTGGGCAAGTTACTTAGCCTATCTTCAGATGTATAAATGAAGGTAATAATTGCATTGACTTTATAGAGCTATTGCAAGGATAAAACAGTTCATCAATAAACATTTATTAAGCACTTAATGTATGTCAAGCATGGTAGTAAATCTTGGGGATACAAAAGGAAAACCCAAACATCTCCTGGTTCCAAGAAGTTTACATTGGAGGGGCAGCTAGGTGGCGCAGTGAATAGAGAGCACTGGTCCTGGAGTTAGATGAACATGAGTTCAAATATGGCCTCAGACACTTGACACTTAGTAGCTGTGTGACCCTAGGAAGTCACTTAACCCTGATTGCCTTGCCAAAAAAAAAAAAAAAAGAAGTAGTTTACATTGTTGCAAATCTTAAAGCACTATCTAAATGCCAGTTACCATATAAGTCCAAGTCCATAGCTTTCTGTCTCACTGAGCCTCCAGATCACCAGATTTTCCTTTCCTATCTAGGTTTTCAGACTCATCTAATTCTCAAATCTCAATTGGTTATGGAAAGAGTAGGTGGCAGATAGACTTCAAACAGAAAACTAAAGGAAAAGAATTGCTTCGAGATAGCTCCTTAAAAGATTCTGTCCCTTATCTTGTTATTCTATCTGTTTTAGGAACAGGAAACTCTTTGAACCAAAATCTCTGCCTACCTTTCTCCTGCCATCTCTTCATCTCAGAAGCAGACAGGGGTGAGGAGGTCTGCCAGTGGAAAGGTTTTGGAGACTTTTCTGGGGTCTTTGATGGTCCATAATCTGTTATTTTAATTCCCTTTTTATACCATATAAACAGATCTCACAAACAAAACACTAGAGAAAATAATAATAAATTGGATTAGTACATAATGCCTTAAAGTTTGTAGAAGCATGCTTTATAAGCCGATAAGATCTATAGTACAAATAATACTATCCCTATTTTATAAAGTTTATAAAGAAACTGAGGCCTTGAGAGGGCAAGGGACTTTCTCATGGCTGGGGAATTGGAACCCATGCCCTGATTCCAAGGCTTGCAGTCTATCTACTACATTCTTGGATATACATTGCCCTTCAAATTTTAGTAATTTGAGATTTTATGGTACTCCTGGTCACATATTTTATTTCTATATTAATATAATAATAATAATAAGTAGCCTGTTATGGTCTCTCCTGAATAAAACTGAGTGTGGTGCTAAGCTGGAGTGGAGATCATGCCAAAACATTATTTACTTTACATAAAGATATTCATAGACCCCATTAGACGTTGAACTCCTTAAGATAGGCACTTGTTTGCCTTACTTCGTATTCCCAAAGTTTAGCACAATAGTAGCACATAGTATGGATTTAACAAATGTATGCTGATTGTCAGACTGACAGAGGATCATAATGAACTTAGATCTGGAGGAGATTTCAGAGAACATCAAGTCCAACCCCTAAATTTTACAAATGAGGAAACAGATCCTCAGAGATTAAGTGGCTTTTCCAAGGTCACACACATAACAAGCCCTAAAGGAAGCATTTCAGCAGGGCAGAATCAATGTTCCTTCCAGTATAACATGATGCTTCATGGATGCTTTCCAGTCATGTGACTGTCCTGAAAAAAATCATTATTCAACTTTACACCTCATCAAGATGTTTGCCAATTATATTAAATACCATTAGAATTGGATAAGTATTCATTTTTAATGTTTCATTCTTAATGCCAAGAAAAATAGAGACCACAGATTTTGAGTCTGAATATAAAGGTCAAAATGGACCAAGAGGTAAAGGTGATACTTAGAAATACCATGGTGACCTCCGGGCAAGACACACTGAGTATAAAGTGCAAAGGAGAAAGCTAAGACTGTTTGTGTCAAGAGAATTCCTGGCTTCCTGAAACTTAAACATAAACCCAATGGAAAGTTTATGTTTAAAATAATTAACACCTATGCAATATCAATCTTAGCATACCCTTTTGGAGTAGTAAAATGGAAAACAGCACATTTGAAAAGTGTCCCAACAAAAAAACCTGCAATAACATTAACAAAGCATAGGACTTTACTCAAAGGAAGGCTTTAAAAAAATTAAAATGTTTTTCATCAAAAACGAGGGAGAAAATTGAGAGTTATTTTCAAAACATGTGCTAAAGAAGTGGGAAATATACAAAAATAATTCTGGAACAGATATCACATCACCAAACGGTATCGAAGTCTGACCACAGATATAGGCTATTGGATTTTATTGAAGGTAATCAAAAATGAAATATTTCCTCTTTAGATGAAGCCTGTAACATGGCTAAGATCCATGAGTAGAAGCAAAAAGCTCTCCTTGGTTAACATCCACATGAACTATTCCAACAAATAGTATATATCGACAAAGAAACCTTGAATACAGGCTTAGTTATGTGCATCTGTTCAAAGAAATAAAAGGGTTTCTGATAATGATTCTGAGCCAAATCTTTACCACCACAAATTGCAGAAATGTTATCCTTAAGGAGTCTGAGCTAATTCATCAGTGATAACTATACAAAGAAATGGTAGGATCTGTGCAACGTGTCACTGCATTTTCCCAAAATTTAACAACTGTGGGACACCAAGAAAGATGAACATCTAGTGACCAGAATTATACATGCAAAGATCTCAATCCTTCCCAAACTGATAGATGGCAAATTATTGTTTGATCATTTCAGTCATGTATGAATTTTCACAATCCCACTTAGGGTTTTCTTGGCAAAGATATTTGAGTGGTTTGCCATTTCCTTCTCCAACTTATTTTATAGATGAGGAAACTGAGGCAAACAAGGTTAAGTGACTTGTCCAGGGTCACCCAGCTAGTGAGTGTCTGAGGCCACTCAGGAAGATGAATCTTCCTGACTCCAAGTCCAGGGCTCTATCTCCTGAACCACCTATACCCACAACACAAATACAGACCCCAAACGGTCCTTAGAACTCAATAAAGAAACTGTCCTATAACTAGAGAATCATCTCCAACAAAACTGTTACCCATATCCTTCTAGAGAAAATTTGTCCTTAAAAATTTTACATTTTTAATATCACTGTGCTGAATACTCATGATCTGCAAGTTATGTGAATAAAAAAACTTTCAAAATTATGACAATCTAGCAGGAAAAAAGCAAAAGATATAGTAACAGAGTAAGGTACACATTTTCTCTGTCATTTTGTTTGCTACTTAAGTTGTCCCAGAGATGCTTTAATTGAGCCTACAGAGGATGAGGCGCCAACTCAATTTTTGTTGTTGTTATTATGGAGTCATTTCAATCCTATCCAAGTCTTCATGACCCCATTTGGGGTTTTCTTGGCAAATATTCGGTCCATTTTACAGAGGAAGTAACTGAGACAAATGAGGTTAAGGGACTTGCCCAGGATCACACAGCTCGTAAGTGTATGAGACTTCATTTGAAGATGAGTCTTCCTGACTCCAAGCCCAGTGTTCTATCCATTGCACCAGCTAGCTGCCCTCCAACCCAATTATTTTGTTTCTTTTCAAAAAACAGTCGTTTTATTGCACCTGTGCCATAGTCAGTTGAACATCAAATATTGGTGACTGGTCCCAGGACCACCTCTATCTGAACTCCATTGGAAAAGATGGGAAAGATGAGATAACATTAATAAAAGCTCACATTTATAGAGCAGTTTACGGTTTTTGAAATGCATTGCATCCATTTTCTCACTTGTCAGCTCACGCTTATTTACACAACAATCTTTAGAGTACCCCCACAATGTATTATTATCATTTTTGTTCCATTTTACAGATAATAAAACTAAGTCTTTTTTTATTGGGGTTTTTTTTTGCTTTATTATTTTTTTTTGGAGGGGTTAAAGCAGAGCAATTGGGGTTAAGTGACTTGCCCAATATCACATGAATAAAACTAAGTCTTAAAGCAATGAAATGGCATTCCTGAGGTCATAGAACTAGTCAAAATTAGGGTTGAAAACTGGGTATTTTGACTTTCAGCCCAAGGCTGGTTCCACCTCACCATACTGCCAAGGCCAAGGTTTCTATCCTATGCAAACTTGACTCATAATAAAACACTGGCACTGAAATCAGGAAAACTTGAGTTCAAATCTGACATCAAACACTCAGCTGTGAGATCTTGAACAACTCATTTAACCTCTATCGGCCTGTTTCCTTAACTATAAAATTAGAATAATAATAATAATAACAACAACAGCACCTATCTCAGAGTTGAGAAAGTCAAATGAGATAAAATTTGTAAAGCACTTGGCACATCTGGGACGTAGTAGGCCCTATATAAATGCTAGCTATTTTTTTAAGGTAATGCTCTGTATACAATAAGCATTTAATTGATCAGTATTGAATAAATTTTGCATCAAAAGATAAGTTCCATACTATTATGCTATAAGAAATGACAAGCAGATTGGTTTCAGAAAAGCCTGAGAAGTCTTCTAAGAACTGATACAATAAAGTGAGAAGAACTGAAAGATCATTGCAACACACGAACAGCAAGATTGCAACAATGGTTAACTTTGAAAAACTCAGTTACTCTGATCAAGGCAACGACCTAAGACAGTTGCAAAAGACTTTTATTTAAAAATGTTATCCATCTCCAGAGAGAGAATGGATGAACCCTGGGTGCATATTGGAGCATACTTTTTTTTTTAACTTTCTTTATTTTTCTTGTTTGTGTGTGTGTGTTTCTTTCGTAATACAACTAATATGGAAATACATTTTGCATGACTTCACATGTATGATTGATATCATATTGCTTGCCTTCTCAAGGGCTGGAACAGGGACAAGAGGGAGGGAAAGGATTTGGAACTTCAAATTTTAAAAAGTATTTTTTTTTAAGGTAAGAGAGAAATAGTTAAGGAAATAAATAAAAAATATATTAATAAAAATAACTTTAAGGAGACAGATAAATTCCATTCTGGGTTCAGTCACATGAATAACTTTGTGACCAAGTACAAACTTTGATAATAGTCCCATGGTTTTGTCAATGGAACTACTCCCATCACTATCGCAGATGCCAACCCTTCTTCAGCTTAGCAGACTGTCTTCATGGGTTACCAAAGCTGAAAACTTGATTTTTCTCTAGGAATCCTAGTAATGAGTTTCTCTGCAGTTAGTGAAGACTGGTCATGTGACATCAGAAATTACAAACTGAACTTGAAATACTTGTAGTTTGATTGAAGTACTTCCACGGATTGTTCTTTGCTTCGATAGCCTTGGAGAACTCAATGTGACACCAAAGGGACATCATTTGAGTTTTGGTAGACCTATTGGATCTATTTTAATTGTTTTTTTTATTATATCATAAGATTATAGATTCAGGCTTGGAAGGGACCTCTGTCATCACCTAGTTCGGCCCCCTCACTTTTATAGATGATAGATAAGGCAACTCAGACCCAGAGATGATAAGGTCACTCAAGGTCATATAGTATGAAGTAGTGATTAGAATGGGAATTCCTTGAGAGCAGTGACTTTCTTTACTATTTTTATCTTCAGTGCTTAGCATAATGTTTTGGGCACAGTAAACACTTGATAAATTTCTTTTTCATTCATTCATTCATTCATTCATCCATCCATCCATCCATCCATCTATCCATCCTACTTAGTTGTCTTGGAAAGTTTTCCTTCTATGAGTTGAATTTATTGAATAAAATTTTGACTGCTGGGTACTCCATAGGCATCATACATTGAGTGCCGCTGTAGAGATCATAGGATCATAGGGCTTTGTCCTCATTTCTTCCTAAATAATAAAGGCTCAAAAGGCATAGAGGAAAAAATGGAGGATTCCTTTCTTCCTAATGAGCCTGGCCTGCTCTGTAGTCATGGACATTACAGAAATTCATAGAGGGTAAGACAAGCAATGTGAAGTGAATGTTAAATGAACCATTAACAGAAATACTAGCAAGTAACCACCAGTCAGAAAAGGAATGGAGGTATGCCTAATGGAAGTAGCGTAATGGAAATCAAATGTATTCCAGGATGCTCTTTTTCCCCCAATTTTCTTGCCCCTTTTTTGCTTGTATGTGTGATTTTTTTTTGTAGGGGGAGGGTCTATGTGCATGAATGCGTGTGTATTTGTGTGTGTGCATGTGTATGTGTGTAAATCTGTGCTGGTATTTGCATCAGACATTGTTTGGGTTTCCCCTTGCAGAATTATAGAGCAGTATCGGTTACTAAGATGGGAGAATTTTACATACAAGAAAAATAAAGCTAAGTGAGATCTAATATAAGCAGTGAAGTGGTATGGAGAAAACATCAGCTCTGGGGTCAACATGCCTGGACTCTACTTTTAACTCAGTATGACCTGTATGGCTCAGGGGCCTTTGTGCTTTAGTTTCCTCGTATGTAAATAGAGGATGTTAGATTAGTCCATCTCTAAGGTCTCTGCCAACTCTATTCATATTTTTTTTTTAAGGAACAAAACAGGTTAACACTGCTAGTAAAATATAATTTTTTAAAAAATTAATTCATGTGCTCTGAAGATTGCAAGATGGGCAAGTCACTTCATCCTGCTTGACTCAGTTTCCTCATCTGTTAAATGAGCTGAAGAAGGAAACAACAAAGCACTCTGGTATCTTTGCCCAGAAAATCACAAATATAGTCACAAAGAGTCAGACATAAATGAAAACAATGGAACAGTAACAACAAAATATTGAATGATTTTATAGATAAAAGTTCTAGTTTTAATAGGCTTTTGTTTTTGTTTGTTTGTTTTTTGAAAGGTAGTTTATAGTATTAGGATGGTTAGTAGTCGGGTTTTTTATCCTCTTTTTTCCCCGCTGTTTGAATTTTTTTAATGCCCTAATCCCAGAAAAGCCAGGGGGGTGGGAAGAAGAGAAAGCAGGCAGGGGTTCTAAAGATTAATCCATTAAAGCGGTTTAGGGCTGAAAAGCTGTCTGGTCATTTTTTAGAACACAGAAAGCATCTGTTACAAGGTAGCACACAGATGGATTTTATTGGTTCATGAAAATGTCAAATCTTAACGTTTCTCTTTTTTAAAAAAAATGAACAAGAGTAAGAAGAAAGCTCTTTCCCCCTCTTTACCAAGTAATGCTAGTTTTGCGTCCTCTCTTTAGCATAGCAGTATCCTGCTACCTTTTTTATTGTGTGTGTTTAGAGGGTGGGGGGATGCTTTAAATTATCACCATGCTGAATGATGCGCCTTGATCTGAAGATGGTATGCAAAGGTCTTACAGCCTGAGTGGTCCAGGGCCGCTTTCTCTGAGCCTCCCCACTGTTTCTGTAATGGGCAAGCCAGTGTGGTTAGTGAAAAAAATACTTACAAAGCCCGAAACCTGTGGAGAAGGCATTTGGATGCCATTAAGTTGGTCCCAAGATGTCTGGGCTGTTAAGCATTAGTAAGAAAAATGTTTCTTCAATATGTAAAACCAAATATTTAGTTAAGAGTTCCCTCATTAAAGTTGGTAGGGTTTGATTTAGGATGGTGGACACAGGGGGAACGTTATTGCCTTAAAGGTCCCAACACATATGTTTGTGTGTGTGTGTGTGTGTGTGTGTTAGTGTGTATATATATATATATATATATATGTGTGTGTGTGTATATAGATGCATATATTTATGCATGTGTATGTGTAGAGATATACATACATGTGCATGCATGTGTATTTGTATGTATACGTATATGTATTTTATATGTGTGTATGCATATATTTATATTTTATATATACATTATATATAATGTTTATATTAAGTAAAAATTTACTTGTAGGCTATTGCTTCTTTTTGATCATGTCTACATAACTCTAAAACAAATTTAAAATGTAAAAATAAAATAAATACAGTTACTTTCAGCATATAGATACACCTCCTGAAGGACCCTTCCACCATTAAATTGTTGATTACTTGATCCAACTTTGGTTGTGGTTTCTTTTCAATAAGCAAATATTCTTTGTTCCTTCTCTGTAGAAAGAAAGGAAAATAAGACCTTTTTATAACAAATATCACAGTCAAATAAAATAATTCCCAAAGTGATTATGTTCAAAAATAAGTTACATTCTATACCTTGAGTGTTTTCACCCCTTGTCAGGATATGGATCTTGTAGTTCATTATCTTTGATCCTTTGGAATTGCGGTTGGTCATAACTTTAATCAAAGGCCCTAAGTCTTTGAAACTTGTTTTCCCTAATTCACATATATGGTCTAAAGACTTGGAGCTGAAAGGAGCCTTAGAAGCAGCTTATTTCAACTGCCTAATTTTAAAGGTGAGGGAAATGAGGCCCATCGAGGTTAAGTGACTTGCCAAATGTCACAAAGGCAGTGAGCAGTAAATTTGGGATTTGAACTGAGATCTTCCGACTCAATGTCCAGGATTCTTGCCTCTTTTTCATAACCTTAGCTCTTAGCATGGTAACTAGCACATAGTAGGCTCCTAATAAATGTTTATTGATTGTCTCTTTCACAGTGAATTCACTTTGATTTGATTCCAGAAGCATTTATTAAGGGCTTATCTGCCAGGCATTTTCTCAGATCCTGGGAATATGAATTCCCAAACTAAGAAGTGCCTGTTCTCAAGAAGCTTACATTCTGTTAGAAGGAAATAACATGAAGAAATGTAATTAGCAGATTAATACAAAGAAGATTCTGGATGAAGGAGGAGGCTGATAGGAAATTAAGTGGTCAGGTTAGGGGCAGTTAGGTGGCCCAGGGGATAGAGCACTGACCTGGAGTCAGGAGGATCTGAGTTCAAACGTGGCCCATAACACTTGACATTTACTGGCAGTGTGACCCTACATTGAAAAACAAACAAAGAGATCAGAATAGGTCTTGCTTCTGAAGAGCTGAACCTTGAAGGAACTTAGGGAATTTTAAAAGGGAGGAACAGGACTGAGCAGATAAAACAGAAAATAGATGAATTTGTCTGGAATATAGGGTGTATATGAAGAGTGTGGAGCACTCAGCCAGCTAAGGTAGGTTGGAACCAAGCAGTGATGGGTTTACATGCCAGACAAACATTAATGGAAACAAGAAGTTTGTATTAAGTGCTTACAATGTACCAGCACTATGCTACTAGGCACTGGGAATACAAAGAAAAACAAGTTCATGGTCCCTGCCCTCAAGAAACTTATATTCTAATGAGGAAACGAGAATGTACTTAAAGACTCTACTGGAGCTAATCTCAGAGGGAAGGCACTAGCAGTGAGGAGAACCAGCCAAGGCCTCTTGTAGAAGGTCCAATTTGAGCTGAGTATTTCAATGTGAAGCCAGGGACACTAAGGGCATTTGTATTTTATTCTGGAGGCAATAGTGAGCCCCTGAAACTTCCTGAGCAGAGAGCTCTGTGCTGACCATGGAGAATATCTAGCCCATCCCCCTCCATTTTAGTGATGAGAAAACTGAGGCCCAGACAGAGGAAGAACCAGAGTTTACGCCTAGACCAGCTGACTCCAAATTCTCTGCTTTTCTCATTGCAACATGCCTTTGTTGCTGAATTGTTTTTCAGTTGTGGCTAATTCCTTGTGACTCCATTTGGGGTTTTCTAGGCACAGATACTAGAGTGGTTTACCATTTCCTTCTCCAATTCATTTTACAGGTGAGGAAACTGGGGCAAACTAGGTGAAGTGACTTCCCTAGGGTCACATAGCTAATGTCGGGGGTTGGATTTAATATCAGATCCTTCTGTCTCCAAACCCAGCCCTCTATCCACTGTACAACCTAGCTGCCCCCGTTGCAACTTGCTGTGTCATATAACATATACATACAATATAAAATATGCCTGATGTAAAATGAATGTAAAGAAGAGACTTCTTGGGGTGGCTAGGTGACAAAGTGAACAGAGCACCAGCCCTGGATTCAGAAGGACCTGAGTTCAAATGCGACCTCAGACACTTAAAGTTTACTAGCCGTGTGACCTTGGGCAAGTCACTTAACTTCAATTGCCCCTCCCTACCCCTCCAAAAAAGCAAAAAGAGAGAGAGAGACTTCTTATACGTTTTCTACTTGATGTAACCCATCAGCATCCTAAGTCATTGTCCCAAATACAATTTAACATATTTTATTCCTTAATCCTAAGAAAGCATCAAAAGAGTCCTAAGTAGTGATATTCTAGTCTTTAACTCCTGGAGACATTGTAATCTCATACTAGTCAGACCTCCCTGATCTGAGCAGAGTGAGAGAACTAAATCTTTGGTTTTCAGTTAGGAGAGTCAAACCTGAAAAGGAACTTGAGGAAATGTGAGGTTTCTCATGCAGAGCGGGCCATAAGCAGTCGCCTTGTCAATATCTGACCCCTCTAAAAGTGGCAGAAATTTTTATTTAAAAACCTCCAAATTAAAAACAACAACAACAACAACAATAATAATAATAACAATTCTTTGAGGCAGCATGATAAACTGGTGTGATAGAAGCAATCTCTGCCGTTAATCCGGTTGGTGCTTATGGAGGATTCCTGCTGCGTAAGATAGAGTTTTGTTTTGCTTTTCCTAAAAGGACAAGAATAGGATGCTTGAGGCGGGAAGCTGGGTGATGCAGTGGATGGAGTGTCTGGTGTGAAGTCAGGAAGACTTGTCTTCATGAGTTCAAATCTAGCCTCAGACACTCACTGGCTGTTTGACCCTGGACAAGTCACTTAACCCTATTGGCTTCAGCTCCTAATCTGTAAAACAAGATGAAGGAGGAAATGGCAAACACTCCAGTATCTTTGACAAGAGACCCCAAAGAGTCAGACTCCACTGAAAAGATGACAACAAGGAAAAGCACGCTTAAGACTTAATGGGTCAAGGAGACTAAGGTTCGAATCATTGACATAGCTATCTAGTTAGCTAAGGCATAAAATCCCGATGCAAGATAAGGCCCCACTCCTCAGGACTCATGGGTATCCCACTGCCCTACTAGCCAGCATGTCCTTATGACAAGCCAACCATCGCGACAAATAAGGAAACTGGAGAACCAATGCTGTGTCCTTCCTGAGAATCCTTTCCATGCTACTATTAAGCAAAATGTGCCTAGCTGTGTCTGGTCTTCCTTATTGTAGGTGCTTAATAAATCCTGATTGATTAATTGATTCTGTGAAGTGCTTCTGTAGAAGTCATTTCCTGGTCTTCATTCCCAGCTGCTAGTCTTCCTTCCTCTCCATCTGCATTCCATCCTTTTCTCTTAAAGACCAGCCTTAACCCCTAATCACTCTGGTCCCAGACCAAGCCCTATTTGGTCACTGTCTGAGCCCTGATTGTCTAAGAATGAATGTAAATAGAAGTTGTTTGTGTTTTGCCTAGAAAGTCTGAGGGCCTTCCTCTCCCAGAGCTATTTTTAAGAGACCATTCTTTGCCTCATTTTTTTTTAATTAAACTTTAATTACTGAGTAAGTGCTGCCTCAATCAAACAGACTTGTTGAAGACCTTCACTTGAAAAGACCAAGGTCCTCCACTGCATCTTAGGCCATCTCCAGTTCTCCTGATCCATATCTGGCCACTGGACCCAGATGGCTCCAGAGGGGAAAATGAGGCTGGTGACTTTGCACAGCCTGCCTCACTTAAATCCAACTCACTTGTAAGTCGTGGCATCACCTCCCTGATGTCATGGTCTTCTTCAAGAATGAAGGACATACAGCAATCTCCTCTCTTGCATCATGTATATAACTTTATATGTATAAAATGTCTCCCTTATTCTAATGCACGCTCCTTGAAGGCAGGGACTATTTTGATTAATTGATTAATTGATTTTTTAATTTTGGCAGTGTATAGAACAAAATAAGTGCTTAATAAATGTGTATTCATTGATTGGTATGGCCTATGAATTAATCATTTCATTCCAATTCTTATTCTGAACTTTGCTGACCAACCTGAGTCAGGCCTAGCCCAGACAAGTGGAAAGGTGGTTACTGTTAAGATTGAGTTCAACAAGACCTGACTTTGAATCTATTAAAAGTATTATATAAATGTAGGTTTTTATGATGAGTTCTTAAAATAGCACGACTGAGTTTGTTTGAAATGATTCCATCTCCTCTTCTCCTTCAGTGATCTATTCTAAGAAAAATTACCTCCTAACTAAGTCTACGTTTCTTCATCTATAAAATGAGGTACTTGGGTCAGATGACCTCTGAGGCCCCTTCCTGCTGGGGATCTGTGATCCTATTATCCTGTGAATATGAATTCCCAAACTCTGATCTTGCTGTAAAACTATAAAGAACACATCCTTTTTTAGACTTCTCTCAAAACTGTCAACAGCCTCTCTCATAACAAGTATTTTTGGTGTTGTGAGCTAGAACAGTTTTTCAGAAGTGATAGACCATGTAATTCTCACATGTCAAGGTTCTAAGCAAAACCCCCTGGTAGCCCTTGTGTATTATTTTGCTGAAGGTTGTTTTGTTTTGTTTTTTTTTTAACACTGTGATTCTGAGTCCAATGGTACCACTTCATCACCAAGGCCATGAGCCATGCCAACGTTTCACATCAAGATTTCTTAAAGGACCAACATTCCAACAGTGCTGAGAAAGAAATGTGTGTGTTTGAGTGTGTGTATGCACTTATATATGTATGTATATAAAATTAAATAAATTAATGTGTAATAAATTAAATAAGTTAGTATATAATAAATTTAATTTAAGTAACAAATTAAATAAGTTAAATTATATATAATTTTAATATTAACTATTAATATACCATAACATAATACATTATATTAGTATAATAAATTAAATGTAATATTAATAAATCATATATAATTATATAATTTGAACAATTAAATAAAGATATATGTTTCCCTTTGATTTATATGATCTAGAAATAACCTTTTCTGCCATGAGCTATTGTTAATATTATTGTTTGCAATATTGTGTTTATTTTTATTATATTAATATATGAATAATTATTTTTTATTATTAATTATCAGATTTGTGCCTTCATCAATGTAGGGAGTTTCCAATGGGGAAACTCCCTCTATCCATACAAATCAATGCCTTCTTTGCAGCTTAGATTGACAGAACTGTTTTTTCTCAGCTGAACATATTTTATATCCCAAAGGGAAACTAGATCTTTTCCCCAAAACTATGAAATCAGAATCACTGACCCAGAAACTAGGAAACCATTGTTATCTCTACCCCCTGGAAATAGTACTATGTGGTCTGGTGTGTGGAAGGGAGTTGCTCTCCTCTAAGCTGCCAATTGGCCCTAGAAGATATGCTGAGGGTATAATGGGGCATGTAGTCTATGTATAGGTAGCACTGAAAAGACAGGTATGCTTAATTCAATTTGATGTCAATGATCATAGCACCTTAGATATAAAGGGGAAGGGACCTCTGACCATCAAGACCAATGCCTCAATTTATAAATGAGGAAATGACAGCCCAGCAGGGCTAAGTGATTTGCCCCCAGGTCATACAGCTGGTAAATATTTGAGATAGGATTTAAACTCTGGTCTTTTGGACTGCCAGATCTGGTGCTCTACCCTATCCATTATACCACACTACCTCAACTCATGTACCAGCCCCACTGGTGTGGGTGTTCCCTCCACTGAGAGATTATAAGCTAGCTAGAATTTAGAGGCCATCAAGTCCAATCCCCTCGTGAGAAAACTTGAAGCAATGAACTGGTTTATTACCAGAGGAACCTAGATTTAGAGCTAGAAGGGGTCTTAGGGACCATTAAGTGTGATGCTCTCACTTTGCAGATGAGGGAACTGAGGCAAATAGGGTAAAGTGACTTGCCCAAGGTCACACAGCTAGTAAGTGTCAGGCTAGATTTGAACTCTGGAAGATGAATCTTCCTTGGTGCTCTATCCACTGCACCACCAAGCTGCCCTCATTTTGCAGATGAAGAGACCTGTACCTTATAATGACATTGACTCAGGAGTCATAGGAGGTGGGTTCAAATCCCATCTCTGCTTCTCACTGCCTGTATAACCTTGGGCAAATTGCTTCACTTTCCATGTTTCTTTGTAAAGTGAAAGAGTTGGATGACTTCACCTCTGAGACCCTTCACCACTCCAGATGAATGATTCTATTTGGTGAGAATTGCTTCAGATGAAAATTTCATCACCTTGCCACCAACTGGAAGATGAGTATCCCTAAACCTACCAGGTGATTCTTCAGGGACAGACACATTCTATCACCAGGGTCATTTTGAGGCCCTGCCTTCCCGTTTGTTAGGACCTGCTAAGGTTACTTCTCTGTTGACATAGCATCTCCAAGGACCAACACTGGGGTGGGAACATGAATGAGATCAACACATATTCACTTAAAGTTAACAAGCTGAAATGTGTTTACTTTAAATACTAGAGAGAAAGGACACTTCTCTTTCCTCTTATCCAAAGCCCCTCCTCCTCCAACAAGCAGTTACCCCCTAGTATTCTACTGGTATTGGATAGTATAGACATGCTCACCTAAGGCAGTTAGTATATAACAACAAAAAAAGAAGCAAATATTTATTAGTATTATTACTTATTTTTATTGGAGTAGCTAGGTGGTCAGTGGATAGAATGCTGGACTTGGAGTCCAAAAAAACCGAGTTCAAAATCTGCTTCAAACACTTACTTTCTAGTGGTGTGACCCTGGACATGTCAGTTAACCTCAATCTGCCTCAGTTTCCTCAACTGTACACTGAGGAAATAATGTCACCAGTCTCCCAGGGTGGATCAAATGAGATATTTGTGAAATGTTTAACACTGTGCCTAACACCTGGTTGGTCGGTTGCTGTCCTTCATACTTGAAGAAGAAAAAAATGACATCACTAAGTTTGGGGGTCAAAGTGTGATGTGTCTGACTGTAGATGACCAGACTAATACAAGCTCAGAATGTTCTATCATAGGCCAGGCACAAATAGTCCAAATCAGTACTCTATAAATGTAAGTTATTATTCTTATCATGATGAATAATAATTGGTATTTCTCTCTAACTGTGATGCTATATAATGTTGAGAAAACAAAGTATGTCGTATATAATATCTATTTGATAAGGGACCTCATTATCCCTAGATAATTATCTCAGAACAAAAGTGTTTAATGTAGACTTATTTCATTAGATGGCTGAAGAAATTAAAATGAAAGTGGTATTTTACTTGGTACTATTGAGGTTTATGTGATCAGTGTAATTCGCCCTTACAATTCTGCGTTTTAAGTAAACGGTACCAGCTTCACAGCAAAAAACGCTTGTCTAATAATGGGCAATAAATGTATAAATAATTTTCATTTAATTACTACTGACAAATATTGCACTGGATAGAATAGAACCAGTGGATGAGTTTGCCCATTGGTGGGAAAAGATAAATGTATATAAATACATACTCCTGTGTATATTTATGTATATGCTTATTATGGAACTGCAGGAGAAATAGAATGGCCAAAAATGGTGTTCTGGGCTCATCTGGCAGTTCGAGGGGTGGGTATGCTGCTGACAATGCTGGTACCCATTGCACTTTTTGAATATCTCTCATTAAGTAATTGCATGATAAAAGCTTTCTACAGCTGCAACTGCTTATGTAAAGTTGAGTCACTGGTTTTTGGCTGGACTATTCCTGGGGAGGGATGGGGAGATGTTGCTAGCCATTCACTTTGTTTTGCTTCAAGTTGGTCTATACAGGTTTTTTGCTAAAGAATAAACCCCATGTTTATTGTTGAGTGAATGTTATTTCTTAATACCCAATAGTCCTAAGGATGCATCTTAAGTTCCTGGAGGTATTAACTTAGCAAACAGTGGAGAGATAATTAGGCACAGGCCATTGAGAAAACTATTGGTTGCTTCCTTCTGCCTTAGCTCTTGACATGCACTGTGTTGAGAACCTCCCTCACGGAGAGTGACTAGAAGTCTCCTTGTCCTTGTTCTATCAATTGATCTTTCACAGTGTCAGTTTTAGCAAATCACCTCTTTGCTCTTTTTTTTTTTCCTCCTGAAGAGAATCAAGGAAGAGGGACACAATAGATGGAATCAAGGTAGAATGATGGCCAACTTCCTCAGAATCATTGACTCGCCAACTTGAAAATAATTCTTGTTGCTTAGTCATTTTTCAATCACATCTGACTCTTCATGACCCCATTTGGGCTTTCTTGCAAAGATACCAGAGTGGTTTGTCATTTTTCTCTGGCTCATTTTGCAAATGAGGAAACAGAGACCAACAGGGTTCAATGACTTGCCCAGGGTAACATAGCTGGTAAATGTCTGAGACCAGATTTGAACTCAGGAAGAGATGAGTCTTCATCTTAAACTCACGTCTTCCTGACTCTTCACCAGTCTGAAGTCAGGAAGACTCATGTCTTCTTGATTTCAAATCTGACCTCAGACACCTACCAGATGTGTGACCCTGGGCAAGTCACTTTACCCTGTTTGCCACAGTTTCCTCACCTGTACAATGAGCCAGAGAAAGAAATGCAAAACCACTCCAGTGTCATTGGGAAAAAAAAAAATGGGGTCACGAAGAGTCAGACGTGACTGAAAACAGCTGGAAAACTTCCTGATGCCAGGTCCCACACTATATCCACTGAACCACCTTGTCACCCCTGAAAACAATCCTAGAGCCTTATCCTATAGCTAGCAATGAATACCTGGAAGTGGCATGGTATGTTGGATAGGGCATTCAATTTGGAGCCAAACAACTTTGTTTCAAATTTTGTTTCTTCCACTTACTAACTGGGTGACTCAATATAGGTCTCCTCTGTAAAAATGAGCACATTGGACTTGATGGGCCTCTCAGGGCCCTTCCAGTCCTGAGTCTATGATCCTATAACTCTGACTCATTTCTTCTTCCTAAGCCTCAGTTACCTCATCTGTATAATGAAAGTATTACATCTGATGATCGCTAAGATTCCTTCTAGATGAGAATCTATTTTGCTATGGTCATGGGCAGCAAGGTGGCACAGTGGATAAAGCATTTTAGATGGAGTCAGGAAGATTCATCTTCTTGAGTTCAAATCTGGCCTCAGACACTTACTAGCTGTGTGAATCTGACTCAGTTTCCTAATCTGTAAAATGAGCTGGAGAAGGAAATGGCAAATTCCATCTATAACTTTGCCAAGAAAACCCCAAATGGGGTCATGAAGAGTCCAAAATAACTGAATAACAAGAACCATGGTCATAGGTCAGTTTATCTTTTGGGTTTCAGTTTTCTCACCCATAAAATGAGGACATTGGATTTGATGGCCTGCAAGTCCCCTTCCAGTTTGGAATGTATGATTCTTTTTTCCTAAATCTCTTCATTTCTCTGGAGCTCAGCTTTCCAACCTGTTAAAGGGGGCATTTGGACTGGATGACCCATAAGTTTCTCCCTAGCTCAAACTCCAAATCTATCCTATGATCCTTAGGCAGCAGTGAATTCTCATCTAACCTTCTCTTGAAGTCCTCCAATAAAGGAGATACCAGCTTCCCATATAATTCCAATTTCTATCAAATCAGGTTTCTTACAAAAAAGGAGACAGTCTCATTGAGGGTACATGAGAAACCACCCCTTATATACAGAAACATTTATTTCTAGCTTCTGCCCCCTACCAGACATCTGTGTTTAAGATTTAATCACTTTTAAGACACATTCTGTCAGATTATCCCCAATCTGGCCTTTTCCAACTTGCCATGAAATATTAAAGACTACAGTAGCAACCTTAACAAGTCAGTAATCTCGGAACAGACTGCTTTTTTTTTTTTTTTTTTTTACCTCAAGCTTTGGAAATAAAGACTAGAATCTTGAGGGATGATGTGGTAGCTTTTGTTCCCTCCAGACTCTCGTCATGTTTGTTCTTTCATTATTAAAGACGTTTCTGCAACATTTTGTCTGGAGATTATAGAGTCTGGTTTACCATCTACAACAGAGGAATGAACTGGCTAAGAATAGTTAGCAATGTGATGAGGTCTGACTCCCTGAAGATCTTTTCCCATTGTTTGCAAAGATTTCTGTTCTATACATAGTTTGAACTTGTCTTGGTCTGTGCTGTTTATAGGACACTATGAAAATAAATATGAAAAACAGTTCTGGAAAGAAGAATTTTTCAAAATGTTCAACCAGACTATTGATGGCTAGGAATTAGTGTTCCATAGTGGAAAGATTACTACACATGGAGTTAGAAAAGATCAGTTCAAATCTTGACTCTGCTACAAATTGCATGACCCTGGACAAGTCACATCGCAACTCTGGACCTCAGCCTCCCCTTCTCTATAATGAGGGAACGAGATTAGTTTACCTCCAAAGTTTGCTCCAGTTGTAGATCTATGATTTTGATGACCATCTTTATGAAAAGGGGAATATAGTAGAAAGATTCCTGGATTCGGAATCAGAGGGTCATAGGAGGCCAGAGCTGAAATGAGCACCTAGCTTTGTTTTACAGATCAGGAGATTGAGTCTCAAGGAGTACAGTGCCCAAGGACATAGAGGAAGTGAGCAGCAGTACCAAGATTCAAACCCAGTCAGTCAACAAGAATGCATAAAAAACTTCCCGTGTATCAAGCACTAGACATACAAAGTGTGTATGGTCCCTGTACTCAAGGAGCTACATTCTATCTGGGCAGAAGGCATGGACTTTCTTTCTGTGTCTCTGCCTCTCTTTGTCTCTATATGACTCTTACTGTCTCTGTGTGTCTCTATATCTCTGTCTGTCTGTCTTTCTGTCTGTGTCGGTTTCTATCTCTGTGTCTTTGTCTCTTTCTATCTCTGACTCTTTGTCTCCCTGTCTTTCTGCCTCTGTCTCTGGCTTTGTCTCTGTCTCTGTCATTCTGTCTGCTTCTGCCTCTTTCTCTGTCTCCCTCCCCTCTTTCTCTCTCCCTCTCTTTCTTTCCCTCTCATTTTCTCCATCTTCCTCTCTTTCTCTCTCCTCCCTCCCTCACCTTCCCCCTTCCCTCCATCCTACCTTCTCTCTCTCTCTCTCTCTCTCTCTCTCTCTCTCTCTCTCTCTCTCTCTCTTTGTCTCCCTCCATCCCTCCCTGTCCTGAAAAACTTTAAATGTCAAATATAAGAGAGTCCTAGAGTTCATTGATAACCATTGGAATTTATTGAGTAGAAGAGTTATATAGTCATACTTGTACTTCAGGTAAATCACTTTCATAGGTATGTGGAGTGTTATTAACATAGCCCAGGCTAGAGATAGTGAACTAAAATGGTACCTGTGTGAGCAGAGAGATTAGAAGAGAACCAAGAGATGTTGTATGATGTCAGTCCTTGACACCACACTGGATATATGGGCTGAGGGAGAGGAAGGAGTTGGGGATAAGGCTGTAGTTGTAAGCTTCTGCTTACAACCTATAACTAGGAAAAAAAAAATCTATCCTCAACTAAACTAGAGAAGTTTATTTAAAAGAAGATGGCCTGAGGGGTGTGGAAAGATGTGGTAGGTAGAAAGGTAATGAATTCTGTTATAGGCACATAAAGGAAGACTACTAAATATGATAAATGTTATGAAGATCTTGAGACAAAAGAGTGCCCAGGAAATAAGATTGGTTAATAGTGTCCAGTGCTACAGACAGCAACTGGATGGCACAGTGGCCAGGCTGGAGTCAGGAAGACTCATCTTCCTGGGTTCAAATCTGGCCTCAGATACTTACTAGCTGTGGGACCCTGGGAAAGTCACTTAACCCTATTTGCTTCAATATTCTCACCCAAAAAATGAGTTGGAGAAGGAAATTTCACACTATTCCAGTTATCTTGGGCAAGAAAACTCCAAATTGGGTCATAAAGCTTTGGAAATGACTGAAAACTGAACAACAAGAAGTTACAGGGAGGCCAAGGAGGATGAGGTTGAGCAAAACCCACCAGATTTGTCCATTAAGAGATCCTTAGTAACTTTGGAGAGAGTGATTTCTGTTGAGTGATGAGAACAGAAGCCAAATGGCTTGAGAAGTGAGTGAGAGGAGACAAAGTGAAGGTTAGAATTGTCTATGTATTTTTACAGAACATTTACTATGAGATGAAAGGAAGATACAAGAGGATAGTTTGAAGGGAAGATAGAGGGGAAGAGTCTTGATAGGCATAGAGGAGGGAACCAGCAAATAGAGACTCAAGATCAGAGGGAGGAATGATTGTAGGAGAAGATAAGAGTGCATGGGATTAATGGTGCCTTTAGAGGGAATGGATTTGGGGAGTAGGAGAAGGGCCACATCTTCTGAGGCTGGAGTGAAGGATGAGAGAATGAGAGATGATGTTATGAGGCTTTGAGGTATATATAGAACATATACATAGAAAAGAGGGAGAGAGGCAGCTCATGGCCTCTCAGTAAAGTATGAGGATCTTATCTGAGAGGGTGGGGGGGGTGATAAAAATAATAACTAACATATATCAGGCTTTAAGATTTACAAAATGTTTTACAACCATTCATTTGTTTTATCCTCACTGCACTGGAAGGTAGGTAATATCATTATCTCCATGGTACAGATGAGGAAACTGAAGCAGACAGAGATTAAGTGATGTAGCCAGGTTCACATGGCTAGTTGAGTATCAGGCTAGATTTGAACTCAGATCTTCCTGACTCCTAGACAGCTAAGTGGCGCAGTGGATAAAGTATTGGATATGAAGTCAGAAAGACTCCTATTCATGAGTTTAAATATGGCCTCAGAGGCTCACTAGCTGTGTGACCCTGGGCAAGTCACTTAACCTGTTAGCCTCAGTTTCCTCATCTGTAAAATAATCTGGAGAAGGACACGGCAAGCCATTCCAGTGTCTCTGCCAAGAAAACCCAAAATGGGGTCACAGAGAGCTGGACATGACTAAAAGCAACTAAAAGCAACACCAACTTCTTTACTCCAGGACCAGTGTTCTATCCACTGTGCCCCAGAATTGTCTTGTGGTAGGAGTAAGGGTAATAGGGGAGACTTGAGAAGAGAAAACAAGGTTTGTAACAGACTTTTTGGAGAGAGGATTATGGAGTGAATTAGGGAAAAATAAAAGGACTGCTCTGATACAGAGAGGGACTGGTTGACATTGGATAATAGAAATTTGTGATAGACTCAGAATCAGGGGACCTGGGATTCAGGGCTGCTCTACCTACTACTAACTATTTAGATCTCTTAACCCTTCTCAGACTCAGTTTCCTTATCTTTCAAATGAAAATGGAAGAGACAATTTTATTTACAAGATCTTCTCAATCTCTTTCCTTCCATACGTGTTTCTTCCATATAGGATATATACTGCCAAAGAGTCATGGAGCTGAAAGACAAGTCATTTTGAATTTGTAAATCCTGGAGTCTGGGTTTTATTACAGTTCACAAACACCCTATGATTCTCAGTTCTGTAGTAGTATTAACATTTGTAACACACTTAAGCGGATCAGCTGTTCTTATGTTTCTTTAAAAAAAAAGGCAGAAAAATGTCTCAGCTGTAATTTCACACTCTTTTTTCTCTCTCTTAAACCCTTCACACTCCTATGTGACAATTTGAACACCCATCCTTTTGGCTTTTGTTTCTAGGCCTTATCTTGTAAAAATATGTAAGGCTTTGTGCCCAGGTTTATTTAGGGATCAGACAAAGAGTTCATTATCTCTTTCCCTAAAGATTTATAGGATACTTTCATCCTAGAACCATATAATCTTAGTGCTCAAAGGGACCTTATTGTACATCTAGTAAACATTCTACCCAGTGCATGAATCCCCTTTAAAATATCCATCTCATTTCTGCTTTAATACTTTAATCCTGGCTTTTCCCTATACCTGGAATGCTCTCCCTCCTCCCCTCTGTAACTTGGAATCTCTGGTTGTCAACAGACAGTTGAGAGCATTAGCTTCTCCGTGTCGCCATCTTGATTTCTTGCCCCTGCTACTGATGGCTTCTCTCCCTAACTACATGGGATTCATTGAGTATCTCTTCTGTATATACTCATATAGGTACATGTTAGAATATCATCCCTTAGGAGACAAGGACTGTTTCACTTCTCTTTCTATCCCTGATACCTAGCATAGTTCCTGGAACATAATAGATGTGATTGATTCCAAGTGAAAGGATCTCAACTGTTTCCTGAGGCAGTTATATTTGCAATGTATATGAACAGCTCTTTTAAAAAGGACCCTAATTAACTTGAGCTAAATCTACCTATACCTATAACTTCTACCCATTACTGATAGTTCTGACTTACAAGCCCTGAAGAAGAAGTTCCTATAAGGTCCCTTATAGCTCTATATATCTCCTTCCTTTCTCTCTTTCCTTCTCCAGCTCATTTTACAGATGGGGAAACTTAGGCAAATAGAGGTTAAGTGACTTGCCCAGGATCATGCAGCTAGTAACTGACGTTGGATTTGAACTCAAGTCTTCCTGACTCCAGGCCCAATGTTCTGTCCACTGTGCCAATTAACTAGCTGTCTCTCTAGTTACTTATATTTGAATTTCCTCCTTACTCTAAAATTCACTTGATTTTTTTTTCTGTTACATTCTTTTAAAAATGACTCTTTGTCAAATGGTGTGCCTACTTTAGATAAAGAACATGCCAAATATGTAAAAGGTATATGGGCTCTTGTGATGCAGAAGAATGCCACTTTAGTGAGATGTATGTCCTTCTCTTTCCTCTGGGAATTAAGAACTTAAAGACGAGTTCTCCTCCCCTTACCCCATACACTCCATTAAAAAAAGTGATTTATTTACGATACTTGCAGCAGGATAAATGACTACCGTTTTGTTAATTGCCAGCAGATCATATTCCGAGTAAAAACTTCCTCTAATGGGTTTGGAACTGTACCAACCTGTATTTTCCAAAGAATTTAAAATTTCATTTCTGTCTACTTTGGGAATAAATTATTTTTTTCCTTTTTTATGTAAAAAAAAAAGAGAAAGTGACAGTATTTTCAAGGAAGACCCTAAATAAATTTGTGTTTCTATCTTTGAGAGGCAGCATGGAACAGAGTAGTGGCCTTGACAACTTCATGTGCATCTTCTGACATTTATCTGGATGACTGTGGGCAAGTCATTTAACCTCAATATCACAAGTGACTCTAAGATTATAAGTGATTAAGTAACAAAACAGGACAGACATTATAGGACGTGGGGTCAAATCTTGACTTATTTGCTATCTATGAGACCTTGGCCAAGTCACTTAACCCTATTTGCCTCAGTTTCCTCATGTATAAAATCTGATGTTTGGTCCAGATGGCTTCCAAGGTCCCTTCAGGCTCTCTATCTGTGACATATGAACAGTTGTAAATCTATATGGTCCTACCTTCTTCCCTACACACACATACTTTCCAGGTATTTCCCACATCAATAAAATCATGGGTCCAGACCAAAAATAAATAAAGGCAGTCATTTTAGCCATTGGAGACAGCTAAAAAAAAAAAGTCTATCATTCCCCATCTCCTTCTAAACAGAAAGGTACCATTTCCATTCCAATACCTTCCATGACACCCCCATTGACTACTTAATATTTGGAGTTTTCTTCCTATGTTGGCTCCCCAGCTTTATCTTACATCCCCATGCTCAGACCTAGGCTCATGCTGTTTCCTAGTCTTAGAATATCAGTTTCCCCCATCATTACCTGTTGACATTCTTCCTTAAAATTCCCCCTCTCCCAGGAAGCTGCCTCTGTCCGCTACTACTTCCCCAAATCTAAAGTATTCCTTCTACTTCTGATCTTTCATATGAGTTTATATTTCTTTTGTGGAACTTTTTACATTCTGCTTGGGCTTTTCATTACTCATATATTTCATTTAACTCCCCCACTGAAAGTGAATGTTTTGAGGGCACATCCCTCAGAACTTGGCACAGTGTCTAGCACATAGTAGACACTTAATAATTGCTTGTCAAAATGAATTTAATTGCCTAGAACACAGTGAGTGCTTAGTAAGAGGTTTGTTGTTGTTTTTACTCTAAGTAGATCTTATGGTAGATACTTAATATACTATAGATGCTTAATAAAGGCATGTCAAATTGAATCACCACAACAGAGCTAGTGATTAATAATTGCATGTGAAATAATTTAAATCTCCTTGTACAAGGTAGTTGCTTAATAAATGCTTATCAAATTAATTGGATCTTGGAACATAATAGGTGTATGTTTGTTTGACTGGAATAGGATGAGTGCTGAGCTGAATAAATTGTAATTCAGTTTAATTTTATGCATTGCAAAATCAAAACAATTTGAGAAGCTGCCTTTGTAACCGCGTGGAAATTCTTCTTAAATAAGTCCCCATAATCCTCTTCTGTCCTCTATTCACAGACAAAACTCAATTCTGGTGAGTGAGTAGATATCCCTCATATCCTTTCCTTTCTTGTTTCTTTCTTTTAAAATGATAATAATAATGCTACCTTGAAAATGGAATCTTTCTTGGGGACCTAGATATGTTAATGAATGTCTAAGTTATTCCATGTGCAATCAGAGGAGGAAACCCGTAGATAACTTTTTCAGAACTACTTAACAAAAAGCGTTTTGGATAATTTCTTAGGTTTAAAAAATGGTGTGGGGTGGGCTTAAATGATTAATATGAGAGCCTTCAAGATGACTTAAGTTACACATCTAAGACCCTTGCCTGGCCTTGCTGACAATTCTGTATTGGGTAGATTTTTCACATTGGAATGCAGAAGAGGAAATGCCTCTGTGTGTCTCTCTGGGGATTTCCTTTCTCATTCCACATCTGCATGTATGACTCCCTCATTCTGATCATAGAAAGTTAGTGATCTTCTTTGCTTGCTAGCATGCGGTAGATATTCAGGGAAGCTTTCTGTGTACGTGAAAGGAAGCTTCAAATGGACCAGGAAATCAAGTTGTGGAGGGTGTTTCTGCTTTCTAGAATGTCTTGTTCTTTTAAGGAATGGAGAAGAGCTCAGGGACCTGGGATGGGGGAAGAGGGAGGACGTAAGAGAAGATGGAACAACTGGGGACTGCCTGCCATTGAGTCTACACATCCTTTCCTGACTGATTTGACCTGGGATCCCAATGATACTATGAATCTGATGAAAATTGACATAGAGTTGGGTTCCCCAAATTCCCTGGATCTGGTAAAAATTCTCTATTTCTGGAATATTCTCCCCCTCCTCATCTCTCCTGGCTTCTTTCAAGACTGAGTTCAAATACTTCCTTCTCCAGAAGGCCTTTCTTTTGGACTCACCCTTCTTCCCCTTTAAGGTTACTGTCCATCTATTGTTGGTGTTTTACATCCCTATTTGTACCTATTTATTTATGTGTTGTCCTACCCATTACATTATAATGTAAGCACTTTAGGGCGGCTAGGTGGCACAGTGAATAGAGCACCAGCCCTGGAATGAGGAGAACCTGAGTTCAAATCCAACATCAGACACTTAACACTTACTAGCCTGTGACCTTGGGCAAGTCACTTAACCCCCATTGCCCTGACCTCCCCCCTCCAAAAAAAAAAAAAAGAATGTAAGCTCTTTGCAGGTACAGTCTATGTTTGCCTTTCCTTCTAGCCCTAGGATTAGTATAGTGCCAGACCTTATAGTAAGAATTTAATAAATGCTTGTTAGCTAATTAATTTCATGTTCCATGGATAATTGAACTAGGAATCCCAGAATAACCATTATTAGCATAGCAAAGAGATATCAGCTGTTCTCTGGTCTCTGTGGTATGCCTAAAGCATCCTTCCCTTCAATAATATATCCATTGTGGATATATTGGTGGTCACTCACCCCTCCAAGTCAGGAATACTTTACCTCAGACGTCATATCTGACACTTACTGACCATGGGCAAGTCACTTAAAGTCAGTGAGCCTCAGTTTCCTGAAATGAGTAATGAGGCAGTAGACTAGACTGGCATCTGAGGTCCCTTCCAGTCCCAAGTCTATGATCCTGGAAGATAATGGTACCTGTAATACATACCTCACCGGTGATCTCAAGGACCAAATGAAATAATGCACGGAAAGGAAAGTCACCGGACTTATGATTTCATTGCTTTAAGGAAGTCCTAGGTGAGGAAAAGCCCTTTACCAATGCAAGTTGTCACCTTCTATGCAAATTAGTGTCTAGTTGCCTACAGTACTCAACAGTTAAGTGATTTGTCCAGGGACATGCAGGTAATGAATGCCAGGGGTGGGATTTGAACCCAGGTCATCCAGAATCTGAGGATTACTCTCTAACCACTGAGCAACATTGCCTCGCAATGTATACAAAGCTCGTTGAGGGCTTTAAAGCCCCATGTAAATAGTCATCATTATAATTAGATAACTTTTTAGAAGCATGTCTACAGAAATCAAGAGAGAGTATTCTTGATACATTATTTGGCTCAACAGCTAATAAAGGAGGACTCACAGGTCACACAGGCACAGTGATGATCCCGTAGACATCAGGGGGCCCCTTTCCCTGCAAGATGAAGCTGGTAAGAGATGAAATCAAAAAGGTTGTTGAAGGTACAGAGAAGACTCCATTAGAACTATGCCTTTTGCCATTATACCTTGATTTATGTATCATTTGTGTTCCTGAAAAACTGTGCAAATCAAATTTCGTTAAAGTGAATCACACCAAATGTGGTACAAGGACATGCCCTGGGGAGGAGCCCTGTGGCAAATCCTCCTCCAAATTCCACTGGGCTAAAGTTATCAAGCACCTGATATGAACAAGGTCCTGTGCGAGGGATACAAAAGCAAAGCCCAAATAGGTCCTGCCCTTCCCTCATGGAGTTTATACTCTACTCCAAGTTCTAGCATATTGAAAAATTAGTCAAGGAAAGTTTAGAAATAGAAACAGAAAAAGAGAATGAGACAGAGAAACAGAGACAAAGAAGAGAGAGGAGGGAGAGATGAGAGTGAAACAGAGGGGAGGAGAGAGAGGAAGAGGAGAGGAGAGAGAGGAGAGAAGAGAGGAGGGGAGAAAAAGGGAGGGGAGGGGAAAACAAGGGAGGAGAGGGAGGGAGGGAACCTGATAAGGGTGGTGGTGAGGAACTCTTCATAGGGAATGTAACCCTGAAGCTGAACCCAGAAGAGAAGACTGAGTACAATGATCTAACAATGCCCTTATTTATCCTTTGCGTAAAACCTGAATTTTCCCAGAATTATAGAATCTCAGAGTTGAGAAGGTCTTCTTGAGAGATAGCATGGTCTAGACCAGGGGCGGGTCATACCGCATGTGGCCCTCTAGGTCCTCAAGTTTGGCCCTTTGAATTCAAACTTCCCAGAACAAATCCCCTTAATAAAAGAACTTGTTCTGTAGAACTTGAACTTAGTCAAAAGACCACACCCAAGAAACTAGAAGGCCACAGGTTCCCCACCCCTGGTCTACTTCTTTCATTTTACAGATGAAGAAACTGAGACCCAGAGAGATCAATAACGGTAATAACAATAACTAATATTTATAAAGCACCTACTGTGTGCCACACACTGCTAATGGCTTTACAAATTTTATCTGATTTGATCCTCATAACGGCCCTGGGAGAGAGGTGTTATTATTACTCCCATTTTACAGATGAGGAAACTGAGGGCAAACAGAAGTTAAGCAATTTACTTAAGCTGGTAAAAGTCTAATCAAGATGCCATATTCGAACTCAGGTCTTCCTGCCCTCCAGGCCCTGTGTTCTGGACTCTGAGCCATCTAGCTGCTGACTTAGCCTAGGTTACACACGTAGAAGGACAGCAGAGACAGGCTTTGAAGTCAGTTCAGCAGGCCTTTAAGCAGGATTCTTTCAACTAGACTAGGAATATTTGAAGGTCATGGGGAGAAGACGATCAAGGCAGGGACTGCAGTTTTAAAACTGATTCTCCAGATGAGGTTTTTCATTGCTGGGGCCACCTCATTCCCTCCTACCCATGGATTCCTCCCTGAGTGGCTTCTCAGCCTCAAGCAGGTGAGGACTATTGGAGAAAGGAGATGGGGCCACGGCCATTTGTCCCTAATCGAAGTCTCTGGCTCTATTGTGGTTTAGAACCTTGCTTAAACCTATAAATCACCTCCCTGATGCTGTTACTCAGAATCCTTTGTTCCTGCCCTAGCCCTATTCTCTGCCTTCCCAACCACTTCAAAAGAGCATCTTGGATGTGCTCTCAGTAGCTGTCCTTGATCAGAGGAAGCCCTCCCTCCTTGCAAATGACTGAGCAAATTGCCCCAGCAGAAATATAGAAGCCAGAGAAGGGAGGAACCATCTATAAATTCACCTCCTTATCCTCTAGATGTCTTTGAGACACTCTCCCCTTACCCCACCCCACCAGACACACACAGAACTGCCACCAAAGAACACCACCAGCTGAGTATTCTAGCCAAGGATTCTTCTAAGATAAAGAAAGACTGGTTTTGCAAAGGTGGGAAGCTTTGGCTGCAGCCCCAGCCCTGCCTCACTTCTCCAGAACTGTTTTGTTGAGATGTCAATGATGATCCAACCCTGGGGAAAAGGATGGTGTGGAGGCCATACTTGTTCATGATATTGGTGCTTCATTTTGCCATTATACTTCCTTTCTTCTTGACGGTGACAGACTTCATAAGGGAGCTCTGAGGGTTAATGAATATTGCAAAGTCTGGGAGCAGAGCAGTCTCCATTTTCTGTGACAGAGAGTCAGAGAGTGTCAGATCTTGAAGGGACCCCAGGGGCCAACTTGTCTGACTCATAAAGGGAAAACAGTCCCTTCTCCAATACACCCAACAAGTGGTTGTCCAGCCTTTGCTCACCTTCAGTGAGGGAGAACTCATTGGCTAATGAGGCAGTTCATTCTACTTATAAAAAGCCCTTAATTGCTAGCTAGTTTGGATATTCCCCCCTAACAAAAAGTTTAAATTTCTCTCTTTGCAGCTCTCTACCAAAACTCTAGTTCAGCTCTCTGAGGCCAAGCAGAACAAACCTGATTCCTGTACCCCATGACAACCCTTCAAATGCCTGATGATTCATACCTCCCATGTTTCTTTTCTGGCTAAGCATCCCTGGTCTCTCCAATCAAACCTCATATGGGATGGATTCAAGTCATTTCCCTGCTCATATAGTGTTAATGAATGCATAAAACCACGAGAGCTGCCTTTTTTTCAGTAACATAACTGTGATCATATCCCTCATGAAGTTTAAAATAGGAAGTGAACCAAGTGTTCATTCAACGGCAGTCAGAGCAATGTGTCAAAGACAAGGTGAATTAGCCTAATCCGAGAAGCATCATTCCCCACTTCTGTCCCTTTGCTTGGAACACTTTCCTCATCTCTGCTTCTTAGAAACCTTCCTGGCTCAATGCAGAGGACACATTCTCTAGGAAAACTTCCCTGGTGCTACAGGTTGTTAGTGTTCCATTTTTCTTAACTAATCCCCTCTCTCCCTCTCCCTATCCTTCTATGTTCTCCCTCCTTTGTCCTTCTGTCTTTCTCCATCTATTTCTCTTTTTTTCTTTCCCTCTCAGCTTTTTTTCCTCTTTTCTCTCTCCCTCCTTTCCTTTTTTCCTCTTTCTTTCTATTTTCTTCTCTCTTTCCTATTTCTCTTCTTCTCTCTCTCTCCTCTTTCTCCATCACTCCCACTTTCTTTTCCTCTTTCTCTTTCCTTCTCTTTTTCCTATTTCTTTCCTTCTCTCTCCTTCTCTTTCTCTATCACTCCCACTCTCTTCTCTTCTTTGTCTCTTTCCTTCTCTCTTTCCTATTTCTCTCCTACTTTCTCTCTCTCCCATCTTCTCCTTTCTCCCTACTTCCCTCCTACCTTCTCTCCCTTCTCCTTCCTTTCTTCTCCTTCCCTTCCTCCCTACCACCTTCCCTCATTACCTCTTTCTCTCTCACATACGGCATATTCCAGTAGAATGTAAGCTTCCTCAAAATAAGGGACTTTCTTTCTTCGGATTGTAATGTGTAACACAATGCCTTTCAATTAGCAGATATATAATAAATGCCTCTCAGAATTTAGATTCCATGTAAATTGGATTATATGTTGGCAGGTAGGTGATGCAGTGGATAAGGCACCAGACCTGGAATCAGAATAGACCTGAGTTCAAATGTGGCCTCAGACATTTACTAGTTTCATGACCCTGAGCGAGTTACTTAATCCTCAGTTTCCTCATCTATATATGGAGATAATAATACATACACAGAGATAATAATAATATACATGGAGATAATAATACCTCCCAGGGTTTTTGTGAGGATCAAATGAGTTCATTTGAAAGTGCTAAGCACATAGAATATATAAGTGGTGGTGGTGGTGGTGGTGGTGGTGATGGTGGTGGTGGTGGTGGTGGTGGTGGTGGTGGTGGTGGTGATGGTGGTGGTGGTGGTGATGGTGGTGGTGGTGGTGGTGGTGGTGGTGATGGTGGTGGTTGTGGTGGTGGTGGTGGTGGTGGTGGTGGTGGTGGTGGTGGTGGTGATGGTGGTGGTGGTGGTGGTGGTGGTGGTGGTGATGGTGGTGGTGGTGGTGATGGTGGTGATGGTGGTGGTGGTGGTGGCGGTGGTGGTGGTGGTAGTAGCAGTAGTAGTAGTGAAATCTGGTATGTGTGAGGTTTTTCCCACATCGCATCTTATTTGTAGCAATGGTTGATTCATAACTTGACTTTGGGGCATCCTGCCATGGAATTTGCTTATTTCCCTTTATGAATTTTTGTGAATTTCCAAACAGACTACATTTTCCCCCTAAATATTTGAGACCCTTTCCATTTTTCCACTTTCTAGTCCAACAAGAAAGGTAGAGGGAAGTTCTATTTGCCAAATTTTTTGTTTGCTAGCTTCACCATCTTGACTCGCAAATCCTAGAACACATACTTGATGAATTAGCTTGATTCACAAAGTCCAGTGAGTTTCTCAAATCAGTTCTCAAAAGACAGTATTATTTAGAGCGCAGAACTTCAGATTAGGACACCTTGATTCACATCAGGGCTCTCACACTTAGGAGCTTGTGATTTCAGGCAATTCATTTAATTTTTCTATGTCTTGATTTCCTCTTCTGTAAAATCAGAATAACCATGCCTACAAGGAGATTCTGGACTCGCAGAGTTGCAAGGAAATAGCTTTATGAACCTTAAAACATCTATCAAATATGAGTTACAACTTTCGTGGAAACACCACCAGTTTCTGTCCATTCCGTGCTCTTTAATCAGCCATTTTCTCAACAAATATTTCTTAAGCATCTACTATGTGCCAGGCACTGTGCCAGGCTCTGGAGATAGAAATGTTTTTGTTTTTTTAATATGAAACAATCCCAACTCCCAAGGACCTTACATTCTGCCAAGTATGTATTTATGCATATGGGATAAGGTTAAAACTAGGCCTGTCATTACATTGTTATTGGGAATTTCTTCTATTTTTTGTTGGCTATTGCAAATATTTTAATAAATGCTCTCTTCAAGGCATTTGCAACTCCAGTTTGTGAGGATAAACTCCATTGGAGAGAGAGAGAAGATAGAACGCAGGTAGCTGCGGAGCTAGGGAATCTTCTTGATTTGGGGCAGGATCTGAGAGTCCACTATTTCCTGATCAGCTTTGCACTGCATCATAATCTCATATTTCTATTTTTCTATGTCAAAAATCTCTTCTTGGTGTCTAGATTTACAGAGCCTCTTCTTCTTGAAGTAAGTATCAGTGAGATGATTTGGAATTTTCACAACTGAAAGGTTCATTCTGGTAGAGGTGGCGATGACAGATATCTGATGGGTCCTTCTCAGAGGAACATGGTTGATGGTCAGAGGTGCAGTCACCAGTAGCAAGCCACTAGCCTGTTGCTTCAGGAAAACCACTTACTTGCCCCTGTGGCAACCAGTGTGCATGATTAGAATGGTGCCTGGGGTGATGCTAGCTTGAAGTCTCCACACATGCAGGCTGAAGTGCTTTTTGCCATGACTTAGCACAGTGGTTCTCAACCTTCCTAATGCTGCGACCCTTTAATACTTGTGTGTGGGCGTATCTGCATGTGGGAGGACCCACCTGGAGACGGATAGAGGAGCCGTGTCTCAGTTCCTAAGACCATGGGAAATATGTTTTTTCCAATGGCCTTAGGCGACTCCTGTGACCCCTGTGAAAGGGTCATTCAACCGCCAAATGGGTCGCGACCCACAGATTGAGAACCGCTGACTTAGCAGCTCTCTAGGCACATCCACAGTAGAGTAATACCTAGGCATTTTGCAAATCTTTACCACATGTGTTCCTCCATTCTTATCACCACCAACAGGCTTTGAGATAGTAGCATGCATCTTCTCTTTCTTTTTCCTTTCAATTCGGGTTTTAGGGGCAGCATGTTTCTGCTTGTACATGGCTCTCTGGGAACACATTGCAGACCTGGAGAATCTAACAGTCCCTCAGGCCAGGAGTGGGTTTCAACTGCAATGCTTTTGAGGCTTTTTGACCTTCTTTTCTGCTACATCTTGCTTTTTCTTCTCTTTTTTCCCTTTTTGACCTTCTTTTCCTTCAGGGGCTTGTTGTCCATCATCCTGAGAAATGGGAAAGAGTATTGGGAATTCCTTGTTAAGAAAATAGACCAATGCAGGTTTTATTTTATTTTTTATATTTTGCATAAATAAATACCCTTTCATGCAGTTTTTGATAACTGTATTTCAACATAATTGGTTTCTTTTGCCATCCTATGTGTTTTTTTTTTTTTAGAAACATTATTCTGAGAAAGGGATTCACAGACTTTACCAAGACAGCCAAAGACACCATAAAGGTTCAGGGCCCCTGTCTTCAAGAGTTCCTTAGAACACCAAGAGGTTAAGTGACTTCCCTGAGGTGACACAATTAGGTGCCAGAGGTGGGATTTGAACCCAGATCTTCCCAGCCCTTCTTCTATTATACTATATTGTCTCTAGGATCAGTAGGAATATAGAGGGACTAAATGAAAGACAAAGCATTTCTTAAAAGCCAGCCATGCCTTCATTTAAAAAGAAAAATGAAAGAATAAAATGAATTCCACAGGTGGAACAAGGATCCCTTTTGTTGAAAATTTGATCCAAGAAAGTGAAAATTAAACCAAATAGTTAAGGTTTATTTATAGTTTATTTTATTTTATATATATATATATAT
>CM053587.1:322928939-322958316 GCA_028646515.1 Pseudochirops corinnae | reverse complement strand
TATTTATTTAAATATATTAGAATTAGATAATAAAAGATTTTAGATAATTTACTATTATAGATTCTTATGACTCTCTGAAAGACAGTGTGACAAAGTAGAAAGAGAAATGGTCTCAGAGTCAGAAAGACCTGGCTCTAAGGCCTGCCTTTGACACTGACTTGTGACTCTGAGAAAAATCATTTAAGCCTACTAAGCCTCAGTTTTCTCATCTGTAAAATGAGAGGGTTGTCCTTTAAGTTCTCTTCTGCTTCTAAATCTATGATCCTCTGACTTGGGGCTGAAAGCCTCCTGTGTCACTACTATGTGACAGAGGGCAAGTCATTTTAGCTCCCTGGGCCTCAGTTTCCTCATTTGTAAAGTGAGGGGGTTGGAATAAATGGCCTCTGAATCTCCTTTCAGCCCTTCTAGCTCTAAACCTTTTATTATTCTTATTATCCTATCTACATTGATTGAGGCAATGATTGAGGGCAGCTAGTGACATAGAAGATAGAGTCCAGGGCCTAGAGTCAAGAAGACTCATTTTCCTGAGTTCAAATCTGACCTTGGACACTTACTAGCTATATGACCCTAGGCAAGTCACTTAATACTGTTTGTTTCACTTTCCACATCTGTAAAATGATCTAGAGAAGGAATTGGCAAACCACTCTAGTATCTCTGCCAAGAAAATTCCAAATGGGGTCACAAAGAATAGGATGTGACTGAACAACACTAATACCAACAACATTGATTTTTTTTCCTATCATGGGTCCAGATCAAAAGTTGGGGGTGGATGGTGATGGAGCATTTATGTGTGGTGATATACAAGAATCACAAAGGATGAAAAAACATGAATGAATTGTGACTAGCAACTAATGGAGGGAGTACCTAGACTGATGAGATCATGGTGCTGTCCACGCATGAAAGCAAGGAAGCAGGGAGAACCCAAGAACTTCACATGCAGGGGAGAGAGGTGGTGGACCTTCCCTCAGTCCCAGGTAGAGTAGTAATGGCAGCAGTCATGGAGTCATAGACCCCACCCATCCTCAAACACACTCCTCCAAGGAAAACTAAAGGGTCATGAGGTATAGGGGCAAGTAAGAAATGATGGATAAGGAGAATACAAAGAAGCATGGGAAGATTTATACTGACTGATGCTTACGAAATGAACAGAGCCAGGAAGACTATAATCCTTAAAACCAAAGTGTCATTGGAAGACAAAACAACAACAAAAAAATCAAACCTCCACATTGTGGTATAATAACCAAGCCTGACTTGGAAGAAGAGCTGAAAATATGTACCTCCCTCTGTTCTTAGCAGAAGTGGAGGACTATGGGTGTAGAAGATTGCCTACACTGTTAATATGCTTTTTCATTTCTTCTTCTTCTTTTTTGTATTATTATTATTATTAATGGCTCAAGGGAGAGGCAGAGGAATTTATTTGGAAATGACAGTGAAAAAAAAAAAAGGTATCAATAAAATAGATTTTTACCCCCAAAAAAACATGTCTATTGCACATGTTACATATGTTTTGGTCCTTTTCGGACCCGGGATTTACCCTTGACACAGATCACAGCTCTCCCCACTCAGGAGGTGGCCAAAATTTTGTCACTTATTTGATGGTCTTGGACAGCTTCTCTGGTACCAAAAATTGAACACCCTATAGCCAACCTTGTCTCCAGAAGAGCCTGTATGCAGGTCAAGAAGCAATTTGTTGTTGCTGTTAAGTCATTTCAATCATGCCTGACTCTTGGTGACCCCATTTGAGATTTTCCTGGCAAAAATACTGGAATGGTTTGCCATTTCCTTCTCCAGTTCATTTTACAGATGAAGAAACTGAGGCAAACAGGGTTAAATGATTTGCCCAAGGTCACACAGCTAGTAAGTTTCTGAGATGGGATTTGAACTCATGAAGATGAGAGTCCTGCTGACTCCAGGACCCGCGTTCCTTCCACTGCACCACCTAACTGCTAAAGAAACAACAATTGGAACCTAATACTGAACAACTAATTGGTTTAAGGTTGGAAAAGGAATAAGACAAGACTGTATGTTGTTACCTTATTTGTTTAACTTATATACATAGTACCAAATGCAAAATGCTAGGCTGGATGAATTAAAAGTTGGAATTAATGTTGTTGAGAGAAATATCAATAACTTCATATATGCAGATTATACAACTCTGATGGTAGAAAGCAAAGAGAAATTAAGAAGCCTCTTGACGAGGGTGAAAGAGGGGAGTGTAAAAGCTGATTTGAAACTTAACATCAAAAAAATTAAAATCTTGGCAACTGGTTCCATCATTTCCTGGCAACTAGAGGGAGAAGAAATTAAAGTAATGTTCAGATTTTATGTTCTTGGGCTCAAAGATCACTGAAGATGGCGACTGTAGCCATGAAATGAAAAGATGTTTGATCCTTGGAAGCAAGGTTACGGCAAATCTCGACAGAATACGAAAAGCAGAGATCTCACCTTGCTGACAAAGATCTATATAGTCAAAGCTTTGGTTTTTCTAGTATCAATGTATGGCTATGAGAGTTGGTCTCTAAGAAAATCCAAGTACCACAGAATCAATGCTCTCCAATTGTGGTGCTGGAGAAGACTTTTGAGAGTCCCTTGGACATCAAAGAGAACAACTCAATTAATACTTAAAGAAATTAATTCAGGTTATTCACCAGAAGGTCAAATACTGAGGCTGAAGCTTAAATATTTGGGCCCCATAATGAGTAGATGGGCCTCATTAGAAAAGACCCTGATGTTGGGAAAGATTGAAGGCAAAAAGAGAAGGAGATGGCAAAGGATGAGAGAGATAGATAGTGTCATGAAAATAATGAATTTGAACTTGGGCAGACTTTGAGAGACAGTGATGCATGTGCATGTGATATTAGGGTCCCTAGGGTAAGGAAGAGTCAGACACACCTGAAAATGATTGAATAACAATAACAACAACCAGCATGCCATCCACTCTGTCACCTGGCTGCCTCTTCATAAGACCAGAGCCACCATAATCTACTATGTTCTTTCACAGTCTACCCCTTGGCCCAGGCTTGAAGCTTTGCCAGCTTGGCAGAACCTGTTAGGAGATAGCCTCTGCTCTCATCTCCCTTGGGAACCCAGAATTACCATCTGTAGGCATAATGTGACAACAGAGAAGGGCTTCAGTGCTGGAAAATCATAGAATGATTAAAAGCACTAACTGGTAGTCAGGAAGACCTGAGTTCTAATCCACCCTCCAACAGTTAATACATGGCCGTGTGACCCTGGACAAGTCACTTCTCCACCTCAGTTTCCTCAAAAGTAAAATAGTTGTAATAACAGAACCTACCTCAAAGGTTACTGTGAGGATCAAATGAGATAAAATTTGTAAAGGACTTAGCACAGTGCCTGATAAATAGTAAGAGCTATATAAACGCTTGTTCCCTTCTATATTATTATTTTTTTCTAGTTCTTTCCTTTCATTAGGGAGATTCCAGGGAGAAAATTCCCCTCTCAGTGAAACTCAGCACCCTCTCTGCTGTTCTCTTTTAGTGTCTTGCCTATGGCACTGACAGGTTCACTGGCATGTCCAGAGTACTGGAAGAACTTGAATTCATAACTTGGTTCAATTCTCCAGCCACCATGCCAAGCTGTTTCTTAATTTGATAAAAGATAAGAATCGACCAATGCAGCATGACCTACTAGATAGAAAGCAGGCCTCGGGGACAGAAAGGGCTGGGTTCAAGCCCTGCCTCTGATCTATTCTGGCCAGAGGAACCTGGGAACGCTATTTATCCTCTCAGTATCCCAAGGCGATTCACTAAAACTGTCTCAGAGAAGGTGCTTTGTCTGTTAGTAAAGAAATCTTCCTCATTTGGCAGGACTCAAAGTCAGTGAAATCATAGACAGGTCCAGTCCCTATCCCCTACTAATTAAAAGGGAAATTAGAAGCTACCATCTAAGCCTAAATTCCAGCTTACTGGGACTTTTTTTTCTTTGTTCAGGAGATTAATCTGATGCCCTAGTCCAAAAGATAATTAAACCCAAGAACAGAGGTTCTTAGCTTTGCTGTGTCTGGGACCCTTCTGGCAGTCTGGTGAAGCCTTTGGACCCCTTCTCATAACCATGTTTTTGTTTTATATTTTCTAAATTTTTACTTATTTTGAACTAAAATACAAAAAGAAAAAAAGAACATTTCCATGTGCATAGCACACCATGAGAAGAGGATTCAATATAAAATCATGAATTTCCATTTTACACTATTTTCCTTTTAAAAAAACATAATAAATACTACACATTATTTTCAAAGCTGGCTTGCTTTTCAAAAATATGCTTCCTTCTCCCTCTTGTTCTCTGCTGTGTACTTTTTCCCTTTTTGATCGAAGGAAATTTGATGTTTCCTGAGTTTCCTTTAGAAACTTTAGAACTTCCTTTAGAAAAGAGAGATGCCATTTTTTTTTCACATCCAAGTTCACAGACCCCTTAAAAGCTATACATGTACCCTTTTGGTACCTGGAACTCTAAGTTAAGACTCTCTGCCCTGGAGGATGCCCTTTTCCCCAACACACACATGCACGCACACACATGCACACACATGCACACACACACACAGGGGTAGGTTTCTTTCCTACTTTGTTGTGTGGCTTGATGCTTGTGTATGGAGCCACTAGTACATACAGAAAGCTTAGCCAGATTCAGCTGAGCTGTTGTGGTCTTTGTTTCCCTGGCTTCTTATCATTAGCATAATTGTTACTCCTGAGAGTATGTTTTCATTCACTGCATCCCAGCGTGGCAGTCAAAGAATTAATTACTCTGAGCAGGGACAAGCTTCATCTAAAGAGTTTCACAACTCCAGCTTTTAATGCATCACCCGCCCCTGCTGAGGTTGCACTATAGCTTGTCAAAGCATTGGTAGAGATGCTATGGGTCAGTGGTTCCCAAAGAGGATAGACCACTGGAGGAACCAGGACTCCGATTTCTCAGGCAGATTTACTTGGAGTTGTGGAATGGGGGTAGAGAGGAATAGAAATGGGAAATCACGAGCTCCAGGGTCATAGCTGTTCATAGGAAATAGGTTTTGAGATTTTCACTAAAAATGTGTGTATGTGTGTGTGAGTGTATTTGTGTGTAAGTTGTGCATGAATGTGTGTGACAGTGTATGTGTGTAAGTTGTGCATGAGTGCAGGGGGTATATGTGACTGTATGTGAATGTGTGTGTAAGTTGTGCATGTGTGTGAGAGTGTGAGTGTGTAAGTTGTGCATGAGTGTATGTGTGAGTGTGTGTGTGTGTGTGTGTGTGTGTGTGTGTGTGTGTGTAGGGGGCAGAGGTGTGAGCATTCCCTGGTACACAATCACAGGAGTGCATTTTAGACCACTTAATGCCTGCCAGGAAAAAAAAAAAAACTAAATAAATCCAGGTCCTGTGGACTGCCTGCTAGATGGATGCATATTTGGACAAATTTAGGTTTGATACAAAGGAAGAAAGTTCCATACAATCTGAGCTATTGGAAAATGGATTGGAGACAGTGACTTGCAAGGTAATGACTGCCCTCCTCATTGGAGGTCTCCAAGAAAAATCTGGATAACCACTTGTCAAATATACTTTAGAGGGATTCTAATCTCAGTGATTTAGAACTGAAAGGAATTTTAGAGGGCATTGTGTCCAAACCTATAATTCTATAGGTGAAGAAATAGAGGGACAGTTGATGTTAAGAGGGTTAAGTAATGTGGAATCACAGATTTAGAACAAGAAGGAATTTTAAAGGTCATGGAGCCCAGCCCTCTCAAATTATGGATGTGGAAACTGAGTCCAGAGAGATTAAGTGATTTGGTGTCATGGGATGATAAAAATTTAGAGCTGGAAGGAAGCTTAAAAGCCATTGAGGCCACCAAAGACCATCAAGTTCAACTTTGTCATTTTACAAATGGAGAAACTGAGGCCCTGAGAGCTCAGCTAACTTGCCTAGGGTTGCACTGTTATGCATTATCTGAGTTGCGATTTGACCCTACGTGACCTCACTCCAAATGCAGTGTTGTGTCCATTGTACCAACCTGCCTCCAAGGAGGTAGGTTTGTGGGTTATGGGTTGGTCAGAGCAGGTCTAAGGAAAAAGGAAAAAGACTAGGCCAGACTGGTTTCTCTGCCCTCTGGCACCTTCTGAGCCCCTGATTCTGATATCCCAAGAGGTTTTATAGTACAGAAATGCTGTGCATTTGTTTCATTATCTAAACTCAGAGATGGATTTTTCAGTAAAAACATGTCAGTATTGATTTTTCTAAAGTACTGTCGGAAACATAACTTGACCTTTATTTAGTGGAAGACAACCTGGCTTTACCTGAGAATTATTCCAAAGGAAGGTTGTTCTCTGACTTAAGAGGTTTGCATTAAATATTTAGCATGGGGCAGATCAGAAGCCAGAGTGGGACCTCAAAGCCTCAGTCCCCAGAGAGGTCTTAGAGCTAGTGTCTGAAGCTCTATTTGAACTCAGATCTTCCTAATTCTGAGTCCATTACTCTATCTAATATACCACCCAGCTGCCTCTAATTTCAAAAGTTATTAAAATACGAATCATATAATGGTGATAATCATGGGCTGTTTAAAATAGCTTTTGAAGATGTGGCTTCAAAACCACATCTCAAATGTTGGTAGCACATTCAGGGGATATGAATGTAACAGAGTAGGGAGTTCCAGGGAGAAGATCAGGTCCATAGGACTTCTGCTGCTTCTATAACACAGAAAGAACCAGAAAAAGTGAAAGTCAAGATCAGTTCAGGGCAAAGGTGCAGTCAGAAACAATGAGTCATAGAATAGTACATTCAGAACTTAAAAAGGACCTTTGCTGTTTTTCAATAGCATCTGACTCTTTATGACCCCATGTGGAAATTTTTTTTGGCAAAGATACTGGAATAATTTGTCCTTTCCTTCTCCTGTTCAGTTTACAGATGAGGAAACTGAGGCAAACAGGGTTAAGTGACTCCCCCAGGGTCACATAGCTAGCGTTTGAGGTCAGCTTTGAACTCTAGTCTTCTTGATTCTAGGCCCAGTGCTCCAACCTCTACACCACCTAGCTGCCTAATGAAAAAGGACCTTAGAGAAACTGAGTCAAAGAAAGATGAATTGACATATGCAGAATCAAATAATCAATCATTATTTGAGGTTGGATTTGGATGGGGGCGCGGGGTGGATGGTGAACTTAGGCTGAAAGAAATGCCAAGAGGGCAGGATGAAAATAGCACAGAGGCCTTTGGTCCTGCAGATACTTTTCCATGATGAGACCATGATAGTGAGGAATCATATTACTTGCAACTGGGTTCAATATCTGGGAAAATCATTTTACTTGCTTGGGCCTCAGTTTCCACATCTGTAAAATGATGGGGTTGCCCTAGGTGCTCTCTGACATGCCTTCTAGCTCAAAACTTATGATTTTGTACTGAGATGCTTCTTCCTGGGCCCCCGTGTCTTCATTTGTAAATAGAAGGAGAGGGACCAGGTGGCCTCTGAAGTACCTTTTATCTTTAAAACAGCTATTCTTACCCTTTTTTGGTGTCTTAGACCCCTTTTAGACAACTGGTGGCCCGGTGGATAGAGTGCTGGGCCTAGAGACCTGAATTCAAATCCAGCCTCAGCCACTTACTGTGTGATCCTGGACAAGTCACTTAACCTCTGTTTGCCTCAGTTGCCTGAACTTTAAAATAGGGATGATAATATCACCTACCTCCCAGGTATTGTTATGAGGATCCTATGGGAAAATGCACAGCGCTTGACATATAGCAGGTGGTATGGAAATGATTATTCTCTTCCCCTTTCTCATTTCCCCTTTGGCAGTTTGGTGAAGCCTAAAGGACACTTAGAAAATTGTTTTCATATGCATACAATAAAATATATAGGATCATAAAGGAAACTAGTTATACCAAGATAGTTATAAAAATATTTTTTTATAAATGTCAAAGGTTCATAGACCCTAGTTTAAGAGTTCCTATTCCTATTCTAGAATAGGAACTATTCTAGGAATAATCCTAGGAATTTCTATGCAGGAAAAATAAGACAAGAAAACAAGGCAAGGAAACCTGAAGGCACATGGGAACAGAATACCCAGTAGAGTGGACTGCTTGAGGAAGTGAGGGGGAGGGGAGAAACAAACCTCTGAATCAAAATTATAAGTAGATACACCCAAAGAAGAGACCGACACCAGCTGGATTGCCCTGGGTCCTCAGAACTACAACTGATTGACCATTGGCCCAATGGGAAGCTCCCACTGAAACAGGATTTGTGGATGCTTGCCACCTTGTGGTAGAAATGGAGTGCTTAATGGTCTTATCCAAGGTCTTATCCAGGGATCTGAATTATATTCTTAGAATTCTTGGTTTTAGTATGCTTATTATCTTGTTAAGGGATTTTTAGATCTAGGGAAAGCCCTTTTTATGTTGTAGATGTAGTAATTGTTTGAATGCATTTGATTTTATTCCTTACACTTCTATGGGTATTACGTAAAGACCTGTATATGAAAACTATGCTTGTGGGATTGATTCTATTAGACTATGCTAAGTGAGAATGAATGAAAAGGCTGCACAAAGAAAAAAGGACATGGATTTACTCCAGTATGGGAGGTTATAATCTATAAAAAGTCCAGGTGGTTAAATTTCTACATTCAGATCATCCTCCTTAACTAATGAGATGGGCACTTCTACTCCCAGAAAGGAAAAAGCTAGTGGATAGAAATAACTAGTTGTCTGAAGACCATTTCCCCTTGGTGTTTCCTGGTGTTGGGTTGACCAGATAACCTCCTGAATAAACATAGATAGACCTGGCAGTTCCTGGCCTTATGCAACAAGCCCAGGCAAGTGGTCAGTAGAGCCTCCTAGTGGTTAAATCAATAGCATAGCTGTAGAGCTGAATAGAACCTTAGATCTAGCCCAAACCTCCTCATTTTTTTTTTAAATTTGAGGAAATTGAGCTACATAGAGTGGCTTGTTCAGTCACACAAGTAGATAGTGGCAAAGCCAGGAGCCCCAAAATCCCCTTTCTAAACCCCCCTAATATTATAGTCAAGGGTACCACCATCTTCCCTGTCCTCCAGATTTGCCACCTTAGTGTCACCAATGATTCATCAGTACTTCTTACCACCATACAATCTATAGATCAAAGTATATAGATTTTATGTTTGCAACATCTCTCAAATATCCCTGCTTCTTTCTACCAATATTTCCACCACACTGGCACAGATCCTCATCTTCTCATGCCTAGATTATTGCAATAGCCTGTTGGTTGGTCTGCTGGCCACAAATCGTGTTAGTTATTTTCCTAAAGCTCAGGTGCAACCATTTCATCCCCATGACAAGGAGTTAAAAAAAAGCTACAGTGGCTCCCTACCACCACCAAGATCAAATACGAAACCCTCTGTTTGTCCTTCATAACCTACAACCCCTTCCCTCTACCTTTCCAGTCTTCTTATATCTTACGTCCCACCAGGTGTTCTTCAATCTAGTTGACCCTGGTTACTCTGCTTTTCCCTGAACAAGACTCTCTATTTCTTAGCTCTTGCTATTTTTTCTTGGGCATCCCTCATGTTTGAAATCCTCTCTCTCTCCTCATCTCCACCTACTGACTTGAGGGAAGTCAAAGATGTTTGGTGTATATTTCTAACCTGCTGAGAGGGGACATCACAGAGTCTACCTGTTATACTTATTTTGCCCCACCCCCATCAAAACAATAACAATAAAAACCAAAATTCCTTGATGTTTCCAACAAAAAAAAAATCTGATGGTGCTTGAATCCATTTAGTATTTCCTTGATACTTAGTAGGCTGTAGAGGAACCAAGCACTGTACTACTTTTTAGCATTATATTCTGCCAAAAGGAAAGCTTTGAAGTGTTTTCTTTTTTTGACCTGATTTGTGCTAAGAATCTAACTTTGATACAAACTCTTTAGCAGAATGTCCGTTATGAAAAAACTCCCTAGAGAAATCTAAGCAAACAAACACCTTACTGATAACAAATCATCTGCTTTTAAGCATTTAATGACTAGTTGGTATTTTTCGTAGGTGGTGATATTCTTTGTAATGTATCTCATTAAGGGCAGTTTGACAGGAACTTGATTAGTGATAACTTACAGATAAAAACTAATTAGTCTTTTGTAGCTAGACTGGACTAATTGAAGGATGCTAATGAGTATGAAGCCCTCTTTAATGGGAGATAGCCATGATCCAGTTGGGAAAACAAAGCATTAATTGTGGACTGAAAAAGTTAGTGATTTAAAAAAAAATAATTCTCGATAAAATACTTCCCTGATGTCTGATATGGAGGGAATTGTGGGTTCTTAAATGTATATTTCAGACTACAACCAAGCCAGAAAGGTTTTGAGTAAAGTAGATGATGGACTAAATGACCGCTATCTAACTGAGGACAAGTCTACCTAATTTCAGAAAGGTTCATCAACAGATCAGACACCAGTTGATATCTTTTGTGATAAGAGTACCTTTCAATGACCATCTGTTAAGTCATAGAAAGTTGGGGGTCTGTGCCAGTGGAACGAAAGTACATGGCTTGAATCATATACACTTGAATCATTGAAGAAATAATTTCGCTTAAATTAGACAATATGGCTCACATTCATATAATACTTGGCAACTCCAAAGTACTTTCCATTTATTATACCAATTAAACCTCACAATAATTCTGCAAAGTCTATAGATGGGAATTAATATCCACACTTTACAGATAGGGAAGAGGAGGTTTGGAGTGGTTAAGAGATTTGCCAATGGTCACACAACAAAATGTGACTACAACCCAATAGTATTTCCACCATACCCTAAAGCCTAATCATCAGTGTAGTAGATTTGGATTTTAATGAGTTTTATAGTGGAGGAAATGTTATTTTATTTCCTCCAGGAAGTGAAAGTATTAGAAGTAGGGTCTGAAGGGCATTACTATATTATCAGGTATATTATCTGCAATTACTGATCTTACGATTAGCTGTGGATAGCAGGAATATGGTTTTTCCTTAGTATTCTATTTGGTATAATTTAAATAATTAAACTCTACAGAGAACCCAATTCTAAGCACTGGAGGAGAAAAGAATTATAGGGATGATACAGTGGCTGCTTTCATGGAATACACAGTCTAGTGGGGAGAGAGAGCACAGACACAATTGCCTCCTTGGCCCTCACTACCATAATTATAGACTGAGGCAATCAGTGAAAGCTTGATGGAATTGGTAGCATTTGAGTTGGATGTTAGAGGCCACATAAGAAATTCAAAATAAAGGTAATGAGAGGGTGCTTATTTCCAATCAGAAGTAAAACCTCTAGCAAAAGCATGGAGGTGGGAAAGTATGTACCATATTCAGCAGAATAACTAGCCCGGTTTGGCTACTTAATACAGCTCATGAAAAGCCATACATACATTATGAAATAAAGCTGGAGCAGTAAAAACAACTTTGGATGATGAGGCCCTAAATGTCTAGAAGAGGAATTTGAACTTTTCTGGATTGGCAAAAAAGAAACCTTTGAAGAGTTTTGATTACGGGAAATGGCATGACCAGATACATGTAAGGAAGAGTCATAGGGTGGTGGCAGGAAGGATAGTGTGGGATTTGCCATAGTAAAGAAAGAGGATCTTCTTCCTGTGATCTGATGAGAAAGGGATTAATCAACCAGAATCCCGTAGGTACTTACTATATTTCAAGAATTGTGCTAAGTGCTTGGATACAGAGACAAAAGTAAAATAATCCCTACATTCAGGGAGATTGACTTTTATTGTAGGGGAGGATAGACACATATGTTAGAATATACAGGCTATATGCCCAGTGAGGAGAAGGTTATTTGGGGATCAAGGGCATTAGGTGATGGGAAATGAGAGAACAGAAAGGGCTTTATGTAGAAGGTGACCCTGGGGCTAAAACTCAAAGGAAGCTGAGGAGAACATTCCATATTCTAGACATAGAGGACAGACAACTGATACAAAGGCACACAGATGGGGAATGGAACATCCTATATGAAGTACAGGAAGACCAATATGGTGGAACCAAAGAGTGGAAGTAGGGAAGTAACATGTAAGAAGGATGGAAAGGCAGAAAGGGGCTAGGCTGTGAAAAGCTTTAAAAACCAAACATAGGAGATTATATTTGATCCTAGAAGTAGCAAGGCATAGTAGGAGATAGAGAGCTTAGCTGAGAGCCAGGAAAACTTGGGTTCAAGTCCAGTCCCTGGCACAAACTGGCTGAATGAGTCTGGACAAGGAATTCAACCTCCTAGAGCTCCTGTAGGCAAATCTCTAAGACTACAAAATGCAGCATGAAAATTCTCTAGGCAACAAGATAGGGGTGAGGAGGAGAGCTTCTTTTCATTTGAAATATAAATTTGTCTTGTGAGGGTTTTTTTTTATTTTCATTTATAACAGAGGTGTCAAACACAAATTAAAATTTAATTAGGAAATATTTAACAAAATAAGTAAAAAAATATGATAAAACCTAGATAATAGCCATAGGTTTTTCCAAGTCAATATGAAACCCACAGGAATCCTTATGTATGGTTTAATGCACATTTCTACTTGAGTTCAACACCACAGATATAGACATTTTTCTTTTCAAACTGTATAAAATCAGGTATGATTGTTGTACTTTTTAAAAAGACATATATATAAATATATATGCATACACATATAGACATACATTTTGTAATATGCATTGTATATATATATGTATATGTGTAGATTATATCATTTGATCTCTACAACAATCCTGTGAAGTTGCTACTATTGTCACTCCCATTCTACAGATGAAATAACTGAAGCCAAGAGAGAGGTTAAGTGAACGGCCCAGAGTCACACAGCTAGTAAACGTCTGAGGCCCGATTTGAATTGAGGTCTTCTTGACCTCAGGTTCTACCCACTAGCCACAGTGCTGACCACCAGTTTGACAGAAGGGAGCACCTGATGGATAATCTCAGTCTTCTTAGGGCACTGTCACCTGCTGTAAGTGTAGTTGAAGGGGAGGGAGCAGTACGTGAGGACAGAGTAAAAAGTCTGCAGTTACTCTGGAAAATCATGGGGCCACAGTGAGAGGAATCTAGACGGATTGTCAAGCAGCAGTGAGGGCCCGGATGAGGTTAATGCTATGCCCCATTAATGATGACTTCATGTTCATTAGCATCCATCAGTTCCCTGTGCTTGGCTACAAATGATTAATTAGCATTCTCTTTTCATGGCAAGGAAAACATGTGTAGGGAAAATTGATTTTAAGTGGCTTTTTCTTCTCCTCCTCCATCCACAACACCATTTTCTACCAATTCTTTTGGAGTGCTGGCATCTTTTTTTCCCTAGCCTTCTTTATTGGAGGATGGGGGAAATATGGGTGGGGTTGCTATATCTGTCTTCCCACTCAAGGTTTATGAGCTATGGCCTTTTTGCTTTTGATTAGCTCAGCAAGAAGAGGCTCTCAGAGGTGACCAGTGATTCATGACCAGTCATTGATGGGGAGCGATCGATTGATGTATCTTGCTATTGCTTGTCCATTCCTTCATCGATTAGTGCACATTTTATCTGTTGTTCCAAAGTTTGCCTTAGCTCAAAAGACAATCCATCTACATTACAAAATGGCCACTATCTGTCCTCCACTTTATCCTGTGATTCTGTATGAAATGTGTCTATCTGGATCCCTGCCTTAGAGACACCAATGCATCTCTGTCCTCTACTATAGACATCTGAATCCTTATTCCTATCGATACTTCAATGCATTTCCCCATTTGTCTTACTGCGTAAAAGTAGTTACAAACCAAACTGCATTGTGCTGACTACTACAATCGATAGGTATCTATTAAGGGTCTACTACATGCCAGGCATTGTGCTAAGCACTGGGAATACCAAGGAAGGGAAAGACAGTCTCTGCCCTCAAAGGGCTCCCAGTCTAATGGGATAGACAACACTCAAACAACTATATTACAAACAAGATATAGACAGAACATATTGGAGATCATTTCAGAGGGAAGGCATCAGGAAAGATTTCTCATAGAAAATGGGATTTTAGATGAAAGGAATCCAGGAAGCAAAGATGAGTGAGTGAATTCCAGGCATGGGAGACAGCTGATGCAAATTCCCAGACTTTTAGCTTCAGATATAGAGCTAGAGGAAGGGTTCATTGAAATTAAGTGTGCCTAAACTCAGGTTGCATTGAGTTTCATGTCTGTTGTTAGTTTTTCTGTATGAAAAAAAAAAAGCATGATGTGTGTATAACCTATTTAAACTTCTTAACTTTTTAGGGAGGGGGGAGGAGAAGAAAGGAGGGGAAAATTTGGAACTCAATTTTTTAAAAACAAACGTTAAAAATTGTCTTTACGTGTATTTGGGGGAAAATAAAATACTATTTTAAAAAAGTAAAAAAGCATGGTTTAGCAAAAAGAGTCAAACATTTGGTGTCAAAAGGCTTAGGGTTATTTTTTAGAATTTATTTATTTAATTTAAGTTTTCAACATTCATTTGCACAAGATCTTGAGTTCCAATTTTCTCCCAAGCACCCCAAGATGGCATGCATACTGATTACCCCTTCCCCCAGTCTGTCATCTCTTATATCCTCCCATCCCCTTCCCCTACTCTTAGCCCCTTTTCCCCTTACTTTCTTTAAGGACAGGGTGGATTTCTATATCCCATTGCCTGTCTATCTTATTTCCTGGTTGCATGTAAAACCAATTTTTTAACATTTGTTTTTAAAACTTTGAGCTCCAGATTCTCTCCCTTCTTCCCTCCTCACCCACCCAAGAGGCTTAGATTTCAATCTTGTCTTTGACTTTTGCAAGCTCACATTAGAGTGTCAGCTCCTTGAGACAGGAATTGATTATTTTGGACTTTCTTTGTATCTCCTGTGCTTAGCACAGTGCATGGCACTTAATAAAATGCTTGTTGATTATTTAGCTGTTGTGACAATGGACAAATCATTTCAGCTTTCTTGAGTCTGTTTCCTCATCTGCAAAATAGGGCTACAGAACTTGCCTCCTATACAGATCGAATGAACGCATAAATGTTAAAATGTCCCCAAGGGGGTATGTGCCCAGAGTCAGAAGAGCACCAAATGGCCTGGGACAACTCAGTTTATGATAGCGATAGAGAGAGTAAGAGAATGAAAGTATGGCAGGTAGGTCAACTTGATCTAAGTAGGGAGTGAATGTCATTCATGTTGAACGTGGTAACCCTTGATCCTGGTCCATCCAATAGCCTTCTAATTCGAGGGAAGAGAGCAGGGAGCTTGTGGAAAGATCCCTAGTCATGAACTCTGAATTTCTGAGTTTCCACATTGGCTCTGTGACCTTGGAGATATCACTTAACCCCTCTAGGCCTTGGGTTTCTCCCTTATAGAATGAGGGATAAGGCATAGACGATCTCCAAAGTCCCTTCCATCCAGGAGTGTGCTGGTAAATGTTTAACACCCAGCTTTGTGAGAAAAACAAAGCAAAACTGTACCCTGGACAAATTTTTAAAATTTAATTTGCATTATCAACACTTTCTTAAGTCTGGACAATCAACAAAACAATTAGTCAAGTGCTGATGTGTAGCATTTGTGATTTCTGAGATGTAATAATCTCAGAGGTGACCAGTATATATATGTACATATATGTGTGTGTGTATATATATAAATATATACACATGCATGTATATATGCTCATAGAAGAAATTTAACACATTTCAGAACTAGAGGCAATCATCTTGCTTCCTGAGTGGCCTTTGATAAGTAACGAGACTCATTTTTCCTCATGGATAAATTGAAGGAGTTGAATAGTAGGTAGAGCACTGAATTCAGGGTCAAAAAGATTCTAATTTTACCTGAGAAACTAACCAGGTTTGAGGTGGTAGACAAATAATTTTATTTTTCTGTTCCTTACTTTCCTCATCTGCAAAATGACCTCCCAGGGCCCTCCTAGGGCTCATGGCTATGACCTAGATGATCTCAGAGGTCACTCACTTCATCTCAAAATCTGTGACCCAAGAATCTGATTGCTATTCTCCTTGTCAACTTGGGCTCTGAAGGGGGCAAGAATGCTGTAACTTAATCCAACTTCTGAAGGCAGGACTTCCCTGTGAGTGTTTCTCCCTGAAGGTCTCTGGGCATTTAGTGATTGAAACAAATAGGGATCGGTGAGCTCCATCACATCCTTCTCTCGAGTCAACATCTTGAACTATTTTCAAGTGTTGGAGGTCCCACAAAACGCAAAACATATTTCTCCATGCCCTCTTCCTTTTAATTTTAAAGCCCTTATGCGTCCAGAGGGAAAATAGAATCCATATGCTTCTGATTTCTCTGCACTTAACTCATTAAAGTGTACTTTGGTAAGAACTGTTTGATCTTCAGGAGGCCCTGTGACTCGTGAGCCCCTCTGATAAGTCTTCCATAAGCATTTTTTTCCTTAGAAGTAAGAGATTGTGTTTGACTAAAAGAAAATAAATCCGAGTCCCTTAAAGACTTGGGAACTCAGGGGCTGTGTGGCTTCAGTAAAAGTAAAATTCACCAGATTCATTCATCAGTGCCTAAATTGCATGCTAGGCTCAGGAATCCAGTGGAATGAGAGAGATTAAAAACACAGACATGATGAGTTCCCATTTTGGCTCTGAACTGGAGAATCCAGGATCATTCATTTTATGCATGTCTCTGCTCTCAAATTCTCAACCATTGCTGTCCCAGATGTAGCTTTCTTGCCTCCAAAATGGAATGGCTAGCTCTCACAAACAATCTCTCATACTGTCAGACAAATAGTGGGGAGGAAATTCCTTCTCTCTCTCCCCACCTCTGCCTAGTGGCTTCCCTGGCATTCTTTCAAGACTCTGTTCAAATCTTATATTTCGTAGGAGACCTTTCCTAGTGCCCCACATCACTCCCCAGCCCCCAGCCCCACCTCCTTTTCTCATGTCTCCCCTCTGAAATTAACTGTCCATCACCTGTGCATCTACTTCATTTGTATATAATTACATACAGGTAGCTTCCCTTATGAGACTGTGAGCTCCTTGGGGCAAGGATTGTCTTTTTACCTTTCTTAGAACACTGATTAATAAATGCTTGTTGATTGATTGAATGATTCAAGCTCTTACTTCAGATCAGAAATTGATGTGAGTAGGCTAGTGAGTTTCCCAAGAGCAATAGCTGTAGCAGTAGCTCAGAGTCCAGGAAGAGGCAGAAAATGCAGGGAGTGGGACATTTTCAAGGCCTGAAGGGAAATGTCATATGATGCTGTGGTTCAAAATTTTAGGAACATAGGATTGGAGCTGCAGACTTTCAAGCCTATCTAATCCAGTGGTGAGGAAATGGAACTCAGAAAGTTCAAGTGACTTAGAGTTACAGATGGAGAGGAGAGAGGGAGATAGGACAGAAAATGAGATAGAGAGGTGGTGAGAGAAGTTGGATAGATGGAGAGAGAGAGACAGAAAGAGAGAGAGAGAGAGAGAGACTAATAGAGAGAAAGAGAAATTGAGAGGGAGAGAGATGAGAAAGAAAATTGGGTTAGAAAGAGATAAAAACAGGTAGAAAGTATGTGCATGTATATACACACACACACACGTGTATATATATATACATATGTATATATGTATATATATATATACACACACACACACACACAAGATATAAATTGAAAGACAGAGACAGAGAGAAAGAGAGAAATAGAAAGATAAAGAGACAGAGATAGATGGAAAGAGAAATAGAGCTTTATTGAGAGACCGAGAGGAGAGAGACAGAGAGACAGAGACAGAGACAGAGAGAGGTGGAAAGACAGATTACATTTATTGAGAATTTATTATGTTCCAGGCACTCTGTTAAGCACTGGGATACAGATACAGACAAGCAAGACAGTATTCCCTCAAGGAATTCACATTCTCATGAGAGATTGCATCCCACATAGGAGTGCTAGAAAGGGGCATGGGAGCAGGAAGGCGCCTCAGAGCTGTCTAATCCAGCACCTTGATTTCACTGTTGAGGAAGCTGAAGCCCATAGAGGTTAATTGACTGAGTATCATAGACATAGAACTAGGAGTGTCAGAGACCAACTAATCCACTTTCCTCATTTCACATCTGGAGAAACTGAGGTTCAGAAAGACTGAGTGATTTGCCCAAAGTGCCAGAGGTAAAAATGACCAAGTCACAGGTGCAGGCGGGTGTTTTGACTCAAAATTCCTATCCCTTTCATTCTATCCCACTACCTTTAACAGTCATGATGTTGACCCATGCAGCAGACCACTATCTAAGGGAGAAAATGTGGTACAGTAGCTAGAGCAATGATACTGGAGTAAGAAGACCTGAGTTTGAATCCCAGGTCTGCCACTCCCCCCCACCACAGGAGTCTCTGATGATGCCCTGTGTTTTGCTTTAAAATTGTATCTTCAGTTAAAAGTGTAAGTATGCAGCAAGGGTAGAAAAAATTGCTGCTTTTCTGTTTATCTTTTCAATTGGATTTTAATAATAGAGAAAGATTCAGCTTGGAAAAGGAACAGAAGCATTAATTACCTTCATTGTCACTCAACTCTTTCATACCGAAATAAAGAAAAACAAGTGAGCATTTTTAGTGGTTGACAAGGAAGATTATCCTCCCCTCCCCCAATTACCTCTGCTATCTTGAATTGATGGTACCTTTGAATGAAACATTGGCCCCACCAAGTTTTGAACAGTTTCAGGCACGTCAAGGAAAACCATTTCCTTATTTCTGGTATAAAATTGTAAGGTGAAAACCCAGGTCCTAGATAGTTCTAAGATGCTGTAATTCTGTAAGGTAATTTAAATCAGTTTATCTTTAGTGGAATCATGCAATAGATTCGTAAGACAAACTACTTGAGTTCATTTGAAATGGGATTCTGTGTGGTTTAGGGCAGAGGTCAAACACTCATTACAGTAAACCAAATTAAAATGTAATTGAGAAATATTTAACAAAATGAAAATACAGTAGAACACAGATAATGTTAATTTGTGGTTTTTCTAAGTCAATACGCAGCCCGCAGTGATCCTTAAGTATGATTTGGTGGCCCCAGCTTCTATTTGAATTTAACACCAGTGGTAAATGGGAAAGGAGAGTGAAACAAGAGTGGAGATTCAGGAAATCTGGGTCCTGGGTCTTGATAATTTCTACTTGTGTCATTATAAGTCACATTGTCTAGTCTCTGCATTGGTTTTATTATCTTTAAAATGAGGGACCAGATACCATTCAGATGTCAACCACCCCTAAAATTCTGTGATTCCATGAATCATTTTAATTAGAGAAAGCTATATACGAGATATAAAAATTTTTATTGGCATGGAGGGCATTTTGAAATAAAAAATAGTGAAAGGATGTCCAGAATCGCTACATTCAGCCAATCACCTGGGCTATGTATATGTGGTGGATGGAGGATGTGGAGAAGAGTTGAGGAAAGGGAGAAGGAAAAGGAATTTAAAAATGGAGGAGGAGGGTATGGCGGAAAAGCCCATAGAGTCAGAAGCACAGTCAGCAGGAGAATGGGTGTGACTGACATGGGCCCATCTTCCCTATCAAGCACTCAGAAGAAACTCACCAAGGCGAGAGGGCAGCAAGAATGACAATAGATTTTTGCTCAGGTATGATTTGGACCAGATGTCCTTTGAGGTCCCTTCCAGTTCAGAAAATTGGCATTCTGCGGGTAACCTCTCAGAAAGCTTCCTACCAATGTGAAACTATTGTGCAGTGACCAATAAAATTCCCGCAAGGCATCCTCTGAAATCTTTTGAGAAAGGAGGCTGGCACCAAATGGCACATTCCTTAGCCCTGTGAATAAACCCTGTGTCTTTAATCACAGAGTTGGAAGGCACTTTGGTGACTATCTAGTCCAACCCATATCTATGAAGTGCCTAGTGTCACCAGAGTAAAGTGTCTAAGGAGTAAGTGTCTAACCCAAAGAGGAATTTGGCTTCAGGTTTCCCTCACTCCAAGCTCAGTGCCCCCATTATGCTAGCTAACTGCTATTTTTTTCCTTGCCAATTAAAGACATATTTCCCCCAAACCTCACTTCCACCCCCTTAACTACCAAAAAAGAGTACAGATTCTGAAATCTGGAGCGTCTTTACCCCTCCCTCTCCTGATTTAATCCTTGGTCCTTTGGGACCCATCAGCATTCTGAGAACCATGAGCTTCAAGCAGTTTTATTACTGAATAAAAATGCAAATAAAAGAGAACCCATCCCCTTCCCGACCCTCCCAGCAATCCTGCTCTGAATGGCCTCTGAGTTTTGTTTTTACTGGGGGCTGTAAAAGAACTGGGTCCTCTTTAAAACCTACAACTCTCTTTGTCAGGACAGGGATTGAGCTGAAGATGCTGCCACAATTGATTGTGTATGAAGGAACCCTCCCTGGGAAGGCCAGGATTTATACGAGCCAGCTTGTCACAGAGTGAAAGGAAGGTTCACTTTTTCATTTTGATCAAAAGTTAGGTTTGAAAGCCACCCACTGCTGTAAACTCAGCTGGAGCAGGGGGGCTGAGATGAAACACATTGCGTGCCTTGTTGCTGAAATCCAGGACTTTTTTTTTAAGGCCCTGTGAAAGTGGATCCCATTGCTGGGCTCACAGAGGGAAGATGTGTGTGAGGGGGAGGAACAAGGTGGATGGAGCTAACTTCTCTTCAGCTCCAATTTACAGGGCAGAAAATGGGAGAGTTCAGACAGAGGGAGGCTTTATTCCTTTTCATCAACACAATTTTATTCCTAATTGACAAAGCACGTTTTTCTTTTTCTCTTCATCCATCCTCTTAACCATCCTCTGGATGAAAAGGATTGTTCAGAACAACATGGACAAAGTATTTTCAACACATTTTGCTTTTAAAAGTTTTGTAACCTAGATCTTTAAAAAAAAAAAATAAACATTTCTTCTTGTTCCTGAAAAAATAATAAAATAAATTTGGGCAGTGTCAAGCCCCCAAACCTGTTATCAACCTCACTGAGAGAAGGATGACAGATTTTCCAACATTTCACTTTTAGGCCTTTGTGTGGTCTTTGTTTTTTGAGTTCAGAAGGATGATCTTGGGAGAGATGAGCAGAGAGGGAATAATTCTTTCTGAATGAATGAGGGCATGAGAACAAATAGGTATGTGGTTTAAGAATCTTACTGAGGTCATAGGAAGGCAGAGTAGCGTGGTAGGAAGACCACAGTCTCTGGAGTCATATGCCCTTCTTTCATATATTCAGTTCTACCTGGGCAAGTCATTCAAATGCCATGGGTCTCAGTTTTCTCATCTGTAAAACAGTGGGGTTGAACTAGATCACCTCTAAAGTCCTTTTCAGCTCTAGACCTATGACCCTGTGACCCCAGCTAATGGTGTTTGGGCTTTTCTCGGCCTGAATCTATGAACCAGAAATGAATAAGCCCCATGTCTCAAATCACAGAATCACCTAATTTTTGCATTTCAAGGGACATCAGGGGCCATGTAGTCAAACACATGATATCCATAATTGAACCCCCACTGCAAGGTCCCCAACAAGTGGTCATTTAGCTCTGGCTTGCTGAGGTAGCTAGGCATAGAACTCTAGACCTGAGTTGGATTCTATCAGTGCTCTTGGTATCAAGTAAAATTGCTATGGCCAGAAAGTTGAAAACCTTTTCCATCGATTCTACCATATTTTAAAGTTAGAAACTACCAAGAAATTTGCAGCAACTTGATGGTATAGTGAATAGAACACTGGGCTTGGAGTCAGGAAGACTAATCTTCCTAAGTTCAAATCTGACCTCAGATACTTACTAGCTGTACGACTCTGGGCAAGTCACTTAACCCTGTTTACCTCAGTTCCTCATCTGTAAAATAAGTTGGAGAAGGAAATGAGAAACCAGTCCAGTATCTTTGCCAAGAAAATTCCAAATAGTCAGACGCAGCTGGAATGATGAAACAACACTAAGAAACTGTGCCTCTGGGCACAGAGATTCTCAGGTCTGATGGAATATATAATCATAGGATCTTCATAGATTTTGAGCTGGAAGGACATTGGGTTCAAACCTTTCTTTTTATAGAGGCTCAGAGAATTTAAGTAATTTGCCCAGGATTATATAGCCTGTAAACATCTGAGGCAGGATTTGATCTCAAGTCTTCCTCAGTCCACAGTCAGGACTTTCCTTCCACTGTACCACACTGCTGAAAAGGCTTTCTGGAAATTGATATTTTATAAATTATTGGTTTTATAAAATTAATTTTTGGAAATATTTGTATATATTTTTATAAATATTACTTTTATGTTTTTTTCAAGCACAGTCATCTTTTTTGGCTCATTTGGTCTGTGTAATATTCCTCTGAGGCATATTGATGCAATTGAGCATAGTATTCTCATGGCATATTGGAAGGCAGCTTACAGGAAGATTAAGCATCTTGTCCAACATTGCAGCCAGCACAAAGGTCGGCCAGCAGGAATACAGGGGCCCAGAGTCATGGGAGGAATCTTCATATTTCTCTTCTATGATATTTAAACATTACTTTGATAAACAGTTTAGGGGATAACTCTTGTAATGCAGTTTAATATACAAGGAAGTTAAGGGATAGATTGCTGGACCTCAAGTTAGGAAGACCCAGGATCAAATCCTCCTCCAGCATTTACTGGCTGTGTGACCAAAGGGAAATCAATTAACCTCCCTCAGCCTCAGTCTGATCTCCTGTGAATCACTTTACGGGTTATCGTGAGGATCCAATGAAACAACATATATCAACTTTATCTGGCATTTAAAGCTCTTCGAAATCTGACCTTTTCCCACTTTCCCATGCTTTGTAGACTTTTTTCCACTACCTACCCTCTATCAATTGTCTCCAGTTTGTCCCATCTATTTCTGGTTTGTGTGTAATTGTTTTACGTAGTTTCTCCCATTAGAACATGAGCTCCTGGAGAGCAGGAAGTGGCTTTTGTCTTTCTTTGTATTCTCAGAACTTAACACAGTGCCTGGAATATAGTAGGGGATTAATAAATACTTATTGACTGACTGAGACCTCCTAAACCTGACTTAAATCCCCCTCCTGGCTCAAACAAATGCTTTGTTGTTGTTTCAGCCGTATCTGACTTGGATTTTGAACTTTGAATTGGTATAGAGATTTAATGTTTAAGGATCCTCAGAGACCCATCTATCCAGACTCCTCTGACATCTAGAGTAGCTAAATGACTTGTCCAAAGTCATTCAGGGGATAAGTAGCAATGCTGGATTCAAACAAGTGTCTTAGGATCATAGGTCTGAAGATAGAATGGAGCTCAGAGGCCATCAGTCTCATTTTGTTGCTATTGTTGAATTGATTATTCCTTTTGGACTCTTTGTGACCCCATTTGGGGTTTTCTTGGCAGAGATACTGGAGTGGTTTGCCATTTTCATCCCCAACTCATTTTTACAGATGAGGAAATTGAAGCAAAACAGGTTAAGTGACTTGTCCAGGGTCACACAGCTAGTAAGTGTCTGAGGCCAGATTTGAACTCAGGAAATTAGTCTTCCAGACTCTAGGCCCAGCACTCTATCCACTGTAACATCTAGCTGCCCTATTAGATGCTTAAAAAACAAACAATTATTTACTAAGTGATTGATCCTTCTACACTAGTCTACTTACTATTCCTTGAAGAAGACCATCCATCTCCCAACTCCCTTGTGTTTCTGTCTCACTGTCCCCATGCCTGGAATGCTCTCTCTCCTCATCCCCACCTCTTTTAGCTTCTCTGGGTTCCTTCAAGTCTCAGCTCAAATGTCGTCTTCTGTAAGAAGTCTGACCCAGTTCCCCCAGCTGCTAATAACATCTGCCTCCCTCTAGTCCCTTCCTTTTGAGATTACCCTTCACATACCCTGTATGTTACAGGTGTAGACATAGTTACTTGCATGCTGATTTTCCCATTAGGATGTGTGTGGGCACTTTAAGGATAGAGACTATGTTTTGTCTTCTTTCACTGCATTCGCTAGCACTTTGCACTTTGCACAACGCCTAGCACATAAGAAATGCCTGTTGACTGACTCTTATGGAACTATCAACTATGATTGTTCTATCAGTGCTATGGACATAGTTTGTACCTGTGCCTTTAAAAATCAACTCCATATTGTTCTCTAGGCATCCTCAAAAAAATTTCCTCAAACAATCAGCACATATTTACTGCTTTTTTTATATATTTCTGTGGCTTTATCAAGGGAAAAAAAAGTTAGAGGCTGTCATTTGTCATGGTGGCAGAGCTCCTTGTGCAGGAGATAAAATGAATGTGTAAATTATAAGATGATGACTTAGGATCTAAAGTTATCTTTATTGTGAAATAATACATTCTAAACATTAGTGCATATTTTAATGCATCAGTTAAGCTGCTATATATATGCATTGGGGTTTTTATTGTGTTTGGTGCATAAATGTCTTAAAAGCCTTCATTTTATAGGACTTGCTCTCCTCAGTGTTCCCCCCTTCCCCTCCCCAGATTTCATTTACTAAAGTATGGCCATTGTACATTGCACCATATCCTCATGCTCCATTTATATCTCCCTGACCCAGCCTAGGAATGAATCTCTCACTGACTGACAGCCATAGTGAGAGATGCCACCATCCAAACAGGTATTCAAACATGGACCCCTCCCACCCTCTCAAATCTGTGCTTGGAAGATAATCATAGTTTGGTACAGGAATGGGGAATCTGCCACTTCAAGGCCTCATGTGACCCCTCCCCACCCCAGGTCCTCAAGTGCAGTCCTTTAAGTGAATCCAAACTTCACAGAACAAATTCCCTTAATAAAAGGATTTGTCCTGTAAACCTTGGACTCGGTCAAAAGTCCACACCCAAGGACCTAGAAGGCCACATGTGACCTTGAGGCTGTGGGTTCCCCACCCCTGGTTTGGTACATTGAGGGTGACCACCACCTTTCCTCTCAAAAAGGATAACCATTGGTTTCTTTAAATTCAATTGAATTCCTTCAGTCTGTTAGCTTCCCCAGACATAAGACACTGTTCAGGGGCAGCTAGGTGGTGCAGTGAATAGAGCGCTGGCCCTGAAGTCAGGAGGACCTGAGTTCAAATGTGACTTTAGACATTTGATACTTACTAGCTGTGTGACCCTGGGCAAGTCACTTAACCCCAATTGCCCCACCTCCAAAAAAGAGAGACATTGTTCTGATGCTCCTGACCCTAGAAGTACTATCTCCCCAGCTTCTAGTACATTCCCCTCTGAGATTACCTTCCATCTATACCACACCACCTTTAGAATGTAAACTTCTTCAGGGTAGAGACTGTTTTTACATTTCCTTGGTATTCTCAGGGTTTAGCACTGTGCCTGGAATACAGTATTTCATAAATACTTGTTGATTGGATATAATGCTAAAGGCGGAGTCAGGAAGATGTGGGTTTGAATCTTGCAGAAGATACTTGTCAGCTTTTCAGTTGCTGGGCAAGTCACTGAGCCTGTCTCTCTATCTGTAATTTGAGAGTAAGTAAAAAAAGCACCACCAGCCTGGTAATGTCGTTATGAAGTTCAAATGAGAGAACCTACATAGAGAACTTCCCAAATCTTAAAAGATAGTTTAAGTGTTAACGATCATCATTGCTCATTATTTAGGTTTATGAGTTAATGGCAATTGGCTGGGTGGATTCAACTTGGCTACACAATCCTTAGTGATCTCCAGATCAGTCAAGCTGCGTGTGAAAGCAGGCCTATGCTAAGGACCCCACGGCCCATTATCAGCATCTTAAATATTTATTTTCTAAAGAACAGCACAATTTCAAGTATTATGTATATATTAAAATAATTAACTCAGTTGGAGTCAAGAAAATGCCCAACAGGTGACTATCAATCACTAACCTTTGTCCTGCTTCTCTTTGCGTCCACAGTGCTCACTACAGTTCTTGGTACTTGGTAAGTGCATAATAAATGCTTGTCAACTGACTGACTGATTAATCTTAAATACAGGAAAATTATTGTGTTATATGAGTCCTGGCTCAGAATCTGTCAGCTTAGACGTACTCATTTTTCCCAGGCCTGTCAGGGCTTGAGTCACATGGTTGAATTGCATCAACTCAGTTTTCTTTTCATCTATTCTTCTGCCAATTTTCCTCCTTCAAGCTTCATGTGAGGCACGATCTACAATCTGAAAGCTTCCTGGGTCCCTCACTCCTCAAATTACACTGTAGTTTTTATGCACTGTAGTTTTTAATGCATTGTAGTTTATGCATGTTGTGTATATATATATATATATATATATATATATATATATATATATAAATTTAAAATATTACATCAATATCTTTTTACATCATCTGCATTTCCTAATATCCAGCCACCACCTCCCTTATAACTAAGAATGATAAAAAAAAGGGGGAAAAACAACAACGTGGCACCTAATAAATGCATCAGCCAAGGTTGAAACATGTGTTGTGTCCCATACCCATACTTCTTTGCTGTTGAAAAGGAGAGAGGGCAACACATCTTTCTATTTCTTATTTGGAGACAAATATGTCAATTATAATTTTGTAGCATTATGTTTTTGTTGGTCTTTCCATTTGCATTGATGTAGCCATGGTACCTTTGTACTGGCTCTCCAGCCTGCTTGGAATGCTCTTCACCCTCCCCTTTGTCCGTCATGGCCCCCTCTCCCTCTTGGCCACCATTGGTTTTTTTCAAGACTCAACTCAAGCCTCACTTTCTGTAGAATGTCCCCACTTGGGTTGTCTTTTGTCTACTCTAAATACATCTTGTACATACATAGTTGTGTTTCTGTTGTCACTCAATTAGATGGTGAGCTCCTTGTGAGCAGAGACTTTGTACTGACCTTACTTTCTATCCTCAGACCCAAAGCTTTATGCCTGACATTCAGTAGGTGCTTAATAAATGTTTGTTGCCTGACTGACCAGATGATATTTTCCTGAATCTGCTTATTTTGTTTTGCATCAGTGCATTTAAAATTTCCCATGCTTCTGGACAGTCTTCAAATTCATAGTGTCTGCGGCTGCACTATGTCAGAGGAGAGACTTGAACCCAGGTCTTAAGGATTCTGAGATCATATACTTTTCAGCTAGGCTGCCCCTGCAAAGAACAATAACACAGAACCAAAACTAAGATGGGATGAAGGGACTTTGTCCCAGAGGTACCAAAATTTAAAAGGTGATAATAGAATTTGTATCCTTTTAGCATCTGGAAACAACTGATTTTAGCACCTCATTAGCAGGAATAATTAGTTAAATTCAGAAACTGCCTAGCTTTCCTAGTATTAGGATTCTAAGGTCTCCAAAAAGCATTCTCCTAATCTTTCAGTCATTCCTCCCTAGGGCAGTATCCCAGGATCCCACTTCCTCTCTCTTCCATCGTGGGAATATCATATCCTAAGTTCAGAAGTCTCTTCCCTAATATCTCCCCTTTTTCCCACCCATCACTACACGTTTATATTTGTGCTGGGCTATACAAGAAGGAAAGAATTTTATCTCTTAATAACTTTAACATTTGCAAAGCATTTTAATGCAGTTTACAAATATCATCTCATTTTACCCACCCAACAACCCTAGGAGATTGATGCTATTATTATTTTACAGATGAGGAAACAGAGGCAGATAGTGCCTTAGTAAGTGCCCAGGGCTGGATTTGAACTCAAGTCATCCTAACTTGAACTGAGGTCCAGTGTGCTATGCTGCGCCACCTAGAAGTAGAGAAAGAATTATGGAATTTATGATTTATACAGTGTCTGAATTCTATAGTAACATCCTCCAAGTCACCACCACCACCACCATCATCATTATCATCATCATCATCATCCATATCCTGCTTTATAGAATGCAGTAGAGACCATAGGACTTTATTTTTAAAATATTTTATTTTATTCAATGACATGTCATAACAAATTTAAACATTTTTTTGAAATTTTGAGTTCCAAATTCTATTCCTCCTTCCCTGAGATGTTAACAAACCACAGGACTTTAGAGCTAGAAAGTCTTCCATTTTCCATTTAGCCCTACTCCCTCATGTTCAAGGGAAGGAAAGAGTTATTCCAGAGAGGTTAACTATTTTCCCCAAGGTCGCACAACTCCATAGGGGTGCCATGTTTGACCCCAAGATCTTCTTCCTCTAAATACATTGTTCTTTCTGCTACACAACAGGGCTGTCCTCTGCCTCACACCCCCTCAGGGCAAAATCATGAAAGATGATGAGAACTTTACAGTTGCTTAATCTTTGGGAAACTGTAATCACTAAGAGGGCTTGAGGAAGTCCTTTGTGTAGCAAGAAAACCAAAGAAATACTATTGTAGCAATCTTTCATTATTTCCTGAGCTCCATGCAACAGGATGTATTGAAAAAACCATTTCTCTTCTTCAAATTTATGATGATCACAGTAGCTGAGTTTTGAAACCTTTGGTACAAATGTGCTTGGGGATGTCCTCAGGGAATAATGGATTTCCTCCGTTATCTCTTAATGAAGTCATTTAAAATTTCTTATTGTTCTTTACTTCTCCTTTTCTCTTTCTCCTTCTCTCACCATCCTCGTTCTTTCCTTCCTTCTCTCTCCATTCTTTTCTTTCCTTCCTTCTTCCTATCTTCCTTAGTCTCCATCTATCTCTTTCCTCAACTTTAAGATGGTGATAATAATAACACCTATTTCACAACATTGTTGTGAGGATCAATTGAGATAGTATTTGTAAGGAATTAGCATAGAACTTGGCACATTACAGGTGCTTGCTAAATATTTGCTTCTTTGCTTCTCTTTCTTTTTTCTCTTCCTTCCCCTTTTCCCTCCCTCTCTCTGTCTTTCTTTCCTCTTTCTCTCCCTCCCCCTCTCTTCTTTTCTTTTTTCACCCTTCTCTCTTCTTTCGTTTCTTCCTCCCTCCATTCTCTCTCTCGCCTTCCTCTATTTCCTTCCTTCCTTTCCTTCCTTCTTTCCTTCCTTCTTTCCTTTCTTCTTTCCTTCCTTCTTTCCTTCCTTCCTTCTTTCCTTCTTTCCTTCCTTCCTTCCTTCCTTCCTTCCTTCCTTCCTTCCTTCCTTCTCATTACTTTCTCTTCCTTTTAAAGATCTTTTCTAAAGGAGCAGTGGTACAATAGCAAAGGAAGTCAGTACCTAATGGGAGAATTTTGATTTTTTTAATAAACATTATTTACCTAAAATAAAGAGATTGCCATAGACTCTCATGATTTAAGCAGGATTAACTTTCATTTTTCTCTTTATGCCTTTTTAAAAATTTTATTTTATTCCGAACTTAAGAAATAAAGCAACCATTTCCATAACATAGTAGAATGGAAAAAGATGATTGTACATGAAACTGCAAGTCTATTATGTACAATTTGCTATTCCTTTCAAATATAACATGAAGTTATCATGTAAGTTTCTTTTTTTCTTTTTCTTCCTTTTTTTTCCTCTCCTGCTTCCCCTCTACCCTAGAGATGGCTATTATTAGGCACAAATATGCATGTATATGTAAGACCACCTATACATACTTCTATTTATCATTTTATTTTCCTTTGGATGCAGATAGTATCTTCCTTCATGTGTCCTTTGTAGTTAA
>CM053587.1:322892245-322928839 GCA_028646515.1 Pseudochirops corinnae | reverse complement strand
CACACACACTTATTTATCTATTTATTTATTTTTAGTTTTTAATATTCACTTCCATAAGTTTAAATTTTTCTCTGCCTCCCTCCCCTTCTCTGTCCCCAAGACAGTGTCCAATCCAATATAGGCTCTACATATACATTCTTATTAAACATATTTTCACATTAGTCATGTCGTATAAAAGAATTAGAACAAATGGGAGGAACCACGAGAAAGAAAAAAACAAAACTAAACAAAAAAAGAGAGCAAATAGTGTGCTTTCATCTGCATTCAGACTCTATATTTCTTTCTGTGAATGTGGATGACGTTTTCCATCATGGGTCTTTTGGAGTTGCTTTAGGTTCTTGCATTGCTGAGAAGAGGTAAGTCTATCAAAGTCGGTCATTGTACAATGTGGCTGTCACTGTGTACAATGTTCTCCTGGTTCTGCTCACTTCATTCAGCGCCAGTTCATATAAGTCTTTCCAAGTTTTTCTGAAGTCAACCTGCTCATCATTTCTTACAGTACAATAGTATTCCATTACATTCATATACCTCGACTTGTTCAGTCATTCCCCACTTGATGGGCATCCCCTCAACTTCCATTTCTTGGCCACCACAAAAAGGGCTGCTATAAATATTTTTGTACATGTGGGTCCTTTTCCAGTTTTTATGATCTCTTTGGGATATAGCCCTAGAAGTGATATTGCTAGATCAAAGGGTATGCACAGTTTTATAGCCCTTTGGGCATGAACTCATCCTTTCTTATACCACAATAGTATTCCATCACAATCACATACAAGAATTGTTCAGCCGTTCCCTAACTGATGGGCATCCCTGCAATTTCCAATTCTTTGCCACCACAAAGAGAACTGCTATAAATATTTTAGAACATATAGGTTCTTTTCCTTTTTCCTCTAATCATCTTGGGAAATAGACCTAGTAATGGTATTGCTGGGTCAAAGGCTATAGGTAGTTTAATAGCTCTTTGGGCTTAGTCCCAGATTACTGTCCAAAATGATTGGATCAGTTCACAGTTCCACCAACAGTGAATCAGTGTCCCAATTTTGTCACATCCCCTACAATTTGATGATTTTGACAAATAATGCTTATAGTACAATAGTACTTTGACAGCAAAAAAGTGTTCTTTTTTTAATAGAACATTTTGAAAATCTTAAATTCAATTTAGTTGTTTTGTCTACTTTGTCCATTAAAGGGATAATTTCTTATTTTCATTTTATTTCCATGATCCTTTCAGGGAAATAAAATGAATTTACCTATTAGTCAATACATAAGCAACCAGAGGTGAAATGTTCCATTTTTTCCTCAGAACTAGAACTATTTTTGTTTATTTTGGCTCAAAATTGTGTATCAGATTGTGAAAAACTGAACTCATGCCAGAATCATAGAATCTGAGCAAAAAAACTCCCCTATCTCAGAGCTGGAAAGAAACTCAGATCATCTATTCTAACTTGCTCCTTACCAAGAATGCCTTCTTCATCACCCCGACTAGTAGTCACCCAGGCTTTGTCCACACATCTCCTATAAGAAGGACCCCATCTCCTCCTGAGTCACCTCATCATACTTTTTGGACGGTTCTCATTATTAGAAAGTTTTTGTTTTCCTTTATATGTCATAGAAGGTTAGGTTTACAATAAACCTAAGAGATCCATTAATTTCTAACTAAAATCCCATGTTTTACTGAAAGCCTTTCCCAGCCCCTCTTCATTCCGTTATCTTCCCTTTGTTACTTATTTTATATTTATCCTGCATATAACATGATTCATATAATTTGTTGGCTTGTTTTCTGTCCCATTAGATTGTCAGATGCTTGAGGGCAGAGATTGTCTTTTGCCTTGGTCTGTATCCTCAGCGCTTACCACAGTATCCTATCACATTAATAAATGTTTGTTGATTGATTCATCACCCAACCCAACTCCCTTGTTTTTCAGCTGAGTTTTAATAATAAGCTACCTAGCTACCAAGAGTATCATTTATTAAGGATTCAACTTTGATTCTGAATCAGAAATAAGATTTCATCAGTATAGGGCAAGGGTGGAGAACCTGTGGCTGTGAGGCCGCATCCTTCTACTAAGGGGGTTTCTTCTGTGAAGTTTGGATTCAGTTAGAGGGCTTCACTTGAGGTCCTAAATGGCCACACTTGAGGACCTAGAGGGCCACATGTGGCCTCATGGCTTCAGGTTCCCTACCCCTGGAATAGGGAGTTAAGGAACCTCAGAAATCCATCTATCTGGACTCTTCATAGATGAGGAAATTGAGCTCTAGGATAGCTGAATGACTTGTCCAAAGTCATTTGGGGGTTTTCTTGGCAAAGATACTACAGTGGTTTGCCATTTCCTTCTCCAGCTCATCTTACAGATGGGGAAACTGAGGCAAAAAGGAAAGGATCAGTGATTTGTCTCTCATTTTACAGATGACTAAACTAAGCCCATATAGTTTAAGCAATTTGCCTAAGCTCACGCATGTATTAAGGATAACAGACAAGCTTAAATCCACTTCCTTTGGCTCTGTAGCAAGTGCTGGTTCTGTTGTAAACCACTGATTTCCTTTAGGGGTGAAAGGAGCTTAGTTGTGCACTCATGGGTAGACAGCTCCTGTAGTCTTTGAGATGACATGACTCCCTGAATGATTTATTTCATTAATAAAGTCATACTTTTCCTTGTAGAAAATTCAGAAACAGGGCTAAGATGGTAGAGAAGAACAAACTAAATAGTGGATATGAAACCTAGGATTTTAACTTTCAAATTAACTGAGCCTGTTTTAGAAGTTCTCTTAGATGTACAGAAAGAAAATGGATTTGGAAGAAAAAAATGCCCACCATAACTAGAACTAATCATTTATCCCTTCATTGCCCAGTGATGAGATCAAAACTTAATAGAACAAACGTATTAAAATGCCACTCACAATTTTCTACAGGAGAGCACAATTTCAGAGAGGCCCTCATCAGAGGACTAATGGCTGCTATTAGGGTTTTCACTCACTAAGTAATCAGCTTAGGGAAGAGAGTTGTCATAGTAATACTTTTCCACCAGGGTCCTTAGCTAATATTCAAGGGACCAATTCATGATGCGTAAAGTCTTTTTTTAATTCACCTATCTGCAGAGCAATAGTGAGGTCAAGAGATTTTAGTGAACTTCTTTTGCCAAGTTCGGTTGTTTATTTGGGCGAAGCAGATAATGTCTGTGTGGGCTTTGGACTGTCATTTGTCAGGAAAGTGAAAAAAAAAATAGATTGTAGGGTGAAGAGCAGATAAATGAGTCTTTGCCAGCCCTAAATGCTAAGTTAATGGAAGTCATTATTTTCTTGGTGATCGCTATCCTGACTTATATGCATAATTGCCTCAGTTTCCCCATTTTACTTGGAGAGTATCTCTCAAGCCTAATCACTGTTTGGTTTTGACTGTTGCTGTTGTATGCGACCACCACCACCACCCCCATGACCCAAATTATGTTGTTGTCCAGCACTTAGCATAGTTCCTAGAACATTATGGACTTTTAGTAGATGTTTGAGTGATTGTTAGGGTGGTTTTGCCAACTGCTTTATGAATTCTTCTTTCACATTGGGTGATAGGATGGGGGCAATTCAGGGATGACATCTACAATCCTCAGTCTGCTTTTTGAGACTCAGCGCCATCATATTCCTATTCATCTTCCAAGTTGATTTCTTAATATCTTCCTCCATGCACAGTTGATCCTAGCCAAAGTAGCTTAGGCACCATGCCCTGAGCTGTTCTTTCCATTTCCTTCCATAATGCATATTCCTTTAGAATTCTTTTTATTTGTTTGTAATATATTTTATTTCCTTAGTTTTTACCTTAATCCTTAGTATATTTGTCTAGAGAATAGGGAAGGGAAATGCATCTTTTTTTTCATATTTTCAACACATACTATTTCTGCCAAGAACAACTGTTTATTTTGTCAGTCAGCTTTCCAGAAAGTCTGTTCCAGTCACCTACTTGAGGAAATGGAATGCTGGAAAACTTGGATGATTATGTTACAATTGCATTGTTGCTCTTGGTTTTAATAACATCCTGGCCAATGCAGCTAGGTGGAGCAGTGAATAGAGTTTGGGGCTTGAAGTCAGGAAGACCTGAGTTGAAATGCTCTAGACACTTACTAGTTGTGTGATGGTGGGTAAGTGACTTCCACTCTGTCTGCCTTAGAGTTCCCTCATCTATACAATGAGGCATATAATAGCCACCACCTCCCATGGTTATCATAAAAATCAAATGAGATAGTAATTGTAAAATGCAGGGGCGGCTAGGTGTCACAGTGAATAGAGCACCGGCCTTGGAGTCAGGAGGACCTGAGTTCAAATCCAGCCTCAGACATTTAACACAAAAACCTAGCCATGTGACCTTGGGCAAGTCACTTAACCCCAATTGCTCTCCAAAAAAAAAAAGCAAAAAAAAAAAAAACAATTGTTGAGTTTTGCTGAATTGAAGTGAATGAGGGGGAGATCACAGAATGGGGACAAAATTGATCATTCATTTGGATCTCTCACAAGCAGCAGAGAAGATTGTCCATTGGTGAAACACTTGTATTTAATGTTTGTTAAGTTCATAATAAAAAAAAGATTATGAAACTTCAGAAAATAACGTAAGTACTGGTGCTAGGACTGCCGTTGGCCCTAGAAAAAGTTACTCAGGCAAAGGAATGAGGTCTTAGATATAGATTGAAGAACTTTAAATCATATACTTATTTCCAATAATTTTCCATGAAATAAGACTAGAAATACTGGCATTGGAGGAGGGAGGCACATACTGCTAATGCCAAACATGTGACCCCCCCCCCCAAAAAAAAATAAAACAAGATCCAAAAAAGAAAGCCCCATCTCCAGGAGAACATCACTCCAGGTCAGTTACAAAGAGTTTAGAAGCTGGGTAGTTTTGAAGACATAATCTAAAGAATCTTCTTTTGTTTTTCTTCCAACTTCTGGCTGTCCAGAGTAGAGAGAGGAGGGAGGAGAGATTTTATTTCCTATTTTCTTTATTTATTTCCAGGGGGTAACTTTTGGAGTTTCCTATTCAGTGAAACTCAGCTTCTAATATTGTGTCTGATGGTAGTAATCATTTAAGGACTCCAGAGGAGATGTGAGTTTGGGGCCGTCTTAGCAGGATCCCTAGCTAGGATATAATAATAGACAGCTCGAGCTCAAATACACACACACACACACACACACACACACACACACACACACACACACACTCACTGACTTAAAGAGAGAACTCATCTGCAAGCCCAAATGATGTCAGCAGGGGCTCTGAGAGTTAAAGTAGCCCACTCCTCCAAGGGTTTCCTGCTTTGATCAGAATTGGTAAATGGTGCAAGGTAAGCTATGGACACGAGTGTATCCTAGACACATTCAGACTGCCGGTTCAATTCCGATGAATTTTCTGTATCCTTGTGAGACTTCAATATCTCGTTTTCTCATTAGCGTCCATACTTTGTGAATTACACAGTGACATTAGCAGCTCATTTAACATCTCCAAATAGTAAAGTAACTGAAGCACCAGAGACTTAAAAATATTGCCAGAAAGGCTAATGGTGATGTCTGAATCTGCCCAAGAAGCATTGATAATACGCAGGGAATTATCCTCCCAAATTGATTTTTGCCTTCTTTCATTCATTCTTCTTTCATAAGATTCATCTTAGTTTGGGCATTTGACCAGGAAGCATTTGGATTTCCCTGAATTCAGGGCAAGATAAAGGATGACTGAAGAAGAGAATTATGTTAAGAATACATACCATATTCCCTTTTTCTCTAAATCATCTTATCATTCTTAAGTTCAAAGGGGATTTTTCTCTTTCACCCCAGGATACTTCTATTCTATCCATCTTCTCTCCTTGTGTTTCCAGGCTAGGAGGCCATCAGTGTTTCTGGGGGTCACTTGAATAAGGTTTTCCAGGCGAATACTTCCCCATAAAGCCATGATTAATTCAAAAAGGAATCCGTGGCCCAGGCCCTGAGAACACCACATTTAGTTTGCACCAACTGGGGCATCTTGGAGACTCAGCTTCAGTTTCAAAGACTCTGAAATGGTCACTGGCATTGCCATCAATGTGTTTGTAGTTGTTTGGAAATTAGTGGAGTGAACAAGCATTCTTTAAATAATCAGGAATAATCAAGAATCAAAATAATCAAGGAGTTTTGTTTTATTTTGGTTTTAACATCAGGGCAGAGACTGTATCAGCTTCACTGATGTGTTTCTTCTGAATCAGTCATCCTCAGTGGACAGATTTCAGCTAAACTGTTGGGGCTAAATGAACGTTTGTGTGTGATCAAAATGTGATGGAAGGTGAAGGTGAACAGAAAGGCAAGGGAATCATAGTCAACACAAAGGTGCACTTATGAAGCATATTTACTTGTTCTAAGAACTTATGCCTTCACTTTGTCTCAACAAAAAGACAATTCAGAACTTAAAGAGATGTATTCATCAGATGGAATAACATAATTTGGATCCTAGGATCTAGAGTTGGAACCAGTCTTTGAAATGATCTAGTTCAGGTGTATTTGTGGTTATGTGTGTGTTTCTATATGTGTGTGTGTTTGTGTGTGTGTGTGTGTGTGTGCATGTGTGTGTGTGAGATGAGTGCCTTTGGCAGCACAGTGAAACTTAAAAGGCCCCTTCCCAGAATCATGCTTTTAAATGCATAAAATAAAATACATAGGATGTTAAACAAAGATAATTATATGGAAAATTTAAGAGGAAAAACACTTTCTAAAAATAAGTATATGTGCTGCAGATTAAGAAATTGATCCAATACAACTTTCTCCCCCATTTAAGAATCTGGTCACTTAAACAAGCATTTATTAAGCATTTACTTTGTTCTAGGTAATGTGTTCAAACCCTGGAATGCAAATAGAAGCAGAAATAAAGACAGTCCTTGGCCTCAAGGAACTGCCTTTGTAATGGGAGAAAACAACACATAAAAGGACCCAATATTGCTGTTGTTCATTTATTTCAGTCATTTCAGTGACCCCATTTGGAGTTTTCTTTGCAAAGATACTGGAGGGGTTTGCTGTTTCCTTTTCCAGTTCATTTTACAGATGAGGAAACTGAGGCAAAGAGGGTTAAGTGACTTGCCCAGGGTCACACAGCCAGGAGATGTCTGAGGGAGGCCTTTTGTCTTCACTTATGTCTTGCCACTAGACTCTAATGATGGGAGGCTTGATGACTTTGCTCAGTTCTACATCACTTAAATCCAATCTACGCACAAGTCAAGACATCACCTTTATGACATCATTGGTCCTCTTGGAGAACAAATGACAAATGACAATAAAACCACTGTCTGAGGCCAGATTTGAAGTCAAGAAGATGAGTCTTCCTTAGTCCAGACCCAGTACTCTGTGCACTATGGTGTCGCCTTGCTGCCTCTACCCTTAATATTAGGTGGGGACAAGATGAAGGGGGAGAAAGTCCTTTGGAGGACAGCCAGGAGAGGTTGACCTAAGCAGCGTCCTTCAAATGAAGGTTTCCTTCTTTAGAAATGAAGTAACCAAGCCCTAGAGAAATTTAGAGATTCGCCATCAGTCATACACAGAGTAGCAGAACTGGGTCACATTTCAAGGTCTTTGGATATCAAATCCACGTGCTTTCCCCCCATGCCACACTATCTTGTGGGTGGGTAGGTGGGTGTGTCTTTGTGGGAACATATGTGACATTCACTGCCTTCTGGAGATGGTAAGAAGGACCAGCTGAAAGGTTAAAGCATGAAAGCTGAAGATAGGCTCCCTCCTTCCCCATGATGACAACAACAACTAGCATTTATGCATATCGTACTTTACAAATGTTACCTCATTTTTATCCTCACCTGGGAGGCAGATGCTGTTATGTTTTCCCATTTTGCAGATGAGGAAACTGAGGCTGAGAGAATTTAAGTTACTTGCCCAGAGTAATAAGTATCCAAGGTAGGATTAGAAATCGGGTCTTCCTAAGTCCAAGTCTAAGGATCAAAGGGAAAGCCTCAAAGTGTCCTTACTAAGTCTACTGCCTCACCGAGCTGGTGACCTGGAATCACCCCACGTTCTAGGAATGGACCTGTCCTAGAGATTGCTGGCAGAGATTCTTATTAGGCTTGACTATCACTCTCTGATATCAAGGTTGAGCAGGATCTTAGAGTTTGCCCTAGGTGGTTCAGTGGATGTAGAGCTGCTAGACCTGGAGTCAGGAAGATCTGAATTAGAATCCAAACTCAGACATTTACTAGCTGTATGATCACATCTATAAAATGGGGATAACTTGTGTTCCTCTCAGAGTTGTTGCGAGAATCAGATGAGATTTATTTGCAAGAAGCTTTGTAAAACCTCTAGTCCTACCTAAATGTTAGCTATTGTTAAAATCCCAGTCAAGTGAGGAAAGGTGGAAGGATGGAATGCTTTAAAAACCAGAAAATGGAGGAGGGGCCTTGTTTTCACCAAAGATAACAAACAGATGCTAAAACATCACTCTACCCTTTGTGTAGCTACCCTACTAATCACTGTGTCTCAAGAGACATTTCCACATGGCCCTTGGAATGTCCCACATAAGACACTTCATTGGCATCCATCAAAGCAGGATATCAATTTTTAAAATCCTGCTACTTATGTACCAAAATTTTCCATTTCTGATTCTATTGATATGTCTGTTACCTTTTCATCTTTCTGCAGGACTTAGTGAGCCCTTGCTTTGGGCCTGATTCCATTTTGAATGGGAGCTTCTTTTTAACATTATGCCCCTTCAGAATCCCTCCTCTAGGTTATCCATTGTCCCAAATGACATTTACAATTTCTGTTTTAAAGTGCTAAGAAATCTAAGGTGACAAATCAAAGACTTTTTAAAACATAAGAAATAGATTGGCTAGGAAAGGTGGTTTTCTTGTCTTTTGTACTGTGTCAGACAGAAAGAGGTGTCCCTTATTTATTTTATTATTTAAAAAGAACAAATGCCTCTTACACTTACTGACTTTGTCACCCTGGGCAAATCCTTTAACCTTTCAATGTTCTAGGCAACTCTAAACTCACTTAATCTTAAATTCATAAACTTAAAAAAATTGTAACTATGTCAATATCATCGGTTTTCTTTCTAATTCTATGTATGTTATTCTAAGAAGGGGTCCATAGGTTTTATCAGATTGTCAGAGGGATACATGATCCCACCCCCCAAAAAAGGTGAAAAAGCCTTCTCTCAGATTTTAAGTAGAAAAAAAAAATGCCAACCTACATTGGTAGAAGGATTTTCCTCACCAGGAAGTTCCCTTTATCAATGAAATTGCTAATCTAACCTCTATCCCCAGCCTATCCTATGAACTTGAAAATCTCAGTAAATAGAAACAAAACAAGGCACATGGGTGGAGGAGGGGAATATATTGATAATCAAATACCCATACTTTATATTCAAAGAAAAGAAAATTGACATCAACATCTACAAGTCAGCTCATTTATTCAGCATGATTGTCAGAACTCAAAGGGACCTTACAAGTCATTGTTCCTTACAAACTTCTCATTTGACAGATGAGAATCAGAGCAGTGAAATGACTTTCCCAGATCACAGAACTCTTAATTAGCTGAACAAAGACTTAAGCTCAGGTGTTTTGACTCCCAAGTCTGACTCTCTTTCTTTGATACTGATGCTCATTCACAGGTTATTAATTACATAAGAGACACTAGGAGGTGGAGGGATTGGAAACTTCACATGTAGGAGCTGTTAACCAACAGACAATCAATTTTTAAAATGTAGCTAAAACATCTCTGAAGTTCTTTTGTTGGTCCATAAGGAGATACTAGTCAGTTTCACAGATATTCAATGTGAGCTTACTTTTCATAAACACGTCTCCTCTGTATTTAAAGGAAAAAGAAGTGCCCTTCCAGTAAGGAGAGCAGAGGATGTTCAGAGCTGATTTTTTTTTTAAATAAGTGTATCATGTATATAACACCAAGGAAAATCGATTTGATTAATCTTAGTCACACTTCATATTCTGATTTAGTCTTGGAGTAGATGTACTATTTCTATAGGGATTTAAGATGGCTTAAAAGGGAGTTTTGCACAGTAGGTAGACCAGAGTAGATATATAGTGGGTCCTAGAGCCAAGAAAATGTAGATATCTACATATCTATGGTAGCTGTGTGACCTTGGATAAATCATTTAACCTTTCCCAGCTATAGATAACTCACTAAGACTCTAAGTTACACAAAAGGTGCCAGAGTTGGTACCACTCCCTGCACCAATGAAATTTTAGTTTGACAGGGCTCATCTCTAGCCCATGTAGAATAGCCACATACTCGAAAGAATGATTCAAGAAGCATTTATAGTTTTGCCTTGAAATTTTAAATTGTGATGAAAATTGAGAGAGAAAGGAACCTGAAAGATAATTTCAGTCAGTGTTCCCATTTTACAGATAAGGAACCTGAGAGCCAGAGATGTTGTGACTTACCTAAAACTGCATAAGCAAAAGTAGCAACTAGAATTTGAATCTTTATTCAAATTTATTCAAAATTCAAATTCAAATCAAATCAAAGCTTTAATCGTGTATCAGCTTTTTAAAATATTATTTATTTATTTGTTCATTCATTCATTCATTTATTTGCTTGTTTATTTTGCTCCTCTTATAGTGGACAGCCTCAGACTACTAGCTGGTATGAGAGTTTAGCGTTGGGTTAATAAAGAAGGCTCAAATGAGGGCACGCTCATTATAGAATTCCATAATTCTATGTTGTAGAAATAATTTCTTTAATGGTTGGGAAATTGTAAAAAGATGTCCTCTGAGGTCCCAATGACTCTGAAGATTCTGTGCTCTGTTTGCTTTAGAGGGTTGATAACAGCTATCTGGTGATATACACTTTAATTAGATTAATTTTTGAAAGCAGGGTTAAGAGTTGTAAAATAAGGTTGACTTTTCTCCTGGTTTAGTGTTCTAGGATCCAGAAATCTTTTTTTACTGGACTGTATTGCATCGGTGGGAAGAGTGTACATTCAGGAGTCAGAGGACCTGGGTTCAAATCCCACCTCTGACAGTTACTGCCTGTTTGACCTTGAATAAATCACTTAGGATTTATTTATTTAGAAACTCTCAGGGTCTGAGCTTGAGTTAATTGTTCAAATTTTGTCAAAAATTAGAAATATGGAAGAGCTAGATTCCTGCTCTTTAGCTAGAGGAAATATAGTCTCCTTTAATTATTTTACTCTTGCTTTTAGAGGCCCTGCACTTTCATGTTTTCCTTATTCTCCTCTCTCAAAAATCATGCTTGAGAAAATATCTGTGTTGAACAAGTTGACCCCAGAGGTCCCGTCTATAATTGTTTGAACTAATTTGCATTTAGTTAGAGGTGTTGCTGTTTCTTAATGCAATAGAATTTTAAATTTTTTTTAATAGGCCGTATATAGTCTATAGTCCATTAATGCTGTCAGGGTGCTGATGTCAGAGAGTTTATGCGTTAACTGTTGACATGCTATCTACCCAGGAGGTATCATGCTCCTAAACCTAGGTTCCCTTCTTTCCTCTGTCTGGCATTGACCTTGCTTCTTGGAGATATTAGATTTATGGAAATATTAATCCATTCACAAGTATTCAGTAAGTACTCACTAGGTACCAAGAACTGTGGTAAATTCTGGGGATCCAAAGAAAGGCAAAAATAGTGCCTGCCCTCATGGTGCTTACATTCTGGTGGAGAAAACAGCAAATGTACAGACATGTATGTGTGTCTACATGTATTATTGTAACACCATGCACGAGCAACTTCCCAAAAGAATGCTACTGTGAACAGCTTTTAAGGTTCTGATGACACGGTATTGTGAACACTCCATTTATTCCATTAAAATCAAGGCAAACATTCACAACATATCACAATATAATATTCACAACATTATATCTTATCACAGAAAATCACAATGTAATGTTCATAACAGCTTAACATTAGCATGGCCACATAGTTTTCACTACAGTGGCCACAGTATTTAGAACAAAGAACAAAAGAATAATCATCTGGTTTCCCTAAGGGGGGAACCCTCCTTACTTAAGCATTTAGTCATTTCACAATACAATAATCTTCCACTCATGGGGCAATCACAGATTAAATTAATCAGTCACTTATCTAGCAATCAGTCACTAAATACAGTCATTAGAAAATTATACAAACCCTCCACCCCTTGATGTCTAGTAAACTTCAATTTCATCATGTATCCAAGGGGAGGCCTTTTCTTCATCTTGACTCAGGTGGCCTCTCAGATTCCCTGGATCCCCTTCCATGGTCTCACTTCCTACTTGAATCCACCAGTCACCTGGATTCAGAGGTAGACAGCTCCCAGCTCCTTGTCCAGTCCTCCAGGCAGTTCTTCTTACACACAGAAGTTCACAGGGTCCAGTACATCTCAAACCCTTCACCACTTCTGTTGCTGGTAATTCAAGGATCCACCAAGCCACAAACAAACAAAAGCTTATCCCGGTCATGCTTTTTCAGTCCTCCAGCAGTTCGGCTGGCCCTAGGACCCAGAAGGAATCTCAGCCTTCCAGGTGGCAGCAACTTCAGCCTTTACCAGATTCTGGTCTCAAGAAAAACTCCAACTCAGTTCTTAGTCAGCTTCCAGATGCTGGAAGAGAAATTGTCTCTCTAGGGAAGTAGCAACTTCAGCCTTCACCAGATTCTTCCTCCTCCAGGGCCCACCAGGAGGAACATTCCTGATTCTGATTCTCTGTCTCTGGAATTCTTCTTATATATATACACTGGCCTCTTGTCTCAGCCAACCCCCTCCTGCCAGTCAGCAACAGAAGACAGAGTTCATGCCCTCTGTTCACACAGGAGACAGAGTTCATACCCTCTGCTTCTTTTACAGAAGTACTTAGCCCTTAGTTACTAAGGACCAAGTACCTGCTAAATTAATTACCATTACAATTATATATGTACATACATATATGTATACATGTGCATATATAATACACATATGTAATAAACCCAGAGAAGATAGAAGGTAACATGGGAGGAAATGGCATTAGCATTTGTCAGGGTCAGGAAAAATAACCCTGCAGGGCTCGCATAAGGTATCCATTATATAATTCTGTAATTTGAACTGAATTTCAAAGCAAGCTAAAGATTCTAAAAGGCAAAGGTGAGGTGGAGGAGCATTCCAGGTATGAAAACCTCTTGTGCAAAAGCATGGAGATGGGAAATGGACCATTGTTTTTGGAAGGGAGTAACTTACAAGATGATGGGAAGGTTGGAAAAGGAAAGATGGACGAGAACCCAAAGAGAGGACTCAGGAGTGCAGGTAGTTGTCATCACATGTGTGAAGGGCCATCATGAGTAGGAAGGATTAGACTTAATCTGTTTGGGCACAGAGGGCAGAAGCAATGGGTATGAGTTTCAAAGATGCAAATTTAAGCTTGAAAGATTAAAACAAAAACAAACTTCCTAACAGAGTTATCCCCAGACAGAGCAAGCTATCTCAAGAGGTAGCAATTTCCCCCTTGTTGGAATCCTTAAATGTAGGCTAGATTCCCACTTATTGGGTACATTGTCATTCTTTGTCAAGTACAAAATTGCCTCTGAGTTCCCTCCTAATATTCTGTGATGCTGTGAAATGTTGTGTTTTTACCTAATGAAGAAAACCAATTTTCCCTGAGATATCAATGTCTTAAAAAATGTACCATTTTTTTCACCATCAGCAGTCTTTTAGCCTGCCTACAAATCAGAGTTTTATTACTATGAGAGTGGGAAGGACATGGAGTCATGATTCTCACCCTTGGGTCTCCAGAGGTCCATAGGACATTTGACTTACCTCAAGAGCTTAACAATTTAGGAATATTAGAAGCCGAGAGTTGAAAGAGAGTCCTTAGAGAGCATCTTGTTCAAATATTACTTTTTAGAGAAGATACTTGGGCTCAGAGAGGGCAGGCAAATGACATATCTAAGGTCACATAGCAAATTAACCACAAATCCAGGTCTCTTGACTCTTAGATTCAGAAATATTGCTGTACTTGAGAGTCAGGAAACAGGCTTAAATGTAGGCTCTGAAGTCACTTAGCATATCACAATTGGAAGAGACATTAAAGGCCATCTAGTCTAATTCATCATTGAATAAGTACATCCTCTACTTCACATCCAACTAATGCCTGTTGAGTCTCTTATTGAAACTAGGATGGGGAAAAATCCAGGACTAATACTGCCTGGATGATGACAGTTCTTCCCCTAGTATGGGGAAATACAGCACCTCCTCAAGTAGGGTCAGCTTCTCTGAGCCTCAATTCCTTGTTCTGCAAATTGAGAAACATGTTCTACCTTCCTAATAAGGTTATTGTGAATATTGTGCTTTGTAAGCTTAAAATGTCCTTGAAATCTAACTTGCAGTTTTTCATGATAGTTACTATTATCCTTACTATTATTTCCATGCTGACTATTGTAAAATTCTCAAGCAACTTCCCAAACTAAATTAATTTTAATCATTTTTTTAAAGCTAAGCTATGAAAAAATAATGCAAACTTCTTGAGGGCTAGGACCATTTTCTACTATTTAGTTCATCCCCTGTACTTAGCACATTCCTTGGTACATATTAAGCACTTAATAAATGGCTTTTCAGTGATTAAAAAATAAATAGATACATGAATAAATAAATAACAGCTATTATTTTCTTGTGTGTACGTAAACACTTTTCAGAATGGGAATATCAGAGAGGGATTGCCTCACCTTTGGAATCACTGATTTATGAAGAAACTAAAAATGTTTTCTTTGGGTCAAGAGAAAAATGGCCCTTGTCCTATGAGTGTGTCTTAGAGCTCGCCCTCTGGTGGTCAATCCTGAGAGTGGAACTTTTATTCCTCCTGTTCAGTCTCAGAGAGTGACTGCATGCTCTCTGTACAGACAGTACAAGCAGGACTATTACTCCAGGGCAAAAGGAAACATTACAACCGTGCTCTCTTCCTCTGCCAGGGAAAATGCATTTTCCTTAAGGACTTTTAAGCACTCTCTTCTTGCAAGGGGCCAAGTTAATGCAAAGCAGCTGATCTGTTCCAGTCAACAGCTATCTCTTAAATAGCTGATTTAAGAAAAGTAATGACTCCTTAAGCTTAACCAAGTCCATTCACATCCATTATCTAATTTAATCTTCACAGCAGCCTCTTAACTTAGGCAAGGAAGATATTATCCTGAGCAATGTTTCTAAAGAGTGTTAAGAGTTGAGGACCCTGGCTCTGTGGCTACTTTGCAATGTGACCTGTGGAATCTTAGTGTACTTTCTTAAAGGAGGGTCTGCACAAGATGCCCTCTTGGGTCTCTTCCAGTTCTTACCTTCCAGGATTCATAAACTGACAAGTCCTTGAGGTAAGTGAGATCTATTGTAGGGAGCTTTGGAAAACCATTGATGGAAATCACCACCCTACATCTCCCACAGATGGAGAGAGATAGACTGAAATGACCCAAGACACGAGTAGGCTTGAAAAATAGATAGACCTGGCAATTATCAGAGGTTTGTAAATGAAGGGACTGAAGCACAAAGAAGTAAAGTCTTTCAACTTTAAGTGGGGGAAGCTGGGAATCAACACTTCTGAATTTAGTCTGGTGCCTTTTCCACTGGGCTACTTCCCCTCCTTGTACATCAAAGACCATGATGGATGTTGTGGCTTAAAATTGCTCAGCATTTCCCACAAAAGGCAGTGGAATTGGACTGAGGAAGACCTGTGTTCAAATTCTGCCTCAGACACATATGAGCTGTTGACTTTGGTTAAGTTTCTTCATCTCTGTTTGCCTCAGTGTCCTCTTCCATAAAATGAGCTTATGAAGGTAGTTGTTATCTAAAGGCCCTTCCAACACTAAAGCTATTATCCTAATTTGGGTTGTTTTTTTTTTTCCTTTGGACACAGGTGCAGGGAATGTGGTCTTTTATGGATGGCTACTTCCCTTTGAGCATTATGTCATTATACTAAAGAAGGCAAAGACCTCAGAAAATCCATGGAAAGATTGTTTCATGAACTATTTGACTGAAGGGGTTCTAATGAGAATCAGGCAGAGCCAGAGTTGATTGTGCAAGGGGATAGAGATGCATTGATAGAGATAAAGGCAGCTCTTGAAATGGATAGAGCTCTGGACCTGGATTCAGGAAGATCTGAATTCAAATCTAGTGTAACACAATTCCTAGTCATATAACCCTAGACAAATCACTTAGGCTTTCTCAGCTGTCAAGTGGGGATAATAATTGCATATAATTTTCATGGGTTGTTCTGAGAATCAAAGGAGATAATATCTATAAAGCACTTTACAACTTAAAGCATTCTATAACTGCTAGACCTTATTATTATTACTATTATATATTATATGCAATCACATCTAGGATCATAGATATACAGCTAGAAAGGAACTAAGAGATTATATAATACAACACACACATACTCATGCACACATATGCACACACATGCACACACGGGAGCACATTTTAAAGATAGAGAAAGAGGCCCCAAAAGGGGAAATGATTACTCAAGGTCAAATGAATTAGGATCTCAGACAATGAGAGACATTTATTTCTGTACCACATCATTTCTGATTGTGATTTCTTTTTTTGGCGGTTTGTCACTATTGCCCTAGTTTTGACGCTGCTCTTTGCAGTAACATGGAAGATTCTGTTTTCACCCTCTGACTTATTTTCACATGGTACCTGGAAGAAAGCAGCAGCAGCTGCCTAAACAAATCCTCAGTTCCCTCAGAGTCACTCAGAATAAAAAAAAAATTCTGTTCTGTTTAGTTTTAGCAAAGCAATTTCTTCCTTCGTTTCTGTGGCTATGTTCAAAAGCTCCATGTGGAAATGGAGATGGAAAGATGACCAGAGAAGGAAATTGCAGGCAGAGGCACTGAGTCCAGCCCAGGTTCATATTTTGAGGTTGTTGTCAAGTCAATTTCAGTTGTATCCATCTCTCCAACACCCCATTTGGTGTTCTCTTGGCAAGGATACAGGAGAGGTTTGCCATTTCCTTCTCTGGCTCATTTTGCAGATAAGGAAACTGAGGCAAACAGGATTAAATGACTTACCCAGGATCACACAGAGAATAAAGTGTCAAGTGGGAATAATAATTGCACATAACTCTCACGGATTGTTCTGAGATTCAAAGGAGATAATATCTATAAAGGACTTGATGCTAGATTTGAACTCAAGAAGATGAGTCTTCTTTATTCCAAGACTGGTGCTGTATTCACCAACTAGCAGGCCTATATAAAATACCTCTATAGACACTGGGCCTCTGATTACTCCAACCTAGGTAACTCCTAGCCAAATGAAGCTCCATTTTAGTATCTTCTCTGAAATTTACAGTCTGAGAGCATAGTTAGAGCCCCGAGAGTCACACAGTGAGAATGTGTGATTGACAGGACTTGAATTCAGGCCTTCTTGGCATAGAGGTCAGTTCTCTAGCCACTGGCATCCCCACCCTCCTCTCTAAATACTTCTCTTCTTTAAATATTCAGCTCAGACAGCAGTGTCACACCTTGCTGCCTACTTCTAGAGTTGACATTTTATATAGTTACTTAAAGTGTCCAAGGTACCTGATGCATGTTATAGTATTTGATCATCACAACAGCCTTGTCAGTCAAGGACTAAGAATTTACCCACCTCTGTAATGCAGATGAGGAAGCCAAGGTCTAGAGAAGTCACATATTCTACTCATGGACATATAGCTAATTTGTGATGGAGGTGGCATTTGTATCCAGTACACTCCTGTCCTCACCTCTACATTCCTCTTACCATCATCCAGCCCAGAGACTATGCCTTGAGAATTTGAAATTTTCAATGCCAGGAATTCCCATCCTGCCCTCCCTCACCTCACATTGATGGGCACCTTTACCCTACAGTGGTGAGTGCCTCCCTTGTTCTACAATATCAATGGGTCACTAGCTATGTTGTCTTTCATCACCAGTCATCTTTTTACCACCTACTGTGGCATCACACATGGACTCACTGCCCCTCTTAACTCTCCTTGCCCTTTTTGCATTACTAGTACCACCATATTCAAATCCATACCATAAGAGCTATAGGAAAATGTGTGACAATCTATACCCCCATAGCTTTGCTGAGCACCCCCAAACCTCTCCATATCAAAAGACTCCTCCCTGGCCTCCACTCCTATTTATGTCTCCCTTATTCTTGAGGGCAGAAGCATCTCCAATTTTGTTTTTGTATCCTTTGTGCTTGGCTCACAGTAAGAACTTAATTAATAAATTTTTTAAAAAGTATGCATTTCTTCACTACACTCATTCTCCTGAAGTCCGAGAGCCTTTAAATCCCATGCCTTAGCTACTCCCTGATACTTCCAAGGCAACCAGGGCACAATAATATATTAGACCCTTGACTTGTTAGAGAGAATAAGCTATGGAAATAAGAACTCTTCTCGTCTAAATAATTTCAGCATTTGCTAACTCTCCTTCCCTCACCTAGCAATATAATTACTTCAAAGAAACTGGTTTTCCTATATATTAATCAATGCTGTCTATAGTACTGTAGGATGTCTTTGGTGACGGTGAAGTGAATGAATGAATTTTTCAAATTCAGTGGATATTTACTAGGATATTTATGAGAGGTTCATCAACATGCTTCATGCTATGGAGGAAAATGATAGGATCATAGATTAAGTGGTCATTGAGTCTGACACCTTGATTTTACAGATACGGTAAATGAGGCACAGAGTGGTTAAACCCTTACCCAAGTTTTTATAACTAGTGAGTGTCTTGAGGCAAGATTTGAACCCAAGTATTTCTGAATCTATCCACACATGACCTTGCCTCATGGATGTATTTCAATCTAATCTTCTATGGGCCCTCATTCTCTGATTCACTCTCTTCCCTGCCACACAGGGACTATTCCAAACTTCCATCCTCAAGGCTCCAGGGTGCAATAGAAGGGTGGCAGATATGGAGTCAGATACCAGCTCTGCCTCTTGCTACCTAGGCGATTTTCAGAAAAATATCATTGAGTCTTCTTTTCCTTCTCTGTAAAATAATGTCAGACTGGAGAATCCTGAAGGCTCATTCAACTCAGAACCTATGATTTCTACTTCTTTCCTTTCCCTTGAGTTAGAGGACATTCACTCTCTCTTTATTAAGAATATAGAAATAGAAATGATCACAAATTTCTTCTTCTCCCATAATCCATGCCTCAAAATCTCTCTTCATGATCCCCTTCATTCTCTCTTTTGTTTCAGTCTCTGATGAATAGATGTCTCTTCTTCTTGCCAAAGACAATCTCTTTGCCTGTGCCCTTGATTCAATCCCCTCCAGTGCCCTCCAGCAAATGATACCCACGATCATCTTCAATCTCTGGGCAAATGAATCCCATATCTACAGATCCAGTTCTGAGATCTCTCTTCCATTTCCCCAATATCAACTGCCCAAAGGAGATCCCAAACTATTTGTTCCATGTTGTTGTTGTTCAGTTGTTTCAATCTTGTTTAACTCTTCATGACCCCATTTTGGGTTTTTTTGGCAGAGATATTGGAGTGGTTTGCCATTTCCTTCTCCAGATCATTTTACAGATGAGGAAACTGAGGCAAAAAGGATGAAGTGACTTGCCCAGGGTCACACAGCTACTAAATATCTGAGACCAGATTTGAACCCAGGAAGATAAGTCTTTCTGACTCTAAGTCCAGCACTCTATGCACTATGGCTCCACCTAGCGGCCCCACAGGCATCTCAAAAGCAGTATGTCCAAATGTCACTCTACCCATTCATCCTCCAAACTCCCTTGCTTTTGTGGAGGATGCCAGCATCCTGATAGTCACCTAGGTTTACAGCCCTGAAGTCATTCTTAGCTCTTCCTTCTCCTGCTCTCTCATATTTATTCATTTGTCAGATCTTTTCAGTTCAACCTTGTACTGTCTGTTGTAGCTGATCCTTCTATCCACTCACACAGCTACCACCTAGTTCAGACCATTGTCACCTCCTGCCTGGACATATGCCATAACTTTCCAGTTGGTCATCTTGCTTCCTACCTCGTCCTCTGATATATAGCCATGGATTATATGGATAAATAGATAGATGGAAGGAATAGAAGGAGGAAGGGAAAGGAAGGGAAGGGAAGAGAAGGGAAGGGAAGGGAAGGGAAGGGAAGAGAAGGGAAGGGAAGGGAAGGGAAGGGAAGGGAAGGGAAGGGAAGGGAAGGAGAAAAGGAAGGAGATAAAAGGAAGGAAGGAAAGAAGAAAGGAAGGAAGGAGGGAAGGAAGGAAGGAAAGAAGGAAGGAAGGAAACAGAGCAGGTAAAAGTTTCTATGCACATTAGCAGTTGTGGCAATGAGAATGGAACTGAAGCAGCCTCCACTCTTCTTCTCTCCCTCCCTCTCTCCTTCCCTTCTTCTCTTCCTTCCTTCTTTCCTTCCTTCCTTCCTTCCTTCCTTCCTTCCTTCCTTCCTTCCTTCCTCCAGTGAACAATGAAGAGTCATATCCCACATTGCCTATGCAAGAGTCTAAATGATGGAAGGATTTTTTGAAAATTTTGTTTAATGGAACCAAGATTCGGTCTCCAAGCAATCCAAACTCCTATCTCACTTGAGTTTGCCAGTAATGACTGATACCTTTCTGTTGTATTTTCAGAGTGTTTTACATCTATTATTTTTTCCATGTAACAGCCTTGTGGTTTAAGAAGGAGGGCAAATATGATTATCTCCATCTCATCGAAAACTGAGGGACAGAGAAATTGCGGGACTTACCCAAGGTCACAAAACTAGTTTAAAAACCAACACCAGAACTCAGGTCTCTTGGGCCCCAAGTTCCAGGCTTTTCCTATCTATTTGGACAAAAATCATTTGACTATCTCTGTTGGAGTCTCTGCAGGATACCTCTGGGTTCTGTTAAGCTCTGAAGGAGGTGGGAAAGTACCCTGTGACCCAGACTGCCTGTCTGGTTCTAATTAACAGCTCCCCTTGCCCTATCATGCCCACCCCTAGAATTGCATGAAAATCAAAATTCTCCCTCTCCCAGAGTTTCCTGTTAGCTCAGCGCTAGAGTGTAAGGGATCTGGCTATGATGTATGTTAATAATGAGCTGATAATGTGAACCAGTCCCACATCAGGGAGAGCTGGTTCCTTTGGTGTGCTGCCAAGAGGGTCAGAGTTGAATCACTACCTTCAGTTACCAGAGCCTGGTCCCAGGGAATGGGCCTGCATCTCCTGAGTTTGCTGGAGGCCTAGTAGAAACCAGACACTCCTCTTCAGATTCCTGGCTTGAGACGGCTCTGATTTACCATCAAACACAGGTTTAGAGGAAACATGTGTCAGAGTCCACCCATCCCAGTTTGGACTGACATCTAAATCTGGGCTCTTCTGAAATGGAGCCCTCAGGATTATCCCTCCTTCAGAAAGCTTTTTCCATCCATTTCCTCCAAATTAATAACAGCAAGCATCTCCATTCCCCTTTCCTTCAAAAAAATTGTTTTATAAATATATATATGTATGTATATATATATTTATGTGTGTATATATATATATATACTTTTATATATACTTTCTATTTTGCAAGACATATCCATTTACATTATTCTCAGATGATCTTCACAAGACCCCAATATAGTCAAGGAAACAAGTTCAAATCAGTTTCCCTAATTTTAAAATGATGGGATTGACCTCTCTTGGGCTTAGTTTTCACATTTGAAAAGTGACAGTTATACTAATCCTAGTGGAAACCTAGCCTAGTTCTGACCTTCTGGATTCTAAGGACTCTCTTAGTTCTGATACTTTCTGTCTTAAGACACCCCCACCCCCAGTACTGGCATTCTCTATCATTAAGTATTTCCCTAAGCTCTGGTATTTTTTGTTGACTTCAATATCCTTCACCTCTATGTTTCTGGATGGTTTAGCAATATGAACTGTTCTCTATGTTTAAAATGATGAGACACCCTACAATATCATTAGTCTGTAGGAAAAACCTCAGTTATCAATCAATAAGCACTATTAAGCACTGACTGTGTTCTGTGCACTGGACCAAGTGCTAGACTGTGGTCACTAAATTGTAGTTTAATAGTCCCACCCTCAGTAGTATGGGCAGGGCAGGCCCCCAGAAGGGAGGCTGCTGCTATTCTCAGTGGTGTAAGAGAGTATTCCTGTGGGTGCCTAATGCTGTAGCTCAAAAGTCCCTACAGATGTGCTTCCCATTAATATTCAGCTGGTGCACTCAGTTATCTTTTTAGAAAAAGTATTTACTCAGATGTCATAATAAGAATAATAATTACAAAGCATTTGTTGCAAATCCAGATGCCTTCTCCCACCTACACATAGAGTCCATGGGGTTAAAATTGGGCATGAGCCAAAAGTACAGCAGTTGTGAGGCACACTTATAGGAAACATATGTGGCCATGGCTACTCAGAACTCTGGCACTGGACCTCTATATCCTTTCATGAGCATTCTCATGAATTCTCCTTGTTGAGAGTGTGATATCAGTGATGGACAAGTGACTCTGAAGACCAGCTAGGCTGGCTCCTGACAGGGCACAATATCTCTCATCTGGATGAGTTATTCCACTGCTAGGCTAGTTCAATCAAGTCACTTGAACTGTCTCCTCTCTGGCCTGGGCTGCTGCTCAACTGGAATGGGCAGGGGCTTGGTGGCTGCATACATGCTGGGTCACATAGGTCACTCAGGTGCTGGACTGGACCAAGAAGGTTATTCAGCATCCATGCTTTTCACAAGCTCCTGTGTCTCTGCTTGGTGAACAAATTTGCTAGACTCCCTGGGTTCCATCTTTGATGGACAGCTGCAGTTTTCACCACTTTCAGGCTCTGAATCAACTAGGTATTGGAGCACCTGTGCAGCTGGAATGTTAATGGTGTTCTTTTCAGCAAGGACAGCAGCCCATAGGCTAGGACTGGCAGATGCTTCTCCTATTTGACTCTCTTAAAGCCCAAACTCTGAGGTCTTGACCTTTGGGCAGGGAGTGGGAGAAGTACAACTTCTGCTTGATAATTCTTAGTTTCAAGGTGGCTTTCCTCCATGAGGGACTCCAACTTCACTTATGGTGCTCAACTCAATTACCCTTTCCAGATTCCTACTGAGTGGGTTGGTCAAAGGTAATGAAGTGCTCTGAGGCCTAGGCCAAGTTCATTGTCTTGAAGGCCTTCTCTTGTACTCAACCCCCAGAACCTTTCTGCATCAGAAAGCCTTTCTCTTTTTCAACTCAATGCCTCTTCCCCTTGTGACCTTCAAGTCTGTTAAAGTGTAAACCTAACACACCCTCATATTAGGTTTTTAGGAAGAAAAGCATAATATACCAGTTTAGAAATATTCAGTTGGAAGAAAATGGATAATTTTAAAAATTAATAATAACTCAAATTCACATACCCTAGGATTTTGGAATTTGGATTTGACTAGACTTATTTAATAACATTTATTCAGTCTAACAATAAATAATTATTACATTGTACTATGTGTTAGGTCTAAAAGATAAAGATATAAAATCATTCTTTTCCCTCAAGGAATTTTCATTCTTCCAGGGAAAATATGGTATATACATAGATAAATAAATATAAAGTATTATTAGGAGGGAGAGTATATTACCCAGAGGGTTCAGGAAGTCCCCTAGAAGGTTACACTTGAGCTGAACTTTGAAGAGGGTTAGCAATGCTAGAAGCAAGTGGTGCATCAGGGAATAGAGCTCTAGATCTATAGTTAAGAAGACCTGAGTTCAAATCTAGCTTCAGGCATTTACTAGCTGTGTAACTCTGGGCAAGTCACTTAACCTCTAATTGGCTTAATGCACTGCAGAAGGAAATGGCAAATCATTCCAGTATCTTTGCCAAGAAACCCCTTGGACAGTATCTGGTCCATGAGGGTCATGAAGAGCCGGACATAACTGAATGACTGAACAGCAACAAGGAATGCTAAGAGGGAGAGATGAAGAGGAAGCACATTCTAGGAGTGGAGTGCAACTTGTACAAATACAGAGACAGGAAATGTCATGTTCAGTTTAAAGACCATCTGTGAGAGCAGTTTGGATAAAATGCAAAACACCAGCATGGAATAACATGAAATACAGTAAGGGGAGACAGCTGGATGGTGTAGTAGTTGGAGCATTGGAACTAGAAACAGGAAGACCTGAAGTCAAATCGAGCCTTAGACACTTCCCAACTGTGTATGACCCTGGACAAGTCACATAGCCACTGTCTGCTTCACTTTCCTCATCTGTTTAGTGAGGATAATAATATATGTAACTACCTGGGTTATTATGAGAATAAAATGAGATAATATCATAAAACACATTGCAAACCTCAAAGTTTACAAATATAAGCATATAAATATTGGTTGTTGTTGTCATTAGTGTTGTTACTTTCAGATTTTAAAGGACTTTAAATGTCTGGATTAGAACAGTTTTAATTTACTGCAATGGCGACAGGGGGCCATTGGAGTTTTTTGAGTTGGTAGTGATCCAGCCTCAGAGACTCAATAGTTATGTGATGATCTTGGGCAAGTCACTTCACCCTGATTGCCTCAGTTTCCTCATCTGTAAAATGAGCCGGAGAAGGAAATGGCAAACCACTCTAGTATATCTACCAAGAAAACCCCAAATGGGATCATGAAGAGTAGAACAAGACTGAAAAACAATTGACGTTCAATTACAAGTGATATACTCAAACTAGTGTATTAAGAATATTCATTTGACACCTGTGTGAAAGACATAATAGAGAGGAAGAGACTAGAAGCAAGAACACTATTTTGGAAGTTACTCTACTAGTCTACTTTGTGTGTGAATCAATGGAAGTGACTAAATTAAAGAGATATTATGGATATACAATCTAATAGGCTTGGCAATTCATTGGCTGTGGATGGTGAGAGAGGGTGAGGAGTTCATATGACTTCAGAGGTTTGTACTAGGTGGCTGGAAGGATTGGGGTACCCTCAAACAAATGGTAGAGGTTAGAGGCAGGATGGTTTTTGAGGAAAATATACTAAAAACTATTTGGGACTTCTTGGGATTGATATTCCAATGGAAGTGTATAAGAAGGCTTTGCCAATGTACAGCTTGAGTTCAGAAGAGAGATTAGGGATGAATACGTGGACATTGATTTGTTACTATATATGTAAAGTACTGTGGAAGAGAGTGATGAATGAATGATTTTCTCTCAATGGAATTCAAACAACATTTATTAAATACTTATGTGCAAGGCACTGCATTTCACCCTGGATATACAAAAACAAAAATACAACAGTACTTGTCCTTAAGGAGCTTATATTTTACCTCATCTGTTGGAAAGCCTGGCAATTTTTAAAATCTGTTGTTTCTTCATCTAGACAGCAGATCATTGACTAGGGAATATTTAGTTTTCTTTGTCCATGAACATAAAGCCTTGATGATTTTTCTCAGAATCACACAATTTCAGCTTTGGAAGGGCCCTCAGTGGCCATTGAGGCCCACTTATACCTGAAGAAGAATTCCCTTTAGAACACACGACAAGTGACCATCCTGTGTGTGTTTGAACACCTCCAATGATGAGAACTTCACTGCCTTCTGGTTAATATATTTTACTTTTGCACAGTTTTCATGATGGAAAACTTTTCCTTATGCTAAGCCTAAATTTGCCAGTTTGTTACCACCTTCTTGCCTTTTGCTTCTACTTTTGTCCTCTGGAGCTGCATAGAATCTAATCCCTCTTCCATTTGAGATCTCTAAAAATATCATGGCTCCCTGAGCCTTCCATTTTCAAGACTAAACATGCTTAGTTCCTGCAATAAGTCCTGATGGTAAAAACATGAGGTTCTTCATCAGCAACATGGTGTTGTGGAGAGGACATAGGATTTCAAGTCAAGAATATATGCATTCACAGTATGCTCCCAGACACTTACCATGACCTTTGGCAGATCACTCAACCTCTCCCTGCCTTGGTTTCCCTATCTATAAAATTTAATGGTTGAACTCGGTGGTTTCTAAGATTGAGCACTAAAACTATTCTTACTCTATATATATACTCTGGCTTGTCAATGTCTTTCCTCAAATTTGGTACCCAGAACTGAATGAGAAATTCCAGATGAAGTGCAGTACAGCTCTTACTGGTGTGTTCCTGGAAGCTTTGCCTCTCTTAATACATACCTAGATAACATCAGCCTTTTGGGTTCTATTACACACTGAGGGTTCATGTTGACTTTTCAGTTCATTATAATCTCTAGACTTCTTTCCGGTGAACTGTGATTTATTCATACCTATCCACTATGAGGATATTTTTAACCCAAATATGAATATTTATATTTATTGCTATTAAGTTTTACATTATTAATTTGTTCTAGCCAGTGTTCTGGTCTGTCAAGATCTTTTTGAATGTACTCAGTGTCCCTCCCTGTTTTGTGGAATCTGAAAATTTGATAGGTATACTCTCCATGCTTTTATCCCAGTCATTGATAAAATAGAGACCTTCTGAGTTGACGCCAAACTAACTACTATATGTTTGACCATCCAATCCAGTAATTATTTATTAAGTTCCTGCTATGTGCCAGACACTGTCATAACCAGTGGGGATACAACAAAATAAAAAGATAGTCCTTGCACTCTAGAAGCTTCTAATCTAACAGGAGATGGGGAAAACAACACAAAAAGACAGGAAAGTGAGGGGGGAGACAGGATACTGGGAGAAGCTGCCAAGTGGGCATATTGTTCCATAGAATTAAAACCAGGCGGAGCATCACAGGCAGAGTGGAGTGAGCTCATAGTCCAGTTTCTACCCTCTATAAAAGAAGACTTTGGGAGGAGTTTGGTACTCTACCCTTCAGCACTCCAATCAGAAAGGAGAACAGGCTGTGAGATGTAGCATCAGTTGAGGCTTGATTGAACAATATGGTGGTAAGTTTAGAAGCTTATCATGGGAGGAACATCTTGTCCTCCAGAGCTGAAACCAGGCAAAGCAGCAGATGCAAAGATCCAATATGTTTCAAACCCATTTAATTATAATATTGTCTAGAAAGGCATCATGGTACACTGAACAGAAACCCATTCTTGAGCTAGGAAGGCTTGGGATTAATGTCCCTCTATCTCTGGGATTCTGTGCAAGTTACTTAACTTCTCAGTCCTTTGGGTGATTCTTAAGATTAAAAATTGCAGGGAAGATGACAGACTGTTTTAGGAAAGGGAGAAGAACTTGTTTGGAAGTTCTGATAAAGTACCAATAAAATCTCATGTCCAGTGGCTATCTATTGCCTAATTCACCTATCTTCATCTAACATTATGAACTATTAAATATCTTGCAAAAGAATAGATGAACTATACCTGCAGAATTCCTCTAACTTACCAGCTATCAGAAAAAGGAAATATATTTAGCTTGGCACGACCTCTTCAGAGCTTCTGAAGTTTGCTGACTCCTTTTAATCACTGAACTTTTTAAATAATTATTCAGTAATCTTTGCTTTGCTGGAAAAGGAAGAAAGAAATCACTCCAGCATCTTTTCCACTAAAAGCCAAAATGGGGCAGAAAAGATTGGAATGACTGAATGACAGCAACAATCTTTTCTTTACTGATACATTCTGCTAATAGAGCCTCTCCCAGACTGACTTCCCCAGTAGAATTTCCATCATGCCTATCCTTTCTTTGAAACTTTTGAAATCTACTTTCCCAAAAGCCAGGATTAATATTGCACTGTTCTTGGCTTTTCCGTACTTGGTCATTGGAAACATTTAGAATGTCCCAAATGTTATTGAATTCATTCTTTCCCCTGATCTAAGTTCAGAGCATTGTCTGTCTATAGAGTTTGTGGGCCATTCTCATAACTGAATATATCTATTCAATAGAATTGACCCAAAGGGAAATGGAGAGATACACAATTGGAGGGGATAATCTGCTGAATGTTTACCAGAAGAGAATTGTCCATAGACAGCATCATGAAAGACATCGTCAAAGAGATGTATATGTTTGAGGAAGAACTGGATGGGTTCTATATCATGAAAGAAGGATAGCATGTTGGTAGGATTCCTGATGCTTTGGTACTTATGTAATGAAAAAAGAACGAGAGAAAGTCCCCCAGCATGTTGGAAAAGGGGTAGGTGGGAAGTAATGCCTTTTGTAGAATTTATGGGAGGACATAGACAAGTGTCGAGAGCCATCAATAGAGAGTTGGTCTGAAGTGCAGAGCACTTGGATTCAAGTCCTGCTGATAATATATGCTGTGAGACTAAGGGAAAGTCATATAACCTCTCAATACCTAGCCAACTCTACAAAAGTTCAAGTTGTAGATAAATTGTGAACTGTATTGGTTGGAGTAGTTTCCTTACTGGGAGCATGGATTATGTTCCACCACCCTCCCTCCCAATTCATCTCTCTTGCCAAAAAACAAAAAAAAATCAAACAACTAGAAAACAAGCAAATAGTAATAACAGACTTGGGTGGATTGGAGAGGGGACCCACATTAGTAAGATCACTGCTCCACTGAAATAACAAAGTAGAAGATAATGTGTTTGAAGAGTGGTCAAAGTTACATTTTGTTTTACCATTAAATACTTTTTAAAAATCAGTGAAGGATAGAAGCAGTGACATTCTTATATACCTTATGCCTCTCAGATGTCTGGTTCTACAGGTGTAATCTGCTATGAAATTATTTGCAAAAGCTTGCCTGTGCCATCAAGCATATCCTTCATGTACACGTAGATTGTTCTTTTAAAGTTTGTGTCATTGTGAGAAGAAATTTAAGTCTTCATAGATATCTTCCTTGATCATTCTCTTATGTTAGAATCACCCTGTGTCATCTTTTCTATCCTTTTGAAAATTTCTTCTCTATGAGATAACTTGAAAATTTAGCCCCAAGTTTCTTTAAAATTGAGTATCCTCTAACACAGATTCAACTGGTCTGATTTTGTTCGGATCTATCCATTTTTATCAACTTCATCATCTAAAATGACATTGCTATTCTGTCACAGAGGATATTAAGTAATGAGAGGTGGAGTCCAAATGTGGTGCTTCCTCTGCCATTGATGATGAACACAGATCACTACAAAAATGCTGAAAAATCGATTCCGTTTTGCATCTGTTTGTTTCATTTGCCAGTTTCATCTATACATTCTTTACATATGATTTGTTTTAGCTTACCCTCCTGCCAAGCCCTTGATAGACTTGTTTTCCCATTGACTACTTTTAAATGTTTTGAATGCTTACAGTTCATAGTCTTCAACTATCCTTCTCTATGTTTTGCAAATGATCCTGTAATCTAAACCAGTGTTGCCTTTGGCTGCTGTTTATCTCTGCTTGGCAAGGAGATGAGATGTTTCCTGGCTGAAGCAGCTTCTGGGCATTTTCAGCTTTCTCATTATTCCAAATGCTTTACAGTCAGACCTCCATATGACAAATCAAATGACAAATCTCTCTGTTTTATTAGAGTCAATATCTTTACTTTTGTCCATTTCTCATGTTAGGAGTTTCAACAGCTTCTTTAAACAAGTCAGGTTAGACCTTACAGCATCACCTCATCTTCATCCTTTCTTCTAACTTAGCATTTTCTTTGAACTTTGGTCTTTTCAGTCAAAAAACCTGACTGTACAGTTACTTGATTCTGAAATGACTGCTCTGTCTAATCATTTCCTGTCTATTAAGAGGTTGGTTTCATTTTTAATTTATTTCCTGCAGAGCTTGTCATATCCAGCACATTCCATTTCTCATGAAGAAAATATTTATGTGGTACCTCTATGAAGTTTTTCATTGCTTCTATACACACATACACTCATGTATATATGCACATGTATGTACACACACATATATGTATACATACATGCTAGATATATATACAAATACATGTGTGTATACACATACATTATCCTTCCCTGTGTCTGCTTTTTTTTTTTATTTTACCAAATCAGCAGGAAAGGGTTTTCTGCTTACATACTCAGATTTCTCATTAAAAGAATAATTTCTATTTAATCCTTCATGCTAGTATACCAAAATAAAAATACAGATGTAAACTAGTAAAGCAAAGATAATTACTTGAAGAGATTGAATGAGCTTTAGAGAATATATGTATGTATGTGTACTATATATACATATATACACATATATATATATATATATATATATATATATATATATATATATATAACGTCACTAATTAGTGGGAAAAAATGCAGACCACATAAAAATAAACTTTTTTTTAACTTGAGAAAAAGCCCACTGTAAAGATTTTTTAAAATAAAAAGACAGAAATGTTGTTTCCTTTTTATTTACAAGAATCGAGATAATTGGGGCTCCCACTTAATGTAAGGTTTTATCGAAAATAATGCCACCATCTGTGATGAATGGATGCAGCATTCTCTGAACAGTCCTAGTTAAATGCTTTCAAACCATATGATAACTGAAAAGCAAAGGCAGTTATTTAAATTCTGGTGTGAGTACTTACATTGAGCTTCTTTACATTCCTCCTAAAATTTGAGTTTCTTCCATTTCTAAAGTACTGAAAAATATCACAATACTATGTTTCCTTGCTGGATTAATGGAGTTATGCTGCTCTGTAATTTCAGATTGTAAATACCTATACCATGAAAAGTTCTTATGCTTTTTTAAAAAAAGGAATATTTATTTCATCTCAAAAATTTCCTTTTTGAATGACTTAGTTTAGATGAGTTGTGAAAAGGAACACAAATCCACTTTGGGACATAGTAAAAAGCATTTGCCGAATTGCAAAATAATCACTTTTTAAAAACATTTTCGTTATATAGCTTTGCCTCTGGGTAGGATATATGTAGACTCAACAATCTCCTTGATGCTGGCTCTAGCCATCTCATATGCATGGAGCCTGTGAAAGTAAATAAGATGTTTCTGATATTTTTTTCAAAGCTGATTTTAAACACAGGACTTATTGGTGGTGGTATTAGAAAGCTCTGATTGAGTAGCACCTGACAATAATTGTGGAGTTCTCTTGTAGAGAAGGAGGGAAAATATCCCCACTGGGACTCTAAAAGACATCTAAGTACCTACTTTCTTAACTGAGAGTTTTACTGTTAGGAAATGGCAAACCAGCAAGATGCAATTTCAGGAGAGGATACAGGAGTTTGTTCAGAAACTCCATTGAAACTAAATAATCCATTTATCAAGGTACCTTTTGTTTCAAGGAGAAAGAAACAATGAGTCACATTTAGCAAAGAAAGACAATCTATATCTTGAGAAAGTTAATAAATAATAAATGGGGATGGAAAGGGGGAGGCGATCTAAAATACCCACTGCCAGCTTGTGTTTCAAGTGAGCAGCTGTGACTTGGAAGAAAGGCACAATCTGGGTTTCACTGGAAGAGTCACGGATAAGACAAGTTTCTGTGTTTCACAGGCATAATTCTGAGATGAGTGACAATGGAAATAATGAGAGAGAACTCTCAAAATGATGAAAAAGGTTCTCCTCTTGTGATGCTTGGTTTCTCACCAAAAACTTTCTCCTTATCTTGTTGAACACTTCTGCATCATGGTCCTAGTAAAAGACTGTGGTTCCTTTCTGAGGACCAGCTGTACTTCGGGCTGAAAGAATCATTAACCTTAGACTGGCCAGCCAGTTGGTAACAAATTCTTGAGTCAACCAAGCCCATCTGAATATAGAAAATGCCCCCAGACATATGCAGATCCCTACTGCTACGGCGATGATGGTAGAATGGTGGACAGCGAGGTTAAATCACAGTTTTTTACATTGTGAGTAAACATGAAATTATATTTTAAAAAATATGGTATAAGACTAGGAAATGAGAAAAGTCAAAGACTTGCATTCTACATAGAAATCTCATGTCTGTATAGTAGCAATATTTTCTTTAAGAAAAGAAGTGGAAGCTTCTGAACATCAATCTGTCAATAAGCATTTATTGACACATACTAGGTATTTGATAAATGTTTATCGATTTATGCATCTATTAAACAATTAATATTATTCAGGCACTGTGCCAAGGGTTGAGGAGTCAAAGCAAAAGCAAAACACCACCACAGAAAAAAAAAAACAACAGTCCTTGACCTAAAGGTGCTTTTCTTCTGGGGGATATAACATATAACTAAATCAGTAAATACAGGATACATACAGAGTAGATGGAAGTGAGCATTAGAGATAGCATATTAAGAATGAAATACTATATCCTCAAAATGAAATAATTTAGTTGTAGTTTAAAAGACAAAACAAAACATTGCTGAATTGTATCCACAGTGCCTCGCATATAGGAGATGAATCATATTTATTAACTGATTGATCCCTAAAGCCGTTGCCTTTATGTAGTCAGAATATGAATTTGGTAGAAGATGACTATTAATTAAAAACTAGACTGATTCTCTCTGGACAATACAGATAACCCCAGCTAGCTCTTAACCCATCAGCATGCTACTCCATTCAATTCAACCTCATTATATCTTCCTATATACTAGCTGCAAAACTTGTCTGTCCCTTTCTTTTCTTCGTTAAATCTGAGAGAGCAATAGAGAGGCTTCCCTCTATTGAAAGAACTACTGATAGGCTTCAGATCTCATCATCTCTAGGTGGCATTCAAGATTGATAGATGTCACTGAAACTTGAATCCAGCTCTCTTCCAGAGTGACAGTCTCTCTTGAATCACTGAGGCATCTTGTAGGTAAAGCCTTTTGTCAGTAGATTACCTTAGCTTCCAACAAAGCTGCTTTTCTACCTCTAGTTAAGTTATTCCTCTCCAGCCATTCTTGAGCACTCAGGCAAGGCTTCTTTAACGTTGTCATTAACATTTTCAATGGCTTAAATCAGAGTCCAGAGTACTCAGTGACTTTCTTTCACTTATGAAGCAAAAATTCACCAAATATCCCCTGTGAAATCAGCAGTCCTTATTTAATAAGCTCTTCATCTCCAAATAGTATTGTGATTTTTAATTTTTTGAATTTTACCATTTTTAGTCTTAAAAATACATGAGCTTTGGAACTATAATGCCCTGTACTTTTTAGCCATTTATAAGTTCCTAAAGAGTTTTTCTTTCAACATGTCTTTGAAAACAATGTTTCCTTATATTCACATTTTATTAGCGTTTAAATAAACTTTTTTCTCCCCCATAAGCTGCCTCATGGTTCACAAACAAAAGAGGTATCACCCTTCATCCTTTACAAGGTGATTTAAGCTTTTATATTTAAGGTACTATTCATTTTTAACCCAAGCTGATGATACTCTAGCTGAAAACTGTTTCCTTACATAGGAATTTTTAGTAGTTTTTATTAGACCAAACTTCTTGATATATACTTTTAAATCACTATCTCTGAGAGAGGCAATAGCTTCTATATTTTAATACTTGATTTAATTCTTTGTATAAAATTGATATTTTCCCCCCTTTTAGCACTGAAATGCTTACATGAATGGGAAGTACTTTAAATGGTTAATACCTTGAAAAGGTAGCATGTTACACTTATATTAATGATATCAGAAATCTTTTTGCATATTTGATTAGCTCTACAAGGTTACAAGAGGGATGGATTTCTATCCAGAATAGACCTGAGTTTTTCTTTCACATCTGGGGCTTCCAGTTGTGTTGCCATGGTCTTATCTCTTAACCTCTCTGAGTTTGAGTTTCATAGTCCTTAAGGACAGGAGCTGTCTTTGCTGAAGTTTTGTACTTCCAGTGTTTAGCACAGAATAAATGCTTAAACCATTCATTTGTTTGATCGATCATTCATTCATTCATTCATTGTATCAGCAATGCAGTATTCACAATGCCTACAATAACTATAAGTAGGTTGATATGGTTATTAATCACAAAATGTAACAGGCTCTCTACATTAGAAATATAGCTAGAGCATTTATTTAAATACCAGAAAACTGAGTCCCAAAACCAGAAAGTCAAAGCCAACACAGTAGTTATGAAGTTGGCACATGTAGTTAATGCAGTAAACACCCACATTCTCAAGCCTTCAAAACAGGACAGGCTACCTCAGGCAAAGATCCTCCTCTCCTCACTTATGACAACTGCTCAGCGTCCAGACAGCTTGCTCCTAGCAGCTCCACCCCCCCCACCCCTGCCCCGCCGCAGTTCCCATCCCTGGCAGTCCTCAGCAGGAATCCTTAGCAGAGATTCTGGCAGGCTCAAAGAAAAAGGAGTTCGTGCCATTGCTGCTGCTGCTTCCAGTCACCACGGCACAGAAGCTAGCTTGGTTCTAGCATTCTCTTGCTCCACCCCTTCCTGCTACGTCAGCAGTTCAAGCGGCATGGAAGATCTTCAAATCCCAGTATCATTACATTCATTCAGAAGGAAGCTAGGGGGCTCAGTGAATAAAGAACTGGGACTGAAGTCAGGAAGATCTGTGTTCAAATTCAGCCTCAGTTACTACCTAGCAAGTTACTTCACTGCTGTCTTTCCTCATATGTAATATGGGGATAACAAGGACATCTACCTCCCAGAGTAATTGTGGGGATCAAATAAGATAATATTTATAAAGTGCTTAGCACAGCGACTGGCCACAATAAGAGCTTAGTAAGTGCTTAATCATTAATAAATGCTCATTGACTATTGAGTTGTCTTTTATCTTTCTTATGTTCTGCAATTTCCATTCAGGATTCATATTTGGCTCTTTTCCAATCCAAAAACCTAGTTCGTCTCTACTTGTACTTCCATCCTGGCAAGAATCTCTCCCATCCTCTTGATAAGAGGCAAAAAATAGTTATTTTCTCCCAGTTTTTTTTTTTTTTTTCCCATTTGGGTTATATGACTTTCATGTTTCCAATCCACAATCTCAAAATCTCAAAAACTCAATTTCCGTAGAAGATGTGGTGTTAAAGCTTACTGAAATGGACAGCTGATTCAATAAATAAAACCCCAAACACTGATGGGTAAATGGTAATAAAGAAAGAGAAAGCCTTGATAAGAAGGGGAAAAACATATGTGATAAATGTACCTGTTGTTGGTTCGCTACCCAGATGTCTATGGAGCTACCTTAACTACCGCAGGCCTTAATGAACTAGAAGCTAAATTTGGCCTGGGATCACTGACAATACAGCAGCACACCCCAGAGCTGATGATTTACTCTGGACCTCAATAAGCCCAGATCTTCTAAGGGATGTTGATGAGCTCATTCCCTTGAACTGGTGGGAGAATTAACAACTGAGGTACAGAGGAAAGTAATTCTGGGTTTCTAATCAGAGCAATGACTGTCTTGGAATCCCAAGTCGATCACTTACAATTTTGAAGTCACAGGACACGGGTTTGAATCTTCGCTCTGACACAAGCTGTGTGACTTTGAACCTCTCAGTGTCCTCATGTGTAAAATGCGGACATTGGAATAGATGTGTGCTGGAATCCCTTCCAGCTCTCTCTCTTTGGTCCTGTGGTCCTGTGGCACTGAGTCTCTGCTCACATTCCACCTCCTACAAGAGGCCTTTTCCCATCCCTCTCAACTAGATCATGTACCCTCAGTCCATTATTTACTGTTCATCCTGTTGATAACTTGGTAGCACACACTTATTGTATGTCGTCTCCCAGTGGAACCGTGAACTCTTACAGGGCAGGGATTGTCTTTTGCTCTTTTTTGCATTGCCAGAGCTTGGCACAACATTTGTCACATAGTAGCCACTTAATAAATGCTTAGTGGATTGACTCGACTTCCCTTCTCTGAGTTTGTTTCCTTGTCTGTAAAATGTGAGGGTAGGCCTGGGTGATCTCAGAGGATCCTTCCCAGTCTGAATCTCACAATCCATGATTTTGCACTCTAAGCATATAGTCCTGTCTGAAGTTTGAGCTGAGCTTGGTTATTAATCACTCAGCTGGGCCCATTTGCCATAAAATCCTTACAAGCCTCCCCCCTCCTTCTAGCCTCTTCCTCTTTCAGTACATGCTAAGTATTACCATGAGGTTAATCTTGCCAGAGAGCACTGTTTTGTGGGTATCAGACTGTTCAGAAGCCTTTAGAGTCTTCTTATTATCAACAAGATAAACTTCCTCCTCCCCTCAGCTAATCTGACTGGGCTGCCTCATCTCATGTTCCTCTTTAAATAGACATTCTAGTCTCTTTGATGGCCACTGTCCAGCCATATTATTCCAATCCAGGTGCCTTTTGTAAATGCTGTTCCCCCCACCCTGAATGACTTCCCCCACCACACCCTCTGCCTCTCAACCCCATTTTTCAAGGTATAATCCAACTTCTTTATAAAGCTTTGCTTGGATGTTCTTGCCTATATAGATCACAGGATCATAGATCGAGAGGGAAACAGGGCCTGGAAGGCCATCTGATCCAGAGCTTTCATTTTACCCAGAAAAAAATTAAACATCACAGAGCTTATATGACTTGCCCAATACTTGCAGTTAGTGTTCATGGAACACTTGGAGATTTGCAAAGTCATTTACCAATATTATCTGCCCACTGCAGTTCAGAACTCCTGAGCTCAAGTGAATCACCAGCCTCCTCATCTGCTGGTAATTGAGGGTATGCTGCATCATGTCTTCCTTCCTTCCTTCCTTCCTTCCTTCCTTCCTTCCTTCCTTCCCTCCTTCCTTCCTTTTTTCCTTCCTTCCTTCTTTTCTTCCTTCTTCCTTTCCTCCTCTTCCTCCACTTCCTCCTCCTCCTCCTCCTCCTCCTCCTCCTCCTCCTCCTCCTCCTCCTCCTCCTTCTTCTTCTTCTTCTTCTTCTTCTTCTTCTTCTTCTTCTTCTTCTTCTTCTTCTTCTTCTCCTTCTCTTCCTTTCCTCCTCCTCTTTCTTCTTCTTATTCTTCTTCTTATTATTATATTCTCCTTCCTTCCTTCCTTC
>CM053587.1:322858695-322891745 GCA_028646515.1 Pseudochirops corinnae | reverse complement strand
ATTCAGACTTCATCAGTTCTTTCTCTGGGGATGGATAGTTTGTTTTTTTTTTCGTTATAAGTCCTTCAGAGTCCTTGGATCATTGTATCACTGAGAATACCTAAGTTTTTCAGAGTTAATCATCTTACAATGTTACTGTTATTAACATACAACATTCTCCTGGTTCTATTCATTTCACTTTGCATCAATTCATGTAAGTCTTTCCAGGTTTTTCTGAGAACATCCTGTTCATCATTTCTTATAGCACAATACTATTCCATCACAATCATATATCACAACTTCTAACAATATTTTTTAAAGTATTTAAAAATTTTTTTTTGCTTTTTTGAGGGGGAAGGTAGGACAATTGGGGTTAAGTGACTTGCCCAAGGTCACACAGCTAGTTTTGTGTTAAGTGTCTGAGGTTGGGTCTCAGGTCCTCCTGACTCTAGGGCCAGCGCTCTATTCACTGCACCACCTAGCCACCCCACAATATTTTTAAAGAAAGCAAAATGAAGACGAAAAAAGTAAGAAGCAAAACTGATCAATATGCTAAAAAAAAAAAAAAAACCCTGACAGGGTATAGGTTCTCAACCTAGGCTTCTCGGATACTAGCATGCTAGGTTACAATTTAGCTTGGAAATTTGACCAAATCTCACAGGGAATAAATGAGTCTCTTCAACCAATCTCAATACACCTTCTTACCTTTTGTCCAATGGCTTTCATCCCTTCCAAATTGAAATTCCAATAGGAATTTTTGTTGTCATTTCCAGTCATATCCAACATATGACGCCATTTGAGGTTTTATTGGCAAAGATACTAGAGTGCTTTGTCATTTCCTTCTCCCCCTCATTTTACAAATGAGGAACCTGAGATGAACAAGATGAAGTAACTTGCCCAGGGTCCCACAGCTAATAAGTGTCTGAGGCTCGATTTGAACTCAGATTTTCTTGACTCCAGGTCTAGCGCTCTATCCACTGTGCTACCTAGCTGCCCCAATAGGAATTTAGTACCTAGTTTAATGTTTTTGACTGAATTAAGGAAGTAGGTCTATCTCGTTAATTACTTTAATTGGGATAGGAATGGATTTAGGTGACCCTCATCTTTACAGAAGGTAGTATAAGTATTGTGTTCAACATTTTGCAGATCTACTTATCTATCTAGTGCAAGGAGGTGGCAGGCATTGTTTTCTGAGGGCCCACAATAATAAAATGAAAGACAATAGCAAAAGCAGTTCCTGTACTCATTCCAATGGAGAAAAACAAAGCAATGTATTCTCAAAAATATTAAATGAAAATTAATCGTGTAAAGAGGAAGGGAATAGAAGAAATCAATTAAAGCCAATAGAGATAAGAGTTGAACTCCAACCTCCTGATTGTAGCCAGAGCTCTTTCCTCATGACACACTTCCTCCTTCAAGAAATACTATGATTTTTCACTAAATAAAGTAGCACAGTAGCTTAATGCCACAATATGGAACCAAACCATATTATTGGCAATTGTCATATTGATAACAGATCTCTTTTTACACCACAATGGATTCCAGTTGTTCAACATTAGGGGATTGTTAGTCTTTTTCTTTTTTCTCTTCTTGCATTTTTTTTCCTTCTCTCTTCTTTTCTTTTATCTTATCAGTTCAATATAAAAAGACTTTTTGCCACATTTTCCACACTTGTGAAGATTCCAAAGATGATGCCAAATGTGTGTCTGAGTTTTGGTTACTGAGCTTGGTCTGCCCATGCACTTAGGTGAATTCTTTGATCCTTAGAATACTGATGGAATGAAACTTCAAGTTTAATTCTCATGCTTGAAGTTGTAGTGTGAAATTTGACAAAAGGCTGAACCAAAAAATCACTAGGGTTTCCCATCTTCCGGCTCTTCCATCATGTGGTGTCAAGAACAATTTTGTCCTATATATCTACATGTCTTGGGGGTGGAGATCAGAAACAGGGTTAGGGGAAGAGAATCTGGGGAGTTCCCTATTCTATTTGATAAGTTGAAAGAGCATGGTGGTGGGTTTGTTTGGGACTTTATAATTCTGAGGAATGTTACTTGTAGACCCATACATAATTCGTTGAAGATAAATGATGAAGACTTATAGATTGAGAACAAGTTGAGTGCTTCTCACTAAATTATACTGGATCTATCTTTTTTTAAAGGGATCACTTACGGGTTCAAATCAGTAAAAGCCTGATAGAGCTGAGCACATATCTTAGGACAAACATCAGAGTTAAAAATAGACCAAGGTCCCAAGAGGGAAATGGATGGATACTTGTTGATGGAAACCTTGGGGTAAAAATCCATGGGAATCACATTTGGTCTCACCTACATGTAACATGAGGAGGTTTTCTGAATCCCAGCTACCACAATATAACATTCTATACAAAAAAAAAAAAAAAATGAAGTTCCTAGCCTAGGTAATACAAGCCTTGGAGTTTCCTTTCTAACAACCCTAAATTTGCAAATTTAGTGACTGCCAGTCCTCTAGACAAAGAATGGGAGTCCTTGGACAATGTTAGAGAGAAGGAAATTACTCTTCAATTACAAATTACTCTTCAATTACAAATTACTCTTCCCCTAACCCTGTTTCTGTTCTCCACCCCCAAGACATGTAGGTATATAGGAGAAAATTGTTCTTGATACCACATGATGGAAGAGCTGGAAGATGGGAAACCCTAGTGATTTTTTGGTTCAGCCTTTTGTCAAATTTCACACTACAACTTCAAGCATGAGAATTAAACTTGAAGTTTCATTCTATCAGTATTCTAAGGAAATTCTCTCCTTTTAGAGAGAAGGAAATTACATACATGGTCATCAGAACTGGAGAAGCAGCAAGGGACGAAACCGCAAAATGAAGGAGCAAATGTTCTCCTTCTATTACTCTGAGTTATTTGGACAGTATAGGACCAATGGAAAGAGGATCACCAAGTTCCTTTTCCTTGAGGGAGTACAAGTTGCACCATCAGGATCATATTAGGATAAATGGGACTTATCAGAGTACCTCACCTTCCTGTCAACTCCAAGATCCAATCTGGTCCTCATAAGATCCCAGTTAATGGTACTAGACTGTAGGTAAATATACTAGCCAGTAATCTAAAGACTAAAGAAGACACTTACTCTTCTGAATTTGCTTTCTTTCCATCAAGAAATAAAACAAAACAAAACAAAAAAATACTTTAATTTCTCATTTGAGCCGATTAAGATTAAACCATTTCAAAGAAACTTCTGAAGTTAAAAAAGATATCATGTTGTGTTATAAGCAGCAATCATTCCATTTCAAGTGGTAACTTTCTACTTCAATCAATAAATATTAAGTGCCTACTGTATGCCTGACAGTGTGCTAGGAATACAAAAAGAGGCAAAAGACAGTCCTTGACCTTAAGAAACTTACAATCTAAGAGGGGAAGCAATAGGCAAACAAATACATATGTATAAGATATACATATATATACACACACACACACACACACATAACACATATGTATAATAAGCATTTAATATAGATAGATATATACATATACATCCATACATGTGTATATACGCTTTGTATGTGTATGTGTAGATAAATGGATGGATGGATGGATGGATGGATGGATGGATGGATGGACAGACAGACAGACAAATATGGAGAGAGAGAGACAGAGAGAGAGAGACAGAGAGCGTGTGTGGGGAAGGAGAGAGAGAGGAAAGAAAGAGACAGACAGAGACAGAGAGACAGAGAGAGACACACAGAGAGAGGGAGAGGTTTCCTGTAGAAAGTAGGATTTTAGTTGGAAACTAAAGAAAGCCAGAGAAGTTGGTAGTCAGAGCAGAGACAGGTGAGTGTTAGTGTACAAAGACAAGAATACAAGCCTATCAAATTTTTTCTCCCACCAGAAAAGGGTTTGCCCTACATAATTGCTAGCTTTTTCATTTTCAATTTGGCATAAATATGCCATATCAAAAAAGAGACCACAAGAGAATTTCTGCCATTCGCATGCTCATCTTCAGGGTGGGGAGATCCTTAAAACACAATCAAGTTTTCTTTAACTGTGAATTTGGAACTAATTCAGAAATAGGAGAAACTCATTTTCTCACCCTCTGCCTAAAATTCGTTTCTCTGTTGAAATTTTATAAGGGAGAAATTATTTTCTTTTTTCCTTCAGCTTGTCATTTTCAAAGTATTCTCCAATAAAGAGAAGTAGCACCAATTTTCTTCTTGCTCACAATACATGCAGGAATGGTGTCCCACTTTAATCTTCTCTCTTCCATTTCTACACAACACAACACGCCTGTGTTGCCTGGCAGTCTGTCTTCTGTTAAATATTGAAGAGTAATTTCATTATTACAGAGAAACAGCTAACCATAAAATCACCTTCCATTAATGCCCAACAATCAAGGGGTTAGAAGCCTTTGGACCTGAATCCTGCTCCCTTGTTTCTCATTCTTTGACCTCTTTTAAACCCCCTCAAATCATAGTTTGGTCTACAATTAGATGATAATGGCAACTACCCATAACCTCCTCTTTGGGGAATCAGAAACTCTTAGGAAGAAGGAAATGGCAGGCATGATGCCTCATAGTATAAGATCTAGGGTATTGCATTGGAGGGTTGGATCTACCTTCAAATCCCATCTCAAACACTTTCTAGCTATATGATGCTAAGCATGTGAATTTACCTCCCTAGATCTCATTTTACTCATCTCTAAAAGGAGAGAGTTGGACCCAAAGGCCCCTAGAATCTTGACTTTTGTAAGGAAGCACCCCCATTTGGTAATACCTAACATTTACATAGCACTTTTCAGGTTTCCAGCACTTAGCACAATGCCTGGTACACTGTAGAGGCTTAATAAAATGCCTTTTGATTGTCTTTCAAAGCACTTTACATATATTAACTCATGTGATCCTTTCATATGATTTCGTGGGTTTCTCACAACTCTTAAGAGACATGTTATTTTGACCCTGATTTTTGTATATACAGAAATTTAGGCAGAGGTTGAGTGATTTGCCCCTGGGTCACATAGCTACTATCTGAGGCAAGATTTGAGCTTAGGGCTTCCTGACTTCTAGACCAGTGCTCTACACACTAGTGCGGGGGAGGGGGGGGGGGGAACCTATGGCCTAAAGGCCACATGTAGCCTTCTAGGTCCTCAAGTGGGGACCTTTGATTGAGTCCAATTTTTACAGAACAAATCCTTTTATTAAGGGGATTTGTTCTGAGAAGTTTGGATTCAAAAGGTCACACTTGGGGACCTAGAGGGCTACCCCTGCACTATGGAAAGATGCCTCACCTAGATTTCCCAAACCCACAAATGAATTTTTAAACTTCTTTTCTATAAGAAAATAACTTCATCCAGAACCTCAGATTTGGAAGAGCCACCTACCCTAGTCCAAGTGATAGCCTATGCCAGGGTCACCTCTCCACCATCTCCAACAATCACCACACCTTTCCTTGAAGACCTAGTGTGAGGGGGAAAGAGAAACCTAATATTTCCCTAGTTATAGCCTTAATTGCTAGAAAGTCTTACCTTGAACCTAAAACTGCCCCTCTCTGAACTTTCATCTGTTATTTCTAGTTCTGCTCTCTGGGGCCAAGCAGAAATCTATTCTTTTCAGGGCCAGAAAGGCTCTATGAGAAGTTCTCTGGTACTGAGAGCCATCCAGTCTTGAGTAAAGTCATCCATTGATGCTATCTGATTGAGGCTCGAATGGAGAATTTATTTAAGCCAGGAGTGGAGAACCTTCAGCCTCAAGGCCACATGTGACCCTTAGATCTCCAAGTGTAGCCCTTGAATCCAAACTTCACAGAACAAATCCCCTTAGTAAAAGGAGTTATTCTGTAAAACTTGGCTCTTTCAAAGGGCCGCACCTAAAAGGCCACATATGACCTCGAGGGCGCAGGTTCCCCAACCCTGATTTAAGCCAATATGATAGTTGCTGACTTAGCTCTCTTTTGTTGGATCCTTTTCATGGCTAAGTGCTAACCTGCTCAGATGGCTTGCTGGTTTTCTTGATGGTGAAGAAATATGTGGTGCTTTTCCTTACATACGTTAATTAGTCCAATGGACGCAGGCTTTTGTCTTTAGTTTATTAAATAATAGGTAAATTACCTGCTGGATTATTAGACACAGACTTTCTCCAATTGTTTTCTAAGCCTTAAAACTCCCACCTTAACTTGTAGTTAATTATGAATGTCCAGGACCAAGAAACATATAAACATATCTTCTAGGGCAGCTAGGTGACATGGTAAATTAGAGCTCCTAAATGAAGTCAGGAAGACCTGAGTTCAAATCTAACCTCAGACACATACTAGCTGTGTGACCCTGAGTAAATCATTTAACTCTTCTTATTTTCCTTATTGGTAAAATGAGTTTGGGAAGGAAAAGGCATTTTTTAGCATCATAATAACCTTATTTAACTGAGTGCCTGTGAAGTAGTCTTTTCCCTTAGAATATTCATCTCAGATGCTGGCTTTGTATCATCTCTAGGCAATCCATTGAAATCAAGGCCAATTAAGATGCTTTCTAAAGTAAGGCTATATATAATCCACTTAGTCTGGTCTTTGTGATAAGTATACCTTAATATCTTAATAAAAAATTTTTAAAAAGATGAAAGGCCTTTTCAGAGGAAAGAGAACCAGAATTCCAATTAGTTTTAATTTCACTAGTTGTTAATGAGCATGTACTATGGTTTTTACAATGGCTTTGGTCGCAGGATGAAAGGGCAAGACAAACGTGAGAATCACTTGTGTCTCTTAGATAGGAGCAAGGCAGAAGGTGGAGTCTAACAACTCAGAAGAATTTTTACAGTTGAAAGAAGCCAGGTGGTAAAGAGGAAGAGTTGAATAGACAGTATCAATAAAATAGAAAATTGGAAAGGGCCACTTTCACTCAGCACAGTGCGTGCTAAAGAATCCAATGGATTGATTGACATTGGTTTCTGCAAAAACCTGTTTCAGGGTTCTGAAGAGTCCTCCAAAGTCTTTCTTTTTAAAAACTCTTTGGGGCAGCCAGTGAATAGAGTACTGGCCCTGGAGTCAGGAGGACCTGAGCTCAAATCCAGCCTCAGACACTTGACAATTAACTAGTTGTGTGACCTTGGTCAAAGCACTTAACACCAATTGCCTTGTCATCCCCCCTCAAAAAAAATTGCTGGCATTTTTCATTTAGCTAAGGATAGACACTGTATGCATAGATAATACAATATACCATCCAGCTTCCTTATGTGGTAGAGTAGGTTTGTTGATGATAATATGATGTTGAGGAATGGACATCACAGAGTGCTGGACCGGGAGTTAGGAAGGCCTAAGTTCAAATCCTCCTACAGATATTTATGGACTGCATAACTCTGGACAAGTCCCTGGACCTCTCTGGGCCTTCATGTCCTCATCTGTTAAACTGTTAAACATTAAACAGTTCACAGAGCTGTGGTGAAGACCAAATGGGATAACATGTATAAAGTGCTTTGCAAATTTTAAAGTACTATCTAAAATGTGACCTATCATTATTGTTGCAAAATGTGATATTTATATTATAATATTAAATTTATAATGATATTTATTATTTATGATATTAATATATTTTTATAGTATAAATTTATAATATTAAATATTATTATAGGGCAGCTAGGTGGTATAGTGGACACAGAGTCAGGAATACTGAAATTCAAGTCTGGCCTCAGATACTTACTAGCTGTGTGACCCTGGGCAAGTCACTCAACCCTGTTTTCTCATCTGTCAAATGAGCTGAAGAGGGAAAGGGCAAGCCACCCCAGTATCCCTGCCCAGAAAACACCAAATGGGGTCACAGAGAGTCAGACCCTACTGAAATGACTCAACAACAGCGTATTATTATTATGGGTAAGTAATAGTATTCTCAGGGTGAAAAGAATGAAGTTTGAGTCTGCCAATAATATTGGACATGTCATTCCACTTGTCTGAGTGACCTTGTCTTCAAAAGAGGGATACAAGTTCTCACATGGTGTTGCCATGATGATCAGCTATAAATAATGGTAGTTTTCCCAAAGCCCCAGTTTCCTTATTTGTCAAAGGACAGGGTTGGAAGACATGACCTCTGAGGTCCCCAAGGGGACAGCTAGACAGCATTGGTTGTAATGCTGGATTCAGACTCGGGGGACCTGAGTTCTAATCTTCACTCAGATACTTTCTAGTTGCATGACCTCGGCAAGTCACTTCACCTAAGCCTGCCTCAGTTTCTTCATCCGTAAAATGGATTAAGAATAGCACCTGTCTTTCATGGTTGTTAGGATCAAATGGGACAATAATTGTAAAGTGCTTAGCATAGAGCCTGGAACATAATAAGTGCTATATAGATGCTAAACATCATCACCATCATCATCATCATCATCATCATCAACACCACCACCATCATCATCATCATCATCATTACCATCATCATCATCACCATCACCATCATGATCATCACCACCATCATCATCACCATCACCACCATCATCATCATCATCACCATCATCATCACCACCACCATAATAATCATCATCATCATCATCACCACCATCATCATCATCATCACCACCACCATCATCATCATCATCATCATCACCACCACCATCATCACCACCGCCATCATCATCATCATCACCATCACCACCACCATCATCATCATCATCACCATCACCACCACCATCATCACCATCATCATCACCATCACCACCATCATCATCACCATCATCACCATCACCACCACCATCATCATCATCATCACCATCATCATCACCATCACCACCACCATCATCATCATCATCATCGTCTCAGCCTCAGCTGCTTCATCTCTAATCAAGAAGTATTTATTAAGTGTTTTCTATGTACTAGGCACTATGCTAAGACTGGGACTAAAAATAAAAGCAATAAATAAAATAAAATCCTCCCTGCCCTTGAGGAATTCATGTTCTGATGGACTAGAGAGTATATAAATAACCATGCATATACACGAGAGATACAGAGCAGGTGGATTTATTTTTTTTTTAATATGTAAAATGAAGGTGCTAGGTTCAGCAGCTTCTAAGGTCCCTTCTTGTTCTAAATCTATGACTCATCCCCTTCTCACTCTATGTCTAGGATTCCCTCTTTAATAAGTAGGATCTTAAAACTGCTATGTGACCACAAAGCCTCATGTAAATGTAAGCCATCATTATCATTCTTAGGGATGCACCATGCTTCTGTTTCAACACTTGGAATTCGCAAACCTGGCGGAGTATTTGTAAATGAAAATATTCCATTTCACAATTGGAAGAAATAAAGAGCCTGTCTACCTTCAGAGGCACCACATGCCCAGTCCCCATGATATCCTGGGGTCCCATCTCCTGAGCCTTCTATAGTGACCGTGCTCAGCACTGACTGTCAAGAGAAAGTGGCTTAGGGAAGGGGACAGCTTCCAGGTCAGCTGCAAACCCAAACATTAACAAGAAGCCAGCTGCACGTGAGCAGGAGCAGATGACGCAGCAGAATGGGACTGTTTTTGTTAAACTCACAACATTTGCAGCAGAGATGGAGAACATTAGTCTGGGGCTGTCCCCTCCTAGCAAAAAGGGCTTTCGCTTTGTTTCCTGGCATCAATGAAATATTGAAGTAACGTCTGGCTGCTTTTCCAACTTAGGGCTGCACATGTTATAAGCATCCTGGAGCCTGGGGCTGTTTTTCCCGTCTGTTTTGAGACTGCTTAGAGGTAGGATTTGCCTGCTGTCAGCTCAGTCCCTCTGACCTTTCTGAACATCCATGACTGTGCAAGGATGCTTAAGGACAAGTGGAGACACTGCCCATTGTTCTTTCCTTAATCTTGGAATTCTGACATGATTCAAATCCCCCCCCCCAATTAAATCTCTGTTCATCAGTCTAATTAAGCACAATGGCAAGTGATGATGTCCTATAGACTCTGACTTTGACGAGGAGAAAAAACAGCAATTTTTTTTTATCTGCCTCCCATCAGACATATATGCTGGCTGATGAAAATGATTCATGAAAGAAGCAGGGAGGGCACTTCACTTCCATTATTCAATAAGCTGTTGGCTCCTTAGCTGATGGCTAAGTGTCTTCCAAGGCCATGGGTCTCCATGAAAACCGAGTTTCTCTGAGCAAGTCTTGAAGGAAAGGACTTTGGTTTTCATTAGCGTACTAGAGTTGAAAACAGAGTAGAGGGATTTACTCTGTGGTCTCCAGTAGAAAGATGAGCATGCAATCAGGAGGATAACTGCAGGTTATTGGAACATTGAAACAACTGTAGAGAAAGCCGTTTTTCCCATGTTCTAACACTGAAGTTCTTGACTGGTCAAGACCCACTTTATAGCCATACATCTTCCAGTGGTTTTCCATTTCTTTCTCTAGATTGTAAGGAAACTGAAGCAAAGAGGGTTAAGTGACTTGCCCAAGGTCACACAGGTAGCATCTGAGGCCTAATTTGAACCCAGGAAGAGAAGTCTTCCTGATTCGAGGCCTAGCACTCTATCTACTACACCACCAAGCTGTCCCTTCTAGCATGGTGGAAAGACAGCCAACCCAGGAGGCAAGAGGCCTGGGAGCTTGTCCCTTCTCTGCCACTAAACTTCTAGGGTAGTCACCATCACTCCCTGATGGCGTGAAATGAAAAACAAAATTAAAAAACAACTGGACTCAATATTTTCCTAGGCCTCGTTCTTGAAGGCCAAGATCTAAGACTTTGTTGGACCTGCTCCTGGGTCATTGGTCCTTGAGTAATTTCTGAACTTGCATAGCCTCCATATTTTGAGGGCATTTCAAATATTTCCCATCCCACATATCTAGTTATATATGGACTGTCCCAGGAGGTGTGAAGGTAGGGTTTTAGCCCTCATCATCACCTGTCTAGTAGTTCTGAGGAATTGATCAGAGAATAAATGATCCTTATGGTTTCTAGGCACATAATAGATCCCTAACAAATGTATGATTAAATTTTTTTAAAGTATTCATTAAATACCTACTGTATTCTAGGTACTGTACTAAGTACTAAGTGTTGTACTAAGTGTTGAGAATACAGAGGCCAAATCTCTCAAAGAACTTTCATTCTACTGAATTGGATTGAATCTGTGACACCAGTTCAGGGTTCTAAAAGGAATCATAGGCTTGAAGGTTGGAAAGGATTTCAGAGCTTAAACCATCCATTGATACAACTGAGGACACTGAGTTCCAAGAGATTGTGACTTACCTAAGGTCATTTGGATAGTAAATGACAGAACCACTATTTGAACTCAGAACAACTGATTCCAAATTCCGTGTGTTTTCTACTATATTATAGTGCCTCAGTTTGAAACCACTACAAAGTTTGGAAATGTTTAATGCCTGGTTCCCTGGAGAAAACCCATGTGAACTCTATTTTGACCCTTTTCTTAAACATGTAATGTGCAACAAAGGAAGGCTTGGAAATCATCAGATGCCTTTATTCCCTTCCTTTCTAGACTCAGATAGTATTTGATTTAGCAATATCCTTTCACCTCCCTGTAATGCAGCTACTGCAGTTAATTCTGTGATGAAACACTAATGGTCTTAAGTAAAGACATTAACAAGCCACTGAATTCATTACCCAGCTACTGAATTCATAAGGAATACTGACAGTCGAGGATGGGGGGAGGAAGAGTAGGAGAGGAAGGGTAAGACGAGAACAAGAGGAAGAGGAGAGGAGGTGGGAAAGGAGAAGGAGAAGAGGAGGAAAGATGGAAAAGAAGGAAGAGAAGGAAGAGGAGGACACGTAGAAAAAGAGGAAGAGGAGATGGAGGAGGAAGGGGAAGAGAAAGAGGAGAGATGGATGAAAGAGGAGGAGAGGTAGAAAAGGAAGAAGAAGAGAAGGGAAGGAAGAAGAAGAGAGATAGAGGAAGAGGAGGAGAACAGGAAGAGGAGAGGTAGAAAAAAGAGGAGACAGAGGAAGAAGAGGAGAGGTAAAGGAGGAAGTGGGGGAGGAAGAGAATGGTTAATGAGGACTTAAGGAAAATTTCATTTTTTATGGTGTAATGGATCAGGGGTTTTATGTCCAACCATATTCCCTAGGGATACTTTGAACCCGCAAAAACATCTCATACAAGATCACCTATATCTATGTCTGAAAGAAGCCTTACAAAAGATATAGAAAGCCAGTCACCTGGCCTTGCTACTTGTATACCTTAATTCTGGAAATATCCTCTGTGAAGCAGGTGACAGCCCTGTTGCTATGGCAACCACTGCTTTTCCCTTTTTTTTTTCCTCAGTTAAGTTTAGGTGTTGGGAGTAAAGAAATACACAACTTTTCTTTTCTATCTTCAAATTGCAGCAATTTTATGTAACTGCTGATTTAAGCAATCAGTCCAAGGGTGTGGCTTTTAAAGCCATACTGTAGAGAGAGAAATTGAGATACGCGAATGTATCTTTCTGTGATGAGCATAGGTTCTTTTTTGATGTCTTTTTCTGTCCAGAGATTATACAATCTTATCCTTTATCCTTCCCTCAGATATTTTACTGAGCAACATAGGCACAATTAATCACACCCATCTCCTTTTTTTAAAATGTGGACATCAAGTCCCTTAATACCCATCCCATGGTGTGCACAAGCATCCCCAAGCAAATCAGAACAGCAATTTGGGGAAGCTCTACTTTAGGAAGATTGATATATCCGAGAAGATCTCACCTGTGATTGATATGAACCATACCTCTTCTCCTGCGACCCAGTTACCTTAACTGGAGGACATACTGTGTGTCTTTCTGCTGGTTTTTTTGGCTGTCTTGTGAAATATTTATTCCAAGTGTCCGATATTTAGAAACTGGTGAGAGTAAGTGGATAGCTGGCTATTCTTCTGACAAGCTGAAAGGTCTCAGCGGAGCAGGAATAAACTTTGCTAATTGTTTAAATGGTGCTTAAAGGATCCCCTGGGTATCTTAACACTGGTTCCTCCATTGGTCTGTCATCAAACACTCTATCAATTCCCCATTCTGGAAACACTAAAGAAGAGCCTGCTAAACACCAGAGGATTGCGATCATTGAGTTATAATGAATACTAGATGATTAGTCTCTTTTGCCTTCAAAACCACAGACTTTTTGGTTGTATTTGATTTCCTGGAGTTTATTTGGAGCCCATTCTCCTAAGAGAGTCTTTGTGGAAAAGCAAGTTACAATGGGCAGCAGCAAGCGAATGGGGCATGTTATACAAAATGGATAATAGAAGAATTGACTTGAAGCTTGGTGAAAAATTATTTGAGCTTCCCAGATACACAGACAACTCTATTTCCAGGGAAGTTTAGGCATGTATCTTAGATTAGGAATGTAAGTACTGGCATTTCCACAGAAACCAGACTTCCATTGCTCTTGACCTAGTGGTAATAAATCCTTATTTACCTTGAGAAAACTCTTTTATCTGCAATCTTTCAATATCCAGACCTAAGTAACAAATCAATCATCTATTAAGTACATATGTGTGTCCAGACCTAAGAGGTTCCAATTAATCAATCTTTTATTTAGTACAAATTATATGCCAGGCATGGTGCCAAGTGTTTGAAGATGCAAAGAAAAGCTAAAATAGCCACTGCCCTCCAGGAGCTTCCATTCTAATACATGAAGCTATATTAAAGAGAGGATATATTTTAAAATGGAAACAAATGTTATATGGAATTGGTAACTACAGATGGAGAGGAAGAGTATGTCTATTCTATGATGGTGCCCATAGAAAACAGACGATCCAAGGTTCTAAAAGATAGAATGATATCCTATACCTTAGAAATTCTATCATTTTTAGACAACGACACTCTCTTCCATCCACTGAAGAGAATACACTATTTCCCTGCCATCTTATTTAGACTGAAATTCATGATCTCTTGAATGGGAGTACTACCTACCTCCATTAGGGCACAGGGCCAAGCTCCATCCCTTCTCAGAATCGACGTGTCCAACACAGATCTCCTTAACTCCTTTCCTAAGTTCATTCATCCTCCAAATTTCCCTATTTCTATTGACAGTACCACCATTATTTCAGTCTACTTGGTTTGTAACCTGAGTGCAATATGCTTGGCCTGGAATCAAGGTGTGTTGAATCTTTTCAGCCATGACCAATTTCCCATCACCCCATTTTGAAGTTTTCTTGGCAAAGATGCTGTAGTAGCTTGCCATTTCTTCTCCAGCTCACTTGACAAATGAAGAAACTGAGGCAGGCAGAGTGAAATTACTTGCCCAGGGTCAGATAGCTACTAAGTATCTGAGGTCAAATTTGAACTAGGAAGATGAGTCTCCCTCACTTTATCCCCAGCACTCTATCCACTGGGTCATCCAGTTGCCACAGAGTCAAGAAGACCTGAGTTCAAATCTATCTTCAGACACTTACTAGCTGTGTGAACCTGAGTGAGTCACTTAACCTTTGTTTGTTTTCTCAAGCATAAAACAGGGATAAAAACTCCACCTACCTTGCAGAGTTGTTATGAAAATCAAATGAGATGATATTTGTAAAACACTTAACACAATGTCTGGTAAATATTAGGCACTGTATCAATACTTATCCCTTTCTTCCTTTCCCTTTCCATCTCTTTCCCTCCCCCATTATAATCTAATCTCCATGAGAGCGTAGATTGTCTTAGTTTTTGTGTTTTTATTTCCAGAGTCAAGCATAGTGCCTGACAAATAGTAGGTGCTTAATAAAAGCTTGATTAATTGATAATCGTTTTGTCTTTCTATTGATCATGTCCATGAATTATCACTACTGCTATAAACACCATTATTATTGTTACTACTACTACTACTACTACTACTACTACTACTACTACTACTACTACTACCACCACCATTACTACTGCTGCTACTACTGCTGCTATTACTACTACTATTACTATTCTAGATGGACCAGTCTACATTGATGAAATCACAAGTCCAGTCAGAATAGAGAGCTCCTAGTTACCACACATCTTGTATGTATCAGAGCCAGATTTGAACCAATGGCAACTGGATTCGAAGATGATCACTTTTTCTACCAAGCCATTCCACCTCTTATTGTTTTATCAAAAGCCTAGGCCAGTTTCATTACCTGTATAAGATAGATACACTTATGGACTAATTCAATGCTCTTTCTGTTCATTTGAATGCTATAATCTGGGTGATATGAAGCCATCATCTACTTGGTGTTTCCCATGTGGATTGTTCTCCTTTGAGTTACCATGGAACTCACTGAGGAGGTCTTTTAGTGTTCCAATGCATCATTCAATCAACACAATGCCATCCATAAACAGAAGCACCTGAAGAGCTTCATAATTTATAAGGAACATCTCTTCTAGCTAGATTTTACATGAGATATCCTGACTTTTTTAATTTTAAATTATTCTTTTTAAACCAGAACTGTGATTAAATCAGTATAAGGAACTCACTACAATTTGTACTTGTTCTGTGACTTATAGACTTAAAGCGGAATTGAACTTCTTATAGTCTGAAAAATGTAGTATCATTGATCATGAAGAGAAATAGGATGGGCAGTGACATAAAAAAATATTTCCATTCCAGATTTCTGGTTTCCATAATTGCCTTTGTCCTTGATTGTTCTATAACTTGCTATTAAAATGAGGTAGATAATATCTAACCTTCAAAAGTACTGGGATAACTATTAGATTCAAGACCACATAAAATCCTCCTTTAAAAGGGACTGTAAAAGGATCATTCCCTAATTAGCATTTAGGAAATTCTTATTCTTAATAGAAGTATAATTATATGATAAAAAGAACACTGGACTAGAAGTCTGAAGTTTTGGGTTCAAATACTACCTATTATACTTTGCTAGTTGTGGCACCATGGACAGATCCAATAAACTCAGTCTCATTTTCTTCTTATGTAAAATGGGGGAAATAATTTCCAACAACTGTATATTATCAAATGAATATGGGACCATAATAGCAGAGAGCATTTCCTCACCAAGAATTCTCTAATTCTTACATTTTTCTCACCATATTTTGTTGTCTCTTAGGTTAGGCATAAAATTAGGACAAAAGATCCCAAACCCATCGATAGAAGAAATATGATTCCTCTTCGTATTATTATTAATTATTATCATTAATGTGACATCCAATTTCAGTGAGTAAGAAGGAATGTCTTCCACCAGTGGACATTGACATCTTCTTTGCAACTTGATGTCTTAAGAGAGTTGTCTAGAGGACCGAAAGGTGAAATCGTTGTTGTTGTCAATAATAATAGCAGCATTAGTCATTATTAATGTGCTTTTAGCTAAGTAACACTTTAAGGTTTGCAAAGCTGTTTCCAAGCATTATCTCATTTTATCCTCACAACAAATCTGCAAATGAAATACCATTATTATTAACATTTTACAGATGGAGAAATTGAGCCTGAGAACAATTTAAAGACTTCCCCAGGATCACACAACTTTTTAGTGTTAGATTTGAATGCAATTCTTCCTGACTCCAGGTCCAGTGTTCTATCTACTAACTTGCCCTGGGTCACACATACAGTATATATCAAAGGTGGGACTTAAACCTGGGTCTTCCTTGGAGTTACCAAGATTAGGTTTCCATCTACATTATCTCTTATTTTAAAATTGAAAAAATGTAAAATATTCACATTAGATTACTTACAAAAGATAGATATAATGAATGGATGGGCAAAGTTATTTTACCTGATTGGTTTCATCATATTTTTATCCCATATTGAGTACCAACAATGATCTTATAGGATTCATGAGTCCTGGAAACACTGAACTCTTCTATTCTTTGGCAATTATAGAAAACACAGCAGAGTATAATAATGCTTTTTATTGTCACCTTACCTGCCAGAGTTTCATTGATTTGCAGAATCAATTTCAGAAGAGGAATGATTTTAAGAGATTTAGTGCACTCCTGCCCCCCTCATTTTACTTGGTTACCACCAAGTAGTAACAGTCAGAACTATTTGGACCAGAACATTCTTGAGAGTATTAAATCTTGTTATAAAAGAGATTTTTTGAGAAAACTGGATCTTTTGTGTAAGTGCTACTGCAGACTTTTCATTTATATAAAAGATAATTTTTAAATTCAATTAAAAAAAACATTTTTTTCTCTAGATTTCAGTTGAAAGTGAAACCTTGGGTCCAGAGAAAATTATGGTTCAGTCCATATCATCATCTGAAGATTTTAGCATAAGGTTCATTTTGGAAAGTGATTTTAGACTTTGTGTCAATAAAAATTTAACACTCAATGCCAACCCAAAGTAGAATGGGCTGCCCCAGGAGGTTGAGGTCTGATTCCCCCTCACTGGAGATCTTTAAGCAAAGGCTGTCTGACCACTGGACATGCATGATATAGGAGGGATTCCTACATTTTGAATGGTGGCTTCCAAGGTTCCTCCTAGTTCTAACTCTGTGCCTCAGTTTCCTCATCTGTAAAATACAGAAGCCACACTTAATGACCTTTAAGCTTCCTTCCAGCTGCCAATCTCAATGAACCTATGATCTTAATTTCAATCATAGTAATAATTATTATCATGTATATAGCACTTAAAAGTTTAAGAACCACTATACATATATATGTATATATGTATATATATATACATACATATATACTATAATAGATGGATGATGGATAGATGATGATGATGATGATAATGATGATGATGATGATGATGATGGAGATAGATGTATCTCATTCTTTCTGTTGAAAGTCTTCACAGAAAATACCACTTCGCCCAAAACAATCCTGTGAATTAAATAGTAAGAATATTATTATCCACATTTTACAAATGAGAAAAATCAAAGCTCAAAAAGGATGATTTTCCCAGTATCACACTTACAGACTTTCAGGGACAGGATTTGAACTCCGATTTCTCCTATCCCAAGTTCAGCACTCTTTTCACTACATGCTATGGATATCTAAGTGATGAATTAAACGACCACATTTCATGTTCCTAGCATGCTAAGGCAATTTTCAAAATATTCTCTGACCTGACAAAATAAAATTCCTGCACAATTGGGATCTGACCCATGTGGAAGGCAAGAACTTTCTTCTTTTCAAAGCCTCATTAATGAAAACTCCCTGGAGACTCTCTTCAAAGACTACGATACAGACACAATGACTGTTTTAGCTGTTGGAACAAATTCCAAGCACATCCCATGAACGTTGTTAACGGAAAGGCAAATTGTACCCTTTAGCACTTGTTTATTTAATAATTTGTCAGAACTCTCTTTAGTATCACGAAGGAGCTTATATATATATATATATATATATATATATATATATATATGTATATATATATTATATATATGTATATATATATATAATATATATATTATATATATTATATATATATATGTATATATGTCATATGGGCCCGACAGTTAAAGGATCTAATTTATCTGCATTAACCTACTCCATTGGCAATGTCAAGTTGACCAAACAAATCCTGTTGCTTCTGCTTTTCCCCTTTATATCTATAGTTTATTATATAGACTTCTTCTGTTGCCTTGCACCTGGTATGAAACTTCACTCTCATTTCATGTTATCAAGTTTCCATCATGGGGAAATAATGATAGTTTTCCAATATGTAATGCCTAAAGATACAATCTTATCAGCATCTCACTGTGTGTATTAAAGTTTTATCCATTAGACCATAAAATAATAATGCTGTAAATAAGCTCAGTATTGGAAAAACTGGGGTGAATTTCCAACAGATACCTTCCTGGTTATGTAGAATTTGATGTCATAAAAACTAATGCTTCCTCATTTTATGGTGGGAAGTTTCTTCATGGAAATTGTTGGCCAAGGGAACAAGTTGTATTGGGCACCCCTATAGATAAAGTATATTCCATAACGGTATTTGTGTGTGTGTGTGTGTGTTTATGTGTATCATTGACCCCTTTTGCAGTCTAGTGAAGTCTATGAATCCCCTCTCCAAATAGTGTTTTAAATACATAAAACAAAATATGTAGAATTACAAAAGAAATCAATTATATTGTAATATGTTTATTAAAAAACAAAAGTTCACAGACCCCAGGTTAAAGACCCACTCCCCTAGATAGAAAATGACCCCATGCCTAGGACTAAGTAGTATATAAACCAACAAAATTCAACCTCCTTGCATCCTGTAGTCAAGATATGTGTATACCCACACTCAAAAACCGACCTCTCTAGGTTTTCTCTGCATATAAGTTTTTAAAAGAGAAAGACTGTGACTTATGTCTTTACTTCCTCAGGTCCCTGGAGCAGTGCCTGGCACAAAGTAGGTTTATTCTTTGTTTGATTGATTGATCTCCATCACTAAGAGGAGACATGGCCTTGTCTTCTAGGAATTCATATCAGTCAATCAACAGACATTTTTAAACACTGTTATGAGTCTAGTACTGTGCTTGGTACTACAGATTAAAGGCAAGATTCTCCTGTCATTCGCATTAGATTCTAATCTGGTTCATGGATCATAGGATCCTAAGGAATTACAGATTTAGTGATGGAAGGGACATTAGGGGTCTATTCCAATCCCCTCCTTTTATAGACAGTTTAGCTGAGAACCAAAAAAAGTTTCATCTTTGATTACCCAAGGTGATGGTAAGTACCAGACATGGGATTTGACTCCAGTTCTCCCTGATTCCTAAATTCACCACTTTATCCATTATCTAAGACATTGAAAACTAATAGATTCATCCTTTTTTTGAGAAGGGGAGAGGGAAGTCTTTTCTTTCTAAAATTATTATCATCTGGTACAGCCACGCTTTTTGGCAATGAAATTTTCCTCTGTCCTCTGACATGGACTTTTTCCTTTGTAGTTGTGGGTTCTTGATACTGTATTCTTCCCCTCTAGCCCCCCCACCCCTCCAAATTCCCAAGCCTGAACACGTAAAATGCAATTCTTCAGTCCTTTGTACAGCTGAGTGGCCTGTGTTTTTTTCTTATTTGATTTGGCTCTTTTCTTGTTTTAGTGGGAAAGGAGCCAAAGACATGAATATTCATGGCACTGTTAAACAAGATTTTTATTGAAAACAAAAATGATTCTGAAGGCTTTCATTTGTCATTCTCCAGCCAGCCAGAAAAAGCCCCATTGAACAGATTTATATCGGCAATTTTTGTTGTGTGCAGGTTACTTTTGGTGAGAATGTATGGCACCCTCCCAGGGAGCAAGGTATCTGGCTGCTTTTCCCCCACCCTTTATTTTTAGACTTACAAATGAGTTCTCCTGTTTATATCTTTTCTGACTTTTCTTACCCCCTTTCTAAGCAATGAGGGACAACCAAGAAAAGCTGAATAGTTAAGAAGAAGACATGATTCTTTGATTTGTTTGTGTATAAGCGCGTGTGTGTGTGTGCGCGCGCACATGTGTGTGTGTGCCAAAAGGAGGAGGAAATTGTGTTTTGGTTTCTTTCCTACTTACCCTGGATAGCAAGTGGAATGAGGTTGAGACTTTCCAAATCTTCCAGAATGCATCCTGTTTTGCTCTGTCTAATTTTTGCAAGTCCCTGCTTGCTATCTCCTGTATTCAAGTGGGCTGTACCATTCTGTGATATTGATTAATCAATGCATTATTCTTCCACACACATTCCAGCAGTTCAAGGCTACTCATTTTTCATGAGCCCTATTGTTATTTAGCAGAAAATAAATATGCCATCAGAAATGTATTGCAGTGCCGACTAAAACGTGAGGGTGATTTTTACTTCCACCTTTTTTGTAAATGGTACTCATTTATGAAGGCCCTGAAAACGTGAGTCTAATCACATCTTGTTGCTTTTTCTTCCAGAAATGTGTCAATGATGTGACTACATCTATGTCATTCATTTTCCAGCGGTTCTCAACCTGTGGGTTATGTTCAATTTAAATACATCCTGCATATCAGATATTTACATTACAATTCATAACAGTAGCAAAATTACAGTTATGATGTAACAACAAAAATAATTTTATGGTTGGGGGTCACCACAACATGAGGAATTGTATTAAAGGGTTGAGTCATTAGGAAGGTTGAGAACCACTGTGCTAATCATTTATTAAGCAATGAGCAAGGACCCAGCACTGTGGCAGACTCTGAGGAGAAGACAGAGTCAACATAAGAGCAGTCCCTGTCCTCAGGGAGGTTACATTCTATTAGCAGGAAACAACTTTCACACACATCATTATATACAAAACAAATGCACAGAGGATAAAGAACTGGCCTCAGAGCCATGCATAGGTAGGTTTAAGTCATGCTTTGGACATATTTTGGCTGTGTGACTCCAGGCAAATCATTTCATAAGTCCTGTCTTCTGGGCCAGAGGTGTCAAACACACCACCTAGAGGTAAACATGGCCCACAACACTCCCCAGTGAGTCCTGAACCAGATTAAAATGTAAAATATTTAACAAAACAAAGATACAATAAATCAAAGATAATGTTATGTTTTAAAACTAAATCAATATGGCACCAGCAGGGATCCTTATATATAGATTAATGGCCCTTGTTTCTTTTGAGTTTGACACAATTGTTCTAGGAAACTCTATAAGATTAAGTTATAGAGAAAGGGCCAATCTGGATTGGCAGAAGGAATTTTCTCACATGGGAGTCCCCAAATCAATGGAATCACAGAACCAGTCCCTAGCCCTATTTCTATGGAAAATAGTTTCAAAGTAATGAGAATGGATGTAAGAAGTAAACTTGGAATTGAAAGGATGGTGCAGCAGATAAAGTGCTGAGCCTGGATTCAGGAAAACTTGAGTTGAAATCTGACCCTGTCCAATACTTAGTAGCTGTGTGACCCTGGGCAAGTCACTCCACCATGTTTGCCTCAGTTTCCTCATCTATAAAATGAGCTGGAGAAGGAAATGGCAAACCAGACCAGTATCTCTGCCAAAAAAAACCCCAAATGGGGTCATGAAAAGTTATACATGACTGAAAACAACTGAACCACAAAGAAGTTAACACTTCACCTACACTTTGAAGAACATAGGATCAATGCCACGTAGGGGGAAGTAATAAAATAAATGCTGGTCAAAGAACAAAAGTGAGAAAACCATCTTGAAACAAAAGTCCTCTGGTGTTCTTTTGGCTTCCCCATAATGAGGAAAAGTTTGGAGGTCAAAAGTCACAGAGCATTGATATAAATCATTACAACAGCAGTCTCATTAAGGAATATTTGGTATATTTGCATTTCTTGAATTAAATGTCAAATTAAGAGTAAGGGAGCACTTATTGCTCAGTCAGTCAGTCAATAAACATTTAGTAATCACTTATTTTTGTGCCAGGGACTTTGCTGGGTACCAGGGATGCAAAGAAGGGTAAAGGATGCTTGCTCATAATCTAACAGGAAAGATAAAATGCAGACAACTATGTACAAACAAAGTATATACAGGACAAGATGGATGTGATCATCCAAGGGAAGAAACTAGCATTATGGGGGATGGGAAAAGGCTCCCTTTAGAAAGTATGATTTTAGCTAGTATGTCAAGACATCCAGGAAAACCAGGTGGGGGCCATGAGGAGGCAGTGAATTCCAGGCATAGGGGTCAATCAACCATTGGAGATGCCCAGAATTAGGAGATGGAGGGAGCCTTGTATATAGAATTCATGTTGAGGGAACTGTTATTCTCATATGATTTTTTTTAAATAGATGATTTTTTTCAAAGGGAGGAAAATAAGAGTGTCCTGTGGAGGTATGGATCATGGAGAAGGGGCTAATTGGTGGTCAGTGGAGAATAAAGATAAAGAGCAGTGGTTCTTAACCTTTCTAATGCTGCAACCCTTTAATACTCGTATGTGGGCGTATCTGCATGTGGGAGGACCCACCTGGAGATGGATAGAGGAGTAGTGTCTCTGTTCCTAAGACCATCGGACATATGTGTTTTCCGATGGTCTTAGGCGACCCCTGTGAAATGGTCTTTCAACCCCTAAAGGGGTTGCAACCCACAGGTTAAGAACTGCTGATATAGAGGAAGATGGACTTTGGGTGTGTGATTCTGAGCTCTGGGGGGTCAGATTGATCAAAGTTACAGTGTGGGGGAAAATGATGTGGCAACATAATATTTTCATTTAAAAATAATATGGAGTTGCTATGAGATGGATGGCAAAGTTCAAAGACCAATAAAGTACATGGGACAGTTCATTTGAAAGGTAGATATGTTTGCTCATGATTTTTTCTCTTCCCCTTCCCTGCCCCATGGAGAATAGCAGGGAAAAGATAAGTGAATCTGCCGTGTTAAAAACATGAACATATTTGTTCTAAAAGTCACGTATGCAACCACAATATTATATTTCGAAGAATCTTAGATTGAGAAGAGGTTATCAAAGGTCCATTCTGTACCAGAATAAGAATTCTCTTTACAATCTTCCTGCACAGTGATCTAGGCTATGCTCGAAGGCCTTTGGCATGAGAGTGCAATTCCTTCCTCTTGAAGAATCCCCTTTCACTTGGGGATAGCTCTAAGTAGTAAGATTTTCCTAATATAGGGATGAAATCTCCAACTCTGAAACATCCAGATATTGCTCCTAGTTCTGCTCTTTAGACCCAAATGGAGTAAATCCAATCCCCCCATGACAGCCCTTCAGATCATTAAAATATTTATCATGGCCCCTGAAGTATTATCTCCTCCAAGCTAAACATTCTTCATTCTTTCAACTGATCCTTGTGAGCTACAGGCCATTCACTACCCTAATTAACCTGCTCTCAAAGCTCCACTTAATCAGCTTTTCACATTTACTATTGATCTGTTATACTACTCAGCTACTCTGATATTATGAAGGGAGTAAATGAATAAACAACAAAAATTCAATAATACTTGTAAGGTGCTATGTAAGTGCTGTTAATATTACTCTTATTATGGTGAAGCCAACCTTAATGGAATAGATTAGCACACTGTTTCATGAGCACTGGAAGGATTGATCTGATTACAGTGTAGAATAAGATGAGACAAGATGGGAGCAAGACATATGGGGAGAAGATGAATAAAGAGTTAAGCGGGGCACAGTTTCAACTGCCTAGATTTAGTGAGCCATGTGAGGAATTTAACCAATCAGGAATGGAAGAAAACCTGGGTCAAAATGTTCTGGAGCAGAAATGGTTAATTCCTCAAGGATTAAACTCATTTCACCTTTTGCCAAAAAAAACACCTATTTTTAAGTAGCTGAAAATATAATGGTAACAGCAAGACCATTTCTTTAAAAAAAAAAAATAAAGAAATGAAATAAATACCAGAACACACTGATCACGTCCTTTGCTGCTGGTAGATAAACCTTAAGTGTAGATCTCAGTGTCACTTTCCAATAGATTTTGGGTGTCAGATTTTATCAGAGAGATTTAATGCAAAGACTTGTTTTGCCAGTCCCTACCTTTTCGTCTGATTTTAGTTCCTTTGGTTTTACTTATACAAAAACTTATAAATTTTATATATTCAAGATAGGTCCCCCCAATAATGTTTTTTTCTATCTCTTCTTTGGTTACCAATTTTTTCCTTACTCATAATTGTGAAAGATAGAATTTTCCACTCTCCTCTAATTTTATGGGCTCTGATTTTTTCCTATGTAGATCATTTATCCCTGTGAAATTGTGATATAAGACATAAGATGTTGATCTAAAGCTCTGTTTTTCTTCAAAACTGCTGTCCCGTTTTCCTAGCAGTTCTGGTCAAATTATAGTATCTCAGAATTGGGAAAGGAACTCAAAAAAACAATGATTCCAGACTGTACCTGAAAAATAATCCACTCTCCTATATACCCAGTAATCTTTTGTGAGTACCAGTGCAGCACAAGGGTTGTTCATCTTTTTGTCATTGCTTACTCTCATTAAACATCCTACTTCCTTTTCTGATCATACATTTCCTTTATAGCGTCTTTTGTGACATTCCTGATATGTGAGTCATCATTGGAAATATTCAGTGTCCAGGTGATACCCTTTTTGCTTCTCTCTATTGCCCTTTAGGTCACCTACTTCTTTGATTCTTGGAACAATATTCTATGATTTATAGTCAAATGGTATCACAAAGATAATATTTGTGCCCTACAGAATAAATGGTTAAATGATATTTCTGTAGGATGTAGATAAAATTAGGTCAAGGGAATTAGGAGAAAATGATATTCCATTGATGTAAGTACTGAATCAGTACAAAATGTAACACCCTTGGAGTTGTTCCACCTTCTGACATTTGTATAATTGTAAAAAAAAAAAAAAGTAGATGATTCATTTAGATTGAATTAAATTTAAACTGAAAAAAATAGTAATTACTGACATTTATCAGCAGGACAACTGATATGGCTGAGTCCACTAGACTTTATGTGCTTCTTCTCACTATTTCTTGGCATTTATTTAATTACTTGTCCATGCTTGAAAGACAGGTGTCTAATAATAGCAACTTTCATCAATGCATCCGTTTATAAATTCCCAGAGATTCCAATGCTCAACATGAAACTCCCCACTAAAAGCCCTTCTAACAGTGGGATGAAACCTAAGGCTTCTTAGTCATCTACCAACCCAGGAGTAATTGAAGACCAAAAGGTAGCTGTACAGTGTCCAAAGGAAAAAGAATAGGGAAATTTAATAGAGCATTGACCTTTGTCCATGAAGATGAGACTATTTTTCCTACCTGTCAGTCACTGGCTTTGAGATTCTCTTCTACTCCTGCTTTGGATGGGTTATATTATACAGTCAAATTCTTTTATTTTCAAAAGCATTGCAAACCATAAAGCATTGTACAAATATTAATTATATATTATTATTGTTATTACTATAAATTACACAAGTTAAAAAAGAAACAAATAAATATTTATTAAGTACCTACATTGTGTTAAGTACTTTGTAATTATTATTTGATTTCATCCTCACAACAACCCTGGGAGGTAAGAACTAATATTGTCTGCATTTTACAATTCAGGAAACTGAGGCAAACACAGGTTAAGTAACTTCCCCAGAGTCACATAGCTGGTAAGTGTATGAGACCAGACTCGAACCCATGTATTTCCTGACTCCAGATCCAACGTTGTATCCACTCTGCCACCCAACTGCTATACATCATTTATTTAAGTATGTACTATGAGCTAGGCACTGTTCTAGGGACTGAAAATTCAAAGAGAAGCAACCCACATCTTCCCAAACCCTGTTCTCCAGTAACCCACAATATAACAGGGACACAATATGTGAACAATCATGAGCAAAAAAATATGATCAGGAGAAAACAGAGATAATCTCAGAAGAAATTCATTAGCATTTAAGGGAAGCAAAAAAGGTTTCATAAGGAAGGTGAGATTTGAGCCCAGTAGTAAAGCAGGCCAGGTAACCCAGAAAGAGATGAGAAGGAAAAGAGGTCTAGACATGGAAGGCAGCCAGTGAAAATTCACAGAGTCAGGAGATGTAACTTTCAAATACATGTCTCTCGGGATATGACAAAACTGATGTATAATAAGATTAAATTGAAAAATGGTGCCATATTGTATAATTCTATATTCAAGTGATGTACAGTCCATGCTGTGACGGCAGAGACCAAAAAAGGTGATTCCCATGAACTAACCACTCATCCTGCTTTTTGATGTCCAGTTGCTCTTTGACAGTCCCATTCCTAAAGTAGATATACTCACATAAGTTTGGAGTTTTCATCCTACAGCCCGTCCAGTTTAGTCAATAGCTACATGATCTCGGTCATCTCCAATCGTGCTACCGGACCTTTGGCCATCCTCATCTCCCTCATCCACCAGAACGTGGAGTCTGCCCCTGGCGCTGGGCTTTGAGATTTCAGCTGTAACCTTTTCTTCTTCAGAACCTGGGAACTTCCCAAGCATTTCCAAACCATGCTAAACATCCCCAATTGTATTATATATCTCTATCTATCTATCTATCTATCTATCTATCTATCTATCTATTTATCCATCATCTATCATCTATCTATCCATCATCTATCTATCATCTATCTATCTATCTATCTATCTATCTATCTATCTATCTATCTATCTATCTATCTATTTATCCATCATCTATCATCTATCTATCCATCATCTATCTATCATCTATCTATCTATCCATCATCTATCTATCTATCTCCATATCTATATCTATACCTATATCTAAGTATATACTCTTATGAGAATGTAAGCTTCTTGAGGGCAGAAACTGGCTTTCTTAAGTGTTTTATTTGCATTCCCAACACTTAGAACATTGTAAATGTTTAATGAGTTTTCAATAGAAAGGAAATAACTTGCCCCAGGGCATGCAAATAACAAATTTCAGAGCTGGGATTCAGAGAGCTCAGACATCCAGTTTCAATTTTTCCATACCTATTGATATCAATGAAATAAGTTTTGAGTAATATCTTTTTATTTTCATCTATACATGTTCATATATCTATATCTAATATATATATACACATATATGTATATATAGCATGCATGTATATATGTTGTATATATGTATGTGCATGTAGAATTGTGATGCATATATGCACATATGTGATAAGTATATGCACACCTATATGTATCCATTGATACGGGTGTAGACAAATCTCTAAGAAATGTGATTCATGCTATGTCCAAAGGGCCATAAAACTGTGCATTCCCTTTGACCCAGCAACATTACTACTAATATATAAAAAATATTTATAGCAGCTCTTTATGTGGTGGCAAAAAATAGGAAATTGAAGGGATGCTCATTATTTGGAGGATGACTACACAAGTTGTGATATATGACTGTGACAGATTACTATTGTTCCATAAGAAATTATGAGCAGGATGCTCTCAGAAAAAACTTGAAAAGACTTATGAACTGATAAGAGAGTGAAATGAGAAGAACCAGGAGAACATTGTGCATAGTAACAGCAATATCATATGATGATGAATTGTGAATGCCTTAGCTATTTTGAGCAATACAGCGATCAAAAATCATTCTGAAGGAATTATGATGAAAAATGCTATTCACCTCCAAAGAAAGAACTGATGGAATCTGAATGAAGATTAAGGAATACTTTTTTTTTTTTTTACTTTATTATTCTTGGGGTTTTGGTCTGCATTTTCTTTTACAACATGGCTAATATAGAAATGTTTTGCATGACTACACATGTAATAAGCTATATCAAATTGCCTTCTTGAGGAGGTAGAAGAATTTAGAACTCAAAAATTTTTTTAAATGAATGTTTGAAAAGTGTGTTTATACGTAATTGAGAAAAATTAAATGAAAAAAATAAACTACTATTCAAAAAATTGAAATATGATCCATCATTTATAACTATTTTGTGTATTATATTTATATATTAATATGATATAATACTATTAATTCATATATAAATACATTATAATAATGGATCATATTTCTTCTTAGAGAAACTGTAATTTTTACCCTTGTATGCCTACTGCCTTACTTCAGACTTTCTGAAAGAATTTTCACAGTATCCCTGAGCCAGAAGGGACCTTAGAGACCAGTTCATCACTCGTCTTTAAATAAGATTCTCATCTACAATACACTCGAAATATAGTCAATCACCTTTTGCTTGAGGACCTCCAAATAGGGTAACCCCTCTGGTCCCCAGGTTAGCCTATTTTGCATTGAGGTATCTCTAATGGTTAAGTAGTAGTAGTAGTAGTAGTAGTGGTGGTAGTAGTAGTAGTAGTAGTGGTGGTAGTAGTAGTAGTAGTAGTGGTAGTAGTAGTAGTAGTGGTAGTGGTGGTAGTAGTAGTAGTGGTAATGGTGGTGCTAGTAGTAGTAGTAGTAATGGTAATGGTGGTGCTAGTAGTGGTGGTGGCAGTATTAGTGGTAGTCATTGCTGTTGTTTTCTTCACATCCAACATATATCTGCCTCTTTGCAAGCCTCTTCCCTGTTGCTGCTACTTCCGCCCTCTGGGGCTGGCCAAACAAGAATAATCTCAGTTGCACACGATGTACTTCCAGATTATTTCATGCTCTATCTGGGGAACCTTCCATGTGCTCGCAACCAAGGAGCACCCCTTAAATACATTATTTCAACAAAAAATTTAACCACTATAGAATAGAACCTTGGGATTTTCTAAAACTTTGTGTTTGGAATTTTTAAAATATCTGTCCCAAAGTGTATATTGTGCTTTATCCAAATCACCTGACTCCTTCCCATACTTTTCTGTGAGATGTTGAAAGGGAAAGTATAGCAAGTTTGGGCCCATTCTGTACACAGGGAAACAGAAATATAGCAAATAAGTGTCCTTACTGAGATTACGAGGTAAAACCAGTTCTCCCAGCTATCACTCCATTATTTACTGGTTAATACCATAGATGTAGGATGTGATCTGATCAGACCAAACTTCTTTTTCCAGAGATGGGAGAGAGTTCACCAATATAGTCCCTGAATATGAGAGGAATTCAACCACCTTCTGTATTCATTTTATTCAAATTCCTTATTGGTTTGGTATATCTAAAGGTGTTTTATCCTCCAGACTTTGCCATTCCGTATGGTAGTCAAATTTTTGTTGATGTAATGTACTTAAGGTGCTCCTTAGTTGGGAACACATGGGAACACATTGTAAAGAAGGGTAACTCTTTTTGTTCTCCTAAGCATAAATCAGTTGTGAGCCGTTAAGGCTGAATTGTCTTGAATCTGACAGAATCAGTAAAGTTCTGGGAAAGCTGGTTTCCTGGGATCCAATTGTTTGAGATGTTTGAAATCTAGGATCAGGGCCACTGTCTAGACCTGAGAGAGAAAGAAGTGGATGACTATGTCCGTACAGATCTTCCTTGTATGTGCACACACCTCTGCCTATGTGCTATTGTAATGACAGAGTTTTATCCTGCCCTCACCCCAATTAATAAAATCAAAGAAGGCCCAGATAGCTTGATTAAGTGATCAATCAAGAAGTATTAACTAGGTAAAAACAAGTCTTTAATCCGTTTGAAGGAAATAGGTGCTTTGATCCTTGAATAAAGACAGGTGATATCACACCACCACCATCTTGTGACTGTCTGGAAGACATACCTCTGTATCTGAGCTGCACCATCCAGTGGTAGGCCACTCTGTGTTATTCATCATTAATTTTCAAAAAGAACCAATGACATCTCAGGATGATGTCTTGACTTGCATGTGAGTTTGATTTAAGTGAGGCATAATTGCACAAAATTTTCAGCCTTGCTCTCTCTTCCAGAGTCCTCAGAATCTAGATCCCATCCCAATCCTACAGTAGGACCAAAGTCAAGATGACTCATAATGGCTCAGGATGCAGTGGGTAACTCAGGATGCAGTGGTTTCTTCAATGTTTGCCAAACTCTAAGAGCTCCATAGTGCCTGCTTCAGCCACCTTCATGGTCATTGAAACAAATTATTCTTAGCTGCCCATTCCTCCAGTGAGAGTGTCCACATGGTGGGGGTAACCATCCCCCTAACTCACCAATGAGTTTGAGGCCCATCAGTTAACCTCAATGTAGTTTAGCCTGTCTATTGAGATGGTTTTACCAGAGTACAGCCACTGCACAAGGTACAGCTTTTTGGAGCCACAAGTGAGAGTTGGGTGATAGGTGGACACCAAACACTGGTGAGAGGGTCTGAAAAGGGCTCAGCAAACCCTCACACCAGAGGTGAGCACCTTATACAGCCTTAGGGCACTCTAGTAGCAAAACAGTTCTATTTGAATTCCTGAAAAAGAATCCATCTCTCAGGCAGCCACGGAAATTCAGAAGATCTTGAGGTCCTGTCAAAAGTACTAGCAGTGACCAGAGTCTGGATTAGTCCACTGGAGCTAGTAACAGAAGCCAACAGAGTTGAGAGATGACTAAGGAGTCTCCCTGAGAAATACATGCTGAGGCACTGATCTTAAAAGCCCAGCAGAGAGATACACGTCAAGGAACTTATTAAAGACTATATGGGATGGGGGGAAGACTTTCAGTCACCCAAAGTTATGAGTTACATGTACAGACTAAAAGTCCTTTTCACCACTTTCTCCAGGGACCATATGCGGGTAAGGAGAGACTGTGCATATTTTTGTGACTACTCTTCTTAGGGCTAAACAACAAGAACAATTGAAAAGCTTTCAGGATGCTTTCTTGTGGGGCTGGAGGGAGGGTGCTGGGATATGTGGCTTCACTGGTGTCACAAAACTCCCTTTGGCAACACACACACACACACACACACACACACACACCAGTTACTACTCTTTTTCAATCTATCTTCTCAGTGCCACTCCCAGGGATACCCAGGCATTATTTCTCAGAGGCAAGAATTGAACCAGATCTTATTGGCAAAAAATAAAGCCCATGGCACTGTCTAGACTAGGCTTCCACTCTTCACTCTCATTAGACTTATTTTATCTTCACAAACCTTTGTGAAGTAGGTTGGGCAGATACTAGTGTTCTCATTATTGTTGTCCAATTGTGTCTTACACTTTGTGACCCCATTTGGGGTTTTCTTGGCAGAGATACTGGAGTGGTTTGCCATTTCTTTCTTTAGCTCATTTGACAGATGAGGAAACTGAGGCAAACAGGGTTAAGTGACTTGCCCAGGGTCACCCAGCTAGGAAGTGTCTGAGGCTAAATTTGAATTCGGGTCATTCTGACTCTAGACCCAGTACTCTATCCACTGTGCCACCTACCCACCCTTGTCCCCATTTTAAAGGTGAGTTAAGCTGAGTCCCCAAGAACATAAGTAATGTACCCACTGTCGCATAGTAAGTGATGGAGGTGAGATTATACTGCAGATCTCTCCATTTGTGGATCAGTTCGTGTTTTCTCTGTCTTGATAGATGCAATCATCCATACCACATTTGACTAGAAAATGTAAAGAAAAATAAATTGGAATCAAAGATGTATATCATTCAAATTTTCCTAGTCTGCCTTTCTACCCTTTTAATTTGTATAGTAGCAGGAAGTAGAACATCTATGGCTCATTAAAGTTAGACTCAAAATCTCCTGGCATTTAAAACCATCCACAGTTTGACTCCATCTTAACTTCTGACTCTTAATTCTCCCCTTCCCCTTCCCTCATTGTACATTCCAGCCAAATGTGCTATTGCTTTTTCCCAAACCCAGTTTTCTATCTCCTTCTTCTGTGCCTGAATGGTGACTGTCTCCCATTCCTAAAACTGGTTCCTTCCTCATCTCCATCTTTCAGAATCCTTGTCTTCCTTCAAGATTTAGTTCAGATGCCACCTCTTTCAGTGTGAATACCATGGGCCACTACAAATATTCCTGTTTCTCTTTGCCTAATGTCACAGGATCATAGATTTGGGGTTGAAAGGAAACTTGGAGGACACTACCTCCAGTACTGTCATTTTAGAGATAAGAAAACTGAGACCCACAAAAAGAAGTTGACTTACCCCGGCTTACACAGAGAATAAATGTCAGAAGCAGCTTTAAACCCTGTTGCTCTTGATTCCAAATCCATTTCTCTACCCATCATAATGTGCTTCATCTTTATCTTACTAACTCTCTACTTTGGAGGATATATATATATATATATGCACACACACATACACATACATACATACACATATATGTATGTATATATACACATACATACACATATATGTACATATGTATATATACACACATATATGTATACATGTGTGTATATATGTATGTATATGTACATAAAAGATGTTTACATTCTAAGGGGGACACCATTATATAATGTAAACATCTTATGCTTATATTTGTCCTTAATTCCTATCAAACACATCATCTTATATATAGTAAGTATTTAAGGGATGCTGAATTGAACATGTGGAAGCAAAATTTAAAGCATCTAACTTATCTGTAAATAAATCACGACTGCCAAACCTTATCAAGGGAGTCAGATTTGAATAGCAAATATCCTTTGAATTCTCTTTTATTTTCTAATCTAGTATTTCTCAGCATGGTTTGCTTTTTATTTTTACCATAACAACATAAGTAAGATCATTGATTGGAAGTATTATTATCTAGCTCAAGTCTCTAAATGAATTTAATAGGGGGAAAGAGAGTGCTTTGTTCTCTGGGAATACCAGGGCCAACCATAGGTGAAGAACAGTGACAAAAAAACATCTCTCATTGTTGGAAAAATGAACTTTCTAGGGCTGAGGCATGTTCAGTCACCATGTGCTTTTTTAAAAATTATACTGTTCTATTTAATTACATTTCCAGGTGAAGCAAAATGATTCTCTTTCATTGTGTCATTTTAATCAGCAAGACAAAAATATAAGATCTTGCTTGGTGCTTGATAAGTAAACATAACCTCTACTTATTGGGTTTTATTGGCACCAATAATTG
>CM053587.1:322831979-322858595 GCA_028646515.1 Pseudochirops corinnae | reverse complement strand
GTTCTATTTAATTACATTTCCAGGTGAAGCAAAATGATTCTCTTTCATTGTGTCATTTTAATCAGCAAGACAAAAATATAAGATCTTGCTTGGTGCTTGATAAGTAAACATAACCTCTACTTATTGGGTTTTATTGGCACCAATAATTGGCAGTTTGCACACAGGGACCCAAGAGGAAGAAGGGGAAGGGTAGGAGCAAGATAAAGGAAGTGGGAACAGACTGTTAGGAATGATCTGAATTGTGACCCAAAGAGGAAGAGGACAAGAAGCATTTGTTTCTAAGACTCTGGTCCAAGGTTGTGTCTCTGTAAAGCAATCCAGAAATGTCCTCTCCATCCCCCCACCAGCAAACCCCCTTTGTTATTCTATTAACTCAGGATGCAAGATCCAAGTGGGATTTTCTATCAATCAATGAGCATTTGTTAATTGCCTAATATATGGCAGGCATTATAGTAGTGAGAAGGGGTGCTAATACACAATAGCCTACTTCTACTGGGCAGTACAACACCTTTATAGATAAATACAGTATACAATATATGAACTATCGAGACAATGACGGGGCAGTTAAGTGACAGCGGCTAGAGCGCTGCTGGGCTTGGAATCAGGAAGACACATGTTCCTGAGTTCAAATCTAGCCTCAGATATTTACTAGCTGTGTCACTTATCCCTGTTTGCCCTAGTTTCCTCATCTATAAAATGAACTGGAGAAGGAAATTGCAAACCACTTTAGGATCTCTGCAAAGAAAATTCCAGATGGGGATACAGAGAATTGCACACAGCTGAAAAATGATTTAGCAAACAAAATCTGCAGCCTTACCTCCTGATATCTTGACCTTATTCAACAATCAGTCCTGGTCCTTAAAATTAAAACTTCACACACACAGACACACACATACAGACACACATAGACACACACACAGATACACACACACATAGACACACACACAGACACACATACAGACACACACAGATGCACACACATACAGATACACACATACACACACACACCCTTCACAAAATCTTCACAAAATGCCTAGTCTGTGACTCTTGGAATGTGGAGTGATAGGCAGTCATTAGGCTATAGACCCCTTGTGAGAAGTGGGGTGGTCTTGTTCTCTGTTTGTATTCCCAGTGCCCAGCTCGTGGTGGGCATTTAATAAATGTTTGTTCATAGATTGTGTGAGTGATGTTATCAACTTACCCAAGCAAGAAAAGGTCCAAGTTTATAGCAGCTTTGTCTGGGAGTGATTTTTTAAATCCTTTTATCATTTAGCTTTAAAATGAGTAGTTAGGGAGAAGAATGTGTTTATCAAGTCTCTGAGCTGCTTTTCATTACCCAAAAAAAAGAGAGGGAATAAAAAAATCTTAATGAAGGCATGTTTGGGAAAGTAATGAGTTATTTCCACCAGTGCCCTGGTGCGCTGCCAATGATAAAAGTTGAAAAACCACTTATTTTCTCTGTATTTCATGTCAGAAGTTTCCTTGTGACCCTTGTTAATTAGAAAAGGCACCTGGCCTTTACAAGCGTTCCTACCCTTCAGTCAGTTCCCACCTTTGTTTCTCAGCAGGGGGAGGAAGAATCTTCACCCCAGTCTAAGGGATATTTCTCCTCACTCCCCATTCCCTTTCTGATGCTCTCCCATCACCCTCCCCTTTCTTCTCCTCAGTTTATCTTTCAGTACTCAACTTCACCCTTTTCTTAAGGCAAATTTATCCAACCCAAACCAGAAGAGCCCCTTCTGTCAAGAGCATCAAGATGTGCCTTGGTACATTCTTCACCCTGCACCTCTGCCCCTCAGATCCATGCTTTCCTGGAAGCAATTCTTTAGCATCTGGGTGGATGCTGTGTTTGATGGGCAGAAGGAGGGAGCCCTGCCCTTCTTTCAGAGAACAGCTATTCCTATGATCTGTAATTGATCAACCAACAGTCAAAGAAGTGGCGGGCACTGTGCTAAGCTCAGAGGATACAACCAATGGAAAATTCAAAGTCCCTGGACAACATATAAATAATTAGGTAATACAAGATTTATACAGAATAGATGGAAATAATCTGAAAGGGGAGAGAATAGCAGCTGGGAAAAGGGGGACTCCTATAGAAAGCGGGGGTTTGAGCTGAACTCAGGGAAACCGGAAGGCAAAAGTGGAGGAGGGAGATCACTCCAGGCATAAGGATAACAATGACAAAGCACAGGCAGGAGACTGAGTGTTTGCATCATCCTCATCAAAAGCTAACATTTTCATTGAGGTGGTTAGGTAGCACGATGGATAGAAAACTATGCCTAGAGTCAGAGAAGATTGTCTTAGATACTTGTTAGCTGTGTGACCCTGGGCAAGTCACTTAACCTTTATTTGAGTCAATTTCTTCATCTGCAAAATGGGGATCACAATAGCATTCAGCTCCCAGGGTGAAGATCAAAAGAGAAGGAATGTGTAAAGTGCTTAGCACAGAACCTGGCACCTACTAGGGACTGTATAAATGCTAGCTTCTATTATCATTGATCATTTTCAGATTGACAGAGTACTCTATAATGTTACCTCAGGTAATCCCACAACAACTTTGTGAAGCAGATAATATAATTTATGCCAATTTGTGGATTAAAAAAAAAAAAAAAGGCTGAGTCAGATAGAGGTTAAGGAAACCATCCAGGAGCACACAATGAGTATCTAAGGCAAAATCTGAAGTCTTTTTTAATCTAAGCCGAACCTCCTGGGCCACAGCAGGACAGCCAGTATGATGATATATAGAGTTTGTGGAAGAAAGCGAAGTGTTAGAAGGCTGGAAAGGGAGGAAGGAGTCAGGCTGCAAAGGGTTATAAAAGCCAAACAGGTGATTTTATATTTGACTTTGGAGGTAATAGGGAGCCAACAGAGTTCATGGAGGGTGGGATGGTGCAATAGATGGTCAGTTATTCAGTCAGCCAACATTTATTAAGCACCTTCTATGTGCCAGGTACTGAGCCTAGCTCTGGCAATACAAAGAAGGGTCAAAAAAATCCCTGCTCTTAAGGAACTCATACATAATCTACTGGGAGGACAGAGGTGAGGATCAAGAGCTTTCCCAGTTTTAGCGGGAGAGTCCATACAAAGGCATGGAGATGGGAGATGGCATGTCCTGTGTAAAGAACACCAGGAAAGCCCTCATGGCTGCACCAGGGAGTGCAAGGTGAATGAGACAGTAAGAAGACTGGGGCATTGGGAAGAGCTACAGGGAAGGTTAAGGGATGGGTATGTCCAAGGCACAGACACTTCATAGCCGTGTCTGGGCCTTAAGCAGGGATCTTCTGGGGCTCATAGACTTTCTCACCCGGCAATTTATCAGCTAATAGGATAGTCAATTAATGTTTATTAAGCACCTACTATGTGCCAAACCATGTAGAGCAACCTCCTCGTTTTACAGAGCCTTGGAGTCCTGACAAGTTAAGTGATTTCATTTATGCACTCACTCAAAGACACCCATTAAACACCACTGTGCACCAACCCACTTGGTTCAAATTGATCATTTTACAGATTAAGACATGGAGACCTGACCTTAAAGTAGTTTCATTCATGCATTCGTTCAAAAAAATCTTTTTTAAGTATCTACTCTGTACCAGGCCATCTAGTCCAAATCCTTTGTTTTACAAATCAAGACATGGAGATGTGGCAACTTAAGTAATTCCGTTCATGCATTCATTCAAAGACATTTATTAAACAACACTTTGTACCAAGTCATTTAGTCCAAACTTTTCATTTTATAGGTTAAGACATGGAGGCCTGACAACTTAATGGTTTTGTTCATGGATTTATTATTACATTTATTATAAACATTTATTAAGCTCCCACTCTGTTACAGGCCATCTAGTCCCAACTTCCTTATTTTACAGATTAAGACGTGGAGACCTCACAAGTTAAGTGATTTTGTTCCAGCATTCATTCAAGAAACATTTATTAAACACCTACTGTTTCCAGGTAGTATGCTAAGTGCTGAGGATACAAAGACAAAAACAAAACATCCCCAGTCATTTCCTGCTGCAGAAACAGAGCACAGAAATATGGAAACAAGTCTGAGATAATTTGTGGAGAAAGAGAACACAAACATGGGGAGGAGGAGTGAGGTGGGAGGGTGGGTGTGCATCCTAAAGGCTTCCCTAGGAGATGCCCCTGAGCTGGGTCCCAAAGGACTGGGCCAAGGTCACATGCGTCTAATGGACCAGAGCTGATGATTGAACTGCACTCCTCACCATCCACATTACTGACTCCTCTGTGCCCACTCTAGGTATTGTAACATAGGAGGGACAAGGTAGAAGACAGAGTTTTTCCTCAATCAATGTCATCTGAGAGAGTTTGTTAAAAGTGACAAGTGCTGGGTGGCTAGGTGGCATGGGAATAGAGCACCAGCCCTGGGTCAGGAGGACCTGAGTTCAAATCCGACCTCAGACACTAAACACTTACCAGCCGTGTGACCTTGGGCAAGTCATTTAACCCCAATTGCCCTGCCCTGCTCTTCCCCTTCCAAAAAGAAAAAAAAAGTGACGAGGTACCAGACTTGGGGTAGGAATGACCTGGGTTCCCATCCCACCTTAGTCACTAACTATGTGACATCAGGCAAGTCATCTCCCCCCTCTCAGTTTGTTGTTCAGGCATTTCAGGTGTGTCCAACTCTTCCTGATGCCATTTGGGGTTTTCTTGGCAGTTCGCCATTCCCTTCTCCAGCTTATTTTGCAGATGAGGAGACTGAGGCAAACAGGGTTTCAGTGACTTGCCCGGAGTCACACAACTAGTAGGCTGTATTTGAACTCACCTACCCTGGGAAGTGGGTAGTATTATTATCTGCACTTTACAATGGTTAAGTGACTTGCTCAAGGTCACACAGCTAGTAAGTATCTCAAGCTAAATTTGAACTCGAGTCTTTCCTGACTCCAGACTCAGCAGTTTATTCATTGGACCCCCTATCTGCCCATGAGTACTTCACAAACCTTAAAACAGCTATAGAAATGCTAGCGATTATGGTCCTTATTATTAAGTCTGATCAGGTCTCCTTACGTGAATACTCATATAATACTTGTCGTCCAAGGATGTATACAATAAAGTCCAGCTGACGGGTGGAGATCCAGGACTTCAGAGGACAGAAGATGGGCTGTGAGCTGGGGCTTTCGGGTCAGACTCCAGGAAAGAGACAGAACTAACCAAAATTAGGCCTTCACTTAGTTGCTCTCTCCAACTGGGCTCCTTCCTACCTGAATTTCAGGCTTTGCAAAGGTGGCCCCAGGAGGGGCTGGAGCCCACTGGTGCATCCCGAGATTCTTCCTTTCTGGGATCTTTATTGGAAATCATTAACTCGTTTTGATTTTGCCATTTTTGCAGGCTGCATGCCATAGCTACGATGCTAATTTGGGGAGGAAAAACCTTCTGGGCTATTTATACTTGCTGGCCTTTCTCTTTGCCTGGGTGTCTGAGTGGTTTCTTTGCTAATTTCTTAGTTTGAACAAATACAAAGATAAAACAGGAATGCCTCGGCAGTGCGCGGGAAGCAGCTGCCAGGCGCCTTCCTCTTGCACCAGGAGGAAATTCAGATTCCTCACAGCAAAGCCAAGTTGTCACATCTTCAGGAAACTGCCCATTATAGAGTTTTGGATTATAATGGCCATTCTGGCTTGGGTTATTGCCTAAATGATTGGAGTAAATTAGTTTATATTTTAAGGAGTTGACGAAGCAGAGACTGATTGTTACCAATGATTGTTAGCAAAAGTGAGCTGTGTGTGTGTGTGTGTGTGTGTGTGTGTGTGTGTTTTGCTTTTGTCCCTGTTATTACGTGAGCTGGAACTAATGGGCTCCTGGTAAGTCACTAATCCTCTCAGTGGCAAGACTTGGTTCCACTCTTGGACAGTGACAGTGTGTGTGTGTGTGTGTGTGTGTGTGTGTGTGTGTGTAGGGGGGAGAGAGGAGAGACTGAGACAGGAGAGAGAGGAGGGAGAGAGAAAAAAAGGGAGGGAGAGAAAGGAGAGTGAAGGAGACAGAGACAGAAAGAGACACAGAGAAGGAGGGGGGGCAGTAGAGAGAGTGAGAGAGAGAGAGAGAGAGAAAGAGAAAGAGAGACTGAGAGAGAGAGAGTGTGTGTGTAGGTGAGGATCTCTTGAATGACAATGACTCCCAGCTCACTGACTTGGGATAATTTGGAAATTGTTTCTAGATTATCTGAATAAATGTCACTTAAGGCTTCAGTGCAATGGATTTTGTTAAGGAGCAGCCTGCAGTGATAGAAAGAACCTTGAACTAAGAGTTTGAAGAAATGCATTGAACCCAGACTTTGCTGCCAACTATGGGCTCTTAGGTTCATTGCTTCCTGTTTCTTTCTTTCAAAGTAAGGAGTTTGGACTGGATTGAAGTTCACTAATTTTTTTTTTTGGGGGGGGGGGGTTGGGGGTGTCTTTGTTTTTAATAATCTGAGAATAAAACTTTTTGAAAAACTACATGATGCTATATGGATGTCTTCATAGTATTAGCATAGTATGGTGAAGTTCAGGGGTCGTTAACCCCAAGTCAATAAACTCCCAGATTTCATGGAGTCCATGAACTTGGATGGGGAAAAAATTATGAGCCAATGGAGATAAGGTTGATGTAAAATATTTCTGTCTTCAATTAAAACCTATGCTTGTGAGTGCTCACAAACATTTCCCTATTTTCACTAGCCTCTACTGAAATATAGCATTTCTTTCAATAATTTTTAAAGTCCCTTATTCTGAGGAGTCCAGAGACTTCATCAGGCACTGCCAAAAGGGTCCAGCATGAAAAAGCAGAGGGGAGAGGCAAGAACCCCTAATGTAGTGAAAAGAGCCATAGATGTGGAGTCAGGAAAGACCTAGATTTGAATCCTCCTTCTGATAGGAATCAATAAGGAAAGAAATAGGCATTTATTAAACACCTACAGTATACCAGGGCACTGTGCTAAGTACATTACAAATATTATCTCACAACAAACCTGGGAAGAAGGAGATGTCATTTTTATCCTTATTTGACAGTGGAGGCAGAGGTTGAGTGGCCTGCCTAAGGTTACACAGCTAGTGAGAGTCTGAGGTTGGATTTGAACTCAGAAGTTACTGACTCCAGGCCCAGCACTCTATCTATTGTACTACCTACCTTCCTTAGGTACAGGAACTATAAGAAGGGCCCCAGTCTTTCCTCATGAATGTGATTAAATTAGCAAACGAGTGATTATTATATTTATATATTTTATTTATATATTTTATTTTAAATATGTTATATTTACTTATATTTTTATATGTATTATTAGATATATAATATATATAATATAATAGTAACATGATATATTATATATTTATATATTATGTTATATATATTATATAATTATAATATTACATTATTATACATTAGCAATAGAGATGCAGTTTTAGACTCACAACATAAAGATGCTTCCTAAAGAGGAGTTCTTAAAGGCAGAAGGAATTGCCTTGAAAGACAGTGGGGTCCCTTTCCCTACCAGTCTTCACATAAAGACTTTGTGTGAGACCTTCAGGTCACACCTTAGGGGTTGACAACTATGAATACATGCATATGCCTTTAATACATTTCTTCAAAAAGTTTTTTTTTCAGACTATTACAAAACAAAGGGTTCCTATCCCCCAAAAAAGACTGGCAGCCTTCAATCTGGTCTGAGCTCTTTAACTTCACAGACAAATAGGAAGTAGTGAATGTAAGGTCCCATAGCTAGTTAGCAGCAAAGCTTGGGTTCAATACCCAGCTCTTAATTAGGAGGGATGGTAGAATATGTCTTAATGTGCTGTTCAGGTAGGAATTATACCTAGTGACCTCTGATGCCATTTTGGCATTCAATGATTTTGTGTTACACAATCAGTTGGTGATGGTATCACAGGCAGCCTTGACCTCAATCTCTCATTACATTTTAAAAAACACAGGAAAACAAACTTGCCCACCAGCCTGGCACATTTAAATGCAAAATGGTTTAGCTTCACTGGAGAAAGGAGCAACCTCAATGGAACCTGCATGTTTTACAACAGATTAGCAGAACCCTTCTTAAATGCAAACCCATTTTCTTAAGTAAGATTATAGAAAGAACAGAGGTAATATTTTGATGTTTGTCATGGTAATTAGAATGCCTGATGAGAATGCTCATTGAAGTGGGGAAAATTCTGACAATCCAGGAGGGGAAATTACAATATAGTCTGTTTGTGACACTCCATGTAATGCTTTATTATAGTTATGAATTCCTAAATTATGTCTGTGTCCTGACTTTGAGCAGTGACTTGGTAGATTTTTCACAGTGGTAAGCTGTATGTTTTGGTTAAAAAAATGAACAGTAGATCTCCAACATCATCTTCCCTTTCTTTTTATGAACTTAAAAAAATACGATGATGATGATAATGATAGGGCTATAAGGTTGGAAAACACTTTATATATGTTAACTCACTCAATCCTCACAGCAACCCTGTGAGACAGGTGCTATCATTGTCTTCATTTTACAAATGAGGAAACTAAGACAGATCAGGGCTAAGTGACTTTGCATAAGGTCACACAGCTAGGAAGTGTGTGAGGCAGGAGTAATTCCTGTTACAGGGATTCTGGGTCCTAATAAGTCCTAGCCACCTCCCATAATGTCCTCCTAGCTTCTTTTGATCATGGTGCCTGCCAGAGCAGTGGGCAGAGTGCTGTCCATTTTTCTTTAGAACAGTGAAGGACTGATACTAATCACTCCTCAGACCAGCTAAGGGCTTATTTCAGATTTTGTTATATCGTTAGCTGCTGGACCAAAAAAGACACAAAAGCAATAAACCCAAAAAGGATTCTGGGAAGGCAATACCATAAGTGCATGTTTTAGGACAGTAAACAACACATTTGTCATTTCTTCTGCTACATAATAAAGGCAAATGAGAATTGAGGGTGTACTGAAGGCTGCTTTACCCAGAGAATTTTTTAAAAGGCACGAAGAATAGAGTTGACACAGAATTCCAGTCTTCTCCGTAGTTGATTGGATCTTTCTTTCTCATTTGGATATTTATCATGCAAACAGGAGAGCTAAAAAGCATTCTATATTGACATCCTGCTTTTCCTCCATCAGTCAGTCAGTATTTATTAAACACCTACTACATACCAGACAGTGTGCTAAGTACAGTGTGAAGCCCTTCGGACCAGTTAGGAAGACATAGAAAGAGGCAGAAAAGCCACAGTTTGGTGCAGTAGTCTGGGACTGGGTGTTAGAAGCCAGAATCTGAATCCCAGCTCTGATTCTTATTAGCTATATAGTCCTGGGACAGCATAATATAATGGCAAAGATGCTGGCGTGGAGTCTTGGGCTCAGAGGATTCTGCTAGACCTAGAGAAAGGATGGCAAGAGGGAAGGGAGAGAGGGGAGAGAAGAGGAAGGAAGGAACAATGGATGGATGGAAGGAAAGAAGGATGAGAAGGAGAGAAAGAGGAGGGAAAGATGAGAAGGAAGGAAAAAAGAAAGGAAAGGAGGAAGGATGAAAAGGAGGGAGAGAAGAAGGAAGGAAGAGCAGAAGAGAGGGAGGGGAGGAAGGAGGGGAAAAAGGGAGGGAGGAAAGAAGGAAGGAAGGAAGGAAGGAAGGAAGGAAGGAAGGAAGGAAGGAAAGAAGGAAAAAAGGAAGGAAGGAAGGAAGGAAGCATTTATTAAGTACCTACTGTGTTCCCGGTCCTATGCTAAGCACTTCACAAATATCTCATTTGATTCTCACAACCACTATGGGAAGAAGTTGCTCTTACGATCTCCATTTTACATTTAAGAAAAGTGAGGTAGACAGTAGTTAAACGATGATCTATTGTCTCAGAGGCTACCCTGCCCAACCCCCTCATTTTGCAGATAAAGAAAGTGAAGTCCAAATAATTAATGGGACTTTGCTTAAGTAGATCTGGAATATGAACCCAGGTTCTCTGACTCCAAATCCATCACCTCCTTTTATTATTTCACACTATTTCTCAGCCTGAGGTCCTGGGTTTGAATCCTACCAATGATAAATTACTACTTGGATAGATTTGGACATGTCAGTTAACCTTCTGCACCTAGTTTCCTACTCTTTAAAATAAGAGGGTTGAACTAAGTGATCTCTAGAGTCCCACCCATCCTAAATGGGAGTTATTCATAAAGAAGCAACACCTGGATCGTCCAGATGAGCCTCAGACCATTCTTTCTTATTTCCTAATAAGGTGACTTCCCAGATCTTTGTTTGGTCTTGGCTATTATTTCCCTTTCCTGTCCCTTGGGGTTACGAATTTCTCCAATACTCTTGACCTAAGAAGAACCTTTTCTTCACTTATTGCACCTGAGAAGCAGTAGAATTACAAACAAACAAAAAAAAATTACTAGAGAAAAAGATAACATCAAAGTTACAAAACTTAGAATCCTTCTGTAGAATGTAGAGCTGTGTAGGGGTCTGCTGGAGATGACTCATATCTGTCTAGACTTAAGAGAGTGGTAATGAAAATGGTAATAATGCAGATAAAACTGAAATAGTACTGTGAACACATTTTTCCCCTAAAAGAACTATTTGTTAAACATTTCCCAGCAAACTTCTGGCTGTAAAGAATCTTAGAGAGTATTTCATTCAGTTCTGATGTAACATACAAGTTTTAGTGCAATTTTAAGCCACCATCTCGTATAAGGAAACCAAGACCAAGAAAAGGTACATGACTTCCCCAAGGCTATATGCAGAACAAACAGCAGAGACGAGATTAATACCCAAGTCCTCCCTCTGCTACACCATTCTGTCTTTCAAAAATAATGGCCAGACTTATATAGGTATAGAGCTCTTTCAAAAATTCTTTTCTGATTTTTTTTTCTCAGCTATTCTTTTGCTTGCTGAGCCATTTCTTCTAGGCAGCATGGTGGCAACCTACACATGGCAGCACCCAGTTGAGATGTTAGATAGATAGGAATGGGACAGGTTAGCCCAAAAAGTCATGTTGCCCATTTGTGGCCAGAGAAGGACCATCTGAGGATGACTAGTGACTCTGAATTTTTGTTTTTCTTCCACATGTTTAGCTTATATAAACACTGGTCAGAAATTGGGGGGAGGGAAGGAGGACTGGTGGGGATGAGGAGGGAATTTCTGTTCAGATGTGGTTGGATCGGGAGTTCTAACTTTTTTTGTACCATGGATGCCTTTGGCAGTCTAAATAAACTTAATGTACCCCTTCTCAGAATCATGTTTTAAAATACATAAAGATACAACATATAGGATTAGAAAGGAAATATTGACATGTATTTGTCAAAGTAGTTTGTTTGTTTGAAGTTGAAGGACTTCAGCTTAAGAGCCTATGGCAATACACGAACTCTGAAGTCCCTCACAACTTGGGGATTCTACTTTCACTCCCCAAATCACTGTTTATCCGGCCACATCTCCATGCTGACTCTCCATCTGATCTGAATCATATCCACACTAGCTGCCTGACTTCCCATGTGGCTACCATCTTCCTTCCCCACTTTCTAGATTACCTTTATAATTGATTGATTTTCCCTTATTAAAATATAAAGTCCTTGAGAATGAGGATGGTCTTGTTTTCTTGTTTTTGTATCCTCAGTGCTTAACACGAACCTGGGATATAGTAAGTGCTTATTAAATGTTCTGTCTGTCTATCTCTCAACCCATTCATCTATTCATCTGTCTATATCTATCTGTCTTTCTGTTCCTCTGTCTGTTCATCCAACTATCTATCTACCCATCCATCCATCTACCCATCCATCCATCCATCCATCCATCCATCTATCCATCCATCTATCTATCTATCTATCTATCTATCTATCTATCTGTCTGTCTGTCTGTCTGTCTGTCTGTCTGTCTGTCTATCTATCTATCTATCTATCTACCTATCCATCTATCTAGCCATCCATCCATCCATGTATCTACTTATCTATCTAAATGCCTATCTATTTATCTATCTACTTCAGGAATTCTGTGAACCAATTTTTCCCATTAGTTATTAGTCAGGTTCTTTTTAAAATCCTAACCTCTGTTTTGGAGAAGGAAAGTGGTATCATGCTGCAGTCTAGAGAATGTGAGAGAAAACTGGCAATTCTCAGAGTTTCTGCAGATACAGATACAGATACAGGTGGCACTAGGAGAGGAATCAAAGGGGAAAAAAAGAAATTTACATGATGATTGTTATATATTTAAAAGAAATAGTAAGTTACACACAATAGATTTGCAGTTTCATGTGCAATTATCTTTTTTATTGTATAATGTTATGGAAATGCTTGTTTTATTCCATAAATTAAAAATTAAATAAATAAGTAAATTAGAAGGCCTCTGACCCTGTAACACTTCAGGGATATAGACTAGTAATAATAATGAGAGTTAACATGTGTATAGCATCTACAATGTGCCAAGCCTTGTGCTAAGTGCTTTACAATTATTATCTCATTTAATCTTCACCACAATCCCACAAAAGTCTATACCATTATTATTATTATTCCTATTTGACAGATGAGAAAAGTGAGGCAAACAGAGGTTAAGTGACTGCCCAGGCTCACACACCTAATAAGTGTCCAAGGTCAAATTTGAACTCAGTCCTTCCTGACTCCAGGCCCAGGCAGCTCTCTGTCCAATGTCCCAACAATTGCCCTTTATATACAACGTAGAAAGTGAAATCAAAAGGAACAGAGTACTAAAGACTGAAGAGATCCAGAAAGGCCTCCTACAAGAAGTAGTAGCCAGGAGGAATGGTATGAGGGTGCTGTATAGATCATAGCAAATAGGCCAGTAGGGATGGGATGTACAGTGGATGACAGGGGAGGGATATAACTGAGGAGGATGAATTTCCAAGGGAGTTCCTGGTTCCCTTTGTTCAGCCAAATATTTCAGATGTTGTCAAAAATTAATTCTTACAGATATCTTTTGTTTTTAAATCACCAAAATGGCCCACACTGTCCTTTTCCTCATCCCCTCCCAGGAACTCATCTCTTGTGATAGGAATGAGAAAACAAGAAAGAAGTCTCAGTAGGAACAAAGCCATGAGCCGGAGCAAACAGTCAAACAGTGCTTAGTGTTTGGGGCGCATCCTAAGGATCAAACCAAAGGTGTGAGTGGGCATTCTGGGTGCTTGCTGTTGTCTCTGGCCTGGTGGCAGGCTTTCTAATGAAGGGCTCTTGGTGCAAATTACTGATGGACAAAGGTACATACGTGGGGGAAAACCGTCCCCTTTGTGGTCAGCCCAGTGATGAGTCTGTCCAAACCTGGCTTGAACAGACACGAGTGTACGGTGCCAAATGATTGTCAGACTCAGACTGTGAAACATGAAGTACGATTCTTTGACTGCCAAATAAAAAATGAGTCATAGCTGAAGTCTTTTTTATCTCTATAGAACCAGATAGAGCTTTCATTGCCTTACAATCATTTTAATCTTATCTGATTCTCTATGCCTTCATTTGGGTTTTTCTTGGCAAGGATACTGGAGTGATTTGCCAGTTCCTTCTCATTTTACAAATGAGGAAACTGAGGTAAACAGGGTTAAGTGACTTGTCCAGGGTCAGTGTTTAAGGGTGGATTTGTACTCAGATTTCCTGACTTGAGGCCCACTACCATATTCACTGAGCCACCACCAATATGTTTACAAGGTATGAAACTCTTTCCTCCTAACAATGCTGTGAGATTAAAGATTACTGCTGCCCCTTCCCCCTCTAACAGATAAAGTGACTGTTGAGTGAGAAACAAGAAAGCATTTTTAAACACCTATTATGTACCAAGCATTGTACCAAGCACTTTACTGACAATTATCTCAATTTATCCTCCTCCCCCCAAAAATCCTGGGCAGATACAAGAACTATATTCTTTTTGTATTTTACATTTGGGGAAACTGAGACAAATAGGGTTAAGTGACTTGCCCAGAGTCACACAGCTGGTTAATGTCTGAGATTGGATTTGAATCCATGTGTTCTAGACTATAGTCCCAGCAACCCATTCCTTGAGCTGTCCTTTAGAGCTTTCATTACACACAGATAATCATTGAGTACCCAGCATCATCTTCATCTCACACTGAGGTATCGGAATGGGATTTTGGTGGAGAACTAGATATATATTTTATAGATACATAGAAGTAGAGATAGATGTGTTAATACCTTGGGGGAAGGGGAAAACATTTTTACAAGAAGATTCCATCATGAATTGACCCTTGAGCTCTTGCACTCATTCAGAGCTTTCTCTAAGTTCCTGTTCTTCAGCTAAATGTATTTTGTGCTCCATAATTCATGTCTGATAGTCATTTGATACACTGTACTTTCCATTATACACACCATCAGAAGAAAGTTCAGGCATGTGTCTTCAGAGCCTCTAGTCAACATCTCCACTTAACTTTGGAATTTATTATTATTTTCTCCAGAACAGATTAACCTCCTAAACAAAATGTTCATGTGAATATTAAATAACTTTATAAAACCTACTCACTGAGAGGAAGTCTTCATGGGAGTGGGTATTGCTAGGTGGTGTAGTGGCTACAGCTTTGGCCTTGGAGTTAGGAGGACCTGAATTCATATCCTGCCTCAGTCTTTTCCTAATTATGTACCCTGGGCAAATCATCAGTTTCCTCAAATGTAAAAAGGGGGTAGTAATAGCATCTACCTACCAGGTTTGTGGTGAGGATCCTAAGAGATCACATTTGTAAAGAATTTGTAAACCTTAAGAAGCCACATCAATGCTTTTTTGGTTATTCAGTAGTTTTGGACATGTCTGACTCTTCATGACCCCATATGGGGTTTTCTTGGCAGAGATACTAGAGTAATTCGCCATTTCCTTCTCCAGCTCATTTTACAGATGAGGAAACTGAGGCAAACTGGGTTAAGTGACTTGCTCAGAGTCACACAGCTAGTAAGAGTCTGAGGTCGGATTTGAACTCAAGTCTTTTTGACTCCAGGCCTGGCGCTCTATTCACTATACTACCATAAATGCTAGTTATTATTGCTATGGGTATTGTTATGATCCTGGCATTGACAACGTGCCAGAAGCTGAGTGCTGGGAAAGTATAATGGAAAAGCTCGGCATCAAAGAAGAAATGTGAAAAGATACTTCCCTCTGGTGAGAAACACTGCGTATAATGCCAGGGTGCTTTAATATGTCATTTGGTTTACCTAACCTTCTTTTCCTCTTGTATTTGATTTTTGTTATGAGATCACTCTCTGGTAGCTGGCTAACACAATGGATCAAGCACCGGAGCTGGAGGCAGGAAGACCTGAGTTCAAATCCAGGCTCAGACACTTATTAGCTGTGCGACCCTGGGCAAGTCACTTAAAATCTGTCCACCTCAGGTTCCTCTACTGTTAAATAGGGATAATGAAAGCACCTACCTCTCAGGGTTATTGTGAGGATCAAATGAAATCATAGCACAGTTCCCAGGAAATAGTAGCTTCGTAATTCATTTGTTTTCCTTCCCCTCCTTCTGGGTGGGGGAGATAGGAGAAAGTATATTTGGAAACACAGGTGATGTAAAAATAAAAGACATCGATGAAATAGCTATATATGTATATGGATATATGGATAAGTATGCACATTTTTAATAAAAGAAAATATGTCCCAGATAATCCTCAGAGTGGATAGCCTTAAGGGGATAATTGAATCAATGCTCTACTTCCCTCTTAGGGGATCAGTGTAATACAAAGGATGATTGTGTCATTGAGTTGTTTCAGTCATGTCCGACTCTTCATGACTCCATTTGGGGTTTTCTTGTCAAAGATGTTTGATTCATCATTTCATTCTCTAGCTCATTTTACAGCTGAGGAAACTGAGGCAAACAGGGTTAAGTGACTTGCCCAGGGGCACCCAGCTAGTATCTCTCTGAGGTCACATTTGAACTCAGATCCTCCTGACTTCAGACCCAATTCTCTATCCACTGTGCCACCTAGCTGCCCTGCATACAAGATGCCAACATGTCACAAAAGGGAGTGATGACTTTCCAAAGGTTTTATAGCAAATTAGCATCTGTCTAAACCAATGATTCTTAACCTAGTTGTATAGATTTCAGGGGGTCCATGAGCTTGGATGAGGGGAAAAAAATACATTTTTATTTGATTTTTTTTTCATTGTCAAAGAGGACCATGACATCAGGAAGATGATGCCATGACTTGCAAATGAGTTGGATTTCAGCGTGGGAGGGCTGTGCAAAGTCACCAGCCTCACTTTTTCCTCCAGAGCCATCTGGGTCCAGTGACCAGATATAGATCAGGATGACTAGAGATGGCCCAGCACATTCTTATTATCTCTAAATAAATGAGAGATTTTAAATAAATTTAAATAAATTAGATGAATTTTAAATAAATCAGAGTGCCTTTGGGGTAATCATATATTTTAGTCATTTAAAAACATGATTCTAAGAAGGGATCCATGAAAGGGGTACAGGACGCTAAAAAAAGGGGTGATATATCCATGCTCTAAAGCTTTTCTCTGCCCCTCCCAATTTTCTAGATTAGTCCAGTGGGCCTTCCTGCCCTTCTACGAATGGAACGTATCAAACTTCCCTTGTCTGAATGTTATCATCCTCCCCAAGTTCCACAGAAACCCAAACAGATGAAGTATTTCAATTTGCTGAAAAGTAGGTCAATTCCTTATTCTTTTCATTCAGAGTCTAGAACAGTGCCACATGCAGATGGGCACTTAATAAGCGTATTGTGATGACAATGATTATGACTACAATTTCATCTGCAATTTAGTCTTCTGTTTATTAAGAAGCACTTACAGTGTTTGACAATCTTTAAGCACTCAGAGTGGGGAAGGAAATAAACTAGATTGAAATAAGCTACCCAAAGCTTCCACAATGGGAATATTTAAACAGTCAATCTGCATTCTCATTCACTTTCTTCTGGAGGAAAATGAGGCCAAGATAAGGAGTGGAGCCCTTGGGGATTTGATCACATTTGTAGAGTTTTTGCCCCATGACTGTCTGCCATAGGACTGGTAGGAAACTCTTGTCAACTAGTCTCTAGAATACGTGGACTGAGACTGGAACTGGAAAGGCCATATGGGGTTGTAGGAAGAGTCCTGAATTTGAATTTAATGGAGTCTTGGCTTCAAGTATTTGGGAAGAACGGGGAGAAAAAGTAGATAGATAGGTCCTAACTTGCTCAAGGATGCCATTGGATGATGCAGGCAAGGGAGAGCTATTTAACACTTATTTTGATTCTGGTTTTAGGGGCAAGGAGAATGATCTTCAGACTGGAAAGGGCAGAATAAAAATGAATAATAAAGAGTCAAAACTCAAGATAAGTAGAGTAATACAAATAGAAGTCCTAACTGCCCTTGGTGAGTTCCGGTCACTAACACCAGATGTGCTACATCCCAGGATACTGGAGGAAGCAGTGCATGTGATGGCTGAGCCCCCATCAGTGACCTGTCAAAGATGTAAAGAAAGGTGCTAGAAGGCAGAAGGACAAAGGTCACACCTATTTTCAAAAAAAGTTAAGACTTGGATTTGTAGACTATCGACTACCTAGCTTGGCTTAAATTCCTTGAAAAAAACGTAGAATTTATTATGAAAGATCATTAATGAATATCTAGAAAAAAAAAGTGGGGAATTACAAAGAGCCAGTATGAGTCTATCAAGAATGATGCCAGACTAACCTAATTTCATGTTTTGACTGAGCTGCTAGACTGTTAGATAAAAGAAATGTCCTCTATAGAAATTAGCTAAATTTTAGCTAAGTGTTTCTTCTGGAACAGATGCAGAGATGAGGATTAAACAATACCTCAGTATGATAAGTTTGGAAATGATTGAATGGCATTGAACCTAGAATAGTTAGTATTGATTTGATGTCACCTTGGAATCCAATCTCTCATGGAGTGTCCCAGGGATCTGTTCTTGGCCCCATGAATTTTATCCATTAGACATAGATGGCATTGCTTCTGAATGTGAGGATGGCACAGAGAAGGGATGGCTAGCTAATATTCTGGGTGACTGAGTCAGAATTCCATAAGATAGCAGCAGGCACTAGCCAAATCTTAGAAAAAACATTGAGTCAATGAAGTGGTCATTCTAACTGAGGAAACAATATATATGTATGTAATGATATATGTAAGGAACATGAAGTAAAGGGATACAAGGTAGTTTGGAGAGTTGTTCAATTGCTTTTTAGTCATGTCCAACTCTTTGTGACCCCATCTGGAATTTTCTTGGCAGAGATAGTGGAGTGATTTGCTTTTTCCTTCTCTCATCATTTTATAGATGAGGAACTGAGGCAAACAGGGTTCAGTGACTTGTGTAGTTAGTAAGTGTCTGAGGCCAGATTTAAACTCAGAAGGATGAGTCTTCTGGCCCAGAACTTTATCCACTGTATCACTTCACTGTCCTAATTTGGAGAAGAGGTGCCAAATTTCAGTTGAAATTTAATGGGAAAAACATAAAGCTTTACACACCAGTTTAAAAAAAAAGACTAAGAAATGCAAAATTGGGAGATATCACTAGAAAATAGTTCATATGAAAAATATCTATTGACTTCATTGACTCCAAGCATAGCATTCTTCAATAATGTGATATGGTAGACAACAATTTCAAATGTGATTTTGGGCTGCGTTAAGAGATGTTTAGCTTTCATGTTTAAGAAAATGATAGTCTCACTGTATTCTGCTCTAGTCAAACCATATACAGAGTGGGGTGGACAAATCTGGGTGCTAAATTTCAAGGACTTTGATACATTGGAATATATGCAGAGGAAGACAATCAAAATGGTGCATGGCCTTGAGTTCGTGGCAAATGAGGACTGAAAAAAGGAACTGGGATTTTTAGGCTTGAGAAATTTAACTCAACTTTATAACTACCTTCAAATATTTAAAGAGAGAGTATGCAGAAGAAAAATTGAACCCTTTTTGAACTCCAAGGGTAGACTTCTGAATAATGGGTGGAAACTATAAAGAGACAGATTTAGTTCTCCTGAGGTAAGGAGAACTTCCTGACAGAGCTATCCCAAAAGAAAAAAAGGCTTCTCTGGGTGTTTTTTTCCTTCCTAGAGGGCTTTAGGCAATGATTGATTGGCTATCTGTTGGACATGTTAGAGAATGCATTCTTGTTTTGATACTAATGGAATAAGATGGTCTTTGAATCTTCACAATCTGAGACTCAATAATAATGTATAACATAATGCTTTAAAGTTTGCAAGGCATTTTACAAATATTGCATCATTTTATCCTCACAACCACCCTAGAAGGTAGGTGCTACTATTACCCTCATTTATGGTTGAGGAAACTAGTAAGTGACTTATTCAGGGTCATACAACTAGTAAGTTTCTGAAACTGGATTTGAACTCAAGTCTTCCCAACTCCATACCCAGAGCTCTATCCTTCTACTATGCCACCTAACAACCTCTATTTGATTATATCATGTCCAAGGTTTCTTCCAGCTCTAAATCATATAATCCTAAATATGATTTGTCAGCTCACTTGTACGTGAATATCCTACCTAGTCATTTTACCAAAATGTTCACAGACTAAAACAGATATACAAACAAAAAGACATTGATTTAGCCTCTCTCAAATGTCTAAAACTCTTCCCTGTTCTGTTCTGGTACAAACTCAGTTCTAACCCATGGAATTCTGGTGGCCTGTAAAACAATGTCACAACTTTCAAATCCTAGCAGATTCAACATTAGTCTACACATTATGTATTTCTGTTTGCAAAACTAGGTACAAAGAATCAAGGATATAGTTCATATTCTGTATTTACTTATCTGTGTATGTCTTTTGACTCAAAGATCAATATTCTTGGTCATTAATATTCCTTTAATCAAATGGACAGAGAAACACCTTCATTCCCTGAAATTTCCAGATAAAGGGAGTTGTGACTGTGTTCCTCACTCTGTCTTTGACAGTTAAAGTCATGGGGAAAAAAAAGAAATAAAAATTAAATTATAAGAAATCCTGCTGAGAAAAGTACTTGGAGAGGAGCCGGTGGAAAACATAGTCCTTTTAGATCTTTCCAGTGGAATTCATGTTGAGGAAAATCCGGTCTAGTCTCTTCCCTCATTACCTTTGTGATAACACCATCTGGCCTTTCCATATAGAATCCAAAGCAATTTTATTTCATGAGCCAAATTGGACTCTATGGGAAATGTCCAAGTGTAGGCTGGATCCCTGAAATAGTTAACAGATTTACACATGCCGTATGTCTAACCACTTCTGTAAAAATACAAAGAATGTGAAAAATATGAACTCACATGTGGGTTTGGCCTAATCTGAGTTTAAATCTTTCTACCAGGCTTCATTGCTCCCATGACCGTGAATCTTTTAAAGGAGAGAGAGACAGAGACAGAAAGAAAGAGAGAGAGAGAGAGAGAGCATTCTTGCTGATGCTTTGCCTTTAGCTTCTAGAGTGAATTTCCTCACTCAAGGTCTTTGTTAAAATTGGCTCGCCTCTTTTTAAGCATTTAAATTGCTAGATGGGTATCTCTTGCTAATGTTAAGGCCTTCCCCCAGAACATTGTCAATATATCTCAACTATCAGCATTACATTGACAAATATTCTGCATACATTTTGTTCTATACATGGTCCATAAATCATAGCATGGAGCACCAGCATAGACCAAAGGAATCACTTAATCAAAGCCTTTTCCATGACCTTTTGAGCTCTGACATTCTGTGTTCCAGATGGAACATCTACCTGTAGCCTACTGGTTATTTGAAGGACCTGTGTCCAAATCCTGCCCTGGACACATATCTCTGTATGACCTTAGTCAAGTCAGTTCCCTTTTTGTGTCTCAGTTTCCCCATCTGTAAAGTGAAGGTATTATACTATGTCAACTCATGAGTCCTTTCCAGCCCTAAATTTGCCATCCTAGAGTTCTGTAGCTGGATGACATGTGCTTAGATATACAGTTATCATCTGTGAAAAGGGGATTCAAGGGGAATTGTCAATGGATTCTCCATGACTAGATCCCTCAAGGCTAGTGTATACTACAAATGGATGTCAGTCATGGTCCAGAGAATAAGGTATATATGTCACATTCTGTATTTACTTACCTGTGTATGTCTTTTGACTCAAAGATCAATATTCTTGGTCATTAATATTTCATTGGGAAGAAGTAGAAACAGTCAAGCCAACAAGTTATAAACCATTTGTAAACACTCACTGTGTGCCAGGGGCTGAACTAAGTGAAGGAGGTAAAAAGAAAGACAAAAATTGGTCCTGCCCTCAAGAATCTTACATTCCAATGGAAGAGACACATAAATAGCTAAATTGTTGTTAGTCGCTTTTCAGTCATGTCCAACTCTTTGTGGCCCCATTTGGGGTTTTCTTGGCAAAGAAAACTACTGGAGTAGTTTGTCATTTCTTTCTCCAGTTCATTTGACAGATGAGGAAACTGAGGCAAACAGGGTGAAGTGACTTGTCCAGGGTCACACAGCTAGTAAGTGTCTGAGGTCATATTTAAGCTCAGGAAGATGAATCTACCTGCCTCCAGGTCCAGCACACTATCCGATATGCTGCCTAGCTAGCCTGTAAATAGCTAAGTACATATAATGTATAAAAATTAGAAAGTGCCCCCCGAAAGGGAGGAAATGAGGAGGGAGAACTTTTAGGGAGGGTGGGAAGACCTGGGAAAGCCTCTTACGGAAAGGGGAGCTTGAGAGGAGTCTTAAAGGAGAACAGTGGAAGTGAAAAGACAGGGCATTCCAGGCACGGAGATGGGATAGTGTATTACATGCAAGGAACAACAATTAAGCCAGTGTCAATGGATTGTAGAGTACGGAGAAAAGAGTAAAAATTGATCGTTGAAAAAGTTACTAAACAATTATTTCTAGCAGTTCAATTTGTGGTTGGCAAAGAAATGGAAACTGAAGAGATGCCCATCAGTTGAGGTATGACTGAACAAATGATGGTATCTGAGAGAATGAAATGCTATTGTGGTCTAAGAAAGCATGGAAGGAAGGGTTCCAGAGAAACCTGGGAACACTTGTATGATCTAATGCAGAATGAAACTAACAGAACCAGGGGCACAATTTATATAATATAACTTTGGAGGAAAAAAAACTTTGAAAGATTTAAGAACTAGAATCAATGTATCTATCAGCCGTGATTCTAGAGGACTGATAATGGAAAATGTGACCTACCTCTTGAGAGAGGTAATAGAGTAGATATGCAGAATTTCATATAGACATACAAATTTTTTGATGTGGTCAGTGGGTGAATTATTTTGGTTGACTGTATATATTTGTTAAAAGGCTACTGTTTTTTTCAGGGTGTAGTGGGAAAGAGAAATTTCATGTTGATGAATTGAATAAAATGTTAATTAAGAATAAATGTGGTATGGCTAGGTGGTGCAGTGAATAGAGCACTGGCCCTGGAGTCAGGAGGACCTGAGTTCAAATCCGACCTCAGACACCTAACACAAAAACTAGCCATGTGACCTTGGGCAAGTCACCTAACCTCAACTGCCCTCCAAAAAAGCAAAAAAAAAAAATTTTAAAAAAAGAATCCTAGTCTTCAATAGATTCATCAAAGAATTAGCAACAGTTTATTTAGATATAAGAAAATGGACACTCTGAGCATCCCATTAAAATTAATACAAAACTAAGAGACCCATAGAGATCATTTAACCAGGATCCAACAGTTACTCACTGTGGGGCAATTGGCAATTTATTTAATTCTTCTGTGACTCAGTTTACCTCCTATATGAAATAGGTATAATTAGACATGCCTCCCAAGGCAGAAAACTTTAAAATGCACTATGGATTGTAGACTTAAGCAGGAATGACCTTTCAAAGGTTTCTCATCTAAACCTTTACTTTATAGGAGAGGAAACTGAGGCCTAACTCAATGAAGTGAGTTGTCCAAGGTCATTGAGGTAGTTAATGACTGAGCTATGATTTGATTTCATGTTCTCTGCCTCTAAATGTAGCAGATCATAATGCCTTCATAAATATACCAGCTCACTCTGATATAGCATTCTAAGGTTTGGGAAGTATGTTAATTTGGGGGTGGAGTTTTTCTTTTTATTTAGTACTTTATTTTTCCCCCGTTACAGGTAAAAACAATTTTTAATATTTGTTTTTAGAACTTTGAGTTTGGAAAGTACTTTAAATGTATTAACTTATTTTATCCTCATGAGAACCATGGAAAATGAATGCTATAGTTAATCCATTTTGCAGATGAGATGTGGAAATGGAAACAAGTCAAGCAAAACCAACAAGAATTTATATTCAGTACTTAGCACTGTGCTATAAGTATTAGAAATACAAATTCTAGCAGAAAGAGCCCCTGCTCTCAGGGACCTTATAGTCTAACAGGAGAATACACATAAAAGGGAAAGGGAAAGGGGAGAGAAGGGAAGGAAGGAGAAGGTATCCACTTAGGGGCATGGTGGAGAAAGTCCAGAATAAGGAAAGGATTCTGGAGAAGATGAAGTCTCCAGCACTTTCTTTTAGGAAGAACTGGCCAATCAGAAGAAGGCATTGTCAGAACAGCATGTACTTCCAGTACAAGAAGGCTAGATACATAAGTAAACTTCCAGAGTGAGGAAGCCTTGGGAGCAGAGTGAATTTCTGGGTTGAAGAGGCTGCTATGTCATAGTAGAGAAAGTCCAGACACTCCCTGGAGTGGAATAAAGATGGAGGTCATATAGCTATTGGGTATCTGGGGCAGGATTCAAACTCTGATCTTCCGACTTCAAGTCCAGAGCTCTATCCCACCTGTTATCTTTCAACCGTGATGTTTCAATTTCAAAACTGTCGATCCACTTTCCACCACCTTGTGGATCAAAATTACAGACCTTTGTGGGGAGGAAAAGCCCTTTACCCTCTACCTCCTCCTCATTTTGAATTTCATATAGTTTTCCTTTTATAACATCCATATATCATATTTATAGCATGTAACACTTCAAGGTTAGATTCTGAAGTGTGGAGTCAAAAAATTTCCTCTCCCTGGATACTCAGATATTTCTGTTGCTATTTAGGAGACAGAGCTTGACACATCGTTGGCTGATTTCATTTCAGAAATGGACAAAGCAATAACTCATCTAGACACAGTCAAAACACTGGTGTCCACCCTGGCACTTTCTTCTCAAACATAGAATGGCGACTGATTTGCTACATGGGGCAGCATTTTCAGACAGGCATACTCCAGCCCCGTTTTTTGTTGCTTCAGAACCATCTCATTAATATTATCAAAGTTGCTTATCACCTTTCTCCTAAGCCTCTGCTGACCTCGGCAGACTTTAACACATGACAACATTATTAATGTCTGCATATTTTTACATTCTTGAGACCAGGCAGAAACAGTGGTGAGCTGAGGAGAGGGCTGAGGAATCCTGAATTTCTCCAGGAAGAGTCAAATAATTACTAAAGAGCGCAGAAATGAATACTAAAAAGGAAGGCAGATGTGGTGGAAATTGACTCAACATGTATATACAAGTTGGAAATCAGTGGCTGCGGGCAATAAATAGGAGTCATTATTATTTTTTTAATTTTAGTGTGTTGCGATTTAATGGAATTTTCAGACCCTTTTCTTTTGGTTCCAGAAAGAGACATTAAATGTGATCCTTTTTTTTTTTTTTAAAGAAAGAGTTACTCCTAAAAGAATCTTATTTCTTTGATAATGTCTTCTAGTGTTACTTGCCACTGGGCCTTTTTTATGCTTTCATCGTATATGAAGAAGTGAAGGTAGTCATATGCTGGGGGAGGCTGTAAAGAAGGAAGAATTTTAGGCGGAAATCAATTTGGCATTCAGCTCATATAGAGATCGTGTATAGAGAATTTCTGGAAAGAAAGGGAAGTGTACAAGAAATTCTACAAGGTGAGAGGATGTGGTTAGGGATAAGTAGAGGCAAATTCACCCGTGCTGGTGAAATCTATTTTAATTTTTTTAAATTCTGAGTTCTAAATTCTCTAAATTTAAATGTCAAAGTTCTAAAGAATATCTATTCTTTTTAAAATTTTTATTTTTGCTCCTAAATTTTTCCCTCCCTCTACCATTGAGAAAGCAAAAAAACATGATACTCATTATATATACAAAGCTATGCAAAACACATTTCTACATTAGCCATGTTGTTAAAAGGAAAGAAAAAGGAAAGAAAAATAAAGTTTAAAAAATAAACTTTGGGAATGGCTAGGTGGCACAGTGAATAGAGTACCTGCCCTGGAGTCAGGGGGGCCTGAGTTCAAATCCAGACTTAGACACTTAACACTTACTAGCTCTGTGACTTTGGACAAGTCACTTAACCCCAATTGCCCTTCCCTCCCCCCCTCCAAAAAAGCAAAATGAATGAATGAACAAATAAATAAACAAATAAATCAATAATAAATAAACTTCTCTGTCTGGAAGTCAGTAGCATTTTTCATCATGAGTTCTTTGGATCATTGTATTGATCAGAGTAGTTTAAGTCATGAGTTCTTTGGATCATTGTATTGATCAGAGTAGTTTAAGTCTTTTACAGTTGATTATTATTATAATATTGCTGGTACTGTGCAGAACTGGGTACTGGTTCTACTAACTTCATTCCACATTAGTTCACCCAAGTCTTCCCAGGTTTTTCTGAAACTATCCAGCTCATGATTTTTTATTTTGATGTTATTCAGTTGTTTTCAGTCATGTCCGACTATATGTGACTCTTCTTGGCAAAGATAGTAGTTATTTGTCATTTCTTTCTACAACTCATTTTACAGATGAAGAAACTGAGGCAAACAGTGTTAAGTGACTTGCCCAGGGTCACACAGCTAAAAAGTGTCTGAGGCTGAAATTGAGCTCAGGAAAATGAGTCTTCCTGACTCCAGGTAGGGCACTCAGTTATCTACTATACCACCTAACCTGTATTCCATCACAATCATATCCCACCACTTGTTCAACCATTCCCTAATTGATGGGGATCCCCTCTGTTTCCAATTATTTCATGCCAGTAAAATTACCCATCTTTCAAAGTAAGGACCCTCAGGCACTGATAGGAATTTGATTTTTTTTTTCCTCTTCATCACTAACAGGAGCAAGTGATGACACATTAAGTGCTCTCTATGAGAGGAAGCTGCAGGATTTGGAATGCAAGTACATATTAAGGGAGGGATGGTTTCATTTTTGCCTTTGTACCTTCACTAGATAGCACTGAGCCCAGTGGATGCTTAATAAATGTTTATTGAACTGAACTGAGCAGTGAAAGTAGTTACAGTGTGGAATCAAAGAGAGGTGATCAGTGTTTTACGATGCTCGGCAGAGTATGAATCGCTGCTTTGGAGACTTCACACTTTACCTAAAGCCTGCGTTCAAAGCTACAAAAGGAGACAGGATAAATATGCAACCAAGCCAATGCCCATGCAAAGATGTTTTGGTCTGATACGTTTCTTCAATCTGCAAGCTCAGGATGGATTAATGGAGCGATATGGCAGCCAAAAAAGCTAATGTTATCTTTGGCTACATTCAAAGATGATGCCCAGATCAAGAGGTGATAGACATGCTGTCTGTACTACAGCATTGGTAAGATGTCATCTAGAGTCATGGGTTTAATTCAGTGTCACATCTTAGGGAAGACAATGGATAGCATAAGATGGATATTGTCCAAAGGAAAGTGAACAAGATAGTGAACAGCCTCAAGATTACCCGATTCTTGCCAGAATTGGTTAAAGAAACTGGGAGGTGTTGGCACCAAGGAAATCCAAAAAAAGGAGGAAATGTACTGGCTCTCTTCAGAAATTCAAA
>CM053587.1:322820819-322831879 GCA_028646515.1 Pseudochirops corinnae | reverse complement strand
TTAAACTATATGGCCTTTATGTCTCTTCCAGCCCAGAGGTTCTATGATTCAATCAGTAATCAATAAACATTTATTAAGTACCTACTTGTGCCAGATATTTTGTGCTAAACTCTGATCTTTAACTCATGCCTCTTAAAAAAAGAAAAAGAACATTCTAAACATACACCTTAAAACACTTTTGCTTCATATTCTTCTCAAATGCACTCCATTGTATCTTCCTGTTATTTCTTAACTTTCTCAAATGAAATTTCTAGCATACTCAACAAACTTACGTGAAGGAAAAATGTAAGTAATTTCCGATATGTTTTGTAAACGAACATGTGTATTCATCAAAGTCTCAGCAGGAAAGAGAGTAGCCTTAAAAATGCTTCTAGATTGATTCCTCTCTGGGTCTGTCTCTATTGCTGTCTATCCCTGTCTCTCTCTGCCTCTTCTCTCCCCCTCTCTTCTTTCCCCTCTGCCTACCTCTCTCCTCTCTCTTCTTCTCTCCTTTCCTTTCTTCACCTCCCCCACTCCTTCCTTCTCTTAACTCCTAGAAGAGTATTATTTTAAAAAACAAAATAGATTCAAACCAACACAATTCGTTCTAACAAGCACTTAATGAGGACCTACTATTTGTCAGATGCCATATTAGACCGTGGAGATACAAGGACAAAAAATAAGACCATCCATCCCTGCCCTCCAGAAACTTAAATTTCTATTAAGTTGATAAATAAGATATCTCAGTGAAAATATCCTGGTGTCGCCCTGGCATCACCTTTGACTCTCCACAGCCCAGAAGAGCAGCATGCAGAGTCCTCAAACAGGAATTGGAAGCAAACTGGCAACTTTATTTCCATGAGTTTTTTTCATGATGCCCATCCCCTAAAACTTCACATTTCCCTTCCCAAAAGATCTTTGTCTTCACTATTAGAATGTAAGCTTTTGGAGGGCAGACTGTTTTTGCTTTTTCTCTGTATCTCCACTGCCTGTCATATCCAACAACTCACATTTACAATGTTTTGAGATTTGCTAAGTGAATTATCTTGTTAGATCCTCATTACAATACTATGGGGTTGGTTATGCAATGATTGCAATTTTACAGATGAGGACACTGAGGCATAGAAAAGTTAAGTGACTTTCCCTGTAGTCACACAGCTGGTTAATGTCTCAGGCAGGATTGGAATTCATGTTTTTCTGATTCCAGAAGCTAGGTGGTGCAGTGGATAGAGAATTGGGTTTGGAAAGAGAAAGATTCATCTTCATGAGTTCAAATCTGGCCTCAGACACTTATTAGCTGTGTAACCCTGGTCAAGTCACTTAACCCTGCTTGCTTCAGTTTCCTAATTTGCAAAATGAACTGGAGAAGGAAATGGTAAATCTCTCTAGGATCTCTGCAAAGAAAATCCCAGATGGGCTCACAGAAAGTCAGACACAACTGTAACAACTTTCTAATTCCAAATCTGGCACTCTATCCAACATGACATGTAACTACTGCTCCTAGAAATGAATGTTCCCAAATGTGGTTGATGTAAAGATCTGTCCTGTGGTCTGCACCCCATTCTGGAGCATCACCAGAATGAAGATACTTTATTTAAAAGTTTAACCAAGAATATTCACAACATGATACCATCTGACCAATTCATTCCTTGTTTTTCTTTCCTTATCCCTTGGCATAGTCTAATAGGTCAGCAGCTAATTCAAACCCATCAATATCTTATTATCCAGAGACTGAAATTGGAGCACCTCTAAATTGCCAAGTTTTAATTAACTAAAATTCATTAGCTCTTGGCTCTTAAAATCTCTGCCAAACTGAGAAGAGCCTTCCAAATATATTCAATTCAATAAGTACTTACTAAGTGCCTGCTGTGTACAAGATGCTCTGCTAGACCCTGGATATAAAGGACAAAAGCAAAACATTCCTCAACCTCCTGTATAATCTTAATTTGATAGAAAAGTGGCTTAGCATATAGTAGATGCTGAGTAAATACTTTTTAATTAGGGAGAAGACCACAGACTTACATCTATACCCATCTCTCACCCCATACACACACACACACACACACACACACACACACACACACACACACACACACACCCCTCTGTAGATAGCAGTTTTTCACAAGGTCTTAACTGCCTTATACAGCCTTTGATATACATTGTCTCCTCTGAACTTTCTAGCAGTCCTATAGAGTAAATATTGCTTTGCTGAAGGTCAGAGAGGTTAATTGACTTAGAATCACAAGAGATCATAGATTTAGCACTGGGAATGAAGGCAAAAGCCATCTAGCCCATCTTCCTTATTTTAGAGATAAGGAAACTAAGGCTAATTAACAACAATTAGCATTCATATGGTGCCTTAAGGTTTGTAAAATGTCTTATAAATATTTTCTCATTTGATCCTCACAATGATCTTGGGAGATGGGTGCTTTACTATTCCCATTTTACAGATGAGGAAACTAAGGTAGACATAGGTTAAGTGACTTGCCCAGGTTCACACTGCTAGTAAATGTCTAAGGTTGGATTTGAACTCAGGTCTTCCTGACATGAAATCTAATATTCTAGTCACCTAGCTGTGTATTTTTTGGATTTATTGCTGGAAGGGATCTTATAAATCTTGTAATGCAACTCCTTCATTTTAGAGATAAGGAAACTGAATTATTCAAGGTCCCACAAGGATTAAGTGATAGAATTTGAACCAAGGTCTTCTAATGCTAGGGCTGCTAGGTGGTGCAGTGGGAACACTGTCAGACCTGGAGTCAGAAAGAAACCTGAGTTCATATGTGACATCAAACAGTTTACTAGCTGTGTGACCCTGAGCAAGTCTCTTAACGCTGTTTGCCTCAGTTTCCCCATATGCAAAATGAGCTGGAGAAGAAAATGACAAACCACTCCAGTATCTCTGCCAAGGAAACCCCAAATTGGGTCATGAGGAGTCAGATGCGACTGGAATGACTGAACAATAATAACACAAAAACATGTATATATTACTTTGCTTCCTACAAAATGCTATGCATATATTTCCTCATCTGACTCTCACAGAAACCCTGTGAAATAGGTTCTATTAGTATCCCCATTTTACAGACTAGCTGATTAAAGGTCAAAGAGGATAGGTGAGTGACTTGTCCAGGGTAACACAATGACTAAGTGTCAGAGCCAAAATTCTAATTCATGTCTTCCTAACTCCAAAACCGGTGTTCTATTCACTATACCATCTGGCTGCTAAATTAGGGGTCATAACTGCTACCTTGTTTTCCTCCAGCATGTGCTCACACCCTCATAAATTTAAAGTTTTAAGTATCCATAGAAATCATCTACAGCCTCCCTTGTTTTACAGAGGAGAAATGAGAGGTTAAATCATTTTGCCAAAGTTACATAAGCGAGAATTCAACTTGAGTTCTTTTGCTCCAAATTCAACACTCTTTCCACCACCCAAGGCTGGCTGTTGTTAAAGATGAAGTGATATCACATAGATGGAATCTCTTTGGAAACTGCCAAGTGCTTTATATCCAAATGAAGGTCTTTTTTGTTTGCCCCCAGCAGCCTTCCTGAAGGCATGGAGGCAAGTTAGACTGGCACGCATGAAGGAATCCTTAGTATCAGAGAGTCTGGGGTTGGGTAGCTGAAAACCCAGCAAGGGCCACTGCCTCCCTTTGAAGGGAGAACATAAGCCCAGAGACAATTTCCATTTGCTCTGTTATCCTGACTCCTTGTTTGGTCCCACGTAACCAGTCACAAGGCATTTTGGGAGGATATGTCAGTCTTTAGCCAAGATAATAGCACTCCCATTATAGAGCAATGTTGAAAATGTGAAGGGCAAAATCTGACTCATTGCTCAGGTTCTCAGAAGTGACAGCATAAAGCCCAAATGGTCCCATTAATGAGCAAGGTCTTACTTCTGATGCCCCTCTGACAGAGAGAGACAGACAGACAGACAGAGACAGAGAGACACAGAGGGACAGAGACAGAGAGAGACAGAGACAGAGAGACAAAAACAGAGACAGAGAGAGAGAACGAGAGAGGAAGAAGAAGAAGAGGAGGAGGAGGAAGAAGAGAAAGAGGAGGAGGAAGATAAAAAGGAAGAAAGGCTAGCAGAAGGGAGGGGATAAAGGGAGAGTGGATAAAGAAAAAGACCCAGAGAGGAGAGAAAGGAACAGGAGAAAATATAGAAAAAGGTCTTTTAAACATTTTGGCTGAGATCAAGAAAAAAATATAGAGGGTGGGGGGGAAGAGGATACAGGAAGGGGAGGAGCGACAGAGTGAGAGGGGAAGGAAGGACAGAAAGAAGGAGAGGAAAGAATAAGAAAGAGGGAGAAAGAGAATAGAAGAAAGAAGGGAGAAAATAGAGACAAAATGAATGGGAGAACATAGAGAGAAAAGATGAAAAGTAGAGGAAGAGAAGAGAAAAAGATATGAAGGGAAGAGAGCAGAGAGAAGAATAAGATAAGATTAAAACCAAAATAGAATAGAAAATAAAGAGAAAATGCAGACAAGAAAGAAAAAGAGAGAAAGGAAGGAAGGAAGGAAAAAAGAAAGGAAGGAAGGAAAGAAGGAAGAAAGGAAGGAAGGAAGAAGGAAAGAAGGAAGAAAGGAAAGAAAGAGAAAGAAACAAGAAAAGAAAGAAAAAGCAAGAGAAAGAAGGAAAGAAAGAAAGAGAGAGAAAGGAAGGAAGGAAAGAAGGAAGAAAAAAGAAAGAGAGAGAAAGAAAAAAGAAAGAAAGAAAGAAACAAGGAAAGAAAGAGAAAGAAGGAAAGAAAGAAAGAGAGAGAAAGAAAGGAAGGAAGGAAGAAAGAAAGAAAAAAGAAAGAAAGAAGAAAAAGATCAAGGAAGACAAAAGTGAGGAAAACAGAGCAGAGGAAAGAAAAAATGGAAAAAAGGAGAAAAGAAAGAAGAAAATAGAACAAGAGAAAAAGAAGGGAGAAGTGCAGAAAGAGAAGAGGTCAAGGAAAAGAAGAAAGGAGGGGAGAGAAGAGGAGTACTGAAAAAGAAAGGAAAAAGATAGGAAGAGAAAGAGAAGGATCAAAAGAACAAATAAAGCATCTTCTTTCTTTTTTTCTGCCCATGACCTTGACCCAGCAAAGCTCTTGCATCTGTTCCTTTGTTTATCTAGGCACCAGACACTCAAATTTACCTGACATGATCCTGAATCATTGTCTATTTAAAGACCAGAAAATTCCTCTTTGGTTTATAGAGAAGATGGTTCCTGGTGAAGAGGAAGCCAAATGAAAAAAACAAAAACAAACCTCACTGCCCCTGCCCAGGACAATCTCTTTCCTATCTCCCAGACGTGACTTTTACTAAATTCTGCCAATTACCCTCTTCTTCCAGTCCCCCTTGTATTCAGACTTCTCTGGTCCTTAGTTTCTTTCTTTGTAAAAACAAATGGAGTAGTTTGGACTAGATGAGCTCCAGGGGCTCTCTCCCGGTTCTGACATGCTGAGAGCATGCTCCTAATAAATGTGTATATTCCTTCCAGTATATTCCTACCATATAATAGGAACTTCATAAATCTTTATTAACTGAGTCATGCGTGGATAGAGTGATTCTTAGCGAGGTGGTGTGGTACATGACATAGAGAGCCGGTCTTGGAGACAGGAAAGCTGTGAAATCCTGTGGCTGATGCATGTCAGCTCCATGACCTTGGGCAACTCATTTAATTTCTCAGTGGTCTCTTTAACAGAAGTTATGGAGACGGACATGCGTTGCATTGATATACATTGACTGAGAGAATTTCCTCATCTGAAAGTTCTCTCTATCAATGACATCACAAAGTCTTTTCTCTATGCTAATTTTCTTTTCTTTTTCTTTTCTTTTTTGTGAGGGAGGCAATCTGGGTTAAATAACTTACCTAGGGGTCCGAGAGCTAGTGTCTGCGACCAAATTTGAACTCAGGTCCTCTTGACTCCAGAGCTGGTGCTCTATCCACTTCACCACCTAGCTGCCCCACCCTTTGCTAATTTTTTATTAATTTTACCCAGGGTTGGTCACTATTGTTCTTGTTGTCCAGTGGTTTTGGTCACATCTGACTTTTGTGACCCTATTTAGAGTTTTCTTGGCAGAGATATTAGTTTGCTATTTCCTTCTCCAGCTCATTTTCCAGATGAGAAAACTGAGGCAAACAGAGTTAAGTGACTTGGCTCGGGTCACACAACTAACAAGTGTCTGAAGTCGGATTTGAATTCGGGTCGTTCTGACTTCAAGGCTGACACTTTGTATATTATGACATCACCTAACTGCCCTAGATTCCTGTGTTTATCTCTTTCAGTGGACAGAGGGCTGAACTTGGATTCAGGAAACCAGGGATGGAGGTGGGAGGGTTCATATCCCACTTTTGTCACTAACTGTATGACTGTGGACAAGTTACTTGTGTCTAGGTCTCTGGTTCCTTAACTCTAAAAATAAAGTGAGACAGAAAGAGTTAGAGAGACAGAGACTGACAAAGGCAGAGACAAATAGAGACAGAGGAAAAGAGACACTGGGAGAGAAAATCTGCAAACCTTGTACCACAGGTCAATCACTATACTAAGCACTCAGAAAAGAAGTATATGCAAACAAGATAGTCCCTGTCATCAAGGAGTTTACATTCTAGTTGGAGAAGAGGCCACTTGAAGGAGAACAGGAAAGGTAGAGGCATCTGGTGGCATTTTGTGGAAATACCCAGGAAGGAGCACTGTGGCTTGATTCAGACCCAATTAAAGTGAAATCTCATCTCCCAGAGCCCCGCTTCCTTGGAGGCAGAATCAGGTGTTCTGGTGGGAAAACGAGGAATGATAGATAGCCTGAGTCCTAGTGGAATGGTTTGGCTCAAAGGCCATCATTTGGTTCCAGTGCTTTGGAAACAGATGAACAAGAGCTTCGTAAATGTCAGTGATGTCATCATCTTTGCCTATAGTGCCACCTTCTCTCCTACTATGGTTCTTGGAATTATGGTATCTCTGGCGGGTGTTCAATAATTACCTTTGTAAAAAAATTAATAACCTTCCTTGAAAAGTTAATTTCTTGGACTCTGAAATGCATCTCCTTGCCCCTGGTCTCTCCTTTCTTCAAACCATCTTTCACACAGCTGCCCAACTGGTATGCCCATAGCACAGGACTGACCATGTTACTGCCCTCAAGAAAAATCAGTGGCTCCTTATTGTCTCTAGGATAAAATACCAACTCTCTTGTTTAACATTGAAAGCTTATCACAATCTGGCTCCAAGCTTTCTTTTCAGATTAAGTTCATTTAAATATTGCCCCTATCCCCCTGATTCTTATGTACTCTACATGGGATTCAGGAAGAACCCTAGTTTGGCTAATACTACTTGAATGAAGGGGCAGTTACTGAACAGCACCTAGCCTGAAGTCAAGAAAACCTGAATTCAAATTTGGTTTCAAACACTTACTAACTGCGTGACCCTGGCAAGTCACTTAACTCTGTTTGCCTCATCTTCTTTATCTGTAAAATGATCTGGAGAAGGAAATGGCAAACTCCTCCAGTATCTTTGCCAAGAAAATCCAGACACAACTTAAAAATGACTAAACAACAACAACTTGAGTGAATGGCCTTATTTAAATCCCCAGGAACTTAGGAGAGGGCAGACTCAGCCTCACCAGCAGAGCCCATGGCTCCTTCATAGGATATGGCAAACGTGGGATGTGGAAAGACTCAGTGATGCAATAAACTTCTAAGTGATTTCCTCTTAGCTGTGGCTGCTCCTCTCAACTCACTGCCAGTAACTGAGTAATTTTCTGGGGTCTCCCCTTCCCTTTCAGCTCAGGTTTTCAATCAGTGATTCAGTAAGTGGGAAATGAGGGATACAGAAGGATTCTTTTGGAACAGGTGACCCGTTTGGCCTGATAATAAAACAGGATGGCTGGGACCAGAATCATTTGCTAAGGCATTTCTTTCAACTCATTAGTCATAGCCTTGGATATTCTCTGGGGGCAAGGGAATGGAATGATGGAAGTCGTTTTGACCTGATATATTGAAAATATCCCAATTTTCTCCTAATGCAAGATTTTGTAATAGAGTCAGAGTTGTAGATTAGAGAACTGAAATGAAAAAGTCTATTCATGGAGTACAGAACCAGTGAAACCTGGGATTTGGAGTCAGGAAGACCTGAGTTCAAAGTCAGCCTCTCACACTTAATTACTGTGTGACCTTGGGTGAATCACTTGCAATCTCTAATCTTCAGTTTCCTCATCTGTTTAAAAAAAAAAAAAGGAGCAGAACTCAATAGCTTCTAGGGTCTTTTCAGCATGATCTTTTATTTACTAAGTCCATAACACATTCTCCTTCTCTTTATGGTCCTACATCTAAGGCTGGGAAGGAATCTCCTAGGCCATTTATTCCAGCCCCTCTCCATAGACAGAGGAGGAAGCTGGGGACCTAGAAAGATTAAGTGACTTGCTTAAGGCCAAAGTTGTTATAGGTAATGAGAGATGGAATTCAAACCTAGATCCACTCTGCCATGATGCTTCCCAAAGACTTACCTTCCTTCTAGGTTGATCTCCAATGATAACTCCTCTGGGAAGCCTTCTCTGAGACCCTATAACTCCTTCCTCAGATATTCCTAGAGAACAAAGATTTCTCCTTTCCTTCCTTGAATTATCATCTTTATCCATGTTAGCACACACACACACACACACACACACACACACACACCCCACAATGTAAGTTCCTTGACTGAAGAGACTTCCTTTGTATCCCCAGAATCTAACATAATACCTGGCATATAGCAGATATTTAATAAATGTTAATTGAATTATTTGATTGGATCAAATCTGTGCATACATCTTTTTTTGTTTGTTTTTGGGTTTGGGGGGATTTTTTTTTTTGCCATTTGAGTGTAAGCTCCCTGAAGGCAGGGGTGTTTTTTGTCTCTATATCCCTAGCACACCACCCAGTACCTGGAAGGTAGGAAGTCTTTTGGAGTCTCCCCAGCTGTTTGTGTCTTCTGTTCTAATGTTACCTTCTGCTTATTTTGCATAGATCTCTGCACATGTTGCCTCCCCACCCCCATCTGTTAAAATATTTAAACTCCTCTAAGGTGTAGATTGCTTTGCTTATATCTTTGTATCTTCAGCGTTGTTTAGTCCAATGCTTGAAATAAATGCTTGTTGATCGATTGATTGATCAACTTATTGTTGAACTGGACCTAAGCGAAATCCATTGAAAAGAAATTGAGTCTAGGGTTCTTATCTTGGAGCAATATTTCATTTCTCCAGCATTCGTTACATTTGAAGAGTTAGACCTGAATAAGAGAGGAATGTCGTCAGGAGAGTGAAATAAGGGAAAGAGAAAAACCCTCCGAACTCTCTTGGTGGTTGGTAGGAGATGGATATTTGTGTGTGTGTGTGCATGTATGTGTATGTGTGTGTGTGTGTGTATGTGTGTGTGGTGTGTGGTGTATGTGTAGTTGTATCCTGTGCTGCCTGTATTTTGTGTATTGTTGTGTACTGTGTGTATGTGGTCTCCTTGTGGCTTCTCAGAATACTCCTTCCCTGAGCCTGACACCAAACTGTCCCTTCAACTTAGTATGTCAAGAGCAGTATCCAAGTGGCAGGACTTGTTCTCAGGCATTGAGCTGTGTACTCTCTATCTTTACCATGTCTCTAAGAAAACTCAGAGGTGCTGACTGAAAAACCTTAGGACATCACTTGTAAATGGATAGAACTCAGTCTGAAATGGCTTTCTTTCTCAGACTCTTAGCAAAGTCATTGATACTGCCCATGTAATCCCAAGCACTTAGATAGTTTAAATATTTTAGGTGTTTTAGAAAGTGTAAAAGCACCAAGGTAGGATGAAAATTCAGAATCAAGTGAGCATAGCATCTAAAATGCCTGTTTCAAAGTTGCGGCTGGCATCCATATAACTCTTGGGTTTTGCTAAGTTGACATTATTTCATTTCAGGATCCCACCCCACATAGGGACTATATGCATTACCATCCCCACTTTAGAGATGAGGAAACAGGAGTTCATTTAGCTTAAGAAACTGGTCTGTGGTCACATAATTCATAAATGTCAGGAGCTAGATTTGAATTCAAGTCTCTCAAGATACCAAATCCAGGCCTTTGGCCACCATATCACACTGCTTACCTTTAGTACCTCCCCCATTGGCAATCATCTGGCTTTGTTGTTGGAAGACTTAATCAACCCAAACTTACACTATTGTGATGCACAATATGAGCTGCTGCTTCTTCTTTTTTTTTGCTTTTTTTTTTTTTGGAAGGCCTTTGGGGTTGGGGTTAAGTGACTTGCCCAAGGTCACATGGCTAGTAAGTGTTAAGTGTCTGAGTCTGGATTTGAACTCAAGTCCTCCTGACTTCAGGGCTGATGCTCTATTCACTGCCCCACCTAACCACCACACAATATGAGCTTGTAAGTACAATAGTATCGGCTGACTGAGTTTGCTACCCTGGCTGGTTTAGCATTTAGCACCCTCAGTATGAGTCTATTTCATTTACTAGGATATGAAATACATTCATACACATGCATATTTATATCTTCCATGTCCCTTTATATATAGTTATTCTGAATATACATATATGCAGAAACAGATCAAAGCTAGTATAAAGAGAAGAAATTTGTACTTGGACAAGACATGATGGTGTGAATGATGAGAGACTGATACACAAGGTATCCAAAGGAGAAGAAGATGCCAAGGCATAGAAGAAATCTCTAATCTTATAAAGACCTGAAAATGGTGACTAAGAAAGCATTAAAAACCTGCCTACCTAGATGCCTGCTCTCCTATTTACACAACTGAGGGAATCGTCAATGAAGGTCTAAGTAAAGAACAAACATACTTTTGAAAATAATAATTAATGATGGGCCACTTCATTAGCATCTCACAATTGACTGAGAGATGCCAACAAGATGAGATCTCATTGCGCTTATTTGGTGGTTATGAAAAAGCATTTGACTTGTTAGAACAAAAAGTTCCTTTACAGCAAAGGGCCTCCCACCCATGTAGTAGAACATTACAAGATTCTTGAGAATAATAACAGCTAAGAATAATTAACATTTATATGATTCGGTGAGATTTACAAAGCACTTGGCATATATTATCTCATTGATCCTTACACTAACCTTGTGA
>CM053587.1:322791426-322820319 GCA_028646515.1 Pseudochirops corinnae | reverse complement strand
GATAGATAGATAGATAGATAGAGAGAGAGAGAGAGAGAGAGATAGATAGATAGATAGATGGATGGATGGATAGATAGATAGTTAGGTAGATAGGTAGACAGACAGGTAGATAGATAGATAGATAGATAGATAGATAGATAGATAGATAGATGGATGGATGGATAGATAACGTAGAAAGGAAGGAAAGAAAGAAGGAAAAAGGAAGGAAGGAAAAGATGGATAGATGGATGTATATAGATGGATGATAGACGACAGAAAGAAAGATGGTAGAAAGATAGGCAGCTAGATAGAAATATAGAAAGAAAGAAACATATAAAGAAAGATGGATAGATAAATGAATAGATGATAGATGATAGAAAAATAGATATGTAGGTAGAAATATAGAAAGAAAAAGAGTAGAAAAGAAGGGAGGGAGGGAAAGGAAAGGGATTGAGGGAGAGAAGGAAGGAAGGAAAAAAATAGATGGATAGATAGATGATAGATGCCAGATAGATAGATAGATGATAAATGGATGGATAGATAGATAGACAGATAGATAGATAGATAGATAGATAGATAGATAGATAGATAGATAGATAAATAGATGGATGGATGGATGGATGGATGGATGGATGGATGGATGGATGGATGGATGGATGGATGATAGATATTTTGTATATAGTTGTTTGTTGTCTTTCCATTTTACTGGGAGCTACTTGAGGGCAGGGACTGTTTTTGCCTTTCTTTGTATGTCCAGTGCTTAGTACAGTGACTTAGTCTTAGCAGGTATTTAATGAATGGTTGTTCTCTTGCCTCGGGTCCAGAAACAAAGCAAAGGTAATTCACTGGTAGATATTTCTGAGAATAGAGGTTTGTTTAGGTCTGGGTTGGATAAAATGACTTCAGTGCACCTTCTCCAGCCCCCTAAACCTTAAGGACTCAGAAAAATTCCCATTCCATTCCCTGGGCTCATAGAAGGAAATGAGATCACTGCTGGTGTTCATGAGATACTGTGCTTCCCACCATCTTTAAGTTGTGTCTGTTTTCTGCGTTGTCCAGGATCCTTGGCAGCTCTTACTAAGCACTTCTAGCTTTAGTCCAGTTTCCATCAGATGGACTCCTACCGAGCAAACAGCAAACTCCAACAGGGTTGCCAGAGGATGAATGAACCAGAATGGCTGAGCCTTTGCCACTGGTCTCTCTGGGACAGGATTAAGGGATTTTGGAAAGGATATTCAGCAACTCTAGGTATCTGAGGAGAAGCTCAGAAAATCCATTTTAATCAACATTCCTGGGATAGAAACAGAAAACTTACTGGTACCACTCATCCCCAGGCAACTGGCAGATAGAATCATCTTTATGGGGAGTGTGCACAAAACATTTAAACCTAGAAGGGAAGCCTGTGGTTACAAGCCATGTGCAATGATCACCCATCTGTGTCCCCATTGCATTTCAATGAATGGTTAGCCTACTGCCTTAAATTTATCTTCTGGGCCCTCCTGGATGTCAACCACCTTACAAAATAGGCAGTAATGGCACTTGGCTATGCACTGTTGAACTGATTGTCGGGCCGTGGTGTTTCAGCCCTGATATATTTGCATTTCTGTAGTCAGTGTAGTGATAGAGTATATCTTTATTCAGTTTATTCAACCAGAGCTGAACACATGGATAACAGCATTGTTAGTCGTGACTACTAACACAAAGGATAGTAATCTATATGTATATGTAATATATTAATTTGAGAGCCCTGCTGCCTTTTCAGGGAAAATGCATGGTATATGTGTGGGAGTGTTTTCTCCGAATTACCTCTTACCTTGTCTCTGTGGATTTTAGATGTGAGTGGCAGGCTGCCACCTTCATCAATATTTTTTTTTCCTTGGCTAATGTTCAGAGAGACTTTTTTAAGAAGTAAAGTGCCCCAATCTTTTCAGATGCAGCCATGACATCTCCGATTATAATGGAAAGACTTTACTGTAGAGATGAAGAGAAATGCTGATCAGGAGAGATGATACATAAAAATGAGATGTGGGCACTGGAGAGGTTTCTTTTCACAAGGAAACTATCTAGGGGCTATGAGAACTTTTTACTTAATTGAACAAATAATTTCAGGCACCAAAACCTTCCTCCATTCCACAAAACCCATAGGCTCATAATTGTCAGTGTTTATATCTAAGAGCAGCAAAAATTGGGCCTCAGGGTTCATGCTTCTTGCAAAGCTCCAAATGGCTCTTGATAGAAAATTCTCTTCGAAGAAGAGAGAGCTTCTTGGAAGATGCTCTCAGGCTAGTCTGACCCAATAGTAAGTAGGAGGTGTACAAATAAGGAGGAGTTGAAAATAGGAGCCTGGGCTTTCAGGCACCCCCTTAGTTGGCTACATAGTTTCCTTGTATGTTCTGGCCTTTGACTTAAGCTTCCCTAGGCTGGAAAGGTGGGACAGATGAAAACACAGCCTACTTAGCCTCCAGCCACTATATCAAGTCAGAGCCATAACTGTCATCTTGAGCTTGTGTTGTTGGAGGGGCATACACTATAAAAGCAAACTGCTGTTCTGAGTCTCAATCTAAGAAAGACTAGTGTGAGCAGCAGGGCAAAGCAGTTGGCAGCATTGGGAATAATGGTTCTCTGTCTACTTTTGTAATGAAGAATAATCATTTGTTAGCTTAGATGTAACTTTAATACCTTAATTTCTAGAGTCAGCAAATGGAAATATGGACTGAGCCTGAGTTCTTGATGGGAAATAGAAGACATTGAGAGTCAAACGCATTTTCTTACATTTCCATACATTCATAGTCTTAATTAAAGCAGAATATCCTACTTTAATAGCACATCCTCTGGATTACTCCCCTATTTTACACTCAAACTCTTGGGTTGTATTCCAGAGAGGGAAACTGCTCCCTTGATGCTCAAGAGAGTGGTTAGCCACTAGTAACACTATAGATCACACAAGCCCCCACCAGAGTGCTTCCCTTTAATAGTCAATAAGCAGACACAATTAGTTCTTCTCCAAAACAATAAAACAAAAAAACACAATCACTAAGGTAGCATAGTAAGAACAGCAGCTACAAAATATCTGCACCACCACCACCACCACCCAACTGGCTATAGAAAGAATGAGCAGAAACCTAGATTATAACATTAATGATACAATGTACATATAGGGGATATATTTCCAAGGTAACTTAGAAATGTACAGCAGAGCCCTTTTAGCTTTTTTCCGTTTGTAAATTCCTCAGGCTACACCCTTTGGGACAATGTCTCTGATGGGCAAGATGATCAATTGAATTACCAGGGTCTGTAGCTCCCTACAGCATGTTTCTCAATTACTAAGGACTCTCTCTCTCACTCTCTCTCTCTCTCTCTCTCTCTCTCTCTCTCTCTCTCTCTCTCTCTCTCTTTCTTTCTCATCTACAATGGGTTCCCTTCTCAGATACCAGAGGGAGATCCTGCTCCTAGAAGCTGCTTTCCCCTCTCAAGTGACTGCCTCTCTGTATCCATATCTTTCAAGAATCTGTTTTCCTTGCTAGATTCCATGTCTGCCCCTGGTTGATGTTTGGAGGGAAAAAGCTAACAATCCCTTTCTCCCACTCCAAGGGTGCATACTCCTCAGGAGTTGAGTTCCTCCCCTACTTCTGGCTCTCCATCCCAGATCATCTCAAACACTGAATAGAAACTCATGCAGGGCATAGATTTTCAAATCCCTGTAAAGGCGTGTCCAATTTTTTTCATCCAATGAGATCGTTCCCTTTAATTTCCTTCCAGGAAATATGGTCACACTTTGAAAAGGAATCATCTGAAATTATCATCTTGTTATCCCATTAACATCTCATTATCTCTGGTACTCATTTTGATTTCTGTTACTACTGTAGAATGAGAAGGAGAAAATCCCCTCTCTCTAACACCTTAAATGAATAACTTATTTGTTTTGAGATCAGTATGCTTTTAACCATAACACATGTATATACATGTGTTTATTCATTGAAATATCTTTGTTGAATGTATGATCTCATTGATATAAGTAATCATTCCCAAGGTACAGATCACAACTGTCTATACCTTCTCATCTGTGATTCTTATCCAGGTCCACCCTTAATCTTCCATAGGAGAGCTCATTTTCTCCTGGCATAGCCTCTAAGAATCCAGGTTTCCACCCACCCACCCCTTCTACCTACTCCCACTTCATCCCCATGCACATATATATACACACAGTGCAGTAGATAGATCCCTGAACCTAGAGTCAGGAAGATCTGAGCTCAAATCTGGCCTCAGATACTTACTAGCCATGGGAATCTGGTCATCTGTTTCTTCAACTGTACAGTAAGAGTCATGCTAGTGCCTCCCTGTTGTGAGAATAAAATGAGGTAATATTTGTACAGTGCTTAGCACAATGCCTGGCACATAATTGGTGCTTAAAACTTGCTTGCTTTCCTGCCTGCCTCTGTTTCTCTCCCTTTCTCCATCCCCCCTGCTTCCTTCTTTCCTTCCTCTCTTCCTTCCTTCCTGCCTTCCTTTTGTAACAGCAATAAATTTAGCAGATACTTAGCACTTAGGGCTAAATATGGAAGGTGTGAGCTCTGCCTCCTGTTGATAGGGCATGAACTCCCCTGTTGCTGACGTGGCAGAAGGGGGTTGGCTGAGACAGGAGGCCAGTGTGTGTATATAAGAAGAGTTCGAGAGACAGAGAGGCAGAATTGGGAATCTTCCTCCTGGTGGCTCCTGTTGGGGGAAGCAGGATTGTCCCAGCATCTGGGAGCTGGGCTGCTGGACTGAAGAATTAAGTTAGAGCTTTCTTGAGACAGAGTGCGAGAGCAAGAGTGCGAGAGCGAGAGAGAGCCAAGAGTGAGAGCGTTTCTTTCCCAGCATCTGGAAACTGACTGAGAACTGAGTTGGAGTTTTCCTGAGACCAGAATCTGGCGAAGGCCACCTGGAAGGCTGAGAGGGTTTGCCTAGAAGGCCAAGATTTCTCCTGGTTCCTAGGGCCAGCTGAACTGCTGGAGGACTGAAGAAGCATGACCAGGATAAGCCTTTGTTGGTTCCTGGCTTGGCTGATCTTTGAGTTCCTGGCAACAGAAGTGGTGAAGGATTTGAGATGTGTTGGACCCTGTGAACTTCAATATATACCAGGAGGACTGGACAAGCACCTGGGAGCTGTCTGCTTCTGAATCCAGGTGACTGGTGGATTCAGGAAGGAGCTGGGATCATGGAAGGGGATCCAGGGAATCAGAGAGACCACCCCAAGTCAAGATGAAGAAAAGGCCTCCCCTTGGATGAAATTGAGGTTTGCTGGACACTGAGGGGTGGAAGGTTTGTGTGGTTTTCTAATGGTGTATTTAGTGACTGATTGCTGGATAAGTGACTGATTGAGTTGTTCTGTGGTTGCCCCATGAGTGGAAGATTGATTATTGTATTGTGAATTGATTGAATGATTAAGTGAGGAGGGATTCCCCTTAGGGAAACTAGATGATTATTTTTTTGTTCCTTGTTCTAGATATTGTGGCCATTGTAATGAAAACTGTGTGGCCATTCTAATATTAAGCTGTTATAAACACTATTTTGTGATTTTCTATGATAAGATGTAATGTTGTGAATATTATATTGTGATATATTGTGAATGTTTGCCTTGATTTGTAATGGAATAAACAGAGTGTTCACTATACTGTGTAATCTGAACCTTAAAAGCTGTTCACAGTAGCATTCTTTGGGGAATCTGTTTGCATGGTGTTACACCTTCCTTCCTTTCTTCCTTCCTTCCTTCCTTCCTTCCTTCCTTCCTTCCCTACACATATACAATAATGATAAATCAAAGTAGGACATTGTGGAGGTTATCTATATGTAAGACATATATTATATGCTTGTTTTATAATATATTCATTTATATCACATAGTATATAGCATATATTTTATATTGTAACATCATATGTAATATCACACATTATATATTTTACATTATATAATATATTATTAGTATATTACCTGATATACTATATCATACATACATGCATATACCTCTCCCTTTAGAGGCTGCTTAATTTGGGAAGTGCCTTAAGTTTCAATTAAAAAGGACATTACTGTAAAATTAATAATGTGCTAAAAATAAGATTACTGAACACATTCTCTTTAGTCAAAGAGACATTTATTGATGGAATTCTTTTTGATTAACTTAACATTAGCACTAACTACTATACCCCTCTCCATCCCCCCAACACCCCACCAATGACTTTTTCCAGCTCTGCAGTTTTAACTCAGGACTGTCACTAAGGCCAAAGTGTGGAATCAACAAGAGAGAGTGGAGGAGGGATGGTTCATACACTTGTTCCATAGTCTTGGTCTGGAATCTCTCTGCAAAGTCAAAAAATGGACTCCAGGGAGGAACATTTCACATATGATATGGTAAAGTGGATTGCCAGCTGCCATCTTGAATTTTCCACAAAGGCAAGAATAAACCTATAAGCTAGGGATGTCAATTCTGTGTAATGCTTGAAACATAGGAAGGGAACACTTTAATTCAGGAGCTAGGGTCCTTCATATCCAAGAGAAAGAAAAATTAAAATTAACCTCCCTTTCCCCATCCAAACTGACATCTTGTCTGTGCTGAGTGAATAAGTACCAGTGGCTACAAGGTTCTTGCATGCCTGTTTGGGGTGCCCTTTGTACTAGAGTCATATTTTCAGGTTCATTTATTTAATTGGCTAAGAAAATATAATAAAGGAATCATGGTTAGTATGACTCAAATTGAGGGTGGCAAATCCCTGGAACTCATTTGCTAGTTGGTCTCTACCTTTATCTCATCAGTTTTGCATGAGCAGAGCCTGGGGTTCAGCCTGAAAGGTGGCACACAGCTAGCATCCTGCTGAGCAAAATAAAGTTGTAATAACGTTCATAGTATGTGAGAACAGGGAGGGACCTTAAAGATGGTCAAGACTGACTCCTTAATTTTGCAGTGAGGAAAGAGAGTTTGGAAGGCAAAGCTAGTAACTAGTGGTCAAAACAGACCAAAAAGCCAATTCCTGGCAATCTCGCCAGCATACTCTTGCCACTGTAACCCAGTGCCTTAAGCACTGCCATTGACTCCATTTAGATGGAACATCTCTTTGGTCCACTTCTTACCAACACTCTAGTTTCAACTCTCTGAGGCAACTAGGTGATGCAGTGGACTGGGAGTGAGAGCTGAGTTCAAATCCAGCACAAGACAGTTCCTAGCTGTGTGAACCTGGACAAGCCATTCAAATACTGTTTGGCTTAGTTTCCTGAACTATAAAATGGGATTCATAACAGCACCTACCTTCCAGGATTGTTGTGAGGATCAGATGAGATATATTTGTAAAGTTCTTAGCACAGTGCCTGGTATATAGTAGGAGATTAATAAATGCTTATTTTTCCCCTTCACCTCTCACCTGGTCTACTCTATCAGCCTGCTAATTGGTCTCACTCCTTTCAATCTTTCCATAATCCTTCCCCTACAATGCTGCTAGAAAAACCTTCCCTGTCTTGCCCTTGCCCAAAGTCATTAATTCCCCATTATTTGGAGAACAAAATGTAAGACGGGCATTTCAGGTTCTCTACAACCCTACTCCCAACTGCCATCTGATTCAATTTTATACTGTTCCCCTTCACAAGCTCTGCATTAAGGTTAAAGTGAACGTCTACCCTTACTTTTAACTTGAAAAGTCATCTCCACCCTCCAAGCATTTGCAAATACATTCTCCCATGCCAGGAAAATTTCTTATTTTTCTTCCTCTTTCTCCTTTAGGGTCCTGGTCTTCCTTCACAATGACCCTTCTCTTGGGAAGCCTTCTTGGATGCTCCCAGTTGCTAGTGTTCTCTCTCCCTCTTAAAGTTCCCTTCCTCTTGATTTGCACGCCTGACATATCTACCCACTCATACCACCAGACTTCCCCACTAAAACCTAAGCCCCTTGAAGTCAAGGACTGATCAGGTTTTTGTTTTTTTTTTCTGGTGACCAGTATCTTATGAGCTTGTGTGTGTGTGTGTGTGTGTGTGTGTGTGTGTGTGTGTGTGTACATATACACATATTTCTGGGTCTCACTGATATGACTACATTGAGTTAGATGCCTTTATTCATATTTAATCCATTTATGATTTTGGACAAACTACACCTCAGTTTCCTAATGTGTAAAATTGGTGAGTTGGACTATACAATCTCGAAGACACCTTCCAGCTCTAGGTCTGAACTTTTTATCTTGTATAACTTACCCGTATCTTCTCATAAATCATGCCCAAGGGTCCTCCCAACATTCTTAATGGCCTCCCTCCTTCCCTCCACCTATCCATCCATCCATCTAACTACATAACAATTCTCTTCCTCCACTTCTTGGCATTTAACTCTGACAGAATCCTTTATATTCCTTCTCCCAAATAATTCCTATCTCTCTATTGGTTCTTGGTGGACTCATGACTTAATCTTTCAAAGATTTTTGCACATAGTATTAATCATTCCACACACATTGATTAAACACCTATTATATACTAGATGCTAGATATGCAAAACCAAAAATATACAATTGTCCCTGCCCTCAAGGATATAACATTCTAATAGGGGAGACACCATGTAAAATATTTAAGTATAAACTGAATATATATAAATACAAGGAAATTTTGGGGGAAGGCACTGGCAGTTGTAGCGATCAGGGAAGACTTCAAAAATATATGTGTGTGTATACATATACATGTGTATGTATGTATATATGTATATACATATGTATGTGTATGTGTGTGAATGTATATGTGTATTGCATTAGCATACATCTATAAAAGCATACATACATACACATATATTTCCATATAATTGCTGTGTATTAGGGGAAAATGAGTTCTTCTATCCAACAAACATACTCAGCACTTGCTTTGTGCTGGATGTTGAAAGATACAGAGGGGAGTTTGACATAGTTCTTGGCCTAAAGATTATAATAAAAGAAGACATATAGTGGTGGTTAAGTGGCGCAGTGAATAGAGCATCAGCCCTGGAGTCAGGAGGACCTGAGTTCAAATCTGACCTCAGACACTTGACACACTTACTAGCCGTGTGACTTTGGGCAAGTCACTTAACCTCAGTTGCCCTCCAAAAAAAGCAAAAAAAGAAGAAGAAGACATATACGCATGTAACAGTAAAATGTGATAATATTATAGGAAGAAATATTTTTTTTAATTTTTGAATTTAAAGTAGGAGAAAGATCCATTTCAAGCAAAGCCTACCAAGAAGGCCTTAATGAAGCTGGCACTTGACCTGTGTTTTGAAGGATGAACAAAATGCCAACTAATAGAGATATCCAGGGAAGGCATTTAAGGTCTGGGGAATGAATAGTCTAAATAAAAGCCTCAAAGTGGGACAAGTTCTGCACGTGTTTGCCAAATGATGAGTAGCCCTGCTTGCCTGGACCACAGGACACATCAATAACATTTATAATGTGCTTCAAAGTCTTGCAAGGCATTTTACAAATATTATCTCCTCTGATCCTCACAATAACCCTAAGTGGCAAATACTCTTGTTATTCCTATTTCACAGATGAGGAAACTGAGTTCAAGAGAGTAGAGTGTTTTTGTTTTTAAAGCTTATATTTTTTTGAGAATGTTTAAAGTGACTTAGCAGACAGCTAGGTGACATAATAAATATATTGATGGTTCTAGAATCAGGAAGACCTGAGTTCAAATCCAGCACAAGACACTTCCTAGCTGTGTGACCCTAGGAAAGTTGCTTAGTTCCTGTCTCTTCATCTATAAAATGGGAAAGATCAAATGATATATTTGTAAAAGACTTTGAAAACCTTAGGTATTATATAAATGCTAGTTTGTTTGTTTGTTTTTATCATTTCCCAGTACCACACAACTAGTGTGATCATGCAAGAGAAAGGTAGACTAATGCAAAGGGAAATGAACTCAAAGTCACATAAAACCTAGATTTGATCCAGGTTAGTTGTTACCTCCCTAACCTTCAGTTTCCTCATCTGTAGTAACATTATAATCTTTGATATTATTGATCAATTGCTCTGGAAGCTGTAACATGTCCAATGGCCACACCCTAGTAAATAGTCTTGGCAGATAGGCTAAACCTGGCTGAGGATAACTAAGTGGCTTCAAACCCATTGGTGAGTTAGGGAGATGTCTACCCAAGCATGTGAAGGCTTCCTCTAAAGGAATGGGCACATGAGAATAATTTATTCCAACAGCCAGGAAGGTGACTGAGGCAGGCTGTGGGGAGCACTTAGAGCTTGTTTAGACACCAAGGCCATCCACTGAATCCAGGGCCATCACTAGGCATCTTGATTTTTGAACTGACACTGAACTTCAATGACTCTGGAAGAGAGAATGAGGCTGATGACTTTGTGCAACTCTGCCTCACTTAAATCCAATTCACACATGTCAAAACATCACTGGTAATGCCACTGATCCTCTTTGAAAACTAAGGATGAACAACAGGTTGCTGCAAGGATGATAATGGTGCTGGTGGTAGTAACTACCATTTCTATGATACTTTAAAGTTTGCCAAGCTAATATCATCTGAGCCTCAAAACAGATTAATGAGGGAGATGCCATAGGCAGAATTATCCCCATTCTAGAGATGCTGCATTCTATCCATGCTAAATGGCTTGTCCATGAGATCTCTAACTACAAAGTATCAGGAATGAGATTTGAATCCAGATCTTCAGACACTAAGCCCAGTGGTGGTGGAAGGCAAGGTCCGGGTTGTTACTTCCCATTGAAGCTCTGTTCTTTACTTCCCCTCCTTGGTCCTGGCCTTGTTGATTTTGGCTGGAGAGCTGGGCATTGTGCAGGAATCCCCCATCCAGTCTTCAGCAGTACCTCCCCCTCCACTTGCTACTCCCCAGAATCCTACCATCTCTCAGGCAGCATGGGAACCTCAGGCTTTTCAAGGGGACAATAGATATCCTGAACATGTAGAAATTGAGTGAGGTAACTAAACCTTCCCCAAGGAGACATCCCCAAAGCCAGAACAGAAGCATTACTCTTTAGGATCAATCAATCAACCACATTTTCTAAAAATGTTGGATAACAGTAGACATTTTGACAAGGTTTCCAACACTGGGGACTTTTGCAATAATCTGTTTATTTCACAAATCGGTCCCCACTTGAGTCTATCATCCACTTATCTACCAAAGTGATCTTCCATCTCACCATGTCATCCCTCAGTTCAATAAACTCCAGTGGCTCCCAGGTATGTCCAGGATTGTATACAAAGTCCTCTACTTGGTATTCAAAGCCCCTCCTAACCTGTGCCCCTCCCCCCAACCTTTCTGATCTTTCCACATACTCTGTGATTCCACGACACTGACCTCTTTGCTGTTCCTCACACATGACGCTCCATCTCCCAACTCCAGGAATTTGTATTGGCTGTTCCCCATACCTGGAATGCTCTCCCTCCTTATCTCCAACTCCTGGTTTCCATCAAATCCCAGCTAAAATTCCCTTATCTACAAGAAGACTTCCCCAACCCCCCTTTAAAGCTAGCACCTTCCCTCTGTTGATTATCTCCAACTCATCTTATTTGTACCATGCTTGTATTTAATCTTTTGCCTGTTGGCTCCCCGATTAGACTGTAAGCTTCATGACGGCATAGACTGTCTTTTGTCTTTCTTTGTATCTCTAGCATTTAGCACAGTGCCTGGCATATTGTAGGCCAGTAAATGTTTATTGAATGATTGGTCTACTAGTTGTTGGAGATACAAAGAAAAAGCAAAACATGCCCGCCTCTTAAGGAGTTTATATTCTGCTGAAGAGCCAATATAGGCATATTGTGTGTGAATACATATACATATGTATATATATATATATATATATATATATATACACACACACACATGTGTATACATATATACATGTGTGTGTAATCTGTGCATATCTATAAATTATTTGTACATATGTATTGGTGTGCATATAAATATGTTTAAGTTATATGATATATATTACATATTTTACACAGACATATAATTCTCCCTCCATCGATGCTAATCCAAATGTTCACCATGTTTGGCAGGCAACAAGGTATACGAGGTAGGCCACAAGCATTTGTTAAATGCTTACTATATTTCAGACACTGTGCTAAGCACTACAGCTGAAAATAACCAGCAAAAAAAGGCTCTGTCTTCTATGAGCTTACAGTACATTCTAATAAGGGAAGACAACATATAGCTGGGGTGGTGAACAGAAGGAGAGTGGGTGAAGGTGGTGAGGTCCAGAGAGAGGGACAGCCAAGAAGGAAATGAAGCATGGCCAGATTGGGCCCATCCCCAAAATGGTGGCCTCAAGAAGGAGCTCTTTAATGGGGGAAGGGGCTGGTATTCTACAGAAACATTCTAAAGAAAGACTGGGATTCTAAGGGAAGTTTCAGGACGGAAAGACAACTGAGATATGGTGGCAATGTCCAAGAGAGTAAGAAGCACTGCTAGGGAGGAATTTCTCACTTGTGGATTCCCTCAGGTGAGGGAATATCTATAGGTCTCGCAGCTAGTAAATCCTGGGACTGAATTCCAAACCTGTCTTTCTCCTTCCGAGTCAGACACTCCATCCATTAAAGCACAGTGTGTACTACATAGTAGGTGCTTAATAAATGCTTATTGATTAGTTGGTTGATTAATGAGGCTGTACATATTACAGAACATCCAGCCAGAGAGAGAAAGAGAGAGAGAGGAAGGAAGGAAGGAAGGAAGGAAGGAAGGAAGGAAGGAAGGGAGGGAGGGAGGGAGGGAGGAAGCAAGGAAAGAAAGAAAGAAAGAAAGAAAGAAAGAAAGAAAGAAAGAAAGAAAGAAAGGAAGAAAGAAAGAAAGAAAGAAAGAAAGAAAAAGAAAGACAGAGACACTTGAATAGAAACATGAAATATTAACAAAGGTTTACTTCAATTATTTGATCTTCTTTGGGAACTCTCTTTTTGATAAAGAGTGGATTGGTTCAATGCTCACCTTCTTTTCACGATCATTCAACTGCCTCATTTATCTTTGCATGCATGGTGCAGGGCATATAGTAGGCAATTAATAAATGTTTGTTGATGGATAAATTAATAAGAGGTGATGCTTGTGTTGAGCCTTGAAGGAAGCTACAGTTTCATGGAGGTAGAGGAGAGGAGGATATACAGTCCAGTAACAGGATAACCAGTACTTACATCAGCACACCGAATTTTTGTTTTGTTTCTATGTATCCTGCTGCACCCTGCTGCGTCCCGGCTCAAACCAATATTTTTAATGCAAGCCATTATTATTTATTCCTTTGCTCACGTTTTTCAACTGAGGATATAATTCCAAATCAAGAAAGCAAATCTTGAGCAGAATAATTCACTATGAGTCAGCTAGAAGCTAAAATTTGTATGTGTTTCCAAAACAGGTTCCTTCATTCTAAGTATTCTTGAAGCAGCAAGTAGATGGGAAAATACTCCAAGAAACCTCCCCCTAAATCAGGTTTTAGGATCATGGGCCCATAGATTTGGAGTTGGAAGGTTCCTTAGAGGTAAAATGGACACAATCCCATTATTTTAAAGGTGAGGAGACTAAGACCCAGTGAACCTAACAGGAAGTGTTTGTGTCATTTTGATTGGAGGAAAGGCATATTTTTTGTGGTGTTTGTAGGAAATAGACAGATTGATGGTGCAGTGGAGAGAATGCTAGACCTGGAGTCAAGAAGATCTGAGTTTGAATCTACCTCAGACACTTACTAGCTATATGACCCAGTGCAAGTCACTTGATTTCCGCTTACTTCAGTTTCCTTATCTGCAAATTGACGATAATAATAGCATTACTTCCCAAAGCTGTTGTGAGGATAAAATGAAATGGGATTGTAACATACTTCACAAATATTAAAATATTGTATAATGGCTAGCTGTTATTATTACATGGAAATTGCAAGATTCTATCATCTGTATGCTCATAGTAAATATTTAATAATGTTTGTTTCATTCATTCATATAACTGGGAATTATTGGTCATCTATGGTCATTTGAAATTAAATTACCTGTTTACTCTTGTAGAAAAAAAAGAGAGTCTCTACTAGAGTCCTGATTTAATGCCTCATAAGGGCCTGGAGGTGATTGTAAGCTCTGGAAGACCATGCCAACATAACACAAGTTGTGATATGTCATACTATGCTAGAAAGGCTCTAAGTTAAGCCTGGTGATTTATTGTCCATGGGCCAACCTGGCTTAAGTTTAATAGGTCTTATTACCAAGTTGAATACATAGTCTACTTTGAATGTAATCAATTGGGAAGACTAATCTACTTATCCTACATATCAGGATGGTGTTCCAAAATTACTGGGGGTAGAGGAGTATCCGTAGTGACAAAATCATATCTCTTTCAAATGCTGGAGGATTGAATTAAGAGGTTCATCACCCGTACATGAGCCATTAGGTGGTAGCTTCTTTTGCCACATCACTCTCTGGATTTAGAGTCTGAAGATACGAGTTCAAATCCCAACTCTACCTTCAGATAGATCTTACTGCTTTTTGCCATCATTCCAGTCTTAACTAGGTCTTAGGAAAAAGGACTGGTTTACTTTCTGATGGAAAAGACAAACAAACAATCACACCGTGAAACTCATTAGAGGTGGATGTCAGTTGGTATTTCTTCTCAAGCTCAGCTTATGCTCATTCATAATAAAGTAACAGTGACTAGAAAGTTTGAGAGTTTAAAGGTATGTGCAAAAGAGATTATTGAGCCAGTTATTAAGGAGTCATGGAAGAGTTCTCCTGTTTCTCCTCCTCTTCCTCCTTCTCCTCCTCCTCTTTTTTCTTCCTCTTCCTCTCCTCCTCATTCTCCTCCTTTTCCTCCTCCTCTTTCCTCCTTTTTGCAGGAAAGAGTCAGGTAGGTGATGCAGTGGATAGAATGCTAGCCCTGCTATGAGGAAGATCTGAATTTTAATCCTACCTCAGACACTAACTGTATGACACTGGGCAAGTCTTTTAACTTCTTTCTTCAGTTTTCTTATCTGTGACATAGGGGTGAGAATAGTAATAATAAAATTCTTCTTCCTCTTCTTTTTCTTGTTCTCCTTTTCTTCCCCTTTATTTCAGTGCTTCAGTGGATTTGTGATCTCATCGACATGGTTACTTCCTCCAATAAAGCCAATCCCGAGCCACTGATTCTTTCCATAAATTGTGCTAGTAGTGGTGTGTTTTTCCTTTGTTTTCTAAGAGGAGCATGACATCAGCGAAATGATGACATTACTTGCAGTTGACTTTGATTTGAGGGAGGGAGGGCTATGCAGGGTCACCAGCCTCACTTTCTCCTCCAGAGCCATCTGTGTCCAGTGGCTAGATATTCATCAGGAAACTGGAGATGCCCCAGGATCCATAAGTTAATCACTCAATCAAAATTTATCAAGAGGTTACTATATGTCAAGACCTGTGCAAAACTCTTGGGATACACACATACACACACACACACACACACACACACTCACTCACTCACTCACTCACACACATACTGTTCTTGCCTTCAAGGAGCTTGCGTTCAAATTGGAAGATAAAATGCAAATAATCATGTACATAGAAGACATATACAGAAAAATGGAAGATATCTCAGAGGGGACAGCTAGGTGGCACAGTAGAGTGATGGGCCGGGAGTCAGAAAGACATTAGTTCAAATTTGACCTCAGATAATAGCTGCGTGACCCTGGGCGAGTCACTTCACCCTGTTTGCCTCAGTTTCCTCATCCAAAAAATGAGTTGGAGAATGAAATGGCAAACCACTCTAGAAAACCTCAAGCGGAGTCATGAAGTGTCTGACACAATTTAAACAACTACAGTGACAATCTCAAAGGGGAAGTACTAGCAGAAAGGGGGACACAGAAAAGTCTTCCTGTCAAACTCAAGTGGTGGTAATTAAGATCCTTTTCAGTTCTTGGCCAGGCCCTTCCATTCACTAATCTTCTGGAAGGAGCTCACATATTCCAGTGCCTCATCATGACATGAATCAATCCCAGGCTCCTCAAGATCATGCCAACAGACTCCAAGCTCTGGCAGCTTCTCCAATACTGGAAATTCTTTGTCTGCGGTCCTGGCAACAGATTGTTCTTACTTTCTGAGGACCAGACCAGGATTGAGGGCTACATCAGGGAGATGCATTATTTGGCGCAAGCCATATATGAAATGAATGAAAAATAGAAAGTAGCCTTCAATCCTGGGCAATTCCTTTCTCTATCTTAAATTATAGTGAGAGAGAGGGATAAGAATCACATTTTTAGTCTATCTACAAACATCAAATTAATTTTTTTAAATAAAAAATGAACATGTCTTAACAGCATGCTCTTGATAAAGAATGGATCTAGGATCTATAGGAAGAAAGGTGGTGTTGGGGTGGCTAGCTGGTGCAATGAATAGAGCACTGGCCCTGGAGTCAGGAGGACCTGAGTTCAAATGGTCTCAGACACTTAACACAAAAAACTAGCCGTGTGACCTTGGGCAAGTCACTTAACCCCAATTGTCCTACCTTCCACTCACCAAGAAAAAAAAGCAAAAAAAAAAAAAAAAAAAAGGTGGTGTTTTTGTCTCTTCCCCAGCATGGTGTAGTGGATAGAAATTTGGACTTAGAGTCAGGAAGAGCTGAATTCAAGTCCTGCCACAGATACTACATGACCCTGGACTACTTAATCTTGCTGGGTCTTACTTTTCTTATCTGTAAAATGAGGAGGTTGTAATCAATGGCCTGGAAAGTCCCTTTTAAAAGAGGTTGCTAGATGGCTCAGTAGATAAAGTGCTGGGCCTAGAATCAAGAAGACCTGAGTTCCAGTCTGGCCTCACATACTTACTATGTGACCCCGGGCAAGTCACTCGACCCTGTTTGCCTCAGTTTTATCATCTGTGAAATGAGTTGGAGAAGGAAATGACAAACCATGCTGGCACTTTTGCCAAGAAACCCCAAATGGAGCCATGAAGAGTCAGCCATGACTGAAAAACCACTGAACGAGAATAACTAAGAGAGAGAAGATGTGTGTAGGGTGCGATTTGTACCCTCAAATGGTGTACCCACGTTGATGAAATAAGGGATCCATCAAAGCCTTAAAGAGGGTGAGACAGCCTCCTGGATCATGAAAAACAGCTGCAATCCCATGGTTAATTCAGGCCACAGAGGAGTCTTTTGCTGAACTGTCCATACAGACATGACTAAAATAATCTGGCCTTTAGCATTCAATCTGGCCTTACACCCTATCCCTGCCATTTCAGTGAATTGTGTGCCTGCTCTGTTGCATGAAATACCTTCATGCTGGGGTTATTATGAAATTAAATTAGAATTGTGCCAATATATGAGCTAAAACTGCTACAGGAAAAGCCATAAAATCTTTAGCATGTGTACATGCATAAATACAACGTAGTAATCTCAGGGCTGCAGATGGATGTAAGATGTTGTCAGGTAGCACATTAAAATTGTACTAGCAATTAGGCCGTGAAGGTCTGGGAATGCTAAGTTGATTCTGCCACATTTTACACCATCCTAAACCAGTTGCTATAGAATATGGGTTTCTGTAGCTTGTGTCAGGGTCCCTATTCTCAAACACTGGTACATCTGTGAGGGCAGGGAAGAAGACAGGGAGGATTGAAAGGGGTTTTCCAGGACACAGCTGTGCCTTACCTTGTAACTGACCCTTGTTCTCCAACTCCTATGAGCCCAAGAACCCAAGCAGCTTACTGCATGACCTGATACACAAGACTTCTGAAACCCTTTATCGTCTGGCCCCCTCCTACCTTACCATCTTGTCTTCTTACGATTTACTTTCTTCTACATACTATACAATGCAATTATATTGGCTGCTTACCTTCCCACATATGTATCAGGGCTATGCCAGGCTTCCGCTGCAGCTTGACCTGGTTCTCCATTATTAAATTTTCAGTGTGGGCATTTACACCTTGGAAATCAGCAATGCTACAAATCAGGGTTGGATTTGTTGTTTTGTTGATTGTCTAAGCTTAAGAATGTTATTGGCAAAACAATAATAATTCAGATGAAATTTAAAAGTGTGTCACATGTACATTTTATTCCAGAGTCAGTCATTAAACATTTCCCAGCATGCTCCTGCATGTGACCCTCCATTTCCCCACTGCATACATTTTCACTGACCATTCCCCATGCCTGACATCTTCTCCTTCTTCTTACTACTAGTTTTCCTTCTAAACTCAGCTTCTGCAGGAGGCCTTTCTTGGTTCTCCCCAGCTGCTAGTACCTTCCCTCTAAGACAGTGGTTCTCAACCTTCCTAATGCCATGACCCTTTAATACTCGTATGCGGGCGTATCTGCATGTGGACGGACCCATCTGGAGACAGATAGAGTAGCAGTGTCTCAGTTCCTAAGACCATCGGATATATGTGTTTCTGATGGTCTTAGGCGACCCCTGTGACCCCTGTGAAAGGGTCGTTTGACCCCCAAAGGGGTCACAATCCACAGGTTGAGAACCACTGCTCTAAGATTACTTTCCATTTACACTGTACCTACATTGACTGTATATATTACTTGCATATTGTCCTTCCCATGAGAATATAAGCTCCATGAAGGGAGATATAATTTGAACTTTTTTTTGGTATCCTCAGTTCTTAACCCAGTGCTTGGCACAAATTAAATGCTTCCTAAATCCCTATTGACTTGTTAATTGAGTAGAGAAGTTCAGAAATGGGGGGGGAGGGGAGTGAAAGGAGAAGTGTGCAACTTTCGGGGAGGTCTACAATATTTTTCCCCGTAGATCACCACCAGCTGCCTCAACCACAAAATGGAATAAATATGTGAAAGTTAATATAGAAAACCTGATGGGCCAGGTTCTAGGCTAATTAATAGCTGGAGACAGTGTAGTATACTGGACAGAGCTCCCCACTTGGGATAAAAATGCCTAGGTACAAAGGAAAATGCCCTGAATCTAGAATCAGAAGGGTGGCAAGGAGGCATAGTATATACATTGCTGCACCTGGAGTCAGAAAGATTCATCTTCATGAGTTCAAGTGGAGCCTCTGACATTTAATAGCTGTGTGACTCTGGGCAAGTCATTTAACCCCATTTACCTCATCTATAAAGTGAGCTGGACAAGGAAATGGCAAACCACTCCAGTGTCTTTGCCAAGAAAACCTGAAATGGGGTCATGGAGTGTTGGACTTGTCTGAAAAATGGCTGAACAACAAAAATTCAGAAGACCTGTGTTCACATCCTGCCTGGAACACTTTTCTGTTTGACTTTGGAAAGTCATCTAACCTTCTCTTCCTAATTTCTTCCTCTAATAAAAATTAAGACTGGTGGCCTCAAAGGCTCCTTCCAGTTCTACAGTCACTTAATCTTTCTATTTCTCTGTTTCTTCATCTATAAAATAAAGAAATTGGACAAGATGGCCATTGTGCCTTTTTTCGAGTGGACCTCACAACCCCACATGATCACACTAAGCAGTTCCTCAGTTAAGATTATTTCTTAGGGTTTCATAGATGTCTAACAGGGTCTCAAGGATTTTTGACAATGCAGGGGAACTGAGAAGGATTTGAGAGGAAAAGAAGAAAAGGGAACTTTGTCAGAGGGAAAAAAAAAAGGAGAAAGCACATTCTTTCACCAAATTTATGGAAGTGAGAAATGCCTTTTCTAAAATATAGGTAAGGAATCACAAAACTCTGAAACTAGAAAAGACCTCAGTTGCTATCTAAATCCAGCCCATACCTGGCCAGTAGTCATCTAGTCCCTGCCCAAACACTTCCAATGAGTAAGAACTCACTTCCTGTCCAGGGTTACCATTCTGCTTTTAAACAACTTTCTTCTTTACAAAGATATTCCTTACTGAAATCTGCCTGTTTTTTGTTTTTTGTTTTTTGTTTTTTAATGACTGGGTCCCCATATCTTGCAAAAAGTGGAGGTACAAGGATTACTCATGGGCATGGTCCCAGTCTGAGAAGCACAGAAGCTTTGACCTCCACCGGTTCCATTACGGATCAGTCCTCCACTCTTTAGACAACTTGATGGTCTCCTGTTCTGAAGACAGTATTATATCAACATCAGATTTAGTGTGGACACCTACATAGTAGCGACACACCAGTTTGGAAGTCCTGAGCTCCAGAGATCCACCAGCCTCACCCACCACCCAATACCATGGACACCATGCCTGGCCCAAATTTGTTGCTTTGTACCTTCTACTCAAGATCTTGGTTCTGCCCTCTGAAAGAGGAGTAGTCCATCGTCCACATTCTATCTCCATAACTTCCCCAAACAAAACATTTCTCCCTGTCCCATTACTTTTCTGGAGGTGTTGTCTTCCCCTGTTAGAATGTAAGCTCCTTGAGGACAAGAGCTGTCTTTTCTGTTGTTTTGTATTCCCAATGCAATGCAGAGAGCTTGGAACATATGATCTGGAATAAGATATATTTTTGCATATTAATCCTTAAAAGCCAGAGCTGCCCTACCTTCAGATCAGATTGGAGACTTCATGTATCTCATATTTTTACCTATGTGTGTATATGGCTTCTCCCCCACTAGAAGGGAAGTTCCTTGAGGGCAGGGACTATTTTTACTTTACTAAGAGCTCAGCTCTTAGCATAGTGCTTAGTATTTAATAAATGCTTGTTAATTATTGGTTGATTGATTGATTGATTGATGAGTCCCTGTTCCCTGGCATAAAAAATAAATTTAAACCACCAGAAGGGAGCAAGCAAAAGAGGTCAGTGTTTGTTAAGCTGAATTGAAGAATGAAAAAGAAAATCACTTATCAAACTTTCTACGCCTGAACTACAGCTTAACTGTAATTTTTACAATAGACCTGAGAGGGAGAGAGAGGGTTTGTTCCAGATGATTCAGTGGCTGCCGTTCTTAGACTGTGTTAGAGGCAGCGAATTATGTTTGGGGAAAGAGGGTGAATCTCAAGCATGCGGACGCACATAAATGGAGAATATAAATAAACTTCTAAAAAGAAATTCCAGCGATCAAGGGGATCATAGAGATGCTCCTTGTCTTGGGAACCATTGCAAACTCTCTGGTTATCATGTCCTCAAATTCATCCCCAAAGAATAAGTGATCTCCAACCCCAAGGAGAAGACTAGTTGGAAGGAAGGAAGAGAGGAGAGGAAGGGAGGAGAGGGAGGAAGGAAGGAAGGAAGGAAGGAAGGAAGGAAGGAAGGAAGGAAGGAAGGAAGGAAAGAAGGAGGGAAGGAAGGAAGGAGGGAAAGAAGGAAGGAAGGGAAGGAGGGAAGGAGGGAAGGAAGGAGGGAAGGAAGGAAGGAGTGAAAGAAGGAAGGAAGAGAGGGAGGAAGGGAGGAAGGAAAGAAAGGAGGGATGGAGGAATGAAGAGAGGGACAGAGGGAGGAAGGAAGGATTTATTAAGTGCCTACTTTGTCATTCCAGGTATTGTGCTAAGTGCTTTATGAATTTTACCTCCTATGATCCTTGCAACAATCCTGGGAAGCAGATGCTCTTATTATCCCTGTTTCACAGTTGAGGAAAATGAGGCAGAGTTTAAATGACATATCCTGGGCCACACAGTTAGTTAATGTCTGAGGCTGGCTTTGAATCCAGATCTTCCTGCCCCTGCCTCTTGTCTCCCAGGTGGCTCTTGAATGAATGAATGAATGAATGAATGAGTGAATGAATGAATGAATGAATGAACAAATTAACTAAATAGTAGGTTTTAAGCATTGCCTATGTGCCAAGCTCTGCACTATGCATTGGGGATACCAAAGCAACAGCAAAGAAAGCCTTTGTCCTCAAGGAGCTTACATTCTAATAGGGCAAGACAACACCTATAGAAAAGTAAGCACCAGGGAGAAATGTCTTATTTGGGGAAATTATGGAGATAGAAAATGGAGCCATAGGAAACTGCGCTGGCCCTTCTTTTCCAGGAGTAATAATAGAGTTAGTTTAATTATGGTTCTCAACCATTAAGGTGCTAGGGGACTGAAGGTATGTGCTGTGGGTGGCATGGTAGGTATAGAAGTGTAAAATGAATGAATCTGGGGCCATCCTGGCTAGAGAGCAGAGGAAGCTGGGGGCAGGAACAGATTTATGATCCTTATTCTGAAGGGGGAGAGAAATGTTGGTTTGTTATGCATTTATGTGGTATGGTCTCTTGTAAAGGACAACACAATCATTTTTATTCATTGTAGATGGTATTATTTCCATCTTAATACCGTGAGCAACAATGGTCAGACATGTAAGATGGATAGAACGAGTATAATGGGGCCATAAATCTGTTCGGACTTTTAAGTCTAATGCTTTTACTTTATGACAGCTCTTTGTAAGGTGGAGTTGGGGTGTAGATTATCAGTGTAAAGGATTTAAAGTTTGGCTATCTCCTCTCAGAAGCCCGACATTTAAAAATATAGAGGCTCAGCACTAATAAAATGGGATTGCACATTTAAGGAGAAAGGCTAGGCTATCTTCATTTCTATGAATTTCCTTCTGGTATGGCAATCAGTCGTTACTCTTATAGCATCAAATCAAGGCAAGTCAAGAAGCTTTTCTTAAGCACTTACTTATTGTCTGCCAGGTATCCTGGGAACCCAGATAAAAGCAGAAAGCAGGATAGTCCCTGACCTCAAGGAGTTTATATTCTAAGACATCAGGTAAAAGGGAGCTAAAAACAGATGGGAATATGGAATAAAGTAATTACCCACAAAAGGGAAGGGATGTGTTAGATAGAGCCCAAACAATAAGGAATGGAATGAAATACTTTTGCTTGCTAGAAAGGTCATCATAGATAGAATACTGGACTTGGAATCAGAGAATCATACCTTGAGAGCTAGAAATAAATTTCAGAGGTCAAACTCTTCATTTTATAAAAAAAGGAAACTGAGGCCCAGGGAGGTTTAAAAAACAACTTGCCCAAGGTCACATAGGTAGTCATAATCAAAAGTGGGATTTGAACCCACGTCCTCTGACTCTGGAGGCATCCCAAAAGATCTTGGACGTGAATTCTGACTCCAATATGTATTAGTTGTATAACCGTGGGCAAGTAACTTAACCTCCCATCTTTTCATCTCTAAAGTAAGTATGATGATTTGTGTACTACCTGTCTAATGTGGTTATCATGACAAAAGTGCTTTGTAAATCTTAATTACTATGGGAATGGCATCATATTGTATTAGAATAGGGCAAGTACTGGTATTGGGGTCAGAAAACCTAAGTGAAAATCCCTCCTTTGCCAGTTACTACCCATGGGTAATTTACATAATTAAATTCATTCCAACAAACATTGATCAAACCCTTATTAAGCACAAGGCACTATTCTAGACACTGGGAATATCAAAAAAGCAGCCCTCCCTCAAAGGACTTATATCCCACTTAACTACTCTGGGCTTCATTTGTCCAAATGAGAGGACTGGACTCAGGTGTCCTTATTTCAATTTTCAATCTATGAAACAAATGCTTGGGGAGACTTTTCCTGCAGTCACAGGCCTTAAAGTGTATCCTCTCTATAGTCTCCAGAAGGTGTTTTAAGAGTTTTTCACTATCCCTGATAGATAACTTCACCCAACCTATTTAAAAAGACAAAATGGATCTATAGCAGATTTAATTCTATTGTACTTAGAGTAGATTAAAATATTCACCAAAAAAAAACCCCAACAACAAAAATTCTGCTCTTGGTGCATCCTCCTGCATGGACTTCAACCTCTGGACATTCGAGAACTCTGCCCCATTTGGGAATACTCAAGCCTTGCCTGGAAGTCCCATGTTCATCTGCTTGCAAGGAGAGTGAACATATATTACATCCTGGCACACCATAAGTAATTATTAGGCACTATGTTAAGTGCTTTACAAATATTGTCTTATTTTTTTATCTTCACAGCATCCTGGGAGATAGGTACAATTATTATCCCTATCTTAAAGAGCAGTAAATTGAGATAGAGATTAAGTGACTTGCGCAAGGTCACCTAGCAAGTACATGAGGGTAGATTTGAATTTAGCTCTTCTGACTCCAGGCCCAGTGTTCTGTATACGGCGCCATCTAGCTTTGTTGTGTCATGTAATTTATAATTATCTAAGGGAGCCTCATCAGTACCAAATCTGTCCATCCAACCTTGCTCCTTCAGGACCTTCCATGGGTGTATGGTAGTCTCAGTGATGGGTCCTGAATTATAGGATTATAGACTGAGATCTGAAGTTATGTAGTCCAACTCATGTTGCAAATAAGGAAACTGAGACCTAGAAAATTTAAGCAGTGTGACCAAACTCACTCATGTAGTGAGTGACAGATTGGATTTTAACTAGATCCTCTGATTATAAGGCAGCGAGGTGGTGCCACAGTGCACGGAATTCCAGGCCTGGAGTCAGGAAGACTCCTCTTTGTGAGTTCAAATCCAGCTTCAGACACTTACTAGTTGTATGACCCTGGCCAAGTCATTTAACCCTGTTAGCCTCAGTTTCCTCATCTGTAAAATGAGCTGGAAAAGGAAATAGCAAATCACCCCTAGTATTTTAGCTAAAAAAAAAAACCCAAATGGGATCATGAAGAATTAGATATGAACAAAATGACTATATATATATATATATGTATATATATATATATATATATATATATATATCTGACTATAAGTGTAGTGCATTTTTACAGATGAGAAACTCAAACTCAACAATCTTAAAGGACATGACCAAGTTCACACATCCAATGAACAACTGAGAGATACATAGGTAGCAGAGTTCTTATCTTGGAGTCAAGAAGATCTGAGTTCAAATTATGACTCAGACACTTATTATTTCTTTGGGTTTGCCAATTCATTTAACCTTTCTCAGCCTCAGTTTCTTCAGCTATAAAATGGACACAATAATAGCATCTATCTCCGAGGGTTATTTTGAGGATTAAGTGATATGATGTAAGTGAAGGGTTTTACAAGCCTTAGCTGTAGGTTCCTAAAGTGCAATACCACCCCCGGGGAGCACTAGAATGTTCCAGGGGGTCAGTAGTAGTCTTGGGTGCAATGGGGAGGGGCATTGAATAAAAACAAGGGGGCAGTGGAAACATAAGGGAAGAAGAGAAGAAAATTTTGAAAACTGTTCATAATCTGTTTCAACTGTTATGTAACAGAATTAAAGTTGTAGTGTTTACATTATTTTCCAAATAAACACACAAAATGCAAGTTATAACCAATCAGTGGCCAAGTCTGCCAACAGGTCTTAACAAGCAAGTGTTAGCAGGCAAGCATGTTGTGCATTGTCTGGAACTCCAGCATGTATTGGTAGGAATATGTACATGTAATGACTTGTTTATGATACAATACTATATGGCTACATGATGTAATATTGCATCATGAAAATTTCAGTGTAGGAAAAAACCAACAAATTTATAAAAAATTATTAAATTTAAGATTTGTCATTTTAAAAAATACATCTCATACTTTTTAAATGATGCAAATCTAATTTAAAGGGTTAAAGAAAATTGATTTCCATGGGGAATGCTGAATAATTTTTTTTAAAAGGACGTGGTAAGCCAAATAAGTTTGCGAACCTCTGCCTTAGACCATATATAAATAAACTAGCTATTTGGACCTTGGTTCTCTGATTCCAAACCCATCACCCTTTCTACCATACATAAGATGAAGACAAATTGACTATTCTTGAACTATTCTCTAGTGAAGAGAGGCTTGCAGAAAACTTTACACATATTGCCTGAATCAAACCTCACAATAACCCTGTAAAACAGGTACCGTGATTGTTGTTATCTCTGTTTTTAAGACAAAGGTGAAACTTGCAGTGGTTAAATGACTTGCATGTGTCAAAAGTCAGGATCTGAATTTAGATCTCTCCTGATTCTGGGTCTAAGAGTAGAGTCTTGATTATGAAGTAATCTGACCTCAAAATGGATTACTTTTGATCTACCATAACTGTTTACTTAGAGAGGTACCCAAACCAAGCCTTCCCAGGGTAACCTAGGGAATTATCTTCAGCTACATGATCTTTCCCTTTCTCAATCAAAAACAGGAGCCCATAACACTTTCTAAAAGCAAGGAAACTGAAGGGAGAAAAGGAAGCAGACAGACATTGCCGGGAAGCCCATAGCTAGAATTCTCCTAAGCCTAAAGGGGAATCCTGGGCTGCTGGAGCCCAAAACTCATGCTGAATATTGATTTTCTTTAAGGACGTCAATCATCACTTATGAAACAGCAGAGTCAGGCAATCTTGGGAATGTGGCAGAAATGGCTTTTGCTTGTAAGTCGTGAAATGCTAAAAGAGAATAAATGTTTAACTGTAAACATTTGTACTGTGCAGGTGGAGAACATAGATTGTCTGTGTATACACAGACATTATGTCTTGTAGCATCATAAATAAGGAGGCACCCACCAGCTCTGGCACCTACCAACCTAGTAGGGTGGTAACCGTGATATTTGTTTGTTCGAATGCATCACCGTGAAATTCAGGGCTTTCTCTGCAACATTCTTTACTGATATTATATTCAAAGACAAGAAAGGGGGTGGTGCTCACTGGATGGAAAGCCAGCCTTGGTGTCAGGGAGATATGGGCTTAGAAAGACTTTCTGGCCTTGTGAACCCTGGCAAATTATTTAACATTTTGGGGCCCCCAGCCGACATTCCAATACTATCTAAGTTTCAGAACCAATGAGGATTTCTCTTCCGCCATTGAAATCTTGGTCTCTCTTTTTCTGTCTCTCAGTAGGAAGCTAGGTGATGCTGTGAATAGAGCTCTGGGATTGTCACTCAGGAAGTTTGTTGTTATTCAGTCATGTCTGACTCTTTATCCACTATGCTACTTACTTGCCCTTATTATGATTATTCCCAAGAAATTCTGTTTAGGGTCAAAGTATTATGAAAGAAGTATTGTATACATGAATTAGTGTCTTTCACACATTCAACATTCTGACCAAATCATTTACCTTGCAATCCCTTAAGCATCACAGTCCATCTCCTGCCTCAATGCCTTTGCCTCCCTCCCCCCATGTCTTGTATGTCCTCTCTCCTTACCCTGTCTCTTATATCTACCTACCTTGATTCGAAGTTTCCTGAGGGGGTGGCTAGATGGTGCAGTGAATAGAGCACTGGCCCTGGAGTCAGGGAGGACCTGAATTCAAATTTGGCCTCAGACACTTAACACAAAAAACTAGCTATTTGACCTTGGTCAAGTCACTTAACCCCAATTCCCCTACCTTACCCCCTCCAAAGTTTCCTCAGATACCACCTCCTGCCTTTCTTAATACCCCCCACAGTTTCTTGGTATATATTTTGTATTTAGTATATCAACCTTCTCCCCCCAATAGAATATAAGCCCCTCCAAAGTGAGGACAGTTTTGTTTTTGCCTTTGTACATCCAGTACCTAGTCTTGGTAAATAAATCTTTATTTAAAGGCTGAAATACATTTCTTAGACTAGAAAGAATGCTAAGTATAAAGAATGAGATGTATAAATGCAGTTACACCTATATGGCATGGATATGACAGCAGCCAAGATTATTAAAGACAAGCCAAGAAGTGGCTAGAATTAATGGGAGATTTTCAAAAATAGGTGTGAGGCTGAGATTTGATGGCCCAATTTCAATTCAGTGGCATTTCATTTTGATGTTTGTTGTATCTCCAAAAACGAAGTAGCTTATTCTTCCACTTTGGTCCCGTCTGCTTCACCATGTTGAGAAGTGGCCTCTGCCACCCTCATCATTAGAACTCTTGCCCACAGATCATGTTATGTTTCCACAGAATAAACTTGAGTGTTTATTTTGAAAGCCTGGAATCCAGCATTTTCACCCCACTCTTAATGCCAAGTTCAGCTTTCCTCCATAGAACCAATTTTCCCTGGGAACTTTACCCCCTCTAAATGAGTTTTCCTTAATGTAGATATGAAAACCTAACACCCTCATTAAACAGGAGTCTAAATGAGCACAATGGACTTGTGGCCTCGGTCTTTTCATTCCATGTTAGTAGCTCCTACTCCCAGTCCACATTGGGATAAGATGCCTGCCTCACTCAACAAGAATCCTCCTATTAATCTGAACTGTGAGGCGGAAAGAACAATTTGTAGCTTCAGTGGAAAGTGAAGTCCTGAGCAAAATCCAAATGGGGCAAACTCCATTTCAAGGAAACATGGAACATTCCCTAAGGTGCTTCCTTCAGGCAAGGGAGCTAGGCAGACAGTCTATGTTGATATCAACACAATTTTTGGTATAGGTGACATCAACACAGTATTCAGTACAAATATTTATGTGAGGATGGGATGGTTTGGATTTTGTTTTCCAAAGGAATGTAGGGCTAGTCTTCCATGATGGTGGTGGAGTTTAATTTAATGAAGCATTTTAACAGAGCCCTTGTTCTCCTAACTCATTTCTGTCTTCATGTCTTTGGCTTCCTCTAAGATTCAGCTCAAATCCCACCTTCTGTAGGAAGCCTTTCCCAGTCTTTCTAGATGTTAATGTCATCCCCTTTCAGATCACCTTCCATCTACTATAAACATAAATATATCTATATATATACATAGATACACATAGATACATATTGTATATAGATATACTATACTATATAATAGATATATAAATATATACTATGTATTAAAAACTAGACACAGAGTAGATATGTATTATGTTATAATTATTATATATTATATATATTATATATTATATACATTATATACTAGCTACCAAATATATAAATACATATGTATTTATGCATATGTATATACATATGTGTAGCGCCAATGCAATATTCACAGCACCAATGGTAACTATGAATATGCTGGCACAGTTCTGAATTACAAAATATAACATATTCTCCATATAGAAGACAGAAGCAAAACATTTATTGAAACACCAGAAAGCCAAATCTCAACACCAGGAAACCAAATCCATCATAGCAACAAAAAAATTAATACACCATAGCACAGCAGGGAGCCACACCATCCTTTAGTCTTCTGACAAACACTCACAAGCCTGTTTCCTTGGGTGCTTCCTCTGCTCCCTCCAGCTCTAACTAGGCTTACTCCCAGATTCCTGTGGGCTCTGCTCCACCTTTCAGTAAGCT
>CM053587.1:322736350-322783850 GCA_028646515.1 Pseudochirops corinnae | reverse complement strand
CTAGCATGGTTGTTGGGAGAGACAAATGAGATAATGTATGTTAGGTGCCCTGACAACTTTAATTCAGCAAGCAATTATTAATTGCTTACGGAGCTTATATTCCATTGTAGGGAAATGGGAGGGAGAATATTAACAACTAAGGGGTCCAGGAAAGGGTTCATGTAGGAGGTACTCTTGAGCCGAGACTGGAAGCCAGCTAGGCATTTTAAAAGATGGAGATGAGGAGGGAGAACATTTCATACATGGTGGACATCCCATGCACCTCCTTAGAAGGAGATGGAACATCATGTATAGGAGAGTTCACCTAAATGGTTTTGGTAGAACACAAAGTATGATTGAAAAAATAACTTAAAATCAGCCTGGAAAGATAAGTTGAACAAGATCAAAAAGGGTTTTAAGTGCCAAGCAAAGGAATGTGGTTTTTATCTTGGAAGTAATAGGGAGCCGCTGAAGCTTCTTAATGAGAGAGTGGCACAGTGAGATCTATGCTTTAAGGATTATAATTCAGCATCTTTGCAGAGGTTGTATTAGAGAGGATAAAGTCCATTAGGCTATTGCAATAGTCCGGGTGGACAGTGTGAGGTTTTGAATTTGAGTAACAATCATGGGAATGAAAGGAGGGGAATGGATATGAGAGATATTTTGCAGATACAACTGGCAGGATTTGTCAATTGATTGGATAAAAGGGATAGATGAGAGAAAAATTGAAGATAATGCCCAGCCTGCAAATCTAGGTGACTAGAAAGATGGTGCAAGAAACAGGGAAGTTAGGAAGAAGGCTGGGTTTCTGGAAAATGTAATGAGTTCCATTTTGGACAGTTCCTATAGGATAAGATTTTAAAAGAGTGAGGAGGGCTGAAAATGTAGATCAGCATAATGATAATTGAACTCTTGGGAACCAGTGACATCACCAAGATAGAGGTTGTAGAAGGAAGAACCTTCTTAGGACCCGGGACAGAGCCCTGGATTCCATTTATGTATTGAGGACAGGGCATCATGGATGCATGTCTTCAACAAAGAAGACTGAGAAGGAATTGTCCTACAGAAAGAAGGAGAATCAGTTAATGACAATGGTGATGGCACAGTGGACAAAGTGGACAAAGACTGTGCAAGAAGGGAGTTGCTGGTAATTTGGATAGAGCAATCTCAGTAAAATGGTTAGATTTGGAAAGCCAGATTACATTGGAGAGAACCAGTGTACACAATCTTTTGAGGGTTTTGTTAGGTTTTTGTTTGTTTTTCTCTATGAGCTTAACTGTGAAAAGAAGACTAAAATATAGGAACCCAGCTTACAGTGATAGCAGGGTCAAGTGAAGCTTGTTTTGTTTTGTTTCAAGGATGAGAGAATCTAGGTATATTTAGAATCAAGGAAAGAGACATTTTTTGTTTGTTTTTTTCCCCTCTTCCTTTCCGCCTTCTTTATTGCTAAGGGAGGGGAGGGAACTCAATACCCCATCAAGAGTCTGCTTCAAGCCCTAGAAAAACTGGCAACCTCATGTCTTATTAGATCTACACAGGGGGAAACCACACAGGGTAGCAACAGATCATGCCTCCTTAGTCAGAGGTGGGCTCTGTGACCACTTTGGCCAAAAGAAGGAATAGGGAAGTACCCCTGAGACTGGATGGCCATCCCTACTCTAAGTCTATGTTACTCTGATCCTGCGAAAATAGCCTGACCTAAATAGTGACTCAGATGGTTGGAATTACATATACTAGGGCAGATGGATGGAGAAGATATATCCGGTTCCTCTCAAATTACCTATGGTGGGCAACTCTCTACTCTTTTCTATCTAGGACAATCCTGTTTTGTATTAGAGAAAGTACAGATTTCATACTGAGTAGGAAATTGACCAAATCCAGGCAAAGATGCCCCATGATAGGCTGGGTACTTATCATCCATTGGAAGAAATCTCAGAATGCAGTGATGACATGATGCCTGCATTATCCTTGACTCTTATTCCCACTCTAACTGCCAGGTCTCCTGGCAAAAAGGTGGCAGGAAGACATGAGTTCAAATCCTACTTCAGACAATTACTAGTTATGTAAGTAATTCTGGGTAAGCCATTCTTGTCTGTCTCAATTTCCTCACCCATAAAATGAGGATGGAGGATGATAATAGTACCTATATCTCAGGGTTGTTGTAAGGATAAAAATGAGATGATATTTATAAAATACTTTGTAAATTTTAAAACACTATGTAAATGCTAGTTATTATTACTATTATTATCCTGACTTGAAGGTCATTACACTATCCACTATGACCCTCTGCTCTCTTCCAATATCGGTTTCTGCCTAGTGTCACATGAGGAATCTTTCACAGAGTTGATAAACATTTACATCAATTCAATACATTCAGTAAATATTCATTAAGTGTCTACTATGGGTCCGCACTGTGCTAAGCACTGGGGATACCAAAAAAAAAAAATGGTTCCTGCCCTCCAGGAACTTGCAATCTCATAGGAGAAGACAACACACAAAAGGAAGCTGAGTTAAAACCAAGCAGAACTTTGGATAAAAAGTGGAATAAGTTCAAACCCTGCCTTCAGTAAAGGAACACTTTGAGAACAATTAACTGCTCCACCCTCTAGCCCTCCAATCAAAGGGGAGAAGAGGCTGAATGGAATATAGAAAGGTGTTGAGTGTCCAAGGCTTGATTTAAAACATAGAGGTAATGAGATTAGAAGTGACCATCTCCTGCTGGGGGCCGAGGCACTGCCATCTTATTCCATGGAGTTGAAACCCTGCAGAGGAGTAAGGAGTACTTCAGGAACCAACCTCTGCAGTATCCATCAGAAAAGTTGTGAGGTACTGTGAATTAAAGCATAAAATCAGACAATATATGCAAATCCCTTCCCAAACTTCTCTATATAAATGTTAGCTCTTATTATTGTTAATTAAGGAATTTTTAATGAGTAGAGTCCTTTTGGATAGCTGGATGGATGGATGGATGGGTGGGTGGATGGATGGATGGATGGATGGGTGGGTGGATGGATGGATGGATGGATGGATGGATGGATGGGTGGGTGGATGGATGGATGGATGGATGGGGGATGGATGGATGGATAAATGGATGGATGGATGGATGGGTGCGTGGGTGGATGGAACACTTTTGAAAGTTCCATACCCTTTGGAGATACAAATACAAGAAAGCTAAATATCTCCTGACTTCAAAGATTTTATTTTTTCACAGAAGACAACATCTATAGGGAAGTAGGGATACCCCTATATATGACTCTAGTAGACTATAATCTTCTCTGATCAGTCTTTACCCATAGTATAAGAGAGAGAAGTCCCTGGGGTGGTGAGAGAGGAGGTGGGAGGGAGGGAGTAAGTTTGAGAAGGGAAGGTATGTGCAGTGTGCATCTGTGACATACAGAGATGGCCAGGAGGTGGCGTGGTGAGCCTGGGTTCCCGATAAACAGGATAAATACCCATCAGTCAGATGCTTGGGGTCCCAGGGGAGTAAAGCTGAAAACTGGAGTAGGCTGAATAGGGCATAAAGATGGCAGGGAGGCGATTAACTAGTGGAGACAGTTGTAGTAGCAAGAGATCTTTATTTAGAGGCAGAGTATCTGGGTTCCTAGCCTGCTTCTGTTACATAACAGCTATGTCACCTTGGGCAAAGCACAGCCTCTCTGGGTCCACTTTCCCATCTGTACAGTGAGATAATCCTCTAAGGTTCCTTCTGGCTTTATATAAATCCTTGATTTGTGCATGTTTTCTTAAAACAGGTCATATTTGTAAAGCTTTCACAACCCTGAGACATTGTAGCATCCAGTCCTCATATTTGCACTCACCTAGATTTTAAGTATCTAGGTGGCTCAGTGGATGGAACATCAGGCCTTGAGTTAGGAAGATTCATCTTGCTGAGTTCAAATCAGACACTTAGTAGCTATGTGACCCTCGACAAGTCACTTCACCCTGTTTACCTCAGTTTCCTCATCTGTCAAGTGAGCTGAAGAAGGAAATGGTAAACCACTCCAGCATCTTTTTTCCAAGAAAATCCCAAATAAGAGTCAGATAGTAGTGAAACAACTGAACAACAATAAAGATTCTGTTTCATGGCTGCTTAAAAGAGGTCCTGCTATAAAAACGTCCATACCCTTTCATCCAACAGTACATCACTAAGTCTGTGTCCTCAAAAGATCAAACAAATGGGAAAAGTTCACAAATATTTATAGCAGTTCTTTTTGTTGATAGCCAAAAATTGGAAATCGAGGGAATGTTCTTCAATTGGGAATGGCTGAACAAGTTGTGGTATATGAATGTAATGGAGTACTATTGTGCTGTGAGAAATAATGAGCAGGCAGACTTCAGAAAAACATGGAAAGATTTATATGAACTGATGCTGAGTGAGGGGAGCAGAACCAGAATATTGTACACAGTTACAGCCAAATTATTCAATGACTAACTTTGACAAACTTGACTCTTCTCAGCAATGCAAGGTTCTAAGACAACCCCAAAGGCTAATGATGCAAAATGCTGTCCACATCCAGAGAAAGAATTATGGAGTCTGAATGCTGATTGAAGCAAACTACTTGCTCTCTCTTTTGTTTTGTTTTGTTTTGTCTTTCTTGTGGTTTATTCCATTGGTTATAATTCTTCTTTATAGCATGACTGATGCAAAAATATGTTTAATATGAACGTATACATAGAGTCTATATCAGATTACATGCCTTCTTGAGGTAGGGGGAGGGGAGGGAAAAGGAGATCATTTAAAACTCAAAAGCTTGTGGAACTGAATGTTCTAAACTAAACTAACTAAAAATAAATAAATAAATTTATTCATTAAAAAGGGGGGGGGGGGTCCTGCTCTTGATGGCACTTGGTACCCAGATACTCTTTGAAGAGACAGAAAGAGATTAATTTCTTTCATTTGTCTCACAGAATGTCTTGCATTCTAGTGGCTCCCTGTTACCTCCAGAATCAAATTAAAACTCCTTATTTGGCATTTAAAGATCTTTACTGCCTGTCTTTCTCGGCTTTCTGGTCTCCTCACACATCACCTCACTTCATACGCTCTGGTACAGCTATACTGGCCTCCTTCCTATTCCTCATATGCACTGACTGTCCCTTCCTTGTGCTCCCTCCCCCATGCCCCCTCCATCATGCACCCTCCCCAATGTCTGGACCACTCCCCTTCTCAATCTCCCAGAATCCTGCTTCCTTAGAGACTCAGCTTAATCACTATACTACCTTTTGCAAGAGACTTCTCCCTATCTCCCTGACTGTTAGTATTTAGGAGGGGTTATTTAATTGATACAGGGAACCCGTGAAAAAGGAAATTCCCTTTATTACTGCATGTTGGCACACTATATGACATGTACAGTCTTAGAGAGTAGCCCAAATCACTGAGAAGATAAGTGACTTGCCCAGGGTCATACAGTCAGGACTTGAACCCACATCTTTCTAGCTCTGAGACCAGCTCTCTCCATTATACTACAGTTCCCTGAATTGCAGGAAGGGGGGGGCGGAGAAGAAAGATGAAAAGGAAAGGGAAGGGAAGGGAAGGGAAGGGGAAGGGGAAGGGGAAGGGGAAGGGAAAGGGGAAAGGGAGAGGAGAGGAGGGGAGAGGAGGGGAAGTAAGGTGAGGGGAGGTAAGGTGAGGCAAGGCAAGGGGGCTTTTTGTATTCTAGTTCGTGAATATGTTTGTTCCTCTTTGTAAATGAGCACTGGGTAGGAAAATCCGATGAACTAATGAATTGCTCAACAAGATAAGGGACCCTGGCTTTACCACCTCCTGGAATTGCATCCTTTATACATAGTGTCTAGATTAGGGATGGAGGCCTTGTTAGGAAAACTGTCAGACAGAAAAGCTGCTTAGATGTCACACTTGATCCCCATGGCCCTAAACCTTGGAGAGGCCTGTGGGCTTATGGTCCTGCAACCATCTGTCTGATAAGCCCCTCAAACCCAGAAACACAGTTTGCATCTGGTATACATGCAGCCCGGACGGCATCATATTTAATATTTGGTCCCTCACATAATTTTTTAACAGAATGAGCATCTCAACAGTCATGCAAAATGAGCTAACAACATAGAGGATTGTACTTTATATTAACAGGATGTAAGACAAACCTAACAATTAACATTCTGCCCAGATCTTCCCTCCATCAGTACCATATGACTGTAAGTGATTCAGGCATGAAACAAAATGCCTCTGTGACTGCAGGAGGGGAAGCAAAGTATGTGAACAGCATGTGTTAAACAGGAACACACTTTGTAGTTCTTCCAGCCTGTGCAGCTCGGGGAACTTCCTCTACTTTCCCTTCTGTCTTCCTTCCTTCAATTCCCAATGTTCCCCCTCCCCCCTACCAAATCTGGCACTCCCCCACTCTACAGGCAGGCATCAATTAAGGAAGAATGTCAGGAAGGTTGCTTTGCCCAAAACAGTGTGTAGAAACTGCTTTTCCTCCCCTCTGCCCCCCCACCCTCTCCCTCCTTCCCTGTTTAATCTGGGATCTCTTTGGTTTCCAGATGTTGCCATTCATACTTCCAGATGTTCAGTGTCCTTGAGTCCTGTTTCCCTGCTCAGAGGAGGTTCTTATCCCACTCCAGGTGATCAGGTTGTCCATAGTTAATGCTGAATCTCTGAGGCATCTTGGGATGTGACATCAGAAGTGTTTTGCTAGCTTGTCTTTGCTTTGAAGGGTCACTTACTCAGGGAGAGGCTGGAGCCCTCTGACTCTGAGCCTTGGACCTCCATGCTCTAGATTCCTCCCCTTTCTGGACTGGCTCAGGGAATAAGCTATTTTTGAAAACTGTGTTGACTTTTTCAGGTTAATAGGGAACTATTTAGAGAGACCAGAGAGAGCTTCTGGAGAGAGATGAGAGTTGTCTTTAAAGGCTGGGGACACAAGTTAGATATCCATTTAGCCCAGGTGGCATTGCTTTGCTCTCTGATCCCAGATTCCCATCCTAACTCCAACCAGCCCCCTTGAAAACACGTGCCATTGGTCATGGGCAGCTGAACAAAGGGCTGTAGATGCAGATTCCACCCGTCCATCCCTTCTGGCCAGCAGAGACAAAAATTTCCAGCTCATGTTCTTATCAACCTTATGGCATCATTAAATAAGTCAACAAATGTTCATTAAGCACCTACTTTGTTCCAGAAGCTAGGATAGGCATTCAGGACACAAAGACCCCAAACCAAACAGGCCCCGCTATCAAAAAGCTTCCATCATACAGAAGGGGAAAGCGTGAATGTATCTAAATAAATAACAGCAATAAAAACTAACAGCCATCACTGATATCACATCTCATCTCCTGTGAACCTCAAAGCAAACTGGTGAGGTAGGTGTTATCATTATCCTCATTCTACAGATGAGGACAGTGAAGCCTCCAAAGCTGAAGAGATGTGCCCAGTAAATATCAAAGTCAGGATTTGAACTCAGGTCTTCCTGGATCCAAATCCAGAACTCTATCTGATATGCCAGTAAATACAAAGTAGCTTGGGGGACAGAATAGAAACTAGAGGGCTTAAAAAAGGTCTTTAGTAGATATAGGTGGCCCTGAGCCAGACTTTGAATGGAACTAGCAATGGCCAGAGGCAGACGGGAAGAGGAAGAACATTCCAGGCGTGGGGAAAGCCTGGGTAAAGGTACAGAGATTCAGTTCAGCACTCAATTAGCACTTACCATGCAAAGCCCATTACCAGACAGAGGGTATAAAGGTTTTTTAAATGACAATCCCTGCCCTCACGGAGCTTGCATTCTATTTGAGTTTAGAAGCAGCGGTTCTCAACCTGTGGGTTATGTTCAATTTAAATACATCCTGCATATCAGATATTTACATTATGATTCATAATAGTAGCAAAATTACAGTGATGAAGTAGCAACGAAAATAATTTTATGGTTGGGGGTCACCACAACATGAGGAACGGTATCAAAGGGTCACAGCATTAGGAAGGTTAAGATGCACTGGTTTAGAAGATGAAACAAACACAAAGAAAATTATCATATGGAGTAGGAGCCTATGGAGCCAAAGGAGAGAACCTAGGACCATGTAGAATCCAAAGTTCAGCAGGAAAATTTGAGCTGGCTTATTCCTTCAACAAGTACCTAAAATAAATTTGAATTCAGGATATTTTTTACTTCACCAAATGAATGAACAAGTGAATGAATGAAAAAAGCATTTACTAAGCAATATTTGCAAAGCAATAGAAATGTCACAGAATCCAGGATGGGAACAGAAATCTACAATGATGCCCACTCCCAATGCATCTACCCCCTCTAATATGTTCCCGTACACGTTGTTGTTTCTGGGTGGCAGAAGGGTTTTTATGAGGCTATATATGACCAACAAACTGTCTCTACCAGAGTCCTGCTTTCCTTTATTAATTATGTTTGGCCTCTATATATGTCTTCATCAGGAGACTGACTCAGTCCCAAGTGGTATTAATGCATAAATTTTTTTTAAGAACTGAAAGGGACCTTGAAGGTCTCCTCCACCCCCCTAATTTTACAGATGAGGAAAGTAAGGTAAAGTAACTTGGCCAAGATCACATAGAGAACAAGCAGCAGCAAAAGGATTTGACACTCTAGCTTTTTCTCCCATTCCTTATAAACCTCTTCACTCTGGAAGCTCATTCATTTCCTTCCTGTAGTACTTCTCCCATTGAAAGTACTCTCTCAGCCTGTGAGGCCTCACTTTATGATTGATTCTTCCCAGAATCACCAATTTAGGCCCAGACCAAAGACTCTTCACCGCTCTCTAGGCTCATCTGCAGTGGACCTGCTCTATCACTTTTCAGCTTCCCTTTATTGTGTTGGGTTTTTTTTCCATTAGAATGTAAGTTCCTTGAGGACAGGGACTACCTTTCTTTCCATTTGTATTTATACGCCCAGCACACAGAACCTGGTGTAGTCATCACTTAAATACTTGTCCACTCACTGGCTGAATGGACCACCCAGGCAATACTGATTTCTTGAGATTGGCTTTAGGAAAACTTTGGATTGACTTTAAGAACCAGCAAATCAAAAAACTGGGGCCTAGAGGGTGGAAAGAATGTTTTCCCTGTGAGAGATAGCCCAGGAGTGGAATGAACTTCTGGGGTGAAGAAGTTTCTTCAGAACAGTACAGAAATGGCAGTGTTTCCTCATTGGCAAACTGAAGGGGCTGGATTAGGTGATTTCTAAGGCTCCTTCAACCTGTAATGACATATGCTTTGAAATATGTCTGCAGCTTTCATGCAGTAAGGCTGATCTGTTTTCTCAGTGCTGGTCTGAAGCATTTGGGTAGGAGTACTAGAGAATCACCCATATTTTCTGCAAAAGTCATCTACTTTTTTCAGCTCCTGAAAAGCCTTTGGCTTTAATAAACTCACAGGATTAACTGGGTACCAATCAAGAATCTTCCTCTAGGGCATAAAGGTACCTCTGTTCCTTCCTAATTTCTGCCCATCTCAATAATTGGTGGGAAGTTTAATGTGCCTTTTCCATGTTAACAGCCCAGGATGAGGTATTCTGGTGTCTTTGGTCTGCTTTTGGGTGGTGGTTGTTCATTTTTCTTCCCAGAAGCACATGTCGTGAGAGAGTACTCAATGGTGCAGGGACCATTTTTTCCTCTCCTCCAAACAGAAACATCTGCTGGAACCTATAACCAGCCGAGTTCAGAGGGAGGGCACCATCCTGCTGCAATGCTGCTCAGCCTTCCGTAGTCACTCACCCCGCGGTGGAAAGGAATAAATTAGCCAGGCAATAAAACATGAAGCATTCTCCCATCCTCTCCCTCCCCAAATCTGAAAACAGTGAATAAAATACCTATTAGTATTCATTTAGGCAGTTTGACTTGCAAACTCTATATACATAAATATATTCCACTATTTGTACTTGGAGAATTCTGGAATAATGAACCTCATCTAAGCAGTTTAGGATGAAGAATTTTAGCAAAGTTCTAGGGAATCATATACTGAAAAGGAAGGAAGCAGTCCATCCTCAGTCCTGTACACAAGAATCATTCGATGTTAGTGGGGGATAAATCATTAGACAGCATCCTATCAGGGACCAGCATCCTCTAATGCCAGAGTCTCAGAGTTGTAAGGGATGTCAAAGGCAGTTTAATCCAACTTGCATTTAGTTTGATACAGAGAAAAGAGAATCGACTCCGAGAGTTAAAGGACCCAGGTTCAAATCCCGACTGACATTTTAGTCAATTAATACATATTTGTCTGTTGTTCAGTCATTCCATGACCCCATTTGGAGATTCCTTGGCAAAGATATTGGAGTGGGGGCAGCTAAGTAGTAAAGTGAAGTTAGGAGGACCTGACCTCAGACACTTGACACTTAACTAGCTGTGTGATCTTGGGCAAGTCACTTAAACCCATTTCCTTGTCTTCCCCCCTCCAAAAAAAAAAAAAAAACACAATACTGGAGTGGTTTGCCATTAAAGACCTACTATATGCCAGGCATTGTGCTAGGTCTGGGGTTACAAATGAATGAAAGAATTCCTGCTCAAAAGGAGTTTATATTCTAACAGGGAAAACAAGAACATATATAAGTACATGGAGAGAATAAAGACAGTCATTGGAGAAGGTGAACATTAGCAGTTGAAGGGATTGGAAAGGGTTTCAAGGACGCAGTGGTACTTGACCTGAGAATTGGAGGAGGAGAGTCTACAGGCCACAGGTGAGAAGGGATGGCATTCCAGGCTTGGCTGATGACCAGTACAAAGACCTGAAGACAGCTCTAGAGCCTACAATCAAGGAGCTTTACAATTTCCACTTAAAAATCTCCAAGAAGAGGAAACCCATCCCACTTTTGAAGAACTCTTCATTATTAAAGCTTTTTGTTTGTTCATTTCCCCTTACAGAGAGCCAAAACTTGCCTCTGTATAATGTACACTGGTTGTTCCAAGTCTTCTGCCCTTCGGAGCCAAGCACAATGGACTTCATTGCTCTTCCACATGACAGCCCTTGAAATATCTGAAGACAGTCAAGTGTTCTCCAAGTTACACATCCCCAGCTGAGGCAAGCAGATTTGGCTGCATCCTTTTTTTCAGACTCTGATTTTGTGGGTGGAGAGGATTCTGGGTGAGGAAATTCCCTCTCCCAATGCAAATCACCAAGTTCTTGGCACCTTACTGTATTAGAGCTTGCCTAGGGGCATGGAGAGGTTAGATAGCGAGAACTAACATTTACACAGGTTTTTGAACTAAAATGTCAAGGTTTGCAAAGCCCTTAGACATACAGGATTTCATCTGATCCTCTCCAGGACTCTGTGGGGTGGGTGTTATTCCCTTTTTTCACTGATGTAGAAATTGAGACTGAGTGCTGGGGCTAGAGACAGGAAGACCTGAGGTCAAATTCAACCTAAGACATTGAATGACTATATGCTCCTAGGCAAGTCACATAACCGCTGTTTGCCTTACTTTCCTTATCTCTAAAATAGGAGTAATAATAATAACACCTGCTGCTCAGGGTTGTTGTAAATATCAAATAAGACAATAATTGAAAAACTCTTAGCAAGGTGCTTGCCATGTGCTATATAGATTTTAGCTATAATTGTAATAATAATAATAGTAATTGTTGTTGTTGTTGTTCAAGTAATTTGCCCAGGGTTACACTGCTACTAAGTGTTTGAGGCAGAATTAGAATCTGGGTCTTCCTAACTCCAAGACCAGTTTTCTCTATCCACTCTGCCAGACTGTGTATGTAATGAATGTCAGGAGAGAGTATGGGGCTTTCTGCACCAGTCAATTATTTTTCTATCCTTTTCAGTACCATCTCACACGAAGGTGCCAGAGTCATCCTCCTGGAGAACAATTTTCATTATATTTCTCTGTTTAAAAATCTTCAGGAATACTATTTCCCATTCCTATAGCACTTTGTGATTAGCTTACTAGCAATTCAGAGGAGTAGAATTCTGCTGTCCAAGTATCATCCCCATTTTACAGATGAGAAGACTGGAGATTCAAGAGACTAAATAATTTGTCCATGGTAATAGTTAGAAAATTTCTAAACCAGGGTATAAACCCAGGTCTCTTGGCTCCAGGACCAACACTGTTGTCTAAAAAAGTTCAAATCCCTTTGCCTGGCATTCTCAGTTCCTCAAGTCCTGACCCCAACCAGAGTTTCCAGACTTATCTTACTTTATTCCCAAGAAAAAGGAGAAAAATCAGCCAAGCTATAGAATGTGAAGAGTGCTCTATACCCATGTTAAACTGGACTATTCATTCTTCTGTGAACATGTCCCCATCGTTTCCCACCTCCGTACCTCTGCTCACACCATCTCCTCCTTCTCTACCATCTGTCTGTTGGCATCTTTTCTATCTTTCCAGACCTAGTTCAGCTTTGACTTGCTTCATATCTTTTTTTTTCCTCTTTACCCTTCCATCAAAAGGATGCAATTTTTCACGATATGATTTTAGATGTTGCCTGCTTGTGACAATGACCAGATTCTGCTTTGTACTCTGCTTGAGAAGCTACATGATAAGTGAGTCAAGTAGGATGCTTAATAGAGCATCAGAAATAATGAGATCCAACTCCCATTTTTGACAGTTCATAGTTGTATTACCGTGTGCATCTTTCTTTCTATCAGTTTCCTCATCTGTAAAATGGAACTAGTCATGTCTATAGTACCTACTACACAAGGTCATTGTGAGACTCAAATGATTTAAATACATGATTTAAAAAAAATTATTAAGCATTTATTATGTGTACTAAGTGCTAGGGATATGAATACAAAAGGCAAGACAGGCCTTGACATCTTAGAAATTTAAAATAATTTCAAAACTTAGTCATTTAAAATCCTTTGCAACAGGGGCAGCTAGGTGGCACAGTGAATAGAGCACCAGCTCTAGAGTCAGGAGGACTTGAGTTCAAATCTAACCTCAGATACTTGACACTTGCTAGCTGTGTGACCTTGGGCAAGTCACTTAACTCCAATTGCCCTGCCTTCCCCCCTCAAAAAAAAAATCCTTTGCAACCTTGTCCTGACATGCATTTTTAACCTTATTATAAATTACTTGTCTTCATACCTTCTTCACTCTAGCCAAACTGGTCATCTCGCTGCTTGTCACCCATAATGCTCCAACCTTTGCCTCTGGACCTTTCATTGGTTATCCTCCATACCTCCATTCCTCCCTCACAACAGCCTCTTAGAATGCCTTGCAAACTCTACTCAAACACTACATTCTACAAGAAGTCTGTGTTGCCTGCTGTAAAGCCAAGTACAAGCAGCTTTCCAGAAGAATGCTACTGTGAACAGCTTTTCAAGGTTCTGATTACACAGTATAGTGAATACTCTATTCAATAAGAAATCTAAGCAAAACATTCATAGAAAATCAAGGTACAGCATTCACAATGTTACAACTTGTCACAGAAAATCAAAATACAGCATTCACAACAACTTATCTCTAAAATGGCCACATAGTTTTCACCACAGTGGTCACACAGTTTTCAACAAAGTACAATCATTTAGTCAATCAATTTCTTAGTAATTCAATCATTCAATCAATTCAGTCATCCTGAAGGAGGCTTGCCTCCTTAAGGGTCACAAAATACAATAGTCAAAGTTCTCCACTCATGGGGCACATTAAGTTAGAAATCAGTCACTATTCCATCATCATTCACTATTCAATCATCAGAAAATACATAGGCCATCCACCCCTCAGTCACAAGTAAATCACGATCTTCTCAGTCAATACACAGTATCCAAGTAGAGTTTTCTTTCAGCTTGACTCAGGGTAGGCTCTCAGATTCCCTGGATCCCCTTCCATGGTCCCAGCTTCTACCTGGATTCACCAAATTGTCACCTGGGTTCAAAAGCAGACAGCTCCCAGTTCCTCGTCCAGCTCTTTGTGCAGTTCCTGCCCCACGCTAAAGCTCACAGTCCACCTTAATCTTTCACAGTCTCTATCCTTGAGAAGTCAAGGCTTAACAAAGCCACAAAAAGACAAAATACCAAGACCACAGTCATGCTTCCTCAGTCTTCTGCAGCTCTGGCTGGTCCTTGGAAATCCTCAGCAGCTATGGCTGGCCCTCAAACTCAGTAGAAGTTTCAGCTGGTTCCTAGAATCAAAATAATTCCATCCAGGTTCTCAAAATAAAAATCATTTTCTCCAGCCTGAGTCTCTCTTCATCAGCTTCCAGAACCTGGCTCCAAGAAGATCTGAAATTCCAGCTAGGGCTTCTCCTTATATACTTATTAGCTCCTCCCTGATCTGCCACTTCCTGTTACATAAGCAACTTCCTGTTATGTCAGAAATAGGAGTTCATACCTTTTGTTTCTTAACAGAGGTTTGATCTAATTAATTTCAAATTAGGTGCTAAGTATCTGTTAGCTTTGCCAATACAAAAGAATCAAATTACATTACTATTATGCCCGCCCCCATCTAAAAAAAATTACCTGTATGTATTTGTTTATTTATTTTGTAAGCAATTGGGGTTAAGTGACTTGCCCAGGGTCACACAATTAATGTCTAAGATTGGATTTGAATTCAGGTCCTCCTCATTCCAGGGCTGGTGCTCTATCCACTGTGCTGCCTAGCTGCCCCACTTGTATTTATTTTTAAATATACATTTTACTTACATATTAAATATTGTCTCCATCAATAGAATTCAAGTTTCTCAAGGACAGAGACTTTTCATTTTTTTACCTTCATATTTCCACAACCTAATACAGTGCCTGACATAGAATAGGGTCCTCTTAAATGATTATACATTGATTAATCAGTAAAGCAAGTCAAAATTAGCAATTTTGCTTTTAGAGAATGTCCTGATAATTGAAATGATGTCTCTTCCCATCATTACATCCATCAAGTCTTTATATCTTCCTCTCTTCCCTCTCTCTACTACTTTACTTGGTGAACTCATCAGTGACCCTGGATTTAATTACCATCTCTATGCTGATGATTTTTAAATCTGCCTTTCCTGCCCAAATCTCTCTGCTGCCCTCCAATCTCACTTCTCCAGCTGCCTTTCAAACATCTCCAACTGGATGCCCAAAGATATCTTAAGCTCAAAAAGTCCAAAATGAGACTCATTATCTTTACCCCAAACATCTAACTCACCTTGCCAATGCGTGCACACACACACACACACACACATACACACATATACACATACACATACACACACACTCACATACATACACACACACACACACACACACACACACACACACACATTCTACCTTCTCTATTGCTGTAGAGGGCAGCACTGTCTTTGCCGCCCCCTCAGTCTTGCTACCTAGAAATCATCCTAGATTTTTCAATATCTCTTTCCGCCATATCCAATATGGCTCCAAGGCCTGTTGATTTCACCTTTGAAACATCTTTTGATTACATAGTCTTCTCTCTTCTGATACCACCACCATTCTAGTTCAGTCCCTCATCACTTCATGTCTGGACTATTGAAATAGGGAGCTGGTAAGTCTGCTGTCTAGAGCTTCTCCTCATTCCAGTCTGTCCTCTAGTCAGCCACTAAAATTGATTTTCCTAAAGCACAAGCTTCATCATGTCACTACCTCACCTTACCCAGTAGACTCTCCATCAGCCCCCTGTAACCTCCAGGATCAAATGCAAAACTCTGTTCAGCATTCAAAGCCCTTTATAACTCAGCTCCTTCCTACTTTTCCAATTTTCTTATACCTTAGTCCCTGGCACATATTCTGGTCCAGTGGCCCTGGTCTCTTTGCTGTTCCATGAACAAGATGCTCCATCTCTGGGCTCCAGGAATTCTCTCTGACTAAACACCATACTGCCTGGAATGCTTTCCTTCCTCCACTCCAACTACTGACCACCCTGAATGCCTTTAAATCCCACCTTCAACAGGAAGCCTTCCCTAATCCCTCTTATTTTCAGTGTCTTCTCTGTTATTTTTTTCCTGTTTATCCTATACATAGACAGTTTTGTATGTTTATTTACATGTTGCCTCCCTCATTAAATTGAAAGCAGAAATTGTTTTTACCTCTTTCTTTGTCTCCCATATTTAGCACAGTAGCTGATATGTAGTAGGAGCATAATAAATGTTTACTGATTGCTTATATCAGATTTGTGATATGCTTCAAAACTCTTCATATTTTTCCTTTTTTTTGTTCAAGGTGTCTGTAGTTACTCTGATAACAATATTACTTATGTCTGTACCCCCATTAATCTTCACTCAAATGTTCTCTTTTCCCCTTCCAGTCATTTTCCGGTCATGTATGACAATTTGTGTCCTCATTTGGGGTTTTTTTTGGCAAAGAAACTGCCATTTTCTTCTCCAGTTCATTTGACAGATAAGGAAACTGAGGCAAACCGTGTCAAGTGACTTGCCCAGAGTCATACAGTCAGAAGTTGTTTAAGGCTGGATTTGAACTCACAGAGATGAAGCTTCCTCACTCCAAGCCGGGCACTCTATGCACTATGGCTCCACCTAGCTGTGCCAGTTATTTTCTAACATGTTGCATCTCTTCTCAAGTGTGAATCCCTTACTTGAATATGTCCTTAATGTACTATGTTACTGTTTAATAGCTTTACTTGCTGCTACTACAACTACTGTATACACAAACATGCTCCCACATACACACTATCCTCTTCTACTTACTTAATACTAATGCTTTCCCTAAGTTGATTATCTCCAATTTACCTTGTATCGGTCTTTATTTGCATATTGTCTCCCCCATTAGAATGTAAGCTCCTTGAGGGCAGGGACTGATTTTTTCCTTTCTTTGTATCCCCAGTGTTTAGCACAGAGCCTGACATGATGCTTAATAAACACTTGTACATTTGACTTGACTAGGCTCAGAGTGAATGTCAAGAGCAACTATTTCTCTTTTGACCAACAACCCTGAGGATCTTCTCCTTCTAGTGTGATTTTTTAAAATTAAAGTCATCATCCCTTGACTCACTTCTTAAAGAGGCCTTCTCACTGAATGGACGTTACCTCCCTCAAAGTGAGAACCTGAAAAGACCTTATCCTAAAAGGGCCAGGATCTCCCACTGCACTCTTGGCCATCTCTAGTCATCCGAAGGATATCTGGCCACTGGACTTAGATGGTTCTGGAGGAGAAAGTGAGGCTGGTGACTTTGCACAGCCCTCCCTCCCTCAAATCAAAGTCAACTGCAAGTCACGTCATCATGTCCCTGAGAAACGCAACAACAGCAACAACCATGGTACATCCTTTTCAGAACTGTTTTCCTGTCATGGGTATCATCGTCCCGAGTCTCAATAATACTACTAGATAAGCTATGCCTCCTTGCAGGAGAATTTCTCATTCGATTTGCTTATTACCCATACATTATGCATTTGTACATAGACGTCAGAAGCCATAAGCTATATTTCTGGCTCCTTCCTTGAATTTTGCCACCTGGGAATTTCTGGGCATCTCACTGCTATTATTCTTTATCTGTTGTATCTCCCCACTATGGTCGCTGGCTTCCTAGATATATTTAGGCATTTTTCTTTCTTCCGATTCCTTTTCGCTTTAAAGTCCCTAGATTAGATTTGCCAGGCACTGGGTAAATGCATTTTTTCCCCAGCTCTTGTTAAGTACCACCCATATATTTCAAAACGTGGTCCATAAATCCAAAACTCTTTCCCAGACGCCATGTTATTAAGCAGCTGCTTCATCTCCGCCTTCCCCTTCAATCAGCAGTAGTGGGATAAAAACACACAGAAACAGTTTGGTATAGAGAAATAAGTGCTGTGTCTAGACTTGAAGAATCTGGGTTCAAATCTTGACTTTGCTACATGAACTCATGGACTTGGATAAATCATTTGTCATCTATGGGCCTTTATTGTAAGAGTATAGGATTTTAGATTCGAGCAGGGAGGCAGCTTTGAGGCCATCACATTTAACACCGCCATCTTATAGATGAGGAAACTGATCCTCTAACCAATTCTGATTTTTCTTTTTGAAGAATGAGCAAACTGGATGACACAAATCTCTTTATTGTTCCTTGGAGCACTAAGTTTATCATTCTATGATTGTATGAAGTTAAAATTCTGGGGTCTTTAAGAAAAAATACCACAATGTCCTAAGTAAGGAAAAATTCTCTATCAAGGGTGACTCAGAGTAGGTATGGCATCTCTGCAACTATTTATTCTCAGAAAGACAACAGACAACCATCTGTCCTGAGTGAACTAGACATTTGTCTTGCCTAAAGGCAGGTTGCTAGACCAACTAGTCTCCAGAGGGGCTGGCTAGTTCGCCAATCTCTTAACATTCTGTCTCTGTCTGTCTCTGTCTCTTGTCTTTCTCTGTCTCTGTGTCTCTTTCTCTGTCTCTCTCTCCCGCCTCCTACTTCTTTCTCTCTGTCTCTGTCTCCCTCTGCCCTGTCTCTCTGTCTCTTTATCTCTGTGACTGTCTCTTTGTCTGGTGATGACGGGATTCAGCAAGACTTTTCTATAGCTAATGCATTATTCCTATGCACAAGGCCACATATTATTATCCAGACACATTTGTAAACAATGTAGACAGACACTTGACTTCCGCATATGCCTTCTGTTTGTGTGTATTGCAAACATCAGAAAGGACTCATCAAACTCTGTCTGATGCCTTCCTCCATCTGTCATTTGCATGTTTATCAATAGAGGTTTGGAAGTGCTGATTATCTCCATGGATAATTGTGAAAGGGAGATAGAGAGTTTATCTACCCATATAATATACATCTTAGTGAAACCAGATAGGAAAACTCTGGTTAGGCAAAGAGATAATGACAAGCCGGTGTATTCACAGCAGAGCCTCTGTGTGAAGACTAATTCCTGTGTTTTCCTAACCCAAGCCCCCATCACTAGGATAGGGTTTTTTGTATCAGCTTCACCTTTTTTTTTTCTTTCAGAATTCTGATGCTCATTCCCCAGTTGAAAATGAAAATACATAATGTAAATAAATCTCTCAGCATCTGTCTCGAAATGACTTAGTATCAAATTAATGAGTCCCTTAAGCCCCAGCCAGACCAGTAATTCACCACTGGTAGAATATTGTGGCATTAGTATTCTGGCTTCCTGACACAAAACAGGTGTGCTTTGGAATTCCCTACTCTATTAGCTAAGGCAGCATGGTGGGGCACAAAGACGACTGGACCTCGAGTCAGCAGAGGCCTGAGTTTGAATCCTACCTCTTACTCTTGCTATTTGTGTGACCCTGGACAATTTGATTAATCTCATTGGGGGGGTGGGGGAGGAAAGGGGATAAGTATTGCATAGTGCCCACTGTGTGCCAGGCACTCTGCTAATAAGCATTTTATAATGTTATCATCTTAGATAATATGAACCTCAGTTTCTTTACTTGTAAAATGAAGAGGTTGAACTAAATGGTTTCTAAGGTTCCTTCAAGCCCAAATCTTTGATCCTATGATCCTGTTATCTCCTCTCAGAAGAATGTAAGTTCTTTGAGGGTTCAGGGGTGTTGGCACTTCTCTCTCTCTCTCCCCCCTCTCTCTCTCTTTCTCTCTCTCTCTTTCTCTCTCTCTCTCTCTCTCTTCTCTCTCTCTCTCTCTCTCTCTCTCTCTCTCTCTCTCTCTCTTTCTCTCTCTCTCTCTCTCTCTGTGTGTCTGTCTCTCCCCCTCCTTCCTCCTTCTGTGTCTCTGTCTCTGTCTGTTTCTCTGTCTCTGGCTCCCCATTTCCTCCTTATTCCTCTCTGTCTCTGTCTCTCTGTGTCTCTGTCTCTGTCTCTGTCTCTCTCCCTTCCTCCTTCTGTGTCTCTGTCTCTGTTTCTGTTTCTCTGTTTCTGTCTCCCCACTTCCTTGTTTCTCTCTGTCTCTCTGTCTGTCTTTGTCTCTATCTCTGGCTCTGTCTCTCTGTCTCTGTCTCTGTCTCTGTCTGTGTCTCTGTCTATGTCTCTCCCTGTGTCTCTCTGTGTCTCTCTGTCTCTCTCTCTTTCTGTGTGTGTGTGTGTGTGTGTGTGTGTGTGTGTATATGTGTGTGTCCGTCTCTGTTGCTGCATAGTATGGTGACTGGAGCACAGCAGAGGCTTGACAATTGCTTATTAGACTGGATGTTCATATTACTGAGCCTAATTTTCACATAGAATCAGAATCGAAGAGTCAGAAGGAGCTTAAGTAATCACCTGGTCTAAATGTCTTTGTTTTGATGGGGGTAAACTGAGGCTAAGAAAGTTTAAAAGAATGGTCTAAGGTCCTATAGTAAGCTGTTGGTAGCTTTAAGTCTAGAACTTAGGTCCCCTGGCTCCCATCCTGGTTCTCTTTCTCCTGTATACACTGCTTCTCTTCCCTAATACGGCACGTGTTCATCTTGTGTCTATATCTAGATATGAAACTCCTTGTGGACTTGGCCCAAGGCTCAATCTTCCCATGGCCTCCTATTGTCAGTGAGAGTAACTTACCTGTTAGCTTATTTGCCCCTCACAAGTTCTCCCTGAATATCTGCGCATTGATTAAGTGTTTTTCACATAGATGATAACTAATGATAATATTACCCTTATGTAGCAGCTACTAGGTGCTAAGCATTTCAAAAATACTGTCTCATTCAATCCTCATTACAAGCTTATAGGTAGGTACTATTATTATCCCACTTTAAACTTGGGTAAACTAAGGCAGAGGTTAAGTAGCTTGCCCAGGGGCACATAGCTAGTAAGTGTTTGAGGCTGGATTTGAACTCAGTCTTCCTGATTCTGGGTTCAGCACTTTATCCACACACGGTACCACCTTGTTATTGTTTTTCAGTCACGTCTAACTCCCCCATTGGGGAGGGGTTTGGCAAAGATACTAGAGGGGTTTGCCATTTCCTTCTCTAACTCATTTTACAGAGGAGGAAACTGAGGCAAACAGGGTTAAGTGACTAGCCCAGGGTAAAAAACTAGTAAGTATCTGAGGCTGGATTTGAACTCACAAAGATGAATCTTCCTGACTTCAGACCAGTGTTCTATCTACTGTGCCACCTAGCTTTCTAGAAATATGATGTATTATTAGAGATCCTTCAAGGTGCTGTTCCACTTCATGCCCACTTGTTCTTTAAGGACCATGCCTACATTTAGAATCATCAGTACTAGGCGATGGGATTAAGAGGCATGCTATTGTCCTGGTTATATGTATCAGATTAATAGTGAATACACACTCCCGGGAAACAGAAGTGCCAGGAAAGTCAGTAACAATTCCATGGTGGCATCTAGGTGACCTCAGTCCCCAAATCTATACCAATTTCTATCTGTTGTAATGGAAGGAGTGTACGTAGCAGGCACGTCTGTTCCATCAGCACTCACCACCCTTGCCCAAAAGAGATCATGGACATTTGTTGGGAGTGCGTGCTGTTGCAGTCCCATCATCAATTAAACAAGCTTTTGTGGGTCACCCAAGAACCTAATCAACATTTATGCCTTTGTTTCTATGGAGAAATGTGCTTTAGTGTATATGAGGATCATAAGGGCCTTGAAGGGAGAGACCTTCTTCCATAAGACCCTGCAGGGTGTCTTTTATGTTGTAGGCACTGTGCAAATTCACTAAGTGAATGACATTTTCGTCTTCATTCTCTATAGTCAAGGAAACCGATTAGAGAGACAGGTGCAGACATAGAGAATGGAGGAGGTAGGATAAGGAAAGACACTGGGGCCTGCTCACTAACCTGATATTCCATGCCCTGGGAACTCCCACTCCTGGCCCTGGAATGCCTATTGCCAAGGCTTCCTCTCTGGGCTAAGTTTCCAGTATCAAGATCTGAAATCCTTCTCTAGAGGCAGCTGGAGGGTGAATTAATCAAGCAATAAAATTTATTAAGCACCTACTATACGCAAGGCATTGTGTTAACACTGGAGATACAAAAAGAAACAAAAGATAGTCCCTGCCTTTATGGAGCTTACACTCTAATGGAGGGCATAGAATCTGAGTTCGAATCAGGAAGACTTGAGTTTGAATCCTTCCTCAGATATTCACCAGTTTGCAGCCCTGGGGAAGTCATTTAACCTCTCTCTCTGCCTCAGTGGCCTCTAATATCCCTTCCAAATCCAAAACAATGATCCAAGGTGCCAATCTTCACTGATGCAGTGGGTTTCCTTATTGAGGTTTCCTAAGAGCAGCTAGGTGATATAGTGACTAGAACACCAGACCCAGTGCCAGGAAGACCTGAGTTCAAATCTAGCCTCAGACACTTACTAGCTGTGTGATCCTGGGCAAGTCACTTAACCCTGTTTGCCTCAGTTTCTTCATCTGTAAAATGAGCTGGAGAAGGAAATGATAAACCACTCCAGTATCTCTGCCAAGAAAACCCCAATTAGGACCAAAGAGTCGGACAAGGCTGAACAACAATAACAAAAGGCATTTGTGAAGCTTTAAAGTTTGTAAAGTGCTTTTCATATGGTGTCTTATTTGATCCTGCCCTGGGGGGTAAGTGCTATTGTTATTCCCATTTTATAGATGAGGAAAATGAAGCAAACTGAGGTTAAATGACTTGCTCAGGGTCATCCAGTTAATAAATGTCTGAGGCAGGACTCAGAATCAGGTTTTCCTAACTCCTAGGTAACTCCTAAACTCAACCCACTCCAGACTGATGAAGTCACTCCCATCCATTTTCTCACTTGATCTTTTCAATAGCCAAGAGAGATCAATTCTACTGATATTATTATCCCCATTTTACAGATTTTCTGAAAAGTTAAGAGAGATGTCCATAGTCACAATACTAGTATGTTTCATGCATGGGATTTATAAACCCCATGCCACCTCTAAAGGCACTGAGGGGAGCCACTACCACCTCCAAACTGGAAAAGATGATTCTTCATATGTATATGTCAGTTATGTATGTATAGGTCAGTTCGGAGAACCATAAGTTTAGATATGAAAAAGACAACATCCCTATTTTACAGGTGAGATAAAAAGCTAGAGAAGGGAAGTAATTTGGCTAATGTGACACAAGTAGTGAGTATCAGAACTAGAATTTGAACCTAGATCTTCTCTTTTATTATTTTTTGGGAGAGAAGGCAATTGTGGTTAAGTGACTTGCCTAGGGTCACACACCAAGTTTCTGAGGCTAAATTTGAACTCAGGTTCTCCTAACTGCAGGACTAGTGCTCTATCCACTGTGCCACTTAGCTGCCCCCTAGATTCTTTCTTTTCAAATCCATTCCCCCCTCACCCCCACTGTAGAATGTCAGGGATTATATCTGTAGGTGGCAAGCCTACAGGTAGAAAGGGCACATGCTCCTCACTCTTCACTTTTACCCCTACTCCCCTTCCCAATCAAAAAAAAAAAACAACAACTTCTCAGTCATTTTGTCAATGCTTAGGTTCCCTTAATTAAACCTGTTCTTCCATACTTGTGGCAATGGGGAATCAATCGTTTTGAACAGCTCCCAAACTGTAAGAATCTGCTTCTCAGCCCTGGCTTTACCTTGAAAGTAAGAGAGAAAAAATATTCACAGGTGGGATGATTTCCAGTGACAGCCACTTTGTGATATGATATCTAATTGGCCACAAGGACTTGTGGAATTTCTCGGTTAGCCCCTTGAAGGAGAGAGCTCATATGGAAGAGAATGATCATAATCACTTTACCCTTCCTTTTCTGGGTTAAAAAAGACTTCTTGTAGGCAGGAGGAATTGAGCCTGCCGAATGAAGCTTCTTTAGGACATAGTGTCAGGCATTTTCTTGTGTGATTAAATCCTTGTAAGGTTCAATATTTCAGGTTTGGCAGGTCAGAAATCTTCTGGGGGGATGATTTCACATTACAAAAGATGCATTTAGCTTTGAATACTGGCTTCCAGATTTGCAATAAGGAAAATGAAATGAAAGTCCTAGGTTTTGTGAGGAGAACAAAAGCTAAAAATTCAGCCACAAATATGTTTTATTTTGATGTGGTAGAGAAGAGGCTTCTTGGAACTTGACTCATTGCACCAGGATGTTTAGCCATCACCCTTACCAATAAGTCATCTTTTAGGGTTGATGTTTTGATATGGTATAGGTCTAAACTCATTACTGGATTAGCTCTCAGCATTGTATTCTAGGATCTACCCCCAAAATTAAAACTCCATTTTTAAATTATGTTAATATTTTTGGTTACCAGAGAAACAAATGTCAAGCCTCCTTGTTCTAATTATTTTTCTTGCTAATGATGAGTGTGTTTCTATAGCTGTGATTGTTTGGTTCTGGCTTGGAGTACTTTCACATCTTTGATAGCATCATAACCTGGTTGGCTTTCCACTCAAGTCCTATTTAGGTGTTTCATGATGATGTGGAGGTAATCATGGGTCCTTGAAAGCCATTCCAATGGAATGGAAGTTCTAGCAAGTCCTACCATGCTGGGAGGGCTATTGTGGTGGTTATCCTGGGTCATCGAAGGCCATAACAGTAGAACAGAAGCTTCAGCAAACTCAGCCATGCCGAGATTGCTTTGGGTATAGTCCTGGTAGCAGAATACATTTCATTTCCAGCTTGGCTAAATCCAGAGAAACTAATTTGGCCAATAGGTGAGAATTCTAAAATGAAAATGATATCTCTACTAATCCTTGTCAGCCTCACAGGGAGATCTGAGTACATCTAGCTAGAGCACTTTAACTCTACATATTTCCATTGACATTTCCACTGAAAGTCTCCCATGTGAGTTTGCCAGTGGTGAGTGATAGCAACCTTGTTCTACCAACAAAGCAAAGGATCAGAAAGGTCACTTAATGAGTCAGTAACAATTTTTTTTTTGCTTTTTGGAGGGGAAAGACAGGGTAATTGGGGTTAAGTGACTTGCCCAAGGTCACACAGATAATAAGTGTTAAGTGTCTGAAGCTGGATTCAAACTCAGGTCCTCCTGACTCCAGGGCTGGTGCTCTGTTCACTGTGCCACCTAGCCATCCCTAGTAACAAAACTTTGACCATCTAATTCTCAGTCTAGACTTCTTTCCTCTAGACCAGCGGTTCTCAACCTGTGCACCGCAACCCTTTGGGGGTCAAATGACCCTTTCACAGGCGTTGCCTAAGACCATCAGAAAACACATCTTTTCGATGGTCTTAGGAACCAAGACACAGCTCCTCTATCTTTCTGCAGGTGGGTCCTCCCACATGCAGATACACCCACATACGAATATTAAAGGCAGCATTAGGAAAGTTGAGAACCACTGCTCTAGACCAAGGGCTCTTAATCTTTATCGTTTCTTTTTTATGATTGGACACAATGGACCAGTGCTGTCAAACTCAAAGAAAAAGAGGGACCACTGAACTGAATCCATAAGGATCCCTGTGGGCTTCATAATAACTTGGCATTGTTCTTGTTGTTGAGTCATGTCTAACCTTTCATGACCCCATTTGGGGTTTTCTTGGCAAAGATACCAGAGTGGTTTGCCATTTCCTTCTCTAATTCATTTGACAGATGAGGAAATTGAGGCAAACAGGTGAAGTGACTTACCCAGGGTCACACAACACCTGAGGCAGGATTTGAGCTCAAACTTTCTTGACTTCAAGCCAATGTTCTATCTACCCTATCATGTGTGTAACACACCCAGCCCTCATCTAGGAACCTCTTAACTTTATCCATTACTAATTTAAAACAACAGTTCCTAATGGGAGAAAGAAAATTTTAAAAACAAACAAACAAAAAAAAAATCCAAACATCTTCCCATCTATCACCTTCATGAGTTTCTTTGTTTTTGGTTACTTCTCTCAAACCACAGGAGAGCCGCATTGGTCTACCTGTGAGCGTCAAAACAATATTTAATCAGAACTTCACCCTCTGATAACTACTCACTGGGAAAGGACAAATAGATAAAGTAAATTGAAAATTATCATATAATGCTGGAAGAAAAAAGAATAGCTGTAACCAAAATCCACTGAGCTTTTGTCCCACTAATGAAAGGTAATTTTAGGCAAGACATCTCCTATAAAGTTAGAAGAAACAAAAAAAAAAAAGAGGAATTCCTCCTGTGGAAAAAAATGTAAACTTAAGAATAGCTTGGCTTCACTGTTCTCTGGTCTGGTCTTTAGGGCATTTCTTTCAGTTGTACAAACTGGAATATTGATTACAAATAAAACCACATCTCCAATCTCTGGCCTAAATGGCATATAATAAGAAATGAGCAAATCAGTTCAGCTGTGAAATTAGTAAACACTTCAGGTCTTGCCAGATCCCTTTTTGATTTCTAGTCCTTTCCTGGAAAGAAATCAATTCATTCAGTGACCTGTTTACCTGGCAGAAGGTGATGCCCAGGAGGGGATGATTGTAACTGATTTCGTTCACTTGGATTTACCGTCAGAGGAGGCAACCCAGAGACCTTCTCCCTTCTCTCCCATGTCTAAGTGACTAGTTATCCCCATCACCTAAGTTTGGTAGTAAAGAAATCATTGTAGGGCCAGTTAAAAGCTATGGACTTACAGATGCTAGGCATCTTAAACTGGGAAAGAACTTTCAGCCTAACAATGATGCTAATAGTATCAATCGCATTTTTGTGGCATTTTTTGATCTGCAAAGCACTTCACAAATATCTCATTTGATCCCCACAATGACCAGGCAGGAAGGTAGTGTTATCACTACCATTTACAGATTAGGAAACTGAGGAACACAGCTATTGACTGTCCGAGACTAGATTGGAACCGGAGTCTTCCTGACTCCAGGTCCAATATTCTTTCCCCTGGACTACCTCTAACTAATAGAATCTAATTTCATCATGGACAGAGGAGGAAACTGAGGCCTAGTCAGGTTGAGTGGTTTGTCTACCCAAAGTAACACAGCTAGTGAATAGCAATTATTAACCACTTAACAAAATGATGCCAATTTCCTGCTGCATAATAGGCTTTTAATTAATGTTTGTTGATTGGTTGATTGGCTCAAAATTAACAAATTCAATTCAAACTTTAACATCTGCTGAATTGAGAGACTCCCAAAGGGAGTGCAAATTGAATTTTTATCACTTAATTCAGTTTTCCCATTGGCTTGTATTATCAAAGGTATGATATCTTTTTTTCCAATAGTGTTTAACTTGGCAATCAGTCTTGGCATTTAGTATTGTTCAGGTCCCTTCTTCTCCAGCTGCCTACCCTCAAACTTCTTTGTGGATTCACTTTTTTGTTGTTTCTGTCATATCTGACTCTTCGTGACCCCATCTGGGGATTTCTTGGCAAAGATGCTGGAATGATTTTCCATTTCCTTCTCCAGCTCATTTCACAGATGAGGAAACTGAAGCAAACAGGGTGAAGTGACTTGCCCAGGGTCACACAGATGGTAAGTATCTGAGGCTGGATTTGAACTCACATCTTCCTGACTCCAAGTTCTCTATCCACTGAGCCACCTAGCTGCCACTTTAGAATCATAGATTTGAAGTTGGAAGGAGCCTTAATGATCATTTAGTCCAAACCTCCCCACCAATTTTTCATGGTCATATGTCCAGCAAATCTCAGAAGAGAGATAGACTTGGAGTTCTTTCTTCCTCTGAGAGTCTATGTTTCTGTGAGCTCCATAAGATCAGAAACCACGCCCTCATCTTTGTATGAGAAAGGGATAATTCAGTCATGTAGTCACGGGATATAATCACAGATGATAATGTGTCCGTGTCTTAACGCAGTGAATTAGGAGTAGTCTGATTGACCAGGTTGAAAACTGACCACATCCCTGGAGAGCACTGTGTAGCTAAGCCTAGCAACCATAGTCTACACGGTCTGGCACAGTTAAAAAGAATACAGCACATTGTTAAGTATGTCCTCTTCAGGAGAAGAGGGAAAGGGGGGTCAGTGATTTCCGTCTCATGATTCCCCTCCCTAGCCATTACGTCTAGCAGCTGAGCCATTCATTCAGAAGGAGACAACTCATCCATCAATTGAAGATTCAATTCAAGAGAGTTTGAGGCACAGTTGAGGGAAAGAGACACATACTCTCCCTACAAACAGGGTTACAGAGAAGATATCACTTGGAGTTGGAAGAAAATCCAAGAAAAAGGATGTCTGAATCTACACCCAAAGTTCCCTACTCTCATCTCACAAGAAGGGTTATCAAGTGCCAAAGTGAATAGAGGAGTGCATGCTGGGAGTCCAGATCACTGACCCATTCAACAGCCCAACAGAGAAACTGCTCCCAAGGGGGAGCTTTGGAGGATTCCATGAGGAAAAAAAGGACAGCAAGGCCCTGCAGTTCTCAAGTTATGAGTTGGTTTTGGCCACATGTATTTCATACTTGTAACCCTAACTATCATTGTACCCTTAAGTTTATGTGAACTCTTCCTAATATTGGTGGGAAAGCTGACCAAGGTTTGGGGTAGGGAGAAGAGGATGCTTGGAGCTACAGTTCTTACTATGACATTTTAGTAAATAACTTTGCAATAACAATTTTTTTCTATTGCCTGATTATTAAGAGAAATCACACTGATAGGGGCTCTTGAACTGTACCGTGAGTGATACACATCTGCAGAGTACCCTAGAAACTGAAGGTAGCAGTAAGTCTCTATGGACGAAAGCTTCGAGTTGACTGTAATTTGAGGTTGAGGAGAAGCAGACCAGAGCGGGTATTTGTAAATGCCCTGTCTCATAGCAGAATTATTTGCACATAAATTTGCTAAAGTCACCTTAGGCTACATTAAGAAAATCATAATGTCAGAGAATAAGGAAGCGATTAGCTATGCCCAGACCACCTCTTGATTTTTATATTTGGTTCTGGAAATTGCATTTTAACAAGAACACTGATAAGCTGGAATGAATATCCAGAACAAGGCAATTTAGATGGTGAGGGGACTAGAGACAGTTCCTTATAAGGGTTCATGGAAGGAAATTGGGATATTTAACCTGTGAAAAAAAGAAAACTTTGAGGAGATGATCACAATATTTGGATATTTGGGAGGCTGTCCTATAGAAGACCAACTAGACATTCTGCTTGGCCCCAGATAGTAGAAGTAGGGTTGGAAGGACATAGATTTAGAGGTAAAAGGGTGGTTCAAATCCCGGCTTTACCAGTAGACCCCTGACCCACTTCCTTTACCTCTTTGAGTCTCAGCTTCCTTATCTATAAAATGGGAGGGAGAGTGGTTACACTAGGTGACCTCTAAGGGTCCTTCCAGATCTACTTCTGTGACTTACGATTTAGGTAAGAAAGAAGACAAATAGTCTTCTCTTGAGAGACAAGGCAAATATAATGGACAAGGCAGTGGACTTGGAGTCAGGCAGACCTCTGTTCAAACTCTACCTAAGACACTCAGCAGCTGTATGACCCAGACTAAGTCACTTTCCCTACCTGGAGTTTAGTTTCTTCCCTCATAAAATAAAAGGGGCTCTACCAAATGACTTCTCAGGACTCTTCCAGTTTTAAATCTATGAAGTTATGTGACGAAAATGTAATAAATGACTTATCAGCTGCAAAGGAATACAGTAGGAAATAGAGTTGATTTTTTAAAAACGTTTTCAGTAAAAATGTATTATAATTTATTTTTTTTAATCCCAAGAGGAAGTCTTAGTTGGAACTTTGGAAAAGGCCACAGGTAAGGAAACTATTTATCAGTGCAAACCAGCACTTTCTCTGCAGCTAAGGTGGCACAATAGATAAGAGTGTTGGGCCTGAGGAACTGAGTTCAAATCCTGGCTCAGACACTCACTAGCTGTGTAATCCTGGGCAAGTCACTTTGGCTCAGTCAGTGTCAATTTACTCATCCGTAAAAGGGGGTAATAATAATAGCGCTTACTTTCCAACGTTGTTTTGAGGATCAAATGAAATATTTACAAAGTACTTTGCAGATCTTAAAGCTCTATATAAATTCTAATTATGAGTATCCATATTATTAAATTAGCACTACTGTTATTATTAATATTATAAGTTTAGTCTTAGAGAGTTACCTAAGAGGTTAGGTAACTCACCAAAGATCACACAGCCTGCACATGTCAAAGGTGAGACTTGAACCCAGCTCTTCCTGTCCACCTATAACTGAAAACAGCATTGTTGCTGTTGTTTAGTCATTTTCAGTCGTGTCTTTGTGACCCCATTTGGTGTTTTCTTGGCAAAACTACTATAGTGGTTTGACATTTCTTTCTCCAGCTCATTTGACAGATGGGAAAACTAAGGCAGACAGAATGAAGTGACTTGCCCAGGGTCACACAGCTAGTAAGACCAGATTTGAACTCAGGGAGATGAGTCTTCCCAACTCCTTGCTCAGCCCTCTCTGCACTATGGCGCCACCTAGCAACCCACAGAATGGAAAACACTGAATGGTAGTAAAATTGTCACTTGGGATAAGATGAACAAGGAAACCCAACAGGCAGGTAGAGAAAGAGACAGGATCCTTAGTTGGATTACTGTGGCAGAAAGCACATTGAAGACCATTTTAATAACAAAATTAGTACCTCCAGACTCTCAGTTTTCCATTGCCTTGAAGAAATGGTGACAGATTATCCCAAAAGGCTGCCCCCACCCCATTCATCATCCAGTTAACCTAATAAAAGGATACCTTTTCTTTAAGTTTGCAATATCACATTAGTTCTCCATAGGCAGGCCTTATTGCACCTTGCTTGTTTCAACAAGGACTCAATATTTTCTCATCACTGTTCTTGAAAACTAGGCCAGAAAAAAAATTGGGAACGGCACCTCATCCATCATGGCTTTAATTCTGTGCCTCAGGAGGAAGTAAGGAGGCCAGAGGAAAACCTGAAGCCTACCTATCTCCACACCTCCCTGGCTGCTTTGACCATGGTACCCCACTTCCAAGAAGATGCCATGGGCCCCTTGGTGTTCTTCGGACTCCATTGCTTTTTTGGATCAGGTCTCTGTTTCTCTTATGGCTAGCTTGAAAACTTCCTTTCCTGAAAGGTCAAGCAAACATTTTCTAAACACCGGGAAGGACCTAGGGTCGATGGGATTTGCAAAGGAGAAGACTTAGTCGTGGCTGCTACGCTTGACAAAGGCTTAATTTTGGTGAGAAAGTCAAGACATAAGTATAGTCAGATGCATCTGTCACCTGGTCAAATGTAGCTGTCCCCTCTAACAACACTAGTCACGATTGCCTGTCCCCAACTCTTGTCCATATCCTCACAGGGCATAGATTTTGAATTGGAATGGACCACAGAGTCCAATGGTTCTCAATCTGAAGTCCATAATTTTATAAAACACACACACACACACATGCCAACATGCACACACATACACATTGACATAATGGATTTCCTTTGTGTTTTGTATTATTTTATGCATTTAAAATATCATCCTAAGAGGTGACCAGTGGGCTTCACCAGGCTGCCTAGGGGGTCCATGATGCCAATAAAAAAGAATAAGACCCCCTGATCTAGTCCAATTTCCCCATTTTGCAAATGAAGAAATTAAGTCCCAAAGCAGTGAGATGATTCTCACATAGTCACAGTCAGGCGATCAAGTCCATAAATTATTCTTTACTCTTGCTACCTGTGGTCAGTCCATCTTCTTTCTCAGTCTTCCACTTCTTCAATAACATCCTCTACCCTGGGGGGTATCTTTGTATTTCTTTGTTACGAGTTTCCTCTTACCGGCCAAGTTGCCTCTACCTTGCCCTTAGTGCCATCCATTTTTAATTCTTCAAAGAATGTAGTTCCTCATGACTTGCAGGGAGAGATAAGACATAAACAAAAAATAATCCAAGGAGTATAATTAAGTTCCCATGTATATGTAGTATCTGCACACAGGAAAAAGCTATGGGAGAAGATTCATATTAAGCTTGAACTCTTAAGGGAACTAGGTTCAAATTTGAAGACTCACCACTATAGGATCCTGGACACTCACTTCCTATGTCTGGACTTCAAGTTTTTCTTCTGCGAAATGAGAGTAAGAGGTATAGGGCCAACTTCCCTAGTGAGAATCAATGTAGAGTAGTGGTTAGAGATCTGCCCTCAGAGTCAGGGAGGAGGGAGAGACAGAGAGAGAAATAGAGAGACAGAGAGAAAGAGTGAGATGGGTAGATGGAAGGAAGGAAGGAAGGAAGGAAGGAAGGAAGGAAGGAAGGAAGGAAGGAAGGAGGGGAGGGAAGGAGGGAGGGAGGGAGGGAGGAAGGAAGGAAGGAAGGATGGAAGGAATGGAGGATGAATAGAAAGAAGATGGATAGATGGATAAATAGGATAGATGAATAGATAGGTAAATAGAAGGATAGGTAGAGAGAAAAATAGATTAGATAGATAGACAGATAGATAGGCAGATATGGAAAGAGAGATAGGTATGTATATGGAGGGAAGAAAGAGAGAGAGAGGAGTGGGAGGAGAGACAGAGACAGAGAAGGGGGAGGAGAGACAGAGAGAGAGAGAGAGAAAGAGAGAGAGAGAGAGGAGGGGGAGGAGACAGAGACAGAGAGAGGGAGAGAGAGAGAGAGGAGGGAGAGAGAGAGCACTTAAAACTTCCATAAAACTTTTGGGAAACCTGTGTGTGGGTGGGTATGTACATTTGGGTATGTGCTCTGTGTATACACATATGTACAGAAAGATACCTATATCTATATAAATACCTATAGATACAGGAAGATCTATGTATATCTACAAATATAGATATGTTCATATCTGTACATAAGGCAACTAGGTGGTGTAGTGGTTAGAATGCTGGTCCTGGACTCAGGAAGAACTGAATTCAAATTTGGTCTCAGATATTAGCTGTGTGACCCTGGGCAAGTCACTCAACCTTATTGCCTCAGTTTCCTCATCTGTGAAATGACCTGGAGAAGGAAATGGCAAAGCACTCCAATACCTTTGTCAAGAATACCCCAAAATGGGGTCATGGAGAGTCAGACACGAATAAAATGATTGAATAACAACAAATATCTATAGATATATAGAGATTTGAATGTAGTTACACATTTATCTATAGATAAACATCTATGTATATGTATAGATAAATGTATATAGCACAGAGCAAACAAAAATGTTATTAGAGCATCCTTATTATTATTGTTCTTATTATTATCAGAACAGATTCAGAAGGGCAACAATATGAGAGTCTAAATAAAGGCCATCACTAAAAATCCAGGCGCATGATCAGAAACCAGGATGCTGCTGACTCCAGAGGACAGAGCAAGGCCACTTGTCCAAAGTCCAGACAAATGATCAGGAACAAGAGAGCAGGCACTTGGCACCGGCACCCGGGGCCTTCCATGGCTGGCAGCTGTGTATTGCAGACCCTTGGCTTTTATGTGCTTCCTGCAGGCCTGGCTAGCCTTGGTCCTGCAGGTGGGGACAGGTGATTGAGAACACCTGGCTGAGGGGAGGGGCATAGGGGAGGGAGGGCCGCGGGGGAGCAGCGACTTCCGCCCCCAAGATACTGATACTGATCCATCAAGTCTTTATTGAGTACCCTCAGTCATTGACTTTTTTCCCACCTCAAAGCATGGATCCTTTAACTTTTTTATCTAAATGCTGATGCATCCATCAAGTGAGATTTTGAAACATTATTTCTGAGCTGTGTGTATTAATTGCTCTTATAATAAGGGCCCTTGGATCTAGGTCATTGCTGTTCTTGGTTTTCTTTTGTTTTGTTTCCTGGAGAATCATCAGAGACTAACACAAAATTCCTTTGAGGCAGCAGACATGAGATCAGGAGAGACCGAAGTTCAAATCCTACACAGTACAATGGTTAAGCGCCTCTGGTCGCACCGCCTAATATCCACTCCTTCTCTAGCCACACTTCAAAGAATCAGTTTCAGAGTTGGAAAGGACCCTAGGGACTATTAGTCCATGCCTTTACCTGAACAAGGATGGCCTTTATAACATACCTGATGAGTAGTTATCGGCATTTGCTGAAAGACTTCCAGTAATGGAGAAACCAACTCCCTCCCATCGGAGCCCATCCAACTTCTAAATGGCTGTAACTTCTAAGCCTAAATGTGCCTCTCTGCTCCTTCTCTGGGGCCAATCAGAACACGTTTAATGAAGATGACTAGAATCCTTCTAAGTCTTTTTTCCTGACTAAATCAACCATTCCTCACCTAGCAAGAACTTTTAAGGTCCTCTAGCATTCTGGTGGCCTTCTTCTCAGCACTGCCCAGTTGTCAAAATCCATCCTAAAATAGGACTCTCAGAACTCAACACAGTTCTCCAAATACCATCTGTCAGGGCTGAAGGCAGCTTCTGAGCCATTTTCTTCATCTGTAAAGCAGAGATGAAAATACTTGTGGTTCCTACCTTAGTGTTAAAATGAGTGTCTTAAGGGCCTTGAGAAACCTAGCTTTTTATAGAAGTGTTAGCATTAAATTCTTCTTTATAAAATTACTTTCTAGACTATTTGGAGTAAATAAAGGGTTATAACTTTGTATATTAAAGGTAAATTTAAACTTTTTAAAAATATCTCTCCAGAAGGTAAAGGCCAAATAACCAATATTTGTTCTGACTTCATTATCATTCAGCTTCAGACTCTCATCTCCAGCTCCATAGGAGTAAGCTGCTTCTGGCATTATGCAGAGTTCAGAGAGGAGATGTCCCCTTGAGATGGATGCTATGATCGGTGAATGAGCATTCATTAAGTGATTGCAGTGTACCTGACACTGTGATTGGAATTTGCACAGAATTCTTTAGGGTAATGTTCCTGTGGGACAATACACTCGATCAATGAGCATTCATTAAGTGTTTGCTGTATCCCTGACACTGATTGGAATTTGCACAGAATTCTTTAGGGTAATGTTCCTGTGGGACAATATGTTCAATCAATGAGCATTTATTAAGTGTTTGCTGTATACTTGACACAGACACTTACAAAGAAACACCAAAAACAATCCTTGCCCATCACTACTTCTCTGGACCTCAGTTTCCTCATCTGGAAAATGGGGCATTGGACTGAATGGCCTCTAGGATCCCTTCCAACTCTAAAGCTATGATTCTGTCTTAGAGGATTCATTCTTTTTCAGGTTTGGCTTAGAGAAAATGTGACATCAGGTCTTTCTCTTATCTGAAATTATGTCATTCTGTGACTAACAAACCCTCTCTGAGGGAGGACACAGCCCTAAAGGGGAACCTTCACTAAAAGGGTGAAATGCAGAAAGTTTGTCTCCCATGCCCCATTCTGCACCATCTGTGCATTTGTTAAGCTCTCACCACGTGCCAACAAGTAAGCACTAGGGAAATGTAAAGACAAACAAAAACAATCTGTGCCCTCAAGACGTTCGTATGCGAATGGGACAAATAACTATGCACACACAAGATCTACACAGAGGCCCCCAGGACCCGAGACCTCCCGACTCTGCCCTCTCCAGGTCTGCCCTTGTGAGGGCAGCTTGTACCCAAGACCTCTGCCTTCCTCCTCCATCTGGGGAGATGCCATGTTCTGCCCCTTCAGGCTTGGGGCATTAAGTGATGCTGCGAAGCTGTTGACCAAAGCATCATGTTCCTGAATAACCTTCCATTAACAGGGCTAGGTTGCACAGTAGGTAGAGCTTCAGGGCCTGGAATCAGCAAGACTCATCTTCCTGAGTTCAAATCTGGTCTCTGGCACTTATTAGCCAGGTGACCCTGGGTTGTGACCCCTGTTTGCCTCAGTTTCCTCATCTGTAAAATGAGCAGGAGAAGGAAATGACAAACTTCTCCAGGATGTTTGCCAAGAAAACCCCGAGTGGGGTCACAATGAATCAGACATGACTGAACAACAAATTATGATTACTGGTAGCATTATTAACTAAATAATTTCCTATCTGAGGCAGCATTGAAACACAGGTTTCCTGACTCCAAATCCCACAATCCATCTTCTGCACAACTTCTCTATTCTGTGCCTGGCTCCACAGTAGCTACACTCAGGCACTAGGGGACCTGGAGTCAAGAAGACCTGAGTTCAAATCCAGCTTCAGACACTAACCAATTGACCCTGGATAAGTCGCTTTACCTCTATCTGCCTGTAAAAAGGAAATAAATAATAAAATGACAAGTAATGAGAAGGAAATTTATAGTAATAATATCCTAGAGTTGGTATGAGGATAAAATAAAATATTTATAGAGCATTTTGCAAACCGTAAAGTGCTATATGAATGTTGGTTATTCCTAGTAGTAGTAGTATTAACAAAATAAGGTACCTTTTACAAAATCAGATCTCTGTTTTCTGCCTCTTATTATTAAATCCTTATGGGAAATAGATGTCTCATCTGTAAAATGAGAAAGTTGCAACAAAGAATCTCAGAGATTTCCATCTGGCTCTAAACCTATGATCTTGTGTATAAGAGAGAGGTCTCCTCCCTGCAGAAGGCGAGGTAGGTGAGGAAAGGAGAGCCGGAAAGCTGAGCAATTTTAATTTCCCATTCATGTGAGCGGCTTTTTATTAAGCAGGTGACACAAAGACAGTGCCTGTGCTTGAAATCTTTGTGGAGGAAATAGTAAAACTTGACAGGTAATTTAGTAAATAGAGACAGTCAGCAACCATCTGTTGAAGATGATAAGATTCAAGGGGCTTCATTGTTTCTAGGAAAACTTAGTTATGTGGAGTTTGGATTAATTTTTCATTGTCTCCAGTTAAACGAGAATTGCTTACACAGCTGCTTTAAGGAGGGCCTTGATTGCTTTGTGTCTCCTGCCAAAAATCATTAAAAGCCAGAAAAAAAAAATGCATGAAAACACGGCTGCCCTCCGAGCCTGCGGATGCTTCCTCTAAGACAGTTTAGTTTGATAGATGGAAAGGTTACTTAATTATGATGACAATAATATGAGATATAGAGGAAGTGAGAAGAGGCATGTTAGGAGAGTAGAGGAAAGGTGGAGAACCTGACTTGAGTACTCCCCACAATTTTTTCCCAGTTGTCTTAAAGGCCTCTTGGTGCATGAGAGTGAGTGGAAGGGAAGAAACAAATGACTTTCGGGCCCACCCTTTCATCTCCCTGCTGAATTCACATTGAGGAGACAGGCAAGACCAAGTCTGACATTCATCAGGGGCTGAGTCTTCTCACTTGTCACTTTTCCCATAATTAACAGCCTTGGAGTCCCATTATAATATTCAGTAAATCTTATTGTGACATGCACGTCAGGACAAACCTACAATAATAACAATTGCCTCTAGAATCTGATTTCTGCATCGGAGACTCTTCTAAACACCATCAACCTTCTCTTCTTCACTGGGAGATTAACTACAGTCAGGATGTAAATCCAGACCAGTTTTCCCTGGCCTCTAGCTCACTTCTGACCCCCATTCCACCTCCACCAGTGGGGGGATGGACAGGGAAAGCAAACTAATTTTGGTATTGGCCTGAACAAAACCAGATTTGTCATTAAAATATTTGGGGGCGGGAGTGAAGGAGGAAAAGATCCCATGGTATATTCCAAAACCAGCCTTCCAGATTATCCGATTGGTTTTCTGTACACTATTACTTCCCAGTGGTAATCAGATGCCTTAGCAGTGGTTCTCAACCTGTGGGTCGCAGTCTCTTTGGAGTTCAAATGACCCTTTCACAGGAGTCACAGGGGTCGCCTAAAACCATCAGAAAACACATCTTTCCGATGGTCTTAGGAACCAAGACACAGCTCCTCTCTCCATCTCCAGGCGGGTCCGCCCACATGCAGATACACCCATATGCGAGTATTAAAGGGTCCCAGCATTAGAAACGTTGAAAACCACTGTCTTAGAGATTATTGTGCAGTAAGAAGATAGAAGCAACGCCTACATGATACAGTGGATAGAGAGCCACACCTAGAGTTAGGAAGACTTACCTTCCTGAGTTCAAACATGGCCTCAGACACTTCCTAGCTGGGTGATCCTGGCCAAGTCATTTAACCCTATTTGCCTCAGTTTCCTCATCTGTAAAATGAGCTGGAGAAGGAAATGGGAACCATTCCAGTGTCTCTGCCAATGAAACCTCACATGGAGTCATGGAGAGTCGGACACAACTGAATAGGGAACAAAGAAAGTAGAATTTAAAGTGTTGGCTAAATCTTTCAACAAACTATGTTTTTTAATAGATACTGAATGTTAGGAAAGTATGATGACTGTGCTTGACCCCAAAGAAGAACTACAAGAAGGGACCTCCAAATTGTTTTTTTTTCTAGTGGGGGGTTTATGGGTGTGAACACCATATAAAATGTCATGCTTTTTTGAAATCTTGGTTAGTTTTGCCAAACTGATTATTGGGGGTTTTTTATTTAAATTGTTCCATAGAAGAAACTGTTCTCTAATAGCAGGGATAGAGATATGTTGGGGAATATATTATTTGTTGTTTTTGTTCATTCATTTCAGTTGCATCTTACACTTTGTGGCCCCATTTGGGGTTTTCTTGGGAGAGATTCTGGAGTGGTTTTGACATTTCCTTCTCCAGATCATTTTACAGATGAGGAAACTGAGGCAAACAAGGTTAAGTGACTTGTCCAGGGTCACACAGCCAGTAAGTGTCTGAGGCCAGAGATGAACTCAGGAAGATGAGTCTTCTGACTCCAGGTCATGTACTCTATCCATTGTACCAACTAATTGCCTGTATTATATTTTGTAATAATTTCAATTAAGTTAAAATGTATTAAATTTTATTAAAAATAAAAATACTACTAAAAATGTACTTTAAAAAATTGTTGTTTTAAACTTCTTTGGAAATCTCTTTTGGCCCTTGATCACTATTCACTCTGATGCCTCATTGTGGCATGGGGTGATACTGGTTTCTCAAAGCAGCATGTGAGGAGCACAAAATTGATTGGTTGGTCAGTTGATAAGAAAGGCTTTCAATAGAGACCCGTTGTCTGGGGAATGACCCTCAGAGCTGAGAGACTCATCACTAGACTGTCTTCAGAGTTAAGAATTTCTCAGCAAAAATGATGCTCGAAGACCCTTGAAAAAGCAGAAGGATCTCAATCTGATCACTCTGATGAGCAGAGTACCCACACTGATAAAATCACATGTCCCTGAAATATTGAAGAAAGTCAATGTTCAGAGCATGATGTCAATAACCATTGCAGAAAAAAATGGCGTGGAGAAAACTGTAAAGGTTTTTCTTTAGGAAACTGGTGCATTGGAGATTACAGCAGCGTAGATTCTTTTAACTCTCAAGTAAAATCATGTCTTACAGTTTTAGTCGTCCCCAGCCCCTCTTAAGCATCCCCTCCATTATTTTCTATTTATCTTGCATATCACTTGCTTTGTATATATTTGTTTATATGCTGTCTCCCCAATTAGATTGCAAGCTTCTTGAGGGGAAGGACTGTCTTTTACCCTTTTCTGTATCTCCACTGCTTGGCACAGTGTGAGCCGTGTTGTAGTTGCTTAATAAAGGCTTATTGAATTAATTTCTTGTTAGCAAGGAAGCAAGGAACCCATGGGGGTAAAAAGGAAGGGAATAACCATTTATTAAGTGACTACTATGCTAAGCAAGGCAGCTAGATGGTGCAATGGATAGAGTGCCAGTCCTGGAGCAAGAAGACTCATTTTCCTGAGTTCAAATTCAGCCTCCTACACTTACTAACTGTGTGACCCTGGGCAAGTCACTTCACACTGTTTGCCTCAGTTTCCTCATCTGTAAAATGAGCTAGAGAAGGGAATGGCAAACCCCTCCAGTATCTCTGCCAAGAGAACCCCAAATGGGGTCAAGAAGAGTGGGGCATGACTGAAATGACTAAACAACAAATGCTTTACAAATTTTATCTCATTTGAGCCTCACTACAACTTTGTGAAGTAGATGAAATTATACCCCCCATTTTACACTGGAGGAAGCTGAGGCAGACATATTAAGTGACTTGCCGAGGTCTGAGTCTGAATTTGAACTCAAGTCTTCCTAACTTCAGACCAAGGACTCTATCTGCTATACCACCTCACACTCACTTTGGGAGCCAAAGGACTTGTATTCAAATCCCACCTTACTGTGTGGCTTTGGGAAAAATCCCTTCATCTCTCCAGTCCTCGGTTTCCCCATCTGTAATGCTAATGGGAATTTGAAGATCTTTTCTGCTTTGAAGTTCTTCCCTGACCCTTAATAGACCAAATATAATCACACAGAGCCGGTGGTGGTAGGAATTTGCTAAGTGGGTGGAGCAGAGCCCAGAGGAAGCTGGGAGTCAGAGCAGTTAGAAATAGAGGGAAGATGAACCCAAGAAGACAGCTAGGCTTGTGAATGTTTGTTTGTGGGAAGGCTAAAGGATGACTCCCTGCTGTGCTGTGGTGTATTGACTTCTTTGCTGCTATGATGGATTCAGCTTTCTGGTTTTGGGATTTGGCTTTCTGGTGTCTGAATAAATGTTTTGCTTCTGTCTTCTATATGGAGAGTGTGATATATTTTGTGACTCAGAATTATTGTGGCATATTCATAGTTGCCATCGGTGCTGTGAATATTCTGTTGGCACTACACCATCTTTAAATTAAGGGAGCTAAATGAAATGACCTCTGACATCCCTTCCAACTCTAGATCCCATGACCTAGGTTCAAAGCACCTGTCATCAGTCTTGGGCAAATCCTTTCATTTTTCTGGACTTTGGTTTCTTCATTAAGATTATTAGCAAGATGGCCTCTAAGGTCCCTTTAAGTTTTGGAGCTATGACCCTAAGTTATTAATAACTCTAGCTGAGATGCTTGAGGTACATGTGCCCAGGACTCCTCTGCTAATTAAAGCCAAGAAGAATTCACATCCTTGTCCCACTTTCCCTAGGTGTTCTAGTCTCCCATTTATAATTGCCCAGCTAACTGCTCTGAAGTGAGATCAGCCTCCCCAGTGGCTGATAGTCACCAGGAAACATAGTCCAATGAGGATGAAATAGATGCTATTGGGACAGATCTAGTTAAAGGGGAAGCTTTTTCTTCCAGAATTCCCCAGTTCCACCCCCACCACAACACCCCACCCCTCCATTGACTAGAGATTTCTTAAGTCTTTTAGAAGGGTTAGCTCTCTTCAAAACCTAATGTCTCCCAGTACTTGGACTTTAACTATCTCTGACCAATTCTCCTCTTTCAAGGGAATAGTGATCAGTAAGGACTCACTTAAAGGGGGGAAAGAAAGAATCGCTATTTAAAGGAAGCTTTTTTAATGGAATCCTTTTGTCACATTAATCATAATTATTGGATTCATCTGTTTTTCTCATAATATTCTTTTCTTAAAGTGGTGAACACTTGGCCTGTGGAAGGATAGATGGGATGGGAACAGCCGAGATTCTGTTGAGAATTTATCTTAGCATAGGAAAGAAAAGTAGTTCGTAGGACCCTCCAGCTCACGCTCACAGATGAATACTTTACAAACTTTTTTGGACTATGAACAGCTCAGGCCTTTGAAGTAGTTTCTTGGCACTGGGGCAGTGGAATAATCACAGCAGCCAGAACTTACATATGGCCACCAAATCGTCTTCCTCCTATTTTCCTTGGCTATCCCCAAAGCCTTTTCAGTACAGAACTGAGCCAAAGCTGACCCTGAAGAGTCAACTCATGCCAACTGTATGAACAAAAGCTTAATTCCTGTATCTCTTGCAGCCTCAGGAAAGGGAGTCAATGGATCCAGAAACTCCCAGCCCTAAGGCAAGAGATTCAAAAGAGGCTTGTATATAAAGGGTGCCTTGGGAGGAAGAGTTGACAATAACCTTAGGATTGGGTTCCATTATCTGCTTTTAAAGATATATATTATTAAAAGTGCTCTCCTAGTGGAACAATTCTCTTTGTTCACTGGGGCATTTCTCTGTGACTCTCTCTGCCTTGAAATGGGACTTTCCTCTACATTGCCTCTGGATTGAGAACATGTCATGTTTCACTATGGCTGCTGTAATAATCTTTCTTTCACCTTCTGAGCTGCCATTCCAACACTTTTTGATTCCTGTGAATTCTGTATATAGAATAGGAGTATTTTGTGGAAATGTACCCTTCTGCTTGATATAACTAAATAAGTTCTCTCAGTGAGAATTCCCATCCTTTTACCAGTAGGATAAGTTTGCAAAGTTAGGATGTAGGCTACCTGAAGGCAAACACTCATTCATTTTTGTCTTTGTATCTCTAGCCAGGAAGACCTTCTTCAGGTTTTGATCCTGGCATGTATGAGTTGTGTAATCCTAAACACAGTCTTTTCAATGCTCTATGCAAACCTATAAAACTATAAGTTACAGAATAGTTACCAACCTACACTGGTAGAGAAAATTTGCTGCGTTAAAATAATGGGGAGGGAACAATAAGGTGATTTCATTGTTATGGGTGTTGCTATTACATTGAAATTCATAGGCAGCTTGGTGGTATAGTGGAAACAGAGTTGGACCTGGAGTCTGGATGATTTGAGTACAAATTAGATGATAATTAGCTATGTGACCATCAAATCTCTTAAACCTTTCTCCTATGTTTCCTCATCTGTAGCAATAAGGAGAAAAAATGGAGATAATGAGGGCACTTAAACTCAGGTCCTGAGGAAAAAATAAGGTAATATTTGTAAAGTGCTTTGTAAACACTAAAACTTTATTTAAATATAATTGTTTTTCTTTGCAATCCTAGGTATTTTATTTTATGAAAAAAGAAAACAAACATTTATTAAGCTCCTATAATGCGCCAGGCACTTTACCAATATCATCTCGTTTGATCTTCACAATAGCCTGGAGGTACTTGCTATTCTCCCCTTTTTGCAGCTGAAGAAGGTAAAGGAGATGGGAAAAGTGATTTCCCCAGGGTCACACAGCTAAGGAGTACTTGAAACTGTATTTGAACTCAGGTCTTCTGACTTTGCCCAGAGTCACATCTGCTGGATCTCCTGGGTGCCTGTATGCATTTATAAACATTCTTGGGGTGGCTAGGTGATGCAGTGAATAGAGCAGGGGGACCTGGGTTCAAATGTGGCCTAAGACACTTCACACAAAAATTAGCCGTGTGACCTTGGGCAAGTCACTTAACCCCAACTGCCCTCCAAAAAGCAAAAAAAAAAAAAAAAAAGGGTAAAAACATTCTTACAGGGGTCCATAACAGAGGGACTCATGACATACAGAAAAAAGATAAAGAGCCCCTCCCCCTACTTAAAAAATGAAGATTCTCTTAAAAATATGCAATTTCTTCTAAGCTCTAGACTCTACTGCTCCCTCAAAATAATTTCCACCTAATGTCCCACTGGCATCTCAAGGTTAGCTTGTTCAAAATAAAGCTCATTTCTGACTTTACTATATCTATCTGTGACACTTCCATTCACTCAATCTCCCACATTCTCAACCTTGGTATGATCTGGGATTCTTCTCTCTCCTTCATTTCTCAAATTCAATTAGTAGCTAAGTCCTGTTGATTCTTTAATCAATTAGTAGGCATTTATTAAGCACCCACTATGAGACAGGCACTCTACCAGGTGCTAGGGGTACAAAATCAAAAATAAAGCAATTCGGGCTTGCCCTCAAGGAGCTTACACATTTAATCAGGTAAGATAGCATATACAGAAACAATAAAGAAAGAAGTAAACAGCAGTTGTATGGGGTACTATCTATAACAGCTGGAGGAATCTGGAAAGGCTTTGTCTATAAGGTCAGTTAATTGAACACTTTCTAGAGAAAGTCAACGAGACAATCAATAGGCATGTGGGTGACTTCCATTTATTAAGCATCAGTTAGGGCCAGGTGTTGTGCTAAGTGATTTACAAGTATGCTTTCATTCGATCTTCACCGTGACCCTTGCTATCGTTGTTCTCACTTTACAATCAGGGAAACAGAGGCAACAGAGATAAAGTGTCTTGTCCAGGGTCACACAGCTAGTGTCTTAAGTCAGATTTGAACTTGTCTTCTTGACTCCAGATCTCCATGGCACCCCATAATTAATTGTCTCTAAATGAAGATGAATTTATCAAGAGAAAGAGAAGGGAAATGTCTCATAGTACTTGAGGGACGTGTGTTATATTAGAGAGAAAGCTTTTTTTAAGAATAGGAGAAGCTTACACATATTTAAAGATAATAGGCAAGAAAGTGGTGGATAGGGAGAGATAGAAGATTAAGAGAAGAGTGGGGATGGTGGAGAGAACAATCTAGAGAAGATGGAAAGGGATGAGATGAAGGACATGTAGAGGGTTTGACAATGAAGAAGGACTATCTCATTATCAGAGACTGGGAAAAAGTTACAGGGAATAGAAGGTGATGTCTAGGAGTTCTGGGGTATTGAGAAAGGGAGAAAAGGGAATTTAGTGAATGATCTCTATTTTCCCATAAAGTAGGAGGCAAGGTTCTCACCTAGGGAGGTGGGGAAAAGAGATTTGGAAGGCTTGAGGATGTGAGAAAAGTCAGAACAGGCTCTCTGTGGAGTGGGATAGAGAATCGATCATGGAGAAGTGAATGGATTAGTGTGCTTCAGGGAGGCACCAGTTGAGAACAGATCATATAAATTTGTAGTGGGCCCAGTGGGTAGAGTTGTCTGACTTCCTCTAGCTCAGCAGGCCAGGAGATAAGTAGGAGTGGAAATAATCCAAGGTAATATTTGGCAACGCATGAGTAGTAACACAGGACAAGGGAGTGAGGAATTCTGGGACAGAGCAGTATTTTCAAATTCAAATAGAAACAGAGGCCAGTAAACTGTACATGAGGATCCATGCTGAACACATATAAACTTAGTTTTTCAACATCATATTATTCATGTTTTATTATGCTTTCATTTATTTTGTTAAATATTTCTCAATTATATTTCAATTAGGTTTAGTCTGTCCCAGGGAGTAGGATGCAAGTTTGACACCCTTACTGAAGTGGACAGAGTTGAATTTATTCATTATAAGGTCAAGGTAAAAGCATCTAGGTAGTACAGTAGATAGAGTGCCAGGCCAGGAGTAAGGAAGACTCATCTTCCTGAGTTCAAATCTGGCTTCAGACACTTACTAGCTGTGTGACCCTAGGCAAGTCACTTAACCCTCTTTGCCTCACTTTCCTCACCTGTAAAATGAGATAGAGAAGGAAATGGCAAGCCTCTCCAGTATTTCTGCCAAGAAAACCCCAGATGGGGTCAACCAAAAATGACAGAAAAAATAGATTTGGAGTGAAGAGATTGAAGGAGCAGAGTTAAGGAGGATGAGGATGAGAGATTGGGATGTAGGAACTTGGGAGATGGGCAACTTGCTCTTTCGCATTTAGTGATTAAGTATTGCAGATATCAGAAGAGTAACAGGTAGAAGTCTGTTTTTGCTAACCATACCACATAGTAGTGAATAGCAGATGATTAGATTAAAAAGCTGATAGTCTTGGAAGCTCTGCCTTGGGGATCTAGTCATCCCTGATTAGTCTCTTTCTCTGAATTGTCAATGCCCAAATTCAGGCATTCATTACCACCTGCTTAGGCCATTGTGGTCACTTTCTAAAAGGTCTCCCTGCCCCCATTCTCTTTCTTGCTCCAATCCATCTGTCAAGCACTACATTTTGGAATGTGGGACTGTCAGCAGACTTTTCTTGCAGTCAGTGAGAAAAGGAACATTTTTTATGGCATTTTAACAAAGCACATTGCATCACTGGAATAGCCATATATCATAGCCTCCTTTTAGTTTCCTTTGAAAAGGATTAATTCTCATCACAATGGTTATGAAAATATCTCCCTCTTTGAGCCTGAAATGCTTTCCCAGTCTCTAAAATGCAAAAAAAAAAAAAAAATCACGACTGTAATGACCAGCCAGGATATTAGACACATTTGAGTCCCAGCTGGAGTGTATTTCAGAGCCAGGCAGCTGATGTCAATTTTCTTGACTTCTCATCTCTTCTTTTTACTGCATTAGCTTTAGGAGCTCAGGTTCAGAGCAATCACAATGATGCCAAGTCATAAAGACACAAAGCTATGAGAAAATGGAGAAATCAGATGTTTTATTCACATTCTCTAAGAGCTAAATTTAGGGAGTGATCTATAGGTGACGCCTGTCCTCCATTAAGGAGAGGATAAAAAAGAAAATTGGTGCCCAGGTTAGGGTCTGATAGTACAGAAATGTATCTGAGCAGACTTTTCTTGTGCCCTGGAAGTCTCTCACTTTGGGACCCCTAGAGAAGTGACTTAATGTCCCTGTGATCAGTTTGTCCTATATGTAATATGTTACAATCTGTTGATTACCTTCAACATATAAAGAGTTGAGTCTTTGTTTCATTACACTCAAAGCACTAAGTTTTGGGTGGGAAACGATAGTTTTTGAATCTGTGATCTCATTAATTAAATAGTAACTATAATGACTAGAATCTATATAGAGCTTTGAGGTTTGTAAATACTTCACAAATATCTCTCATTTGGTCATCACAAAAAATTTGGGGCAGGAGGAAGGAACAAGTATTTATTAAGCCTCTACTATGCACCAGGCAAGAATTGCCATATCATTTAGGAGGCAGACAGGTCTCTGAGAGTGCTAGAAGGTGAAAGGAGCATGAAATTAAGAGGTCCAAAATGAAGGGGAAATTGCTAGTTTGGGAATGTAAATTCCATGGAAAGAGAATAAGTCATTCAAACCTGTTTGCCTCAGTTTCCTCATCTGTAAAATGAGCTGGAGAAGGAAATGGCAAACTACCCCAGTATTTTTACCAAGAAAACCCCAAATGGGGTCAGAGAGAGGGACATGAACAACGATGACAAAATGTGCCAGGCACTCTGTTAAAACCTTTTTAAATATTACCTCTTTTGTTCCTCGCAACAACCCTACAAGGAAGGTACTGTTATCATCTCATTTTTACAGATGAGGAAACAGAGGCACAGAGAGAATAGGTGAGTTAGTTGTCCAGGGTCACACGGCTACTGAGTATCTGAGGCTGGGTTTGAACTCGGGTCTTCTTGGTTCCAGGTCCAGAGCTCTATCCACTGAGTCACTTAATTGATTGGATTCAGCAGTTCTCAACCTGTGGGTCGCAACCACTTTGGGGGTCAAACGACCCTTTCACAGGGGTCACAGGGGTCGCCTAAGACCATCACAAAACACATATTTCCGATGGTCTTAGGAACCGAAACACAGCTCCTCTATCCATCTCCAGGCTAGTCCACCCACATGCAGATACGCCCACATACGAGTATTAAAGGGTCGTGGCATTAGGAAGGTTGAGAACCACTGGATTATTTAGTTCCTCTCTTCAGCGCTGCACACCCTAGCTGTCCTATTGTCTCCTCTTTTCTGTGCAGCTCTTGCTCGTGGCCTCATATAAATCCTCCACAAATGGATGATACACCCAACATTCTGGGTACCTTCTTTAGGTCTCTTGATGCTGCAAAAGTACCCCTGGAGCATATGGCAATCCTTCTGCTTTCTGACTGATCTAGCTCCTTTTCAGATCTCTTGGATCAGGTCTCCATTAAGTGCCTTCTGATGCTAGGTTGTAAGTTAAATACTTTATCTATGTTATACTCACCATTCATCTATTAATTGCCCTTTGAGTAACACTGTAGAACCAACACAATATTCAGAGCTCTGACAGCCACTGTAAATATGCCAGCATAGTGCCCAATTGCAAAATACAACAGACTCCCCATATAGAAGGCAGAAGCAAAACATTTATTCCGACACCACAAAACTGAATCCCAAAACCAGTAAGCCAATTCTACTACTACTTCTAATTGGCAGATCAGATAGAGTGCTAGGCCTGAAGTCAGGGAGATCTGAGTTCAAATCTCTTACTTGCTATGTGATCCTGGAAAAGTCATTTCACCACTGTCTGCCTCAGTTTCTTTACATGGAAAATGAGGATAATAACAGCACATACCTCCCAGGGTTGTTATGGAGAGAAAATGACATGGATATTATTTATAAAGTTCTTAGCAGAGTGCCTGGCACATAGTAAGCATCATATAAATAAATGTTAGCTCTTGTTATTCCTATGATTTAAAAATGTATATCACTGGAATAATTTGGTATTTGTAATTGATATGTA
>CM053587.1:322710712-322735850 GCA_028646515.1 Pseudochirops corinnae | reverse complement strand
TGGTGATGATGATGGTGATGATGGTGGTGGTGGTGGTGATGGTGGTGGTGGTGATGGTTGTGGTGGTAGTGGTGGTGATGGTGGTGGTGGTGGTGGTGATGGTGGTAGTGGTGGTGATGGTGGTGGTGGTGGTGGTGATGGTGATGATGGTGATGGTGGTGGTGGTGGTGGTGATGGTGATGGTGATGATGATGGTGATGATGACAACCAAAATTGCCACTGTGCTTCCTATGTGCCAGTCACTGTACTAAGTACAATTACTCTCGCATTTGATCCTCACGACCATCCTGCAGTAGATGCTACTATTATCCCTATTTTACAGATAAGGAAATTGAGACAAATAGAAGTGAAGTGACTTTCCCAGGGTCACACAACTAGTATGCCAGTAAATGGGAGGCCAGACTTGAACTCAGGTTGTCCCGACTCCAAGTCTAGCACTCTATTCACTGTGCCATCTAACTGTCGATCCCCTAGCATGTAGTAGTGTTGAAATAAATTCTTCCCTCAACAAGGTTTATTTAGCACCATGCAGCAGACACTGCACTAGATTCTAGTAACAAAGACATGCATGAAATAAGAAACAGGAGTGTAGGGAGCATTAACAACATGAATCTGAACCCAGGTTTAAGCCCAACTGCTTGGAATACAAGTCCAGTTTTGCCTCCATAAAAAGTGCTGAGATGCAACTCTAGTTAGGATATTGTGTTGTTTTCATTGTTATTTTACCCAACTAATGATAACAATCAGGTAAACAAAGGTTGCTGACTCCATCACCAGTGGCTTAAGGTAGAGATGAGGCACCATGCAGAGAGGTCTTTGAGGAGGAGCACTCACTCCCTCCATCCTTCCTTCCCTCCCTCTCTCACTCACTCCCTCACTCACTCACTCCCTCACTCACTTATTCACTCACTCGCTCCCTCACTCACTCACTCATTCCCTCACTCACTCACTCCACTCCACTCCCTCACTGCACCCTTCAGATATTTCAGAACCTAGCCTCATCCATGCTGTCCACAGATCCTAAACTAATCAATTATAAACATGAACTCTACATTATACTGTTGCATATTTCATTCATCTTCTTCATTATGCCATTAGCAGGGTTCAGTAGGCATATAATTTAATAGCAAGCTTTGGAATTGATCCAGTTTCCATCTTCTATGACATTTGGAACATGCAAGGCTTTTTTATTGTTTCAAATTTTTTTTTATTCTGACCTTAGCAAACACCAACTGAAATGAGCATTTCCATATGCACACTAGAACAGAATAAAAGGATTGTACATGAAACTATGAATCTCTATTATGTGCAACTCAATTTTCCCTTTAAGTATATATTAAATTCAACACATAATATGCAAAGTTTCAATGGCAGAATTCTGTGTGTATCTCATCTGGAATATCTCATTCTTGTGGTTCCCTAAGTGCTGTCTTTGGAAAGAATCCAGTCTTTCTTGAAATACGGAGAACTTCAAAGGAATGGAGTAAATTTTATTTGCTGATCTGACTTATGAAAAGAGGTACAGGTGGGTGAAGTTCCAGGGAACTGGGTTCCTAGAGAATTCTTTCATAGATCTGTGAGCCTTGAACAAACTGATTTGAATAGAGCCTAAAAAAGGGTGATAAGGAAAAGGTGGGGAATGATTTATGTTCTCTCTCTGTCTCTTTTTTTCTGCCTCTGTCTCTCTTTTTCTCTGTCTCCGTCTCCTCTCTATATGTCTACATCTCTCTTGATCTATGAATCTATTTCTTTCTGCCTCAGTCTCTGACTTTGTCTCTCTCCGTGTCTATTTCTATCTCTCTGTCTCTCCATCTGTCTCTCTGTATGCTTCAGACTCTGTCCATCTCTGTCTCTACCATCATCCAGCGGCAACATTATTGACTGAGTTTAGTAGTAAGAGAGGAGACATGGAAGTTATCCTCTTTGCCTTCCAGGTCTGTCCAGTTCGAATGGAGTTCCCAGCCCTTCAAAAGGAAGGAGCCTTATAAAACAGTTCCTTCCTAGGGAATTCATGGAAGCAGCTACATCTTGGCTTTCTGGTCATCATTGGCAACAACTTCCTAACAATTAGAGAAGCTTCCCAGGGGGTAGGATTAACCTGATTTATCAGCATTCTAGGCAAATCTGTAAGATTAGAAGTTGCAGGGAAGATGCCACCCTACATTGGTGGAAGGAGTTTCCTCACCTGGGATCTCCCTGCAAAGATGAAATCACGGGTCTGAGCCCCATCCCCTTAGAATAATAATAATAGTAAGGACCTTGCGTTTTTATGGTGCTTTAAGGCTTACAAAGGACTTTACAGAGATCATCTCATTTGAACTTTCTAATGACATGAATGGTAGGTACTATTACTATCCTCACTTTACAGATGAGTAAACTGAGGCAGAGAAGTCAAATGACACAGCTATTGGAAATGCTTGAGAGTCTAGAAGGGTGCTTACCAGGCATATTGAAGAGGGGAACCATGATTTGATTAGAGGAACATATGAAATGACTGCTAGGATCCTTTCCAACTCTATGCATCTGTGATTCTGTCACCCCTTATCTCAAGAGGCTAGAACATGGAAGAGAGAGGCTATTTTCCTTTCTAGTTATCACCTGTACTTCTCTACAATGGTGATCTTTCTTATATCTCATATGAAAGCTTATAGATAAGAATGAGTATTAGAGACTCAGCCTTCAAATATATAAATATATATTATAAATAAATCTTCCACCCATGGGTAACAGGTAACCATTATTTCTATTATTTTTTGGAGGAGGGAAAGGCACGTCAATTGACATTAAGTGACTTGCCCAAGGTCACACAGCTAGTAAGTGTCAAGTATCTGAGGTCATATTTGAACTCAGGTCCTCCTGACTCCAGAGCTGGTGCTCTATTCCCTGTGCTACCTCGCTGTCCCATTTTTCAAGACTTCCGCTAATTTCCTACCCTTCCCCCCTACTCTGGAGATGTGGAACATCCACTCTACCCTTGTATCCATAGCCCCACCCTACACCGTTCCACTACTTACGCAAACAGAGTTTAGGAAGATTTTGTGTTCTCCCTACAAAGTGGGGATTTATTCTCCCCTGGTTCCTGTGCTAGTGGTTTTAGTGGCTTGGGACAAATGCATAAGATATACCAGCCTATTCACCCTCCATTAAAGGATTGGTCTAATCGATAGAAAGTGTTTGTTATCTAAATTGGCAAAAGGGTCACTTGGTTTCCTTCTCATTACTTATCATTTTGAGGATCCTGGAAACCAGCTGCTCCTGCTTGATTCATTGACAGCACTTTTGTTTTTTCTCACCAAGATCATTCACACTAATCAGAGCAGGAGGCATTATCGTTAAGCAAAGGGTTTATTTCTGACCCAGTCTGGCTTGATTCTCATTTTTTTTTTCAGGTAAAAGTGACAATTATAAAGCTAGGATGCAATTCCCTATCAACAGTTCCCTTTGGAGTTCACTTGGTCTGGCCAATATTTTACAGGCTGTAGACTTGTTAATGTTTGTAAAGTGCCTGGTATTAGTAGGCACTTAATAAATGCTTATTCCTTCCCTTTCCCCCCCCCCAGGGAGGGGATAAAGTATTATTTTAAGGGGCCCCAGAACGCATATTCACCCAACAAGCAACATCATTTTGAAATGTATTTAGCTCTAAAAATATGGTGCTCAATTCAGTAGAGTAAGCCAACTTTTTTTTTCTTTTTCTTTTCTTTTTTCTTTCTTTTTTGGAGATTGGATTTTCTTCCAGGCTGGAAGTACAACAGTCATTCGACAGTCAGTCCCACCAATGCAGTGAAGCTTTGTCATGTTCCAGCTCCATTTCTAACCTGAACTGCTGCTTGTTAGTTTTATCTCCCCAGCTCCCAGAGGGCTCTCTGTATCTGTATCAGATTTAGGAAGGACACAAATTTGGTTTTAGCCATACTGCAGCTCAGAACTCCTGAGCTGAAGTGATCCACCAACCTCAGCCTCTTGAGCAGTAAGGATTATAGGAGGATTGTACCCCACCCAACACCAACATACCTTTTATAGGAATAAGGGCTGGACTTGTGAATTTTTGAGTGAGAAAAATCCCTCTTTTGGTGCCAATAAAATGTTCTACGATCAAGTATTATCTTCACCTAGTGAGTTTCCTAGAGCAGTTATCAAACATTCACCCAGGCAAAACTGCCCAATGCTTTGTGATTGGCAGCAGAAATATTCTGTGAAGGCTCGTGAAAAGAAACTTATTAAAATAACCACTTGTGAGTGTGTGTATGTGTGAGTGTGTGTATGTGTGAGTGTGTGTATGTGTGTGTGAGTATAAATGTGTGTGAGTGTGTGTATGTGTGTGTGAGTGTGAATGTGTGTGTGAATGTGTGTATGTAGTCTGTGTGTGTTAGTGTGTGTATATGTGTGATGTGTGAGTGAATATGTATGTGTGTGAGTGCATGATTGAGAGTGTGTGAGTGTGTGTGTGTGTGTGTGTGCAGAAAGTTGTAGAATTTTTTATCTTTATTTATAAATTTAAGTTATTCCCTTCTGTTCTTTCATGCTTGGAGTTGTTAAGGGATGGAAAGAGGGTCTGAATGCCAATAACATGAACTATGTATATAGTTCATAAAGAAAAATTTAATTGGGAAATATTTAACAGAATAAACAAACAATATAATACAAACTAGATAATGCTAATTTGTGGTTTTCCAAATCAGTATGTGGCCTGGTTGCTATTGCAGTTTGATACTAGTGGTCTAGAGCACTGAGAAATAATTATGTCCAGGGTCACACAGATGAAAGATTTCATTCTGAAGGGGAATTAAAGGGAGTGAGGATAGATTGTCCCATTTAAAATAAGTTCTTTTGGATCAAGGCTATTCTGTTTTTGTCTTTATCTTTCTAGCTCTTAAAGTTCAACAGCAATTTGACAAAAAACATTCCAGGCACAGTGCTAGGAGCTTAAGGCGGTACAAAAAGCAAAAACTCTGTGGTCATCTCTACCCTTACGGAGCTGGCATTTTATTGGGGGAGGATACAATATGTAAACAAAGAAATAATTTGAGGATATTTAATGAAAGAGAGAGCCTTAATATCTTGGTGGTTCATGGAACTGGTGACATTTGAGATGAGCCTTGAAAGACGCTGGGAGAGGCAGAAAGAAGGAAGGAGGGTATTCCAGTCATGGCAGGCAGTCTTTAGGACAGCACAAAGATGGGAAAAGTCCTATCCACTTTGGAGAACAGCTAATCAGCTGACAAAATAATGATTACAGTGGATAGAGTGCCAGGCTTGAAATTGGGAAGGCTCATCTTCCTGAGTTCAAATCTGGCTTCAGACACTAGCTGTGTTACCCTGCACAAGTCATTTCACCCTGTTGGTCTCAGTTTCCTCATCTATCAAATGAACTGGAGAAGGAAACAGCAAACCACTCCAGTATCTCTGCCAAGAAAATCCCAAATGGGGTCATGGAGAGTGAGACACGAATGAAACAACTGAACAAAATGGGAAAAAAAAAAATAACAGCTCCCATTTCATAGGGTGGTTGTGAGGAGGTAATGAGAGACCTTACAACATTATAGAAATGTTGGCTGTTAGAGGGGATTCTCAACCAGATAGTTGAAATTGACAGTTTGAATTAGGTGGCTTCTAAAACCATTCCATTTCTTAGGATTCTGAACTCCTGCTGTCTCACACACGGCAAACTTCTGGGAAGTGTTCACAGCATCTTGTAAATACCATTCATAGCTTCAAACGAGCTAGCCTTATAGAACTAAGGCTGTAGTAAACTGTATAGCCAGCAGTCAAAACCTGGGGAAAATATATTTGCTTTTGAGTGAGAGACAATCTTTTAAAAAAGCCAATTTTGGAAATTTATTTTATAGGTTACTGCGATAAATCCAAATTATTGATTTATCAAGTGGTAGTTCTTAGGCCTGCTGCATAGTCATTGAAATAAGGCTATTACTCAGAGCTATAAATGTGATGCTCTAAAGTTTGTGGGGAGGGCCATTGGCCATGGGTAGAGAGGGGTTCCACAAAGATTTCCATTTGCTTCAGGATCTTTGGGGATCCCTGCCCAGAAGATGTCTAGATCTACCTCCCATGGCCTCCATCCTGATTAACAGCCCGTGATATGTAGCAGAGCTTCTAACATCCCTTGATATCAGACTGTAACTTTCTAGGCTTGAAATTTATGTTTATATGTGGACTCATTTCAGCTCAAAGCAAGGAGCTCCCATATCCCATACATCAACCAGCAAATGCTTCCTCGAGCAATGACTTCCTGGCTCCTGTTATCTCCAGGATTAAGTAGAAAAATCTTCTGTTTGGCTTCAAAAACCGTTCACAACTTGGCCCTTTCTTACCTTTCCAATCTTCTTATATTTCAATCCTCTCCAAATACTCTATAATTAAGCTACTCTGGGGGTATCTAGATGGCACAGTGGATAGAGCACCAGGCCTGGAGTCCCAATAGACCTGAGTTCAAATCTGGTCTCAGACACTTCCTGGCTATGTGACCCTGGACAAGTCACTTAACCCATTTGGCCTCATTTGTAAAATGAACTGGAAAAAGAAAAAAAACCACTCCAGTACCTTTGCCAAGAAAACCCCAAATGGGGTCATGAAGGGTTGGTTAGACAATAACAAGCCCATTTGCTGCTCTTCTTAAATAATGATGATGATAACAATGAGGATAAGCACCTACTTCCCAGGGTTGCTCAAAAAATCAAATTCAATATATATAAAGCTTTTATCACATTTCCTAGCACATAGTAAGTTTTCTAAAAATACACAGTTCCTGACACATAGTAGGTTTTCAAAAAAAATGCATGTCTATTTCTTCCATAATAATAATTTCAGGTTTAAAAAATGCTTTACACATAATAACCCATTAGACCCCACAACAACTCTGGGAGATAGGCACAATTATTGTCTTCATTTTACAGGTGAGGAAACCAAGGCAAACAAAAGTTAAATGACTTGCCCAGAATCATAGAGCTGATAAGTATCTGTAGTTAGATTTGAACTCAGTGCTTCTTGGCTCCAATCCAAATGCTCTATCCATTAAGCCACCTAGCTGCCTCCATCTCTACACTCCTTGCTTTTGTCCTAGCTGTCCCTCATGCTTTTCACCTCCATGTCATCAGTTCTCAGCATTTAGCCCAAATTCTACCTGCTGCAGACCTTTCACAGTATCCCGCCAGCTGCTACCTCCTTTCCTTCTGAGTGTATAGTGTGCTGGACTTAAAGGCTGGAGAGCTGCGCTCAAATCCTCTTCTTGATCCTTAGGGGTTGTGTGAAAAGGGGAAAGTCCCTTCACTATTTTAAGACTCAATTCTAAAATGTGGGAATAGTACCTAAAAGCCTTTATATCCCTTTTGATGATGAATCTGGGCAGTTAGGTGCCACAGAGCACTGGACTTAGAATTAAGAAGCTCATTCAGCCACTTCCTAGTTGTGTGACCCTGGGTAAGTTACTTCACCCTGTTTGCCTCAGTTTCCCTATCTGTCAAATGAGCTAGAGAAGGAAATGGCAAATCATGCTAATATATTTGCCAAGAAAGCACCAAATGGAGTCATGAAGAGTTGGACACAACTAAAACAAGTGAACAATGAGAGGTCTATGATCCTACCATCCTTAGATTTTAATTTTTCCCCAACGAGAATGTATGATCCATAAAAAAAGGGAAACTGTCTTTTACCTTTCTTGTATATTATGATCTTTAGAACCATTCTAGTCACATCTCTTCTAATTCAAAAGTTCTAGATTTTAAACAGTATGTATGCTCTTTTCAGCAATACAGATTCACAATAATAAGTTTCATAATAACTTTGGCCCAAAATATTAAGACATAAAATAAAATTTGCCACCAGGTGGTCAACCTTCTGGTTATGAGTCTCTATGAACTTAGCAAGGCTGGTCTTCTGTTGAAAATCCATCATAAAGTCTAAATTCGGTCTTTCTGGCACGGTGGCTATTGCTCAAACTTTTCCTACCAAGGACATGTCTTTCAAGAACCCATGGTCTCAAGGCAGACCTCCAAATCCGTAAGAGAATTTACACCTCCCTTCATTCTTTACAAAGGTGGGGGATTCTGGGTATGGAGGGCTGCATAAATTTTTTAGCTTGATGTATATATGTGGGTTGGTTTTGCCTAACTATTTCTCTTCTCTCTCTTTTTTTATTCTTCGTTACAAGAAATGACTGCCAGGAGTATTTTGGAACCAAATCAGCCCAACTCTCAAGGACCAATTAAACCGGGAAATGCTATACATCAGGGCTTGATTTATTATTTTCTTGATTGCCTAGATTTAAGAAAATGACAGAGAAATTATTAATAATTCAGATTAAGCTGAAAAGTATGTTCTGTGGACTTCTTTAGGAAAGCCATATACTAAACATTTACCACTGGTCATGACTCCCCAGATGTGGGAGGACAAAGGACATATTTGGACAATTAAAGTGACATAAAACAAAAATTCTCAATAAAAAAATTAAGATTTCAAAAGACCTATATTTACTTCTGTGCAATGGGTTTAAAGGCATCAGAGGGAAACTTCATAGCTAGGACTTAGCAAATGTGTGTTGACATGGTTGCCTTAATCATGTTGAAAATAATGTTAGTGATATGTTATCTTTCTATTACCTTCCTTTCCCACTATATCTCTCCCTCCTCCCCATTCAGAAAGTATCCTTTTTAACAAAGAATAAAAGAGAAAGAGAAGACAAAAACAATTCAACAATGCTAACCAATATATCAACTATGTTTGTCATTTGGTACCCTCCTCCACACCCATCTTCTCCTGCCTTGGCAAAGAAGCAAGGTAATGTGGGAGCAGGAGAGAGACCAGTAATGGATATTGAGATCTGGAAGTCACCTACATGGAGATGATAATGAGACATATGGGAGCTGATGAGATTACTTAATAGAGCACGTACAGAGAAAAGAATGCCTAGAAAAGGGAAGGGGAACAAAGCCTTGGGAGACATTGATGCTTAATGAGCATGATATGGCTAGAAATACAATCAAAGAAACTGAGGAGTCCAGGTAGAAGGGGGGAAAGTAATGATAACAATTTTTAACAACAACAATAATACATATGTATACAGTATTCTAAGGTTTAGAAAGAATTTTACTAACCGAATAAACATAGAGTGATGAACCCAAGAGACTGAGAGAGTCAGAGCAGAGACAGAGAGAGGGGGAGGGAGAGGGGAAAGAGAGAGAGAGAGAGAGAGAGAGAGAGAGAGAGAGAGAGAGAGCAGAGGGGGAGAGAGAGACAGAGACAGAGAGACAGAGAGAGAGAGAGAAAGAAAGGAAGGGAGAGGGAGAGAGGGGGAGAGAGAGAGCGGGGGGGGGAGAGAGAGAGAGAGAGAGAGAGAGAGAGAGAGAGAGAGAGAGAGAGGAGACGGATAGAGAAAGAACTGAGAGTGTGATTAACGTCAAACTCTACTGAGAAATCGAAAAAAGGCTGAAGCCTGAGAAAAGGCCATTAAAATGAGCAATTAAGAAATCATTGAAAAAAATCATGGGTAACATATTTAGCCTTTCCCCAATCAATGAGATCTATTTTTTCCTCCGTTCTTTGTTACTTCAGAAAGTGGGCTTGCATAGCCTGTCTTTATACCTTTTACCTCTTGCCTGACCCTGGGAAAGTCACGTAACCTCCCCCCTCAGTTTCCTTATCTGTAAAATGGATATAACAATAGTGTTTAACTCCCCAGGGGGTTGTGAGGATAGAAGGAGATAATATTTGTAAAGTGCTTGGCCAGACTTATAATGAATGCTACATAAACACTAGCTATTTGCATTATTATCACTAGTCAGTTAATACTTGCTAGTTATTATTATTATAACCAAGAAATAATAATTCTTATTAGCCATGTCATATTTATTAGTTATTATTGTTATCATTAACGAATTAATAAAAACCTGCTGTGATACTCACCCCATTTTCTTTTCCTTTTTTAAGCGCGTTCTAAATTTAGGAACCTTCAACAAAATAAAGGCTTTACTACACAAAATAAGCATTTATAAAACCTTATTGCTTACAATGCCTTTTTTAAATGTGTATAATAACAAACATATAGAAGAGGTGGTCCTGTTTACTTCTTTGTTCCGTTTATAACTTTCTTTTAACTTCGATTTTAATTTTGTCATTTTGCTTTCGATTTCCAAATGAGAGAAGAAGAAAATAAAATACCTGGTGTCTTGACCAATCTGAGGTTAGAGCCCCTCTGACTTGATCCCCACAGTGACTTTCTGGCTCTGTGAGGTTGCATGATAAAGATCATCAGGTTACGGCAGCTAGGTGGTGTAGTGAATAGAGCACTGGCCCTGGAGTCAGGAGGACCTGAGTTCAAATCAGATCTCAGACACTTAACACAAAAACTAGCCGTGTGACCTTGGGCAAGTCACTTAATCCCAATTGCTGTCCAAAAAGAAAAAGAAAAAAAAGATCATCAAGTTAAAAATAAGAGTCTGTTATGGTGGATGGGCTTGGGTTGGCTAGCCTTGGGTTGGTTCTTATGTCAATCATACCTATTTCCTCTGCACACGGAGAGGGAAGGGTGACCCATTGCTTTTTAGACAATCAATCAGATTCCATTTTTTTCCCTTTTAATTTCAGGAGCAGTAGTTTATTTAGTGAGGTTGTACAGATGAACTTTGAAATCGCCAGTTTCAGTAGCCTCTCCGGGACCCAACCCATCACCTGGCAAGTAGAGTATCCCCGCAAGGGCACCACAGACATCGCTGTCTCTGAAATTTTTATCAGCCAGAAGGACCTCGTGGGAATTGTTCCCCTGGCCATGGTAAGACCTTTATTCAAATGGATTTCATTGTTGTCAACTCGCTCCTTATTTTACCACTCCCTTCTCCCTGTCCTTCTGACTCAGCGCAATCTGTGTTCCTTTTGGATATATCCTGCCCAAATGACACACCTTACTCCACTCCAGAAGTTGCTGCATTTATCAGTGGGTGACACAGTTGTTTGACATCCCATGTGACCTTCTTCAACTATTCTTGTCTCAGATCTGTTAGCTCATCCATATAGCATGGGATTCAAGTCAAGGATTATGTCTCCATATAAATCCACTGGCTATTCCCTTCCCCGCATTGTATTCCATTGTAAACCTCTCATGCACTTACCATTTAATATTACACATTAAAGGAGATACGTGTAAATGGCATCTCAAACACTGTGTTAACTCTCATTATTGTTGTTATTATGATTATAGCTATCTATTAGTATCTTTGCCACCTGTTAAATTGTAAATTCTTTCTGGTCCGAGATCATCTCATAGTTAAATCTTGTATCTCCACTCCCAGTACTACAACAGGACTTTCTTCTTATTTTCTTTTTGCATTTAGTATTTTATTTTTCCCCAGTTACATGTAAAAACAATTTTCCACACTCTTTTTAAAAATTGAGTACCCAATTCTATCCCTCCCTCCCTCCGCCCTCATTGAGAAGGCAAGTCATTTGATATAGCTTATACATGTGTAGTCATGCAAAACATATTTCCATAATAGTCATGCTGTAAAAGAAAACACAGACCAATATAAAAAACTCAAGAAAAATAAAGAAAGTTTAAAAAAGTATGCTTCAACCTTACTCAGACATCATCAGTTCTTTCTCTGGGGATGAATAGCATTTTACATCATAAGTCCTTCAGCATTTTACGTCATAAGTCCCTCAGAGTTGTCTTGAATCATTGCATTGCTGAGAAAAGCTAATTCGTTCAGAGTTAGTTGATCATGGTATTATATTAGCATGATGCTTTTTTAGGCCATGGGTGCTTAATTTAAGCTTGTTGTATTGTATCATGCTCAGCCAACCACCAGTCACTGTGAAAGGCCATCTTAGTGGCCTTGATGGGGACTGGGTAAGAGTATGAATAACCCAATGCAACTTCTTTCCCACTCCTGCAAAAATGCCCTAATTCATGTCTCATCCTAGTGACAGGAAACTTACTGGGATATTATGACTTTTTGAATGACAAAGTTGCAGAATTTTGGTTGGAAGAGACCTCAGCAGCCACCAAGTCCAACCCATACTCAAAAAAGAATCCTCACTACAATATTCCCAAAAGTAATCACCTAGCCTTGACATGAAGATGGATAGCCTCCCAAGGTAGCCCATTTCTCTTAGGGTTAGCTTCAATTGTTAGGAAGCTTGTTTATTTGTTTTCCTCACATAATAAGCCTCAGTGTACTTCTTTGCCATTTCCACATTCTGGTTCCTGTTTAGATTGCAAGCTCCTTGAAGACAAGGTCTGTCTTTTCCTCTTTTTGTATCCCCTTAGCTTGAGCACTGGTACATAGTAGGTCTTTAATAAATGTTGATTGATTGATTGATCATTCTACCTTTTGGGACCAAAGAAAGCTAGTGTAATCCCTCTCTAACAAGACAGCCCCTAAAAAATTCTCAGGAAAACAGTAAGGGCCCCTCTGAGTCTTCACTCTCCAAACATGGCCAGTTCCTTTAACTGACCCTACATATGCCAAGCATTCCAGGCTTTTGACAATCCTCAATTCTCTTCCTTAACCCTAATGCCCAGAACTGCCCAGAAAAAAGGACTTGGGATCTGCTTTAACCAGGACAGAGTTGTTGTTCAGTAATTTCAGCAGTATCCAACTCTTTGCAACCCCATTTGGGGATTTCTGGACAAAGATACTGGAGTAGTTTGCCATTTCTTTCTCCAGTTCATTTTATAAGTGAGGAAAGTGAGGCAAACAGAGCAAAGTGACTTGTCCAGGGTGACACAGCTAGTAAGTATCTGGGGCTGGATGGAAATCAAGAAGGTGAGTCTTCATGACTTCAGGCCCAGCGCTTTGTGCACTATGGTACCACTTAGCTCCCAGAGTACAGAGGAGCCATTATTATCTTCTTATTCCTGGTAATGGAACCTCTCTCAGGGAAGCCCAAAATCCCATTCACTTTTGCAGATGCATAATATAACATTGTTGAGTCATATTGAGTCATATTGAGTTTGCAGTCTTTAAAGATCCCAAGATATTTTCCCATCAAAATGGTATAGAAGGGAAGTCCCCAGTCATTGGAAGTCTTCAAGAAAAGACTGGATGACCATTTGTCCAGGATATTGTCCAGTGTTATGGTGTCAAATTCAAATAAAAATGAATCTCTATGGGCCATATATTAACTTAGAAAACCACATATTAACATTATCTATGTTGAATTATATTTTTGTTAATTTTATTAAACGTTTCCCAATTACATTTTAATATCTGGGAAGAACTCTAGAATTTTACATGGCTGTAGTTGATGCCTTTGAGCAAGTGAATTCTTGTTCAGATATAGGTTGGATTATATCATCTTCAAGGCCTCTTCTAATCCTAAGATTCTGTGAAAATTATTATTAATAATAATGTTATTGTTCAAATCATTTTTCAGTTGTGTCTGACTCTTCGTGACCCCATTTGGGGTTTTCTTGGCAAAAATACTGGAATAGTTTGCTATTTCCTTCTCCAGTTCATTTTACAGATGAGGAAACTAAGGCAATAGAATTAAGTGACTTGCTGAGGATTGTACAGCTAGGAAGTGTCTGAGGCTGGATTTAAACTGAAGTCTTCACGTTTCCAACTCTAGCACTCTCTCTACCATGCTACCTAAGGGCCTTTGTGGTCAACTTCTGTTCTTTTAGCAAAGTTTTTCAGTGTTTCTGCTTTCCTCACCCTCTATAACCCTTGGCACCAGCCACAGTGAGCTATGTCACTAGAATCCACCTGGATGTGGGCCATAGAGAACTTACTTTGCTCATTGGATAATAATAGACAAAAAAAATGTTTAATGCTTAATGCCACAAATCCGGTCACATTGTTTCCTGATTTTAAACAATACTCTTTAACTGAGTTGATAACGTGGCAGTTCATTATACATAGAGTAGCATAGAAGCAAGTAAACAAGCAAGCCTGACCCAGTGTCCAGTGGAAATGTCAAATTCCATCATTATCTCAGCCACATTCTGAAGAATTCTCCCATGTGAAGTTCTTCCTTTAGACAGAATGTTGCTCGCAGCAATGTAAAACTGTGTCTAGAGAGATACATGTATATACACAGAGTCTAATATCCATTATGGGCAGCTGGGTGGCTCAGAGGATACAGCACCAGACCCAACCTCAGACACTTGACACTTACTAGCTGTGTGACCCTGGGCAAGTCTCTTAACCCTAATTATCTCACCAAAAATAAATAGGGTCACAAGGAATAAGACACAAATGAAACAACTGAACAACATCTAGTTACTATCAGTTCAGTAACAAAATTAACAAACATGTTATTAGATGTCTGCTACGTGCCAGATACTGTGTTGGGTTCAGGAGAAATACAAAGACAAAGCATAAGGGTCCCTCTCCTCAAAGGGCTGATATTCTACTGGGCTGATAAGCAGAGAAATAAATAGAAGGGTATTTGAAGAGGGCATGAGCATTATAAACCGGAGGACCAGGGAAGGCTTCACACTTTATGGCGCCTGGGCTGAACCTTGAGAAGAAGGAGGGCATTCTAGCAAAGGCAGGCACAGAGGTAGAAGATACTATGTCAGGTTGGATAAAGAGCTATTGAATGAAATATTGATAGTGGAAAAGAGACTATGGAAAAAAAGGAACAATGCAAACTGTATTTCAAAAGATAAATTGCAACTTGCTTATAAAGAGCTTTAAATACCAGACTGAGAAATTCCTATTTTATCCTACAGGTACTGAAAATTTTTGAGCAGAAGAGTCACTTGACGCCTGAGAACACGTTAATGAATTATAATATAGTATGCAATTTATACACAGCATATAAGTATTAATGTACCTTAGGATGATTAACTTAGCAATTTTCTAGGTAAATAAACTTAATGTGGTATGATGACATTTGAAGTCATTTCCATGAGGGTATAGAATTTATTGGGATTTAGGGGCTATTATATAGTAAATGAGATTGTGTCTTACATTTGGAGATTTTTCAACATCATATTTGAAATCATAGTGTGAAAACCAAATTTTGGAACATAGCATCCTAATTTTAGAACTGGAAAGAATCTCAAGGCAATCTAGTCCAAGCTCCTCATTTTACAGATGAAGGAATTGAGGCCGTGGGAGGTTAAATTAATTGGCCAAGATCACTCAGATAGTAAGTGCAGCCTCAGAATCTGAACTCAGGACTTTGGGGAAAAAAGCTAGAAAGCTGCTCGCCTTCCTTGTCCTGCCCACCTGTTTAGCTATCTCCTGTTCTCCTTCCTCTGTGCCTGTAGTAGAGAATAGAAAACATAACCCCTCAGACCAATAATAAAGAATCAAACGAGCTAAGTCAAGCAGTACACACCTTCTCAGAATTAAGAAAGGATAATTCAATGTTTTGACCTAAAAGGTCTCATGCTCAGTGGCAGGCTGCATTGAAGGGTAAAAGGGATCCAAAATGCATTGTCGAAATTTACATTTATAAAGTAATTGTTCACACCCAGGTTTATCATTCACTTTGTTAAGATAACTTGTAAATAAAATTTGATTTGACTGTATTTTAGGATATTTGCAAAGGTGTCTTTTAGCATAGTGTAATTTGAATGCCATTCTTGGGCATGCAGAGCTTCTTGTATGTTTTTCAAATTGATGGGAGCCCAATGTTTTGATTCTATATTGGGATGATGCTCAGAGAGCGAATGCAAATAGAAAAATACATTAGAGAAGAAGGAACAGTGGGGTAAGAAGGAGTTAGAGCATCCCCAATGGTGGGTGTTCCCCAAAGCTCCATTCTTGACTATCTTATATTTTCTCTATATACTCTCTTACTTAAGGGACTATGCCAAGGGGTTTGAAGAAGACAAAAGGGGAAAAGGATGGACACAGCTGATGCCCCCTATTTTCTCAGTAATTCCTAAGGCAAGATCCTTAGATGAGAGTCAGGAGTAAGGGTGGTGTGGGATGCTTGAAGAGAGAAAGAAAGGTTTGAAATCACTTTTGATGGGGAGTGGGATAAAGATTTGATTAGGCACAATTAAAAAGACTCTTTGAGGTGATGGGGAAGAATAAAAGGGCCCAGATGAGATTAGATAACAAATTTGTAGTGGCCCCAGTTGGCTCAGTTATATCATATCCTTCAGCTTTTTTCAGCAAGATAATTAACACAAGTGGAGAAGGCAGATGATGGGAGTAACTGAGTACCTAGTACAATGAATGATATACAGTAGGTGCTTAATAAATGCTGGTTGCTTGATTAAGACATGCCACTGTCCTGTCATATGATCTTATGGAATCCAGATGTTTTTGGGGTTTTTTTGAAGGACAGTTGGTGTTAAGTGATTTGCCCAAGGTCACACGGCTAGTAAGTGTTAAGTGTCTAAGGCTGGATTTGAACTCAGGTCCTCCTGACTCCAAAGCTGGTGCTCTATTCACTGTGCCACTTAGCTGCCCCCTGGAATCCAAATATTAACAGTAGAAGTGATATCAAGGAGCACAGACATAGAACCTCAGATTTGGAATGGACTTCAGAGTCCTGGTCCAACTGAATAAAAATCCCCTTGACAACAAGGTCATCTAGCATTTGCTCCAACACCACCAGTGAAGGGGAACCCATCATTTCCTGAGGCAGCCCATTCCACCATTGCCTAGCACCCATTGTTAACTGGCATAGAACTCATTGTTAACAATTTTGTTTGTTTTGTTTACATCAAGCCTATGTTTTTCTCTTTGTAATTTCCACCCAGAGAAAACTCATAGAATCATAGAATTTCTCTCAACTCATACACAAAAGGCAGCCCCTCTATAGAATAACTGGAAAGCAGCCATCCTGCTTCCCTTTGGAGATCTTCAAGGAGGAGGAACCAATCATCTCCCAAGGCAGGGCATTTCCGTTTGGTGGCTGCTCTCAGTGGTAGTATGGTTTTTGTTCTTTTTTTTTAGCCCCAAATATAAACTCACCTTTGCAACTTAGATTGATTCCAGTTTTGTCCTCTGGGCTCAAACAGAACAAGTGGAATCCCTCCTCTACATGTCAACCATTCAAATACTTGAATAAAGCTGTCATTCTCCCCTCTGTACATGTGCACACACACACACACACACACACGCATATACACAATGCTCAAAATGTATACACATGTAGACATACAAACACATCTATACACACCTGAGTCTCTTCTTCTCCAGGCTAACCTTACCTAATTCCTTCAACTGGTCCTTCTCTTCTGTGAACTCATGGCTCTTCACCAGCATGGTTGCCCTCATTGAGATCCCCTTAAATTTATCAATGTCCTTCTTAAACTATAGTATCCAAAACTGAACACCCAGTGATGTTTTGATGTCATAGTTCTATTATCTAGACGGCACCTAGGTGGCTCGGTGGATAGAGTGCCAGGCCGGCAATCAGGAAGACTTGAGTTCAAATCTGGCTTCAGATACTTACTAGCTGTGTGACCCTGGAATAGTCCTGTTTGCCTCAGTTTATCCATCTGTAAAATGAGCTAGAGAAGGAAATGACAAGCCACTCTAGTATCTTTGCCAAGAAAACTCCATGGACAGTATGGTCCATGAGATCAAGAAGAGTTAGAGATGATTAATGACTGAACAATAACAAATTCTATTGTCTAAGCTACACTTCTTCATCTTTTCCACCAGAATGGATAATTTCGAAAAAGCCTTACAAAATCTAGGCAACTGTATCTATGTTTGCCTTCTCTACCAGTTGAGAAGCCCTGGCAAGAAAGGCAGTACAATTAGTGTATTAGTGTAGCATGATCTGTTCTTAATGAAACCCTGTTGACTTTCTATAATCACTACTTCCCTTTCTAGATGGTGGCCCGCCTTCTCTTGAATGACCTCTTCTCAAATTTCCCAAGAATCAAAGTCAATCTCATCGGCCTATAATTTGCAGATTTTTTTCTCTTCCTTCTTTTTTTTTTGGGGGGGGGGGGGAGAAGGACAACGGGAACAGGGAACTATTACCTCTGCCCTTCTCCAAACTTGCTCATTTTCCATGGTCTTTCATATAATCACTAACCAGCTCAGCAATCATATCAGTTAGTGCTTTCATACCCCGAGAATGTAATTCATCTTGAATTCTTCATAGCCAATTAGGTATCTCAACTTATTTTGAGTATCCACTCCCTGTTTTCCATTTCTGTTCATTTCGGATCCTCTTCCATCTCTCTTGCCACTTTTTAATTCATTTCTGATTTACCCTGATTTCCCCTGAAGAATTTTAGCCAGTGGGAACCAAAATCTCCTTCCTCTGAAATCTGCCTTCCTACAATCTAGGGCATATGTCAAACTATGTCTATACTTATCCCACTTCTCTGATATAAAATGCTAGGAGAGATGGCTCACTTCAAACCAGAAATTTGTTCCTCCCTTTTAGTGAGAATCAGAACTATTGTAGAATTTCTCCCTTGAGCTACTCTGCTTGAGAAAGACTGAGAGAAAGAGAGAGTTCCAGTAAATGCCTACATAATTTAAATCCCTGACCACTACTCATAATGGCTCTGCCACAGGCTTTATTGTCTCTTTCTGTCCAGGTGGTCTGTAGTATTTCACAATGAAACAATCGCTTCTGTATCAACTTCCAACGACCTTTATTTAAATGGTTTCCATCCTGTTTTCTTCCTAAGATTCCCAGATTCCTTCACATAAAAATACTTCCTCAGTAACATTCTATGAAACTTCTATCTATCCTCTTACCAGTGTTTCTAGGCCTAGACTGTCTCTGTTCCTTCTTATATGTAACAGCCTCTAAAGTACTTCTCCTTCTACAGATCCAGTTCAATTCAGTAAGCATTTCTTGAGCATTTATTGTGTTCAGCACTGGAATTGTGGCCCTAGAAGGGATCTCAAAAGTCTTCTCATCCAACATCCTCATATTACAGATGGGGAAACTGAGGAAAGAAGTTTAATGATGTGCTCAAAAGTCACACAGGTGGTAAAGATCAGAGGTAGAATTTGAATCCAGGTCCTATAACTCCAGGGTCAGTATTTTTTCCATTGTACCATATTGCCTCTTCATATACACAGCTAATTGCAAAAAGTACAAAATAATTTCAGGAGAGGTCACATGTAGGAGGTGTTACTTGGGCCAATAAGAGAGCTAATGATTTCAAAAGGCAGGAGAGGGAGCATTCTAGGCATAGGGGATAGCCTATATAAAAGGAAATGAATTAAAAATAAGGCAGGGGCCCAAATGCAATTAAGTATCCTTTGTAGACCTCGGTTTTCCCATAATTCAAATGAGGGTGTGGAGAATGAGTCCTTCCAATGCTTTTATTCTGTGATGGTGAAAAAAAATGATATCAAGAAAGGTTGAGGCATGATGATAAACACCAAACCTGCCTGAAAGGTATGCTGTAATGAGAAAAAAGATATAAAAGTCCTTTGAGAAGTATAGAATCTAAGGCAGTAGTTTGGCCACACTTTGGCCACTTGATACGCATGGAACCTAACTTGAAATAACATTGCCAAAGAATATTGAAAACTTCATTTTCTTTTTCACATCTGAAAATTTTACTTTTTCTTTTTTTTCTTCCAAGAAAGAAATGGGCAGCCCTATAAAGGAGTAAGCCTAATTATGGCCTAGACTGACAGGGGCAGGAAAACATTCTGCTAACAGAAATAAAGGATCAAGTGTGCAAGAGACAGAAGTGATGGGAAGGCATGGCAGACTGAAAGCTGAGGGACATAGCTTAGATACATTGGTAAGCATTGGAGAGGAGACCATCATTCAAAGTCTTGGAAATTGGGAGCAACCCCCTCAGTCAGTCAAAACCACAGTCCTAAGGTCAAGAGGGCCTCAGCAATAGAGAGGAATAGAAGCTGACTGAATATACATATATATATATATACATACATAATACATATGTGTGTGCATGTATATATACACACACATACATATATTTAAGAAACCTAACCATCCTGTCTGTAGTCACAAAGACTTACTTTCTCAGTTACTTCATAGAATATCCCAGATCGTTAGAGATGGAAAGGATCTCAGGGATCCTCCTATCCAGGGGATTAAACAAGAAAGTTTAAATGCCAACTACATGCCAGACACTGTGCAGTAGACTAGGATTAAAAGACAAAAATAAAACAGCCCCTGCCTTCAAGGAGCTTATATTCTAACGGGAAACACAAGATGTGCACGTATAACTATACACAAAATATATATAAAACGGGGGGAGCGAGAGCATGGGAAGAGAAGATCAGTAAAGCTTTCATGTAGGAAATTCAATACATGAGTTGAGTTTGAGTTTTGAAGGAAATAAACAAGGGGATGAGCATTTATTAAGCGCCTATTATGTGTGAGGCATTGTGCTATGTGCTTTACAAATATCTCCTTTGATCCCCCTGCCAGAACTTGTAGAGACAGGTACTATTATTATCCCCACCGGGCCATCACTGGTCACCTGGATTTGCCACTGGACTCTGATGGTTCTGGGGAAAGAGAAAGGCTGATGACTTTGCACAGTCCTGCTTCACTTAAATCTGATTCACTTGCAAGTCAGGGCATCACCCTCCTGATGTCATTGGTCCTTTTTGAGAACAAAAGATGAACTACAGCAATTATTATGCCCACTTTACAGTAAGGAAACTGAGGTAGATATAAGGTAAGTGACTTATCCAGGGTCACATAGCTTGTAAACTTTGTCTGAATTGATATTTGAACTTGGGGCTTCCTGACTTTTGGGAAGCTAGGTGGCACAGTGGACAAAGCACAGGCCTCACCTTCATAAGTTCAACTCCAGGCTCAGACATCAGCTAGCTTACTGGTGACCTTGGCTTTTCTAAATTACTCTCAGGGAGTAGTGTATAATGTATAATGGGAGGGTAGGTTGGAGCCAAATTGTGAAGGATTTTAACTTTGAAACAAAGCTATTTACATTTGATCCTAAAGACAATAGGAAGCCACTAAATTTTGTACTTTTTTGGTTGGGAGTGGGGAAGGTCAATCAGATCTGTTCTTTAAAAATCACTTTGTCATCTATGGGGAGGATGGTTTGGAAAGGAGAAAGACTTGAGGCAGACAGACTAGGAAACTATCATGATAGTCCTGACAAGAGGTGATGAGGGTCTCTGCTAGGATGGTGGTCATGTGAGCAAAGAGGAAGGGATGGATATGAGAGATGTTGGGGGTACAAATGACAGCTTGGCATATGCAAGGTGAAGGAGAATGACCCATTGGGAGATTGCCAACTTGGGTGACTGGAAGAATGGTGGTTTCCTTGACAGAAATAATGGAAGTTCAGAAGAGGGTGAGCGTGGAGGAAAAACAATGAGTTTTACTATAGACATGTTGAATTTGAAATGCCCCTGGTACTTCCAGTTCAAAGTCAAAATATTTATTAGGCAACTGTCGATGTTGGGAGCTGGAACTCAGGAAAGCAATAGTTGATGGGTAAATAGACCTGAGAGTCAGCTACAGATAGCTGACAACTTAAGTCATCATGAGTGGTTGCCAAGATAGAAACAAGAGAGAGAGAGAGGAGAACCCTCAGGACAGAGTTCTGCCCCACCCCAAGGTAGTAACAGTCAAGCCTGGTGTTCTTCATCTAGCTTTTTTTTTTATGTTCACTCTTTAACAAGTTCACCAGACAGTATTCTGGGTTATAGTTATCTATATGTGTTTTTCTTTTTCTTCCTACCACATTCTCTTAAGTTCCTTAAAGGCAAGGACCATGTACTGTACAACACACACACACACACACAAACACACACACACACACACACACACACACTTCACCTGGTGCCCAGGCCAGTGTTCAGTACACAATAAATTTTCAATTCATGTGTCTTAAATGAATGAATGAATGATGGAATGAAATTGTCTAAACAAAAATAGTGTGATTTGATCACACTGAACATTTCATATTCACTTACTTGATAGGGACTATTTGAATGAATCTAACCTCATTAAGAAAAAAATTCCCCATCTCTGTGGTAGGCCAGCCTCCTCAATTTATAAATGAAGATACTGATGGTCAAGGAGATGGAATGTTTTGACCACATCACACAATGAGTTAGGGGCACAGTAAAGACTAGACAGACCAGATCTCCTGGATTCTGGTCCAAGGCTCCTTTATCTTGAAACCAAGATTTACCAACTACAGTAAATTTCTTGAGACTGAATAATAGATTCTAAATTAGAATAAGGGACATTGAAAAACTCCCAGAGCCCAAAGTAGGAAATCCAGAATACGAGCCTCATGGTGTCAGACTGGAGTCAGTAAAGTGGATAGTTGGATTTCTCTAAGCAATTGGGTGAATTTCATTAAGAAGTTAAAAGGAAGCAATCTGTTGGTAGCAATGAACCACCCCCCCCAAAAAAAAAATTTAATTTTTAAAATGAAACAAAGTGGAGTATTCCTAGATAGGAAATTTACTCCAGTAGGAAAATTATCTCTCTTATTCAGAAGATCCTATCAAGCACTGCTGAGGTTAGCCATGTCTGAAGTGTCAGAAATGAATTAGACAGTTCATTGGTAGCTCTCATTCCCCATTTCTCTATTAGCTTCCTAGTCCCATGAAAGGAAATGGACAGGATGAAATATCCTAAATTATATTAAGACATAAACCTATAGCTGCAGGAGCTTTCCAAATGACACTTTCCCTTTGAAATAGTTTCATTTGAAAATCTTGTGGAAATGAATGATGCAAACTATAATAAAATTTAAAAAAAAAAAAGAAATAGTTTCATTTGAAAAATATCAATGCTGAAAACCATCATTTCCTTTTTTTTCCCTCCTTACTCATTTATTGTACTACTGAATCATGACTAACCCTCACAGATGTTTAGTAAGTGGCCCACAAACTTGAATTACTCAGGAGAGATGAAGATACCCATTTTTTGTCCCTCATGATTGGGTGTCCATTGCAATGTCCCTCAATATCAAGCTGTCAATGGACATTGATCCATCTTCGTTGATTTCTATTGACATCATGGGGGTACCAGTGGAATGCACCAACTATCTGCTGATTAACCTTTATTTTCTCTCCTCTTGACCATCCCATCATTTTAGTATCATAGATTTCAAGCTAGAAGGGTTCTTGGAAGCCACAGAGTCCAGCCCCCTCATTTTAGAGATGAGGAAACTAAGATTGACAGAAGTTAAATGACTAACCCAGCATCTCACACCTACCAAGTATCCAAAGCAAGATTTGAACTCCAGTCTTCCTGACTCTGAGACTGACATTCTAAATCAACTGTGATGTTGAGGACCAACTCCATTAGGCAGGTAGAAGGAGCTAGTTTCTTGCAGCTGCTCCCAGGCCAACCAGATGCTGGCTCACCACTCTTTGTGATGTGCAAAGTGCAGAAAGCCCTGAATTCTTGTTCACCCTGATAGTAGTGACACCAAGGGAACTGAGTACAAGGGAGTGTACAGCCTGTCCTGCATGAAATGTGAACACTAGATAAAGTATGGACATGATAGCCTTCAAAGTCTGCCTGACATCGTGGAGAGTGGTGAGCCAGCATCTGGTTGGCCTGGGAGCAGCTGCAAGAAGCTGGCTGCTTCTACCTGCCTAAATGAGTTGGCCCTTAAAACTGTTACACCTAACCACTGCTTTCTCTTGGTACATTTCTTTGATGACCATCCTTTATACTGTTTGTTCTTCACATTTCTTTATTAATATGTTTCACAATCTGCTTTTACCCAACATGCTCCTCTTCTTTCCTTTCTGAGCAATTCATTTTAATATACTATATTGTTATATAGTTTAATAAACTATATTGTTCCATAATTCAAAACTGTGTAACACCTCAAAACAACAACAAAACAGCAAAAATGCATGCTTCAGATCTTCAAAGGTTAATTTTCCCACTTTCATCCCTGAAAATAGACATTGCATAGAGAAGATGCTAGAAAGGATGGTAAAGTTTGCTTGGCTCCATCATCACCCACCTCAATTTCTTGTTGTTTTTCTTTGTTTTCCTCCTGTAGCTTCTGCTCACCTCAGACTACCAGGTACTGGAGAGTGAATGGGTTTTTGTTACTCAAGAGTTTCTGGCAGTACCTGGAGAGGTCCATATTGAATTGGATTGTCAATTTACATTGTGTGATTGATGACTTAAGTCCTTGTTTAGTTACCAAGGCAGAGGGCATTTAAACAATATCATATATCATAAAGAAAGGAGAAGACAAAAGCGCTCAACAGAATCCAGGTGAGATCTATTGACAGGGATTAGAAACTATCTTTATAAAATAAGAACCATGAAAAAAAATTCCCTATCAAATCAAAAACATTCCAGCATGGATTGTAAGTAGTGTGATATGCTGTGGAAGGAACATAGGATTTGGATTCAGAGTGACCTGGTTTCAAACCACAGTTTTGTTCCTTAATTACATGTGTGATACTACTTCCTGAGACTGGGTTTCCCTATCTGTAAAATAAGATGGTTTGATTGGCTGACCACTGAGATCCCTTCAAAATCCATGATTTTACCGTTTCAATGTCTGTTGTGTCTTATGAATCTGGTGAAAAGCACTTTAGATGCACTGAGCAACTTAGATATAGTTTCTTAGTATATCTCTAAAGTCCATTAGGTACTTTTCATATCCAACTTTAAATTATAAACTATTTTCAAAGTGTCTAATCATAATTCTAGTTCTAAGAAATCAATTTCGTAAGTACAAAACATGGCAAAAGGTATTTTTTGTGAGCTACATGTTCAATCAGAGTCAATAGTACTCAAGAAAGTAAATGCCATCTTGGCCAGCATTAAAGAGAGACACATAACCACCAGGAAGATAGAAGTCATAGTCCTGCTAGAGGTCAATATGAATTTATTATATGCCTACTATGTGCCAGACAAGCACCTAGGTGGCACAGTAGATAGATCACTGGACCTGGAGTTAGGAAGACCTGAGTTCAAATCTGACCTCAAACACTAGCTGTGTGATTCTAGGCAAGTCACTTAACTCTGCTTGCCTTAGTTTCCTCATCTGGAAAATGAGCTAGAGAAGGAAATAGCAAATCACTCTAATACCTCTGCTGAGAAAACCCCACATGGGGTCACAAAGTGTCAGACGTGACTGAAACAACTCAACAACAATAACAACATATGCTAGGCATTTTGCTAAACTCTGGAGATACAAATACAAAAAGAAACAGAGAGAGAGAGAGAGAGAGAGAGAGAGAGAGAGGAAGAAAGAAAGAAACAAAGAAACAAAGAAACAAAG
>CM053587.1:322644312-322710212 GCA_028646515.1 Pseudochirops corinnae | reverse complement strand
GGAAGGAAGGGAGGGAGGAAGAAAGAAGGAAAGAAAGAAAGAAGAAGGAAGAAAGGAAGGAAGAAAGAAAGAAAGAAAGAAAGAAAGAAAGAAAGAAAGAAAGAAAGAAAGATAGAAAGAAAGAATGACATTCCCTGCCCTCAAGGAGTTTACAGTCTAATTGAGGGAGACAGCATACAAAGGGTTCCTCATCAGACCACATCTGTGGTATCTTATTCAGTTTGGGAAACTGTATCTTAAGGTGGACATTGAGGAGCAGAAGGGCATCCAGAAGAAGGACCAAGGACAGTGAAGGACCTCAAATCCATGCTATGTGAGAGTCAGTTGAAGGAACTAGGAAGATTTAAAATGAGAAGACTCAGATAACACAATAGGTATTTTCCCATATTTAAAGGGTTAGCATGTGGAAGAAGGATGAAATTTATACTGCCTTGTGACCCCGGTTTTTCTTGGCAAAGATACTGGAGTGGTTAGATATTTCTTCTCCAGCTCATTTTATAGCTGAGGAAACTGAGGCAAACAGGGTTAAGCAACTTGCCCAGGGTCACACAAGTAGTAAGTGTCTAAGGCCAGATTTAGGCTTATAAAGATGAGTCTTCTTGACTCCAAGCCCAGCATTCCACAATATGGTGCCACGTACCCTCACTATTCTCTTAAATTTATTGGAAATGTAGCCAGTAATCACTGAGATGGAAGCATAAAATATAACTTTAATCTACTTTCTTTTGTATGAGCCCCTCTTAGCCCACTGCCATATTTTAAGAACTAAATCCATTTTGAATTTCAAAGGAAATAAGAAGTTGTGTCATGTGCATTAATTCTAAGTTGATTAGTTTCCAAGGCTCAACATAGGTTTAAATGCTCAGTGTCATAATTTGGCAGCATTTTTGAAGAGGTCTGTGCTGTGATTTTTGTGACCATAATGGATGGAAAGAAACAAATGAATGAATGAGGTCAATAAAGACTTAATGAAGTAAGATTCAGGCTATTTCTGGAAGGATGGATAAGATTTGTTTATTGCCAGTCATATTTCCAATTGTGTATACCATAAAGGAAGGACTTGATAAACACACTCTGTTTGAGCTCAGCCGTTATGTGCATTTAAGTACTTATTATGTGCTAAGTACTGTATTAAGTGATAGGGATGAAAATACAAATGTGAAGGCAGTGCCTGACCTGGAGAAGCTTGCATTCTAACACTTGTAGAAGAATGGGAACCGGAAAGCACTGTTCTGATTTGGAAAGCACCAGGGACAGTGACTGAAGCCATAGGGGAATAGACTGACACATTTTTCTGTGTGTATTTACTTCTCCTTTGTCATTTTCTTAGCACATCTTTCTTTATTCAGAAAATGAGTCTAAATCAATAAAACTCTCCAGGGATTGAAATGCATGCCTCCATTGTTTTAGATTTTGGCATATCTGTTGTCAGTCCACTGTGGTTTGTGTGGTTTCTTTCCCCTTTCCATCTCTATCTTTTATTGACTAGGTGACTTGGAGATCACTGGGAGCCAAGGCAAGGTCATCGAAAGCTTCCAGCCTGGATTTCCCCAGAGAAAATAGACTAAGAAATTCATTTCTCCTTCATTAGCCCTTAGGGACTGAATTCAACAGTGTTGTTCACAAGCCTTCAACAAGACTTATAAAATGACAGTCCTTCCTGACACGCACCATGGAATAATGGATAGTATACTAATTCTGGAATTTGGAGATCTGAGTTCAGATTCAACATCAGATACATCAGTGTGGTCATGGACAGGTCATTTATGTTATAAACATTCTCAGTCTAGAAATAAATAGTATTCATTGGAAAGCCAAGAAGATTTTCATTACATTTATTTTACGTTTATTCTGTAATGAATAAATGAGTAGCCTCCCGAAAAAAGACTACAAAGGATCAGACAAAGACAAGCCCTTTTTATGCTGTTTCATTTGGCTTTCCTACCGTTCCTCCCTTCAGAGCTGGGATTGGCTCCAGCTCTTCTGGGTTACAACTCTCCCAACCTGCCCATTTAGCTTGTGTGTTAATGAGAAGTCAGTGACCATCCACCAACTGGTCCAAGCCAGGCTAGCCCAGGCCCCTCTTTACAGGTTTATGCCTTCCTGCATGTAAACACCCATTGTTCATATAGAATCTGCGGAAACCAAACTTCCAGGATTTCTCACACTTACCCTTTCAGAGCTTTCATTTCCTCATCTGTAAACTTGGGCTCTCTTGTATTTTCTTTGAATATGCTAGACACAAAGACAGACAGATAAACATAGAGAAAGAAAGAGATAGAGAAGGACAAAGGGAGAGGAGGGTGAGAAAGAGGAGGGGAAAGGGAGAGAGACAGACAGAGAGAAACAGAGACACTGCAGAGAGACAAGAGAGATGGGAAAGAGAGAAAAAGAGGAGAAAGGAGGGAGACGAACAGAGAAAAAGAATGACAGGGAAAAAGGGGGGGGGGGGGAGATGTTTCTATGTAAATGCCATGTTTGCCTAACTGAATGTAAGTTTGTTGCGGGTAAGTACTGTTATGCCTTTAATCATTGTATCCCCAGAACCTAGGGTAGCACCTGGTACAGAGGAGGATAGGGATAAAGATAAGAACTGAAACTTGGGATTTCACTGGTATAGAATCAAAGAACCATTGATTTAAAGTTGGAACAGATATTAGAAGTCATCAAGCAAACTTCAGAAATAAGGAATCCTATCAGTGTAAATTGACATTGGTAACTTCATTGCCATTTATAATCCTACGGAGCTTTCTAGAGCATTGGGAAGTTAAATGGCCTGCCTGGGTTCACAAAGTCAGAGTGGGTCAGGTACAGAATTTGAGGCCAGGTCTTCTTAGCTCCAAAACTAGGCACTAAATAAATGCTTTTTGAATGGCTGGATGGATAGATGGTTGGATGGATGGATGGATGGATGGATGAATAGAAGATGTATCATAAATCATAAAGTACTGTATCAATGTGACGTCTTTTTAATCACCATATTAAAGTGTTAGAGAAAGAACACCTTTTGCATCGAGTAAAGGAACATAGATTGGCTGTTCCCTAAATGGTCTCCAATCAACCCAGAGCCTCTATTTAGCAGCATCAAGAGTCTCAAAAGAAATATTATAGATTACCTTTAAATAGATTAGACTGCAATCCATCCTAGACCATTTCAGCACCATCAATCAAAAAACATTTATTAAATACCTACTATATAGCAGGCATGGCACCAGAAACTGGGAATAGAAGTGGAAAGAATAAAACAGTCACTACTCTCAAGCAGTTTACCTTCAGTCAACCAACAAGCATTTATCAAGTGCCTGCTGTGTGCTAGGCATTATACTGAGCACTGGAGATAAAAGTAACATTAAGTAAAAATAAAAAATTTAAAAATTTAAAAAAACAAACAAAAATACACCAGGCTATCTGCTTTCAAGGAGTTCACTTTCTAGTAGAAGAGACAAGGATATAAATAATTATATACAAAATAAGTATAAATCAATATAAATAAAATAAAATTTTAAATTATGGATTTCTAATCTAATACTAATTAATTTCATCTAATAATTTTTAATCAATAATCAGGGAAGGAATCTATTCACAGTTGAAATGGAGGGTTGGGGCAGGGGCTCTGGAAAAAATCCAAAGACTGAAGATTACATTTAAGTAAAAAGATTTTTTTTTTCCATTTGCATTCAAAGTCAAAGATTCTAAGTTAGAGTTTGGGCTATTGCACCCAGAATGATCGTGACTGGATTGTTAAGATCTACAAGGGGTCAAGAGACTGGGAAACTATGGAGCTTGGAAGCAATGGCAGCACAGATAGGAACTCTCTTTGGCAGCTCTCACTGTTGTTAGTGGTGTTAATAAAAAGACAGTCCTTGTACCAGCATATCCAAAACAATGTCTATGAGTAAGTAGCAGGGTATCAAAAAATAGTAGGAAGGGTACTCATGGCTAACTGGTCAGTAGATGTGGAGACCAGTAATCTGATGGTAGAGATGAATAAGTGGAAAATATACAAGATATCCCAGAAGTCTTAGAACAGTTTGGAATACCATGTATTTTAGTGGTCTACAAGCTCCATATGAGCCAGCAAGCAATATGACATAGCAGCCAAAAAGACTCACAAGGCCTTGGGCTGCTTTGAGAGGGAAATAGCCTCTAGGAGTATGGAGGTGATAATACCACTGTACTTTGCCCTGGCCAAAACACATTTGGAGTATTATTTCATTCTGTTTGCCATAATTTTGGAAAGACACAAACAAGTTGAAACACTTAGAAGGGGGCACCTGGGATGCCGAAGAATCTGTGCTTCCATGTCATATAAGGATTTGTTGGAAAAAAAAAAAACTTCATCCTGGAGAAGACTCAGGGGAACATGATAATTCTAGTCAAATTTTGAAGAATTGTCACTTGAAAGTGGGATTAGATTTGTTCCTTTGAGCCTCAGAGGGAAGAACCAAGAAGAAATGTATGGCAATGACAAAGAGGCAAACGTAAGTTAAATTTGACTTCTTAAAAATTAGAGTTGTCCATCAGGGGGATGGGTTTCCCTTGTGATGGGTTCCTGCTCATTATAGGTCTTCAGTCATTGATTGGATGATGCCTTGCTCAGTATGTTGTGATGGAGATTTCTACCCAATTACAAGTTGGGCTATCAAGGTCTCTTCCAACCTGGTGTGTTTGGTGTGAAAAGAAAGGACAGTTGGTGAATTTTTTAGGAGGTGAAGACAAATAGAAGTGCAGGAGCAGGGAATGCTGGGCATATTTTGGTTTGGTCTCCTCATACTGTGTCCTCATCATAGTATGAAGAAGTATTCATGGGTTACTTTGTTGCTCTGGGTTCCCAGGGTACTGCTGTCCCATCTACATCATTGATACTAGCATGGAGGACAAGCAAAATTAAAATCATAGCCTATCTAGCCTTGCTTGTAGAATTTTTCTTAGCTCACCCCAATATTAAACCATTAAAGACATCAATAGCAGTATTTGGAATTCATGACAAAGGGAGTTGAGGGGAAAGGATAGTCCATCACTGATACCTTCCCCAGTTGTTGTCACAGAAGGCAAAGGACAAATCACAGGGAGCATGAGGTATCAATATGTAAATGAAACAGTAAAATAGCTAGAAAAATGTTCTATGCCCAAGGTCCCCTTGGGATGTGCGAAAAATGTTTCATTGAACTGAAAAGGGGGGTTGGGTTTGGCTGGCTGCAAATTGGCTATGCCCCAGGAAGTCTACTAGTCTACTAGTCCTGGGATCAGCTGACACAATTCCAGAGTCTTAATTAGTTCAGACACTGAGCAACTTTACAGGATCTGGCCCTTGTGTCTAGAACCCAGTTGAGCAACGAGGAATGGGGAGAAGGGGACTTTCTCTAAAGATCAACCACCTCCCTACATAGCCATAACACCAAGTTTTCCTGGAGCCTGAATTGTATTTGTTCTAGTTTTATTGACTTTAATGCTTCTGTATTTTTATGAGAGTATAAATACAGCCCTCAGAAATGACATGTGGAAAATACTACTACTACTAACGACGATCATAACTCATGTTGACATAGGATTTAAAGGTGGTAAAACATTTTCCTCACGTCAGCTGTGTGCGGTCAGCAATACCTGTGTTAAGGTCCTCAATTTATAGATGAGGCATCATCATCTGAGAGCCAGAAGAGATCATAAAGGGAAATGAATTCAGCCCTTACATTTTACAGTTGGGGTAACTGAAACCAAGTGAAGGAGAATGACTTACTCAAGATCACAAGGAGAGTTAGAGTTTAAATCTGAGTCCTCTGAATTGGAAGCCAGTGCTCTTTCCACTTGGCCAGCTTCTGATGAGTCAAGAGGCATGCCTATGATGTTGTGGGTGGACAGCATCTAAGGTTGGAAAATAGGTAAACAAGTGAAACAGAAGAAATAAGGACTTAGGTAGAGATCTTCCTTTGGTGTAATTTGCCCTACAGATGCAGAGGTAGCAAAATGGTGTAGTAGAAATTTCACTTGGTGCCCAAAGACCTGGGTTCAAGTTTTAACTCTGCCACTTCTTAGGAAAGTTACTTCCCCCTCTCTGGACTTCAATTTCCTCACCTATAAAACATCAGCGGTTAGACTAGATGATCTCCAAGGTGCTGTCCACCTCTTTACCCAATAATTCTATAAAATAATCTCCCAAGTTCATTGCCAGTTCTCTCAGTTGATCTTTGGTGAAGTAATTGAGTGATGGGATCAGAAATGAATGTCAGAGGCTTCATTTTCTGATTTGCTGATTTGTCACAATTATGTCACTAATTTGAAACATATTAGAGTAGGAAATTATGAATGAATTCACTTTATAGGAGGATCCCACAGGAAGAGGAATCCACTGGGAGAAGGGAAATGTCTCATCTGATGACATAGTAAGATATTCTCTAGAGCAGTATCTATGTCCCACATAAATATTAGATGTCTTTAGGCCTGTTTGTGAGAATTATTTATTCAAGTTACATATGATATCATATCCTAAGGGCTCCAGGGGACCCTCTGATTTTTTGTTGTTGTTGAGTTATTTTTCAATATTGCCTGACTCTTCCTGACCCCATTTGTAATTTTCTTGGCAAAGATTTTGAAATGGTTTGCCATGTCCTTCTATAGCTCATTTTACGGATGAGGAAACTGAGGCAAACAAGGTGAAGTGACTTGCCCACGGTCACACAGGTAGAAAGAGCTTGAGATCAAATTTGAGCTCAGAAAGATGAGTCTTCCTGATTTCAGGTCTGGCACCCTATCCACTGCACCATCTAACTGCCTGAACCCTCTCACTGGCTCTTGTTAATAGTGAGAATTAAAGGTAGATCTTTTTTTAGGTAAGACCCACACATACGCACAATGTGAGTTTGGGAGGCAGTTTGGTAGATTGAACAGAGCAATAGTCAAGATGGTCAGATTCTGCTGCATATAATTTTGAACATTAAGTGGATTAGTCCTGAGAAGATGGAACAACCACCTAAATGTTTTATGAGAGACTGTGTTAGATAAAGATAGCATAGCCCGTCAATTGGGAAATAGTCAAACAAGTTGGAGATACATGAATGTATTGTTCTCTGAGGAACAATGATCATGGTGACTACAGAGAAGCTTGGGAAGATTTATGTGAACTGATTCAAAGTAGTGAGAATCAGGGAAACAATTTTGCCAATGACTACAACGATACAAGTGCAAAGAAGAACACAACAATAAAAACTTAATATTATGAAAGTATAATGGCCTAAACTTGGCTCCAGAAAGAGATAAGGGAGGATGCCTCCCCTACTTTTTCACAGAAATAGGGCTGGGTGGATATGGAACAATGCCTATAATGTCATATTTTCATTATATGTTGGTTTTTATTTCTTTGGGGTTTTTTATAATGGATAGCTGAAGGAGAAGGAAGAAAATGGAAAATATAGGTGATAGAAAAACAAAAGGTACCAATATAGTTGTCTTTCAAATAAAAGAAAAATAAATTTAAAATAAAGAAAGTTTTTAAAGTAAATAAATGTTTTCATAAAATAAAAGAAATTTAAAATAAAATTAATGGCATCAATTGAGACAAAGAAGGAGAGGCTCTTAGCTATAATTAGGCTAGTAATATCTTGGTGCCTATAAGCATTGGGGACTGTTTGTGACTTTCAGGTTCAGAAAAGGTTCCTAGAAGGTGTCCCTGTTGGGACCATGTTTATGTTTCTTTTTTTCCCTTTTTATTTTATATTTTATTAAATCTTTTTTTAATTTATTTTTAGTTTCCAACATTCATTTCCCAAAGATTTTGAGTTACAGATTTTCTTCCCATGTCTTCCCTACTCCCACCCCAAGATGGCAAGCATACTGTATACCCTTTCCTCGATCTGCCCTCTCTTATATTCCCCCCAATTCCCCTCCCCTTTCTTTCTTGTAGGGCAAGATAGATTTCTATACACCATTGCCTGTATATCTTATTTCCCAGTTGCATGTAAAAAACAATTTCTAACATATCTATGTTTCTTTTAAAGCCTTTTAACAACCCAGCCCCTTCCTTCTTTTCCTATGCTTAGATCCCTTCTATGATCCAGTTACAGTGGCCTCCTACATGCTCCTCACACAACTCTCCATTTCTTGATTTGGTTGCTTGTCACCGACTGTCCAACATGAACAGAATGCTTTTTCTCCTCACCTCTTCCTCTGGCCTTTCCTGGCCTCTTTAAGACTATACTCAAATCCCATCTTCTCCACGGGGTCCTTCCAGGTCCCCTACCTGCACCTTATCCCAATGCTAGTGCCTTCCCTCTGGGATGACCTCCCATTTACACTATGTATCATGTATGTACATGGTTGTTTGCATGTTGTCTCTCCCATTAAAATGTGAGTTCCTGGAGGGTGGTGGATGTTTTGGCCTCTCCTTATATCCTCAGTGCTCTCAGCACAGTGCCTGAGCATTTCATAAATCCTTGTTAGCTGATTGGTTTTGCCAAGGTGCTGATAGGTAGGGAGGCAGTCAGCAAGTAATTTGTATATCTGTATTTTTGTTTCTCCATCTATTTGGTGTACTGAGGCAGTGTTTGATGTCTAGAAGGAAGATGGAGGTGGTGGGGGAGTGGGAGCTGCAGGAATAGCAGGGATGTGAGGACAGAGATGAGAAACAGGACCATTCCCTGGTAAGAACCAAATCAAAGAGGCTAAGACCAGTCTGAGGCAGCCCAAACTCTATCTCTGATGTAATGATTGAATGAAATTGGATTCCATTACCTTTTATCAGGGCTAATTGCAACAGCCTCCTAATTGCTCTCTCTACCTTAAATTTCTCCCCAATTCAGTCCATCAGCTGCCAAGGTGATTTTCTTAAGCACAGGTCTTACTATGCCATCAATAAACTCCAATTGCTCTATTTTACCTCAAGGATCAAACATGAAATCCTTTGTTTGATAATTAATTCTCTACACAACCCAACGCCCCCTCCCTTCCTATAGTTCCAATCTTCTCCCACATTACCCACCTCCATGGACTCAATAATGGTATAATGTATTTTTGTTGTAGTTCAGCCATACCAGCCTTCTCACTGTTTCTCACACACAGTGATATATCTCTCATCTGCAAGCCTTTTCATTGGCTGTCCTCTATGCCAGGAAGGTTCTCCCTCTTCATCTCTTCCTCTTAGAACCTCAGGCTTCATTTAAGACTCAACTCAAGCACTATCTCTTAAGTATTATCTCTTCTCTTCACCCAAGCTGTTAATGCCTCCCTCCCTCAATTTACCTTCCATTTACCCTGCAGGTATCTTCTCTGTGCCTATGTATATATGTTGTCTTCCCTAATAGAATGTAAGCTCTTTGAAAGCAGGGTCTTTGGCTTTTTCTTTTTCATCTCAGTATTTAGCACACAGTCTAATACATAGTAAGGACTTAATAAATGTTAAGAGATCGATTGATTGATTGGTTTGTGGGCCATGTCTAAGAACCCCAGACATTACCTGCCTATTTGAGTGACTCACTAGTTTGGAAATCCCTTGAGGTTGGACACCATGCTTTATTTACTTTATTTACCCTTGAAGAGATTATTAAATGGGCTCTTCTACCTACTGCCAGATTTATTAGCCTATGCTCCTATGATCCTTTGAGATTTAGCATCAGTGCCTTGTGCGTAAGGGACACTCAACAAGTAGATTCTAAGTTGAATTGACTTTCCTGAATCCCTAGGTTTCAATTCTCCCTCTCTAAAGTGGAGCTAGTAATACCACCTTCACAATGTTGTTGTTAGAATCAAAGGAATTAACAAGGCTTAAAGCACTTTAAACAGTATAAAGTACCATATTAATGCGACTTAATTGTATTATTTCTACCCTGAAGTGTCCTTCCAATGGCTCATGATGGCTTGCAGGTGATCCTGGCTCCATAATTACATGTTTATTATCTGAGGATGACCTATGTAGTCCAAAATTTTTGAGGGTCTTTGATAGGAGAGATAAGTGTGTATCACAGATCAGAGACTTCAAGCTTTCATGCAATAGTTAGAGTGTTGAGCCTGGAACCAGAAAGAATCATCTTTCTAAGTTCAAATCTGATCTCAGACCTTATTAGCTGTGTAACTCTGGACAAGTCACTTTACCCTGTTTCCCTCAGTTTCATAATCTGTAAAATGAACTGAAGAAGAAAATGTATCTTTGCCAAGAAAACCCAAATGAAATCATGAAGAATCAGTTATGACTGAAATGACTGAACAGCAAAAGTGAGGAAAATGATGCCAGTACTGCTTGATTAATAGGATTGCTATGAACTTTGAAGGAGATCATTGTAGGGGCAACAAGGTGGCACTGTGGGTAGAGCACCAGCCCTGGAATAAGAAGGACCTGAGTTCAAATCTGGCCTCAGACACTTATTGCCTGTGTGATCCTGGATGAGTCATTTAACTTCAAATGCCTCCAAAGGGAGAGACAGAGAGAAGCACACATATGCATGTGTGTATGTATTTATATCTAGATAGATACATAGATACATAGATAGATAGATAGATAGATAGATAGATAGATGATAGATAGATACACTTATATTTATATCTATATCTGTAGATATAAATGTACATATGTTGGTAAACATGGCAAGATAACATGGAGGAGCAGATAGAAAAGCAGACTGGGGATTGGAAAGACCTGGGTTCAAATTCCACTTTTGACCTCATTACCTCTGTGATCCTATATGATTCACTTAATGTCAATGAATCTTAATTTTCTCATCTGTAAAATAAGAAAGTTGGACATGATCATTCAAATGTCCCTTCCTGCTCTAAATCTATGATCTATAAAGTGCTGGTGGATGATAATTGCCATGACCATCATTATCACCATCACCATCATCATCACCATCACCATCATCGTCATCTTCATCATCATCATCATCATCATCATCATCATCATCATCATCATCATCATCATCATCCCTTTGTCTCTGTCAGGTCCAGTTCTATTCCACAAATTAGTTTCATGCCAAAAACTTTCAGAGAAATGTATGCATTACTTACTTTTAATGAGGAAATCTATATTTATTTTCATCCAAGCTGATTTTATTAATATGTTTCTCCAAGTTCTTCACCAAGTTCATTAAACATCAGGAAAAGTTCCACGGTAATCCACCCAGTGGGATTGTATTTTAATTATTTCACAGGATGAATGGAGGATGGAAGCATTTTCTACCAGACAGTGAAACTAGCCAGATAACAGGGCAGCCCCTTCATTGTAAGGGAAAGAACTGAGTACATGTAGCAAACACATTTTCTGCACCTCTAAAGTCCTTGCTGGTTCAGTGAGCTATTGCGAAAAAGACAGAAAATTCCATTCCCCCATCTGTCTATCATTTGTCCAAATAACAATAATTGGTACCAAGCATTTCTTTCAGTTTTCTACAAAAATAAATTCTCATTGACATAGACTTTTATAGTGCCCCACCATATTATGCCTTGTATATTCAACATGCTTTGTAAAAACAAAACAAAATAAAATAGGATGGAGGGTTGGAAGAAGAGCGGATTGAATTTCATGGTAATGGAAGAAGTTAATGAGATACATACTTCCTAATCCTTAAATCTCACCTAGGAATTTAATGTTCCTGGTCTAGTCAGTTTCTGGCTTTCTATGGATGTGCAAGTTGTGAGGTGATGGTTTTATTCACTTGTGCACTTTTACACAGATCATTAAATCATTTCAGGAATTCTGCTACATTCTTTGATCACTAATAATTTAAAATTCCATGTCAAAAAGCATTTATTAACCACTTACTATGTGCCAAGTACTCTAGTAGACACTGGGTGTTCAGGATCTGCCCTCAAAGAGATTACAATCGAAGAGGTTACAAACTATGCACACGTATAATTATGATACAAGGTCAAATGAGATGAATGCAATGGAACAGGTCAAAGAAGCCTCTCTGGGAAATTTTGAGAAGGGGAAGTAACATCTTCAGCTGAGGGTGGGGAGAGGCTCAGGGAAGGATTCATGAGAAAAGCAACATTTGAGCTGAGATTGAAGGTAGAATTAAGGAGAAAGTATCCACCTCTCTATACCTCCCTTCTTATCTTCAATGGTTCAGGTACCTGGGATTTCATTAGATGCAAAGACTTACCCTTGTTAGATGAGATGACTTACCCTCAAACACACAGCTAACATGGAGCAGAGGTGGGTCTTAAACTCAGGTTCCCTGACTCCAGGTGGCAAGATCTGTCTTCTTGCCACCATAATGGTGTCCTTGTCTTTTGGGTGACATATCAGGGAGATATGTATTTTGTGCTTTTCTTCTAGAGATAGGAAACAGTCTATAGCATTGGGCTGAATCTAATTATATGAATTTCAACAGGGATAAATGTAAAGTTTTATGCTTGGGCTCAAAAAATCAGTTTCAGAAGCACAAATTGGGGAGTAACATGGTTAGGCAACCATTTTTGTCTAAAAAACCTTCTGAAAATTCATGCTCAGTGTGAGTCAATAGTGTGATATAGTGGCTAGAAAAGTTAATATAATCTTGGGCTACATTGAAGAACTCATAGCTTCCAGGAATAAAAAAGTGCTTTCCCATAGACAGACTGTGTCTGACATAGTCAGAAGCCATAATTTTTGAAGAATTTTGATAAACTGGAGGAGAGTCTCCAAAGAAGAGCATCCAAAATGGTAAAGGCATTTGAACCCATTCAATATGAAGAATGTTTAAACAAAACAGGAAAGTGTAGCCTGGAGAAGAGAAACATGAAGGAGGGACCCAAGAGCTGTGTGCAAGTATCAGCAGATCTATCACGTGAGAAAGATTAGACTTGCTCTATTTGGCCCCAGAAGACAGAACCAAGAGCAATTTGTATAAATTGGAAAATGGAAAAATGGAAAATAGCCTGGATGTGAGAAAACATAAGAACTGTCCAAAAGTGAAATGGGATTCCTGGAGAGTAGACTACCATTCATTGGAGGTCTTTAATCAGAGAGACTGAGTGATCACTTGTTGGGTCTGTCATGGAGGGGATTCCTTTTGGGTATTGGTTGGGTTGAATTTTTGCCATGGTCCTTTGGAGCTCTGAAATTCTGGGATTCTGTAATAAGGGTGAAAATAAATCTATTAATCAGTATTTATTTTATGCCTTCATTATGCTAGTAGCTAGTTCCTGGGGTTACCAAAGAAGCCCAGGACTAACACCAATCAGTGCTAAATGGAAATTTACCAAGGAAGCAAAGGGTTGGTCATTTCCTAGAGCCCAGTCTTCATCACTGCTCTCTACTGTTCTCTTTATTTCTAAGCTATGCAGTATTTTCCTTCCTCACTCATGTTGTCAGCAGGCTTTCCAGTGGAGATAATTAATTCAGGCTGCACTGAAGTGAACTTGAACTCAACCTGAATTATCTAATCATTGAAATTGCAATGAGCTGGACAATGGACTGTAGAAAGCAGTGTATTGTACTCTGAGCCTAAATCGTGTTGTGCGTGGGAGGCTGTTGGGGAGAAATGGCTTTAAAGCAATGGTCTATCTGCAGAATAGTGCCTCTGGTTTATCTTTGGTCATGGTAAAAAGAGTTGCATGGTTTATAAATGGGCAGAACTGTGTAATATTTTCATTGCTACACGTAAAAATGGCAGTTTACTTTGTCCTTCTAGAAATATTAGAAGTTTCATTATAGAATGCTCTATTGGCGAAGGGCCTGAAAAGCCATTGTACACTGAGACAGCTAAGGCACAGTGAGCTGCAATGAATTGGATCATCAAAGGTCACACAGCTGTTTACAACCCAGCCTAAAAGTCAGGTTTCTTGGTTCCAGGTAGACATGACTAGACTATCTGGAAAAATGCATTGGCCTGATAGAATGGCAGAATTGTTACAGATACTGTTGTGTTATCCCAGAAAAAGGACTAATAGAACCCTGGTAGTGTTTACTGGAGCAGTAGCTAGAGCCTAGGTATTCCTGACTTGGGGTTCTTCAAGGAGGGGCTAGTGACCCATTTATGTCTCTTACTGTGTAACTCTAGGTAAGTCAAGTCACTGTATCTCTCCGAGACTCTATTCAATAACTAGCATAATATGTTGGGTATAGAGTAGTATGAATTGGACAAGATGGCTACCAAAATGTGATGATTGCATGTATCACTTCAAGTGTGCCTTCATTCAATCAATCAACAAGCATTTACTAAATGTTTACTAATCAGGAGCGAGGTAACATAATGAATAGAGAGCACTGGACCTGGAGCCAGAATGACGAAAGTTCAAATCTGACTTCAGATATTTACTAGCTGTGTGACCCTGGGCAAGTCACTTTGCTTTAGGTTTCTCATCTGTAAAATTGTTGGTCATCCTTCATTCTTGAAGAGCACCACTGACATTAGGAAGGTTATGTCTTGTCTTGCAAGTGAAATGGATTTAAGTGAGGTAGGGTTGTGCAAAGTCATCAACCTCACTCTCTCCTCCAATCATCTGGGTCCAGTGACAAGACATAGATCAGGATGACTAGAAAGGACCCCAGATGTAGTGGGAGATCTTGGCCTTTTAAAACTGAGGCCTTTCCCAGGTCTCAGTTTGTCTGAGGCAACATTCATTCAGTGATAAAGACTAAGTAAAAAATAAAGCAAAGAATGGCCTCTTTTACCTACTCAAAGAAAAGTCATTCTGGGAGGGAAAATCCCTCAGAATTTTTAACCAGAACAGAAATCATTGCTACTTACACTCACTGCAAGATAAAGACAATAAAAACACCTACCTCTCAGGATTGGGCTCTCACTACTGCTAGGCAATCCTTCTTTTACTTCCCTTATCTCTACAATGTTTCTTCTAACCCTCCCACAACTCCCTCTATCCCTACTCTCTCAGCTGAGAATCTTATATTTTACAGAAAAAAAAATAAGACCCTTTTCCATGAGCTTCATCTTCTCCCCTCTTCCTCGTATCTTATCACTCAGATGCCCTCCTCCATTCTCTCCTCCTTCATTCTTGTGTCTTTATGATAACAATTCTTAAATCTAACTATCCTGCCCCAGACTCTCTGCTGACCTCCAATCGTGCATCTCCAACTCTCTTTCAAACATCTCAATCTGAATGTCCAATAGACATCTTAAACTCAATGTCCGAAATCAAATTCATTATCTTTTCCCTTACTCCTACTTTCTCTATTACTGTAGAGGGCAATACCATCTTCCCAATACCTCAGGCTTGCAACCCACAAATTACAATGGCCTTCTCACTATCTCTCACCCCACCATATTGTAGCTCTTACCAAGGCCAGTTGATTTCACCTCTGTAAAGTCTCTTATATATGCCCTGTTCTCTCCTCTGACACAGCCCTCATGCTAGTGCGGGTCATAATCACTTCACACCTGAATTATTGCAATACCTGTTGGTTAATCAGCCTTCCTCTAGTCTCTCCCAACTCCAAGCCATCCTCCATTCATCCACTAAAGTGATCATTCTAAAATACAAGTCCAACCATGTCACCTATCTATTCAATAAATCCAGTGGCTGTGTTTGGCATTCAAATCCTTTCATAACCTAGTCCCCTCCTAACTCTCCAGTCTTCTTATACCTCACTCCCCAACATGTAGTCTTCAATACAGTGACTCTGGCCTCCCTACTGTTCCATAGAAAAGACACTCTATCTCTCAGCTCTGGGCATTTTCTGTGATTATCCCTCATGTCTGGAATGCACTCGCTCTTAATCTCCATCTGTTTTCCTTTAAGTCCCAGATAAAATTTTATCTTCTAAAATCCCTTTCCCAACCATTCTTAGCTCTAATGCCTTTCCTCTATGAATCATTTCCCATTTTTCTTGTATATAGCTTATTTATATATGTTTTGTGTATTCTTGTTGTTGTTGTTGTCTCTTCCATTAGATTGTAAGCTCCTTGAGGGAAAGAACAATCTTTTGCCTTTTTTGTATCCTAGCATTTAGCACAGTGCTTGGCACCTAATAGGTGCTTAATAAATGCTTACTGTTTAATTGAGTGTGAGGAGCAAATGAGATGATATTTGTAAAGCTTAAAGTGCTACATAAATTCTAGGTATTTTTATTATTATTACTATATACAAGGTACTTTTCTAAACACTGGAAATACAAATATCAAAGTGAAATAACCCTTGGCCTCAAGAAGGTTATGATCTAATGACAAAGATACCATGTTTTTTAAAAAGATATATGCAATCTGCCATAGAAATAGATTTGGGAGTCAATGTCAGGAAAAACTTCCTAACAAACAAAACTGCCCGAAAGTGGGATGGGCTGCCTCAGAAGGTAGTGGGATGATGAATATGGGTTTATAGTAGATTTGCACTTCTCATCCTGAAAGATTAGATGGGTTCTGTGAGAATACATGACATGGTCCATAGTTAATGGAAGAGTGTTTGGATTGTAAGATGCCTCAAGAGGTCATTCAGTGGTTCAGCTAATATTCCTTGAACTTTTACTGTGCCCCCAGTCTTGGACTTCATAAAGATTGTAGTCTAGGAAAGGGAGATGAGACATCTATACAAGTAACTAGAATGTTCCATTTTAGTAGTTCAGTACTTGAGTGATTTAAAAGACTACCACAGTAACATTAGTAAAGTGATGGAAAATGGGGCAAAGGGCACTGAGGATCATGGACTTTTAAAACTATGTATAAACAGTGGTGTGGTGAATAGAGAGCTGGCCCTGGTGTCAAGAAGACCCATTTTCAAGTCTCACCTCTGGCACATCTGGACATATCACATAACCTTTCAGTAGTTTATGCAACTATCTAAAATTATAAGTTGTAGATAAGGTGACATGCATTGACAGAGGAAATTCCCTATACCAGTGAAATGCCTATCTTATAAACATTCATTTCACATTTGGGACTGTGAATATGAAATAGTTATCCACTGACCAATGAGTAGACATGCTGCAGCAAGAAAAAATCCTCACCACATATGAAAGCAGAAGGCAAAAAGAAATTGAATCTAAATGGAAGGCTGGGTCACAGATTTTCCTGGGGGAAGTAAAGAAGAGTTAGGGGTGCTATTTTTATTATGCATCCAAAGGTAACAAGAAATGTCATTTCATGGGATCTTTGTGGCCACCTTGCACTGTAGAGCTCCTCATAAGAACTGTACAAAAGCCCATGATGGAAATAATGACATCTTAGATGCCAATATCTGTTCCAGAAGATGAGAAAGTAGAGGAATTCTACAAAGAGCTCAATGAGAGCTTCCAAATTAAACCAACATGAATATGAATAGTCAGGGACTTCCATGCAAACATTGGCATGTGCCATATGTTGGAATAAGTAGTTTATTAGGAAGAAACAAGAGAGTTCTATAAACCACACAGAAATCTCGTACACATAGGGCAGGAATTCTTTGTCCCAGAAGAGGATCAGACATACCAAATAACATCACAAAGGTAAATTCGATTATATCTTAATGACAAGAAATAACTATTTTTCACTTCTGAGGGAGAAGATTGAAGTAAGCAAATAACTATGATGGTAGAATGGACAAGCACACAAGAAAGGTACAAATAACTTTGGGATTTCAGAAGAGAGATGAGGGAATGAGGGGAGGCTTCACGGAAGAAATGGCATTGGAGTTGGGTCAAGTCTAACCAATACCTGATTGATTATGACTTTATAACCAACCTACACTCAAATGCCTCTAGTGATTTGAACTCACTACCTCACAAAGGAATCTATACCATTTGAGGAACACTCTAATTATCAGGGTATCCTTTCTTATATTGAGCTGAAATAGGTCTCCATAGTATTTCTGCACATTGGTGCTTTATATGTATTAATCCAACAATAATTTTGTGGTTGAATGAATGGAAAGAGTTTAATGAGAGGCAATATGGTGTAGTGGAAAGATTGTTGGGCTGGGAGTCAGGAGAGACTTGGGCTGGCATTCTCTCTCTGACGCTCAATTAGCTGTGTAACTATGGACAACTCACTTAACCCCTATGAGCTGGTTTCCTTCTCTGTACAAGATGGTTTCTAGTACTCTTTCTAACTCTACATGTACTCCTGTTATCCCATGAACCTGTCTGATCCTCCTTTATTTCATCTGATTAAAATGGGAATGATAATATCCATGGTACATCATCATCATCATTAACATAATAACTAGCCTTTTTAGAACACTTCAAGGTTTTTAAAATTACAAATATTATATACAAGTATCCTGGGCAGCTGGGTGGTACAATAAAGAGAATGCTGACACTGGAGTCAGAAAGACCTGAGTTCTTGCTGTGTGACCCTGGGCAAGTCACTTAACCTTGTTTGCCTCAGTTTCTAGACATGTAAAATGAGCTGGAGAAGGAAATGGCAAAGCACTCCAGTATCTCTGCCAAGAAAACTACAAATGGGATCACAAAGGGTCAGACGTGACTGAATAGCAGCAACAACAACCACCTCATTGTATCCTTGCAACAACCCAGGAACATGGGTGTTTTTATTAACTATATTTAGCAAATGAGGAAACTGAGGCAGACAGAGCTCAGGTGACTTGCCAAGGGTCACACACTTAGTAAGTGTCTGAGGTCAGATTTGAACTCAAGACTTTGCTGATTCCAGCTCCAGCGCTCTACCCACAGCACCTGTATTCATGCACTCATTGATATGGAACTGGAATGCAACTCAGAGGTCATCTCTTTGAACTCTCTTGTTGTACAGAGAAGTAAACTGAGGCTCAGGGAATTTAAGTAACAAGGAACATTGTTGTTGTTGCTCAGTCATATCCAATTTTTTGTAACTCCATTCGGGGTATTTTTGGCAGAGATACTGGAGTGGTTTGCCATTTTCTTCTCTAACTCATTTGACAGATGAGGAAATTGAGGCAAATAGTGTCAAGTGACTTGTCTAGGGTCAGACAGCTATGCACAACTGAATGGTTATTGTTTGGGCCCTGATGCCTTGGAGTGAATGTAAGTAGCAATTGTTTCTCTCTTGGCCAGAAACCCTGAGGGTCTTCCCTCCTAGTTTTTATATGTATGTATGTATGTATATACACACATATGCATATATAAAGATATATAAATATGTGTATATATACACACATATGTCTGTGTGTACAAAAAATGTGTATATATGTATGTGTATGTGTATATATATGTTTCTGTGTATATATGTGTGAATAATTTTTTTTTAATTAAAGGGGCCATCCCTTGGCTCACTTCTCAAACTTCCCTAATCACTGAATGGGCATTGCCTCAGTCAACATAAGAACTCTGAAAGACCTTATCTTAAAAAGGCCAAGGTCTCCCATTACATCCTGGGCCATCTCCAGCTGTCCTGATTTATATCTGACTGTTGGACACAGAGGGCTCCAGAGGAGAAAATGAGGCCAGTGACTTTGCACAGCCCTCCCTCACTTCAATCCAGTTGACTTGCGTGTCATGGCATCATCTTCCTGATGTTATGGTCCTCTTAGAGAATGAAGGGCAAACCACAACCACAAGTGTTTGAAGTCAGATTTGAACTCAGGAATATGAGTCTTCCTAACTCCAAGCCCTGCGCTATATCCATTGTGCCATCTAGTTGCCCTCTCCAAAATTTGGTTTACCATGTCCTTCTCAAGTGGATGAAGGCAAACAGAGGTTATATGACTTGCCTATGGTTACACAGTTAGTAAATGTTTGAGACTGGATTTGAACTCAGGTCTTCCTAACTCCAGGCCCAGAGCTCTATCCACTGAAACACCTGGCTACTTCCACAAGGAACATAGGATCAGAGATTTAGAACTGAAAGGGACCTCAGAGACCATCTAGTTTAACTACTTCATTTTACAGATGAAATTAGTGAGGCCTAGAATGTTCAGTGACTGGGCCAAGATCACACATAAGAGGCAGAAAGGTGAACCAAAGCCTTGGGAACTGAAAGCCTATTGTGAGAATCCATACATATAAAAGTCTTTGCCAACATTATTATTTATTTACCCAGAAGATTTATAGAAAAAATGAGTTAAATATGCTTTACATTAGTTGGAGAATAATCACAGCTCATCATTCTAAGTGTTTCTGCCTCAGCTGTCCTAACAGCCTCAGACTGTATCTGTCTTTAGGCATCTACAAAAAAACCAGACCCTCCAGCTTCTGTTTTGAGTTATTGTAAAGGACTACAAGCTAGTTGTCACAAGCTGCTCAAGATTCATGGTGGCCTTTCTTTTCACCCTTCATTCCTTTTTAAAAGAGCCGAGAAAGTGAGGGATTTATTAGAAAATGATTGTCTGGGAGGCATATGACCCCTTTTTGAAGGATTACCGTCAACCAGTCATAGACGGCGGCAAACATTGTTCTTGCTGAAGAATGTTGTGACAATGTAAGTACACAGATCCCCATACTCCCAGATCCGGAGTGAGAGATTTACTTTGGGCAGCAATTTTTCATACACTTCCTGCTGGTGAGTCGAAATTTTTAATTTTTTCATTTAAAAAAAATAAAGATCTATGGGCATCTGGGTGTTATCTCAAGCATATTCTCCTTGTTGTGGGGAAGGATTTCCAACCAACAATTTTGTGAGTCTCCATGCATTGTTTGTTTAAAAATGAAGAGAATTGACAGTTTCCCAAACAATCAAAGAATATGAACTCAGGACAAGCATAAGAAGATACCAGAGCTGGGTGAAGGCACAAAGGCTTTAGAATATTAAAGAATATTGAAAGTAAAAATGAAAGGGAGTCGTTAATGGAATTTCCTTTTTAAGGACCTTAGGTGAATACAAATTTGAATGAAAATTAATCTCAGTATTTTGCTTTATAAATTAATATGTGAGCTGATAGATGAAATGAGATTTTTTTGCCTCTATCTGGTTTGTCATGGAGTTTAAAAAGGTCAAAATCAGCACATTCATTTATTTTATTGAAAGATCTTTCTTTTTCTTTTTGAATAAGCATGGGGCAGAGTTGAGTTTTCTTTCTTCAGGTACCAGCTGCCATGAGGTTACATATCCCTCCCCCTCTAAAAAAAAATCTGCTAGGAAAATGCATAATAAGGTGAAATCTCAGCCTATGGGACTGAAGAGGAAACTCTAACAATGCTGAGGTTTCTTATGATTCTTGTTTCCTTTAGGGGGAGAGGGGAGACTTCTAAAGCTTTGAAAGTTCAACACCACTCCTCATAGCATGACATTTACAAAGGATCACAAGACAGACAAATCCAAGTTCAGAAATGCACAACTTCCTGAATTTTTCATGGTCTGTTTGGGAGTCGTAGAAAATAGAAAACTAACAGCAATCACCCAAGGGAAAGGGGCAGACTAGATAAATTTACTTTATATACACAGAAAGTGGTTGACTTGACATTGTTATAGGATCATAGCTAGAAGGGACCACTGGAGATCTTAATGGACTAAAAACTCAATTTGGATGAGTAGAAGGAAGAGGAGAATGTGTAGTCATCCTGAAAGCTGATGTGACCTTTTTATTGAAATAATTATTATCAATTTATTTTTAAAATTCAATTTTATTTTTGGTTCCAAATTCTCTCCCTCCTCTTTTTCCATCCACTTCCCTTTGAGAAGGCAAGAAAAATAGAACTCATTATAGATATGCAAAATATGTCATGCAAAACAAATTTCCTTATTAGTCATGTTCTAAAAAAAAATTTAAATGAAAGAAATAGAAGAAAATATGCTTCCGTTATACTTTGAGTTCATCAGTTCTCTATCTAGAAACAAAAAGCGTATTCAATCACCATGAGTCCTTTGGAATTATGATTGATCATCATTTTGATCAGAGTTACCGAGTTTTTCCAACTTGACTGTCTGGTCAATATTGATGTCTCTGTATGAATTATTCCCCTGGTTCTGCTCACTTCATTTTTCATTGGTTCATGTAAGTCTTCTCAGGCTTTTCTGAAGCCATCCCCATCATCATCTCTTGTAGCACAATAATATTTCAAAGCATTCATACACCACAACTTATTCAATCATTCCCCAGTTAATGGGTAGCTCTTCCATTTCCAGTTTTTAACCACCTAAAAGAGATGCTATGGGTATTTTTGTACATATGGGTAATTTCCCTGTTTCTTAGATTTCTTTGGGGTACAACCCTAATAGTGGTATCACTGAGTCAAAGGGTAAGCATGGTGAATATGGACAGTTTTATGACCCTTGGAGCATAGCTCCAAATTGTTTTTCAGAACGATTGATCCAGCTTACAACTCCACCAACAGTGCATTAGTGTACCTATTTATTTTCCCACATTCCGTGTGTCACATTGGTTATTTTCATTTTTTGTCATTTTAGCCAATATGATGGGTAATGAGGTGGTGCCTCAGACTCATCTGAATTTGTATTTCTCTAATTACTAGTGATTTAGAGCATTTTTCCTATGGCTATTGGTAAAAGCTAATGTGATATGAAACTACATAAAGAGAAACTTAATGGTCAAAATCTGGGAGGGAACAATACTACTGTGGTCTGCTCTAGTCTTGAGTACCGTGTACAGCTTTGGCTGTCATATTTAGGAAAGAATTTGATATAATCGAGATTTTAAAATCACAAGCATAAGACCATAGAATTAGAGATGGAAGGGACATCAAAAGTCATTTAGTTCAACCCTGAAACTGTACAAATAGGGACACTAATGACCAATGACACTAAGTGCCTGGCCCATGACCATACCAGAAGTAGGCATATGGACTTCATGAAGCATATGGAGATGTTCAGGATCAAGCCAATTATGAAGGGAGTTCAGGCATCTCTCAGGTATGGGCTGTTCAGTCATTTTTCAGTTGCGTCCAACTCTTCATAACCCCATCCGGGGTTTTCTTGGCAGAGATCTTGGAGTGGTTTGCCATTTCTTCTCCAGCTCATTTGACAGATGAGGACACTGAGGAAAATAGGGTGAAGTGACTCACTTAAGGTCCTATTAAATGCCATTTTATTAGAGGTATCCTGATATTCTGGAATAGAGTTGGACATGACTAAAAATATCAAAACAACCAGAAAAGGTCCAGCCTTATGCTTAAATCAAAAAATTCTAGCTCATAAGGACAAAAAGAGGGAGGCACGATTGAACAGTAGTTGGTTTAACCCAGTGGTTCTCAACCTTCCTAATGCCGCCACCCTTTAATACTTGTATGTGGGTGTATCTGCATGTGGGTGGACTCACCTGGAGAAGGATAGAGGAGCCGTGTCTTGGTTCCTAAGACCATTGGAAATACATGTTTTCTAATGGTCTTAGGTGACCCCTATGACCCCAGTGAAAGGGTCATTCGACCCCCAAACCATTGGAAAGATCTCAGGGTTTTGGTGAACTGAAAGGTCTACGGGGGATGTAACAATTGTTACTGAGTCATTTCAGCTGTGTCCAGTTCTCTGTGACCCCATTTGGGGTTTTCTTGGCAAAGACACTGGAGCGATTTGCCATTTCCTTCTCCAGATCATTTTACAGATGACTAAACTAAGGCAAACAGGGTGAAGTGACTTGCCCAGGGTCATACAGCTAGTAAGTGTCTAAGTCCAGATTTGAACTCATGAAGATGAATCTTCCCGACTCCAGGCCTAGCACTCTATCCACTGGACCAACTAGCTGCTCCCAGTTATAGATTAGAGTATCCCACCCATTTCAAAACCTTTCCTCATTCCCTCATCTCACTTCTGAATTCTTATAACTACTTATACCAAACTCTTGTGCCTATCCATTCTGCTATCAGTTATATGTATATCTTAGTTCTCCCATTTAACAATAATTTTGAGAAATCTTCCTATCAAAATTTAATCAAACCTATTTTTTTGGTGAAGTTATTTGGTGTGATGCTCATTGCCTCTCATGTTCCATATGGAAGAATTCATGACATACAACCATGAAGAAGACTTCTGAGTAATCTATAAGCGTTTGTTCTTTCTTGTTGTAAAATCAACAGCAAATCAACAAGCATTTATTAAGCTCTGTCAAGCATTGTTATAAGTCCTGCAGTCACAAAGATAAAGCAAACATAGTCCCTACCCTCAAAGAGCATATACTGTAATGGGAGAGACCTCTTGTATACAAGTAGGAACATACAAGACACATACAGAGTAGATAGAAGGTAACCTTAAAGAGGGAGGGATTGGCACATGGAGGGAGGGTGTGGAGAGGGGAACTGAGAAGGGTCTCCTGACGAAGTTGACATTTGACCCAAGAGAAACCAGAGATTGTAAGAAACCCACATGAAAAATGAGAGTACTCTACGCATGGGAAGTGCAGAGGCATAAGGACCAGACCAATGCAGACCCAGGAAACAGAATGCCATGTATGAGGACCAAAAAGAAGCCTAGTTTGGCTGGACTATAACATACAGAACAGGGAGATGACTAAGACACCATCCTGTTCTCACGGAATTTACATTCTAGTCAGGGAAAATGACTAAGATACAAGACATCTTCTATGATATTTGCCATGAGAGATGTTCAAAGATTATCAAGAGATGTTCAGATGCAAAAGAGATCATTTCTGGGTGATTAGGGAAGCCTTCATGGCATTTGAACTGGTTCTGAAAAAAGAGGTTGGCTTTTTCACAGGCAGGAATTGGTTGGGTAGGCATTTGGAGTATTGGAGACAGCATGGACCAAGGTGGAAAGATAGAAGACCTGAAAGCACATCCAGAAAATAGAAAGAAAAAGCTGGAAATATGTTAGGGCCTGATCATGGAGTAAATTTAGGGTTAGACTATGGACTTTGAGACTATTTTCATGGGCTATTACACCATTCAACAATTTTTTTTTTAAGATCCAAATATTTCTAAATAATCCTATCATATCTCTGGGCTAGCATAGATAGATAGATGCATAGATGGTGGTTATATAACAGTTAAATATACATATATATTTATATACATAATAGCCAGCATTTATATAGCCTTTTAAAATTTGCAAAGCACTGTATAAATATTTTCTCATTTTTATCCTCCACCCTATAGAGTAGGTGCTACTATTATCCACATTTTACAGAAGGGGAAATTGAGGCAGAGTTAAGTAGCTTGTCCAGGGTCACATAGCCAGTAAGTGTCTGATACTGCAGTTTTTAATTCCTGACTCTAGATCAGTGGTTCTCAACCTGTGTGTCGCAACTCCTTTGGGGGTCAAACGACCCTTTCACAGGGGTCACAGGGATCGCCTAAGACCATCAGAAAACACATATTTCTGATGGTCTTAGGAACTGAGACACTGCTCCTCTATCCATCTCCAGGCAGGTCTGCCCACATGCAGATACACCCACATACGAGTATTAAAGGTTCATGGCATTGGGAAGGTTGAGAACCACTGGTCTAGATCAACGTTCTATTCACTGTGTATACATACTATATATGTACACATGTACATATATGTGTGTATGTGTGAATGTATGTGTATATGTATACATATATGTGTATACACATATATAGAGGTGTCTCAAAAATCTTAGTTCAATTCTTAACTATTAAAGTTTGAAACAAAAAATAGAAACCTTTTTTTTCCAGCCCAAATTTGCTTATGTGGTCAGTGCTTCTGATAGATAAGGCAGATAAAATGATGATCTGAAACAGAAAACCTAGCTCTTTCCCTTCAGAGATAGAAGACCAGCAGCATCACACTTAATTTAAATTTGTCACAAAGATTTCTCTTTGTGTGACCTGATTTTCTTTTTGCTGTCTCTCTCAACCAGGTGTGGGCTACAGAAGGTACAGAGTCAGCAAAAGAAAATGCCGCCAGTGATTCAAGGGCCAGCTTTAATTGAGATTACTTATTAATTTATTGCCCTTTAGAGAAATACTGCACTGAAGCATTTGGATGCATTCATTTTCCAGAGTGTCGGAAAGCCCAAATCTTTCCGTTGGAGTCTCGAAATCTGGTCCATTTTATCTCATTTAAGTAGAATGTCAGTTTTTAAAACTAGGCTAGTAAGTCAAAGTAATGTGTGCTCTTCGATCTATAGGAGCGTAGGCATCATTAGGCCAATGTTTTCTGTGGCTTCGAGCTTGGGCCAATCCTATGGAAAATGTTGTCTTTAAATGTTTGATTTCCAACTTGATGTCAGCAACCATCACCAGGGAAAGTCCTGGTAACGTTCCCTGCCTTGGCACTGTGAGTTTACAAAGCTGCCAGAATTAGGCGACAAGGGAACAAAGAAAACATCTTTTAGTTTTGGCCAAAGATTTCACTCATTGGTTTCCTCTCTATCATTGACAGTGAATGATGATAAATAGGTTGCTATACCTGAGTTCAGATCTGAATTCTGACAGCTTTGTGCACTTAGATACATCTTGAGCTCCAGTTCACACAGCAACAATTGCCTGATGTGAACCAGATGTCCCCCATTCGTCTTAAACTCAATATGTCTAAAATTTAATTATCATTTCTCCCAAGCCTTCAACTCTTCCTAATTTTCCTTTTTTATGTTGAGTGGAACCTCCATCCTTCCAGTGACCCAGGTTTACAGTCTCAAAGTCATTCTTTCCTCTTTCCCTCAGTCCACATATCCAATTGGTTGTCAAATACTTGTGATTACTCCTCAACATTTCACACATACATTCGTGCCCTTCTTTCTACTCATACAAATGCCACCCTATTTCCAACCCTCATCCTGTTAAGTTTGAATGATTATAATAGCCTCCTAACTTGTCTAAAGTCTCTCCTCAAATCTATCCTCAGTGCAATCTCCAAAATAATTTTCCTGAAGTAAGGAACTGACCATGCCATTTCCCCACTCCGAAGATTCCAGTGGTCCCTTTAGTGCCAACATGATATTCATAGTACCAACAGTGACTATGAATATGCTGGCACAGTTCTGAATCACAAAATGTAACAGACTTCACATAGAAGACAGAAGCAAAACATTTATTCAGACACCAGAAAATTAATCGCAACAACAGAAAGTCACGTCCATCATAGCAACAAAGAAGTTAATAAACCATAGCACAGCAGGGAGTCACACCATCCTTTAGCCTTCCCGCAAACACTCACAAGCCTAGCTGTTTCCTTGGCTATATCTTCTCCTCCCTCCAGTTCTCACTGCTCTGACTCCCAGCCTCCTGTGGGCTCTGCTCCACCCTTCAGCAAACTCCTTCCACCACTACAGGCTCCATGTTATTATGTTTGGCCTCTTAGGGAGCAGGGATGATCTTCAAAGTAGGAAAAATCTTCAAATTCCCATTACCATTATAGTCTACTATTACTTCTTGAATTGAATAGAAATATTCCTCTGCTTGGCATACAATATTATTTACAACCTGCCTGGTCCTATGGTTCTTTTCCATTCTTATTCTATATCATCCTTCTCTGTAAACTCTAAGGTCCAAAAAAACTGAGCTTTTTAATTCTTCCCAAGCATTAAAACAGTAAGCATTCTATTTCCAATTGCTGCCTTTGCTCTGGCTGTCTCCCACAACTGTAATTATGTCTCTTCTTACTTCTGCCTCTTGGAATCCCAGATTTCCTTCAAGACTCAGCCCAAGTGCCACCATCTTCTTCATGTTGCTAATTTTGGTCTTTCCAACCAGTAGTGTCTGCCCCCACACCAGCCCACTTCTATGCTACTTTTTAGCTGCTTTTTATCCAAACCTACATATAGGCTTGCTACTCCCCTCCCCCAATTAGAACATAAGTTCATCGAGGGCAGGGACTGTTTCTATTTTTTCTGTCTACCTCCAGCTCTAGTCACAGTGCCTGAAACACAATAGATACCTAAAAAATGCTTGTTGATTTACTGATTAATAGATATGGATGGAATTCTTCAAAACACATTTTGTAGCTATTTCATCTGAATACATCTCATTTCCTAAGTAGAATGTAAGTTCCTTGAAGGTAGAGACTGTTTCCTTTTTGTCTCTTTATCCCCAGCTGCTGTCACAGTGCCCACCACATAACAAGTGCCCAGATAAATGTTTTTTGACTTGAGTTGAAATGGGCAGAGCTAGGATTGAAGCCAGATCCTCAGAGTCCTAGTCTCATCCACTCTCTACTATTTAGTGGATGAATTATTAAAATCCTGCCATCCTAGGAAACCTTTCTAAACACTTAGAATTTCGTCCCACATGGCATTAGCATCATTATCTTAACAGCCTCATCTGAACCCACAGACTCAGCTTTCCTTAATGATTCATTCAACAATTATTTCTTTGTACCTCAATGGGCAAGACCTTATGGTGGTGTGTAATCTCAGCTCTTGTGTATATAGCCTTCATCATGGAGCCCCTTCTCTGCCCATATTAGTTTCTTTCCCTGCTGTTTCTGAGACAGCTAGTTGGTGCAATGGCAACCCTAGTTCTGGGTCTGGAATCAGGAAAATTCATCTTCCTGAGTTCAAATCTGGTCTCAAACATGCACAAGCTGTGTGACCCTGGGCAAGTCACTTAACCCTATTTGCCTCAGTTTTCTCATCTGTAAAAGTGAGCTGGAGAAGTAAATGACAAACCACTCTAGTACCTTTGCCAAGAAAATCCCAAATGGAGTCACAGTCAAAAAATGACTCAATGACAACCGTCATATCCTCCTATTGACCTTTCAGCTCATCAAAACCCTTGAGACCTTTGCGTAGGCCAACTCCTATATAATCACACTTTCCTCTTCTTGTTCTTGTGAAGTTGAATTTTTGTTTCAAACATAGGACTGTACCTATTTTAGTTGCTTTGTGATTTCTCACTCATGTCCTACTCTTTGTGACCACATTTGGGCTTTTCTTGGTGAAGATACTGGATTGGTTTGCCATTTTCTTTTCCAGCTCACTTTTACAGATGAGAAAACTGAGGCAAACAGGGTTAAGTGACTTGCCCAGGGTACTATGAGATGCCATACTATTAGGTTTATTCCAATATTCTGGAATAGGCAGGTAGGTGGCATAGTGTATAGTATGCTGGAGATGGAGTCAGAAAGACACTATGTCCTTGGAAAGCCACTTAACCTTTTTTGGCCTCCATTTCCTTATCACTAAGATGGGAATAGTAACAGCACAGAGCCAAGCCCAGATTCCTTGCGTACTCTATTGGAGGCTTTTTTTCCAAATTGGTATCAAAAGATTCATGAGTATTCCTTGGGTCTAGTCACTTGAACAGCTCCAAATCTATTTAATTACACTGCTATCTAACCCTTACCTTTCCACCTCTTCCACAAGAGTAGCATGAGACTTGATCAAATGCTTGACAAAAATCTGGGTGAATTTAAGCTACAGCATTCCTCTGTAGCCATATTGGTTTCCCTGTCAAAAAAAGTAATTAAGATTAATCTGCTCTGACCTGTTCTTGTTGAAGTAATACTGGTTCTTTGTGATCATGACTCCTCATGACTCCCTTTTCTAGATTTTCATTAATCATCTCATTAATGACACATTCTTGAATTTCCCCAGAAATCAAAGTCAAATTTGTGGGGCTATAGTTTGCAGATTCTATAATTTTCTTTTTCTTTTTAATTAAAGATGAAAAAAATCCTGCCACTATTTGCCTTTCTCTAGTCTTCTAGTATCTCTCCCATTCTCTACAATTTTTCAAGTATTGCTTACCAGCTTAGTAATAGCAAGAATCAGTTCTTTCAATATAAGAGGATGTTTCAGTCAGTTCCCAAGCTTTAATTAGGCACCTACTATGTGCCAGGAACTTCTAAGCACTAGAGATATCAAAAACAAAAACATGGTCCCTACCTTCCTTGAACTAACTCATCATGGGCAACAAGCTGATCTCTCATTCTCTCTCTACTTATATTGAATAGAAACTCCCCATTAGCCTTTTATCTTGTCCCTTCTGTTTGCAAAGAAAATGCAAGCAGAGAATTCAGCACCTCTCTGTAATCTTTGCCATTAGCCATCATCATCCCACCCACTCTGATGGGAAAAGTAGCAGGGAACATGTCTATCTTTTTTTTTCTTTTCATTCTCTGGTCCATTCCTTTTCTTACATCTTCTGTATGTCTCTTTTTTTCTTTTTTGTTAGCTTTTAATATTTAATTAAACTCTTTGTATTGCTTAGAATTAACTTTTATATACCATTTGATCTTTCTCATACTATAAAATGCAAATATGATTTTTAATTAATTTATTGTTTTTAATTTATGGATCTAAGTTGATTAATAAGTGCTGTGGGCTTCTCTGCTGTTCTCAGCAGGAAACTTCCCCTCTTCCTCTGCCATCAAAGAGCTTACAGTCTAATGGAGAGGGGGTTTGGGAAATAGGACATGTATAGATACCCTGAACAGATAGTTATGAAAAATGAGAAGGTAAGAGAATTTTCCTTTAAAGCCTGGTGACATGCATACTTTGAAAGATTTAAGAATGCATATGTTTTTTTGAAATAATTTACATGAAAACAGTAGATGAGTAGGAAGCTTTGCTCTTAACTTTACATATCTTACCCCATTAACTATGAAGAAATACCTTTACAACACAAATAGTATTAGCCTCTTAGTCATGTTTCATCTTGTCAAAAAATACTAATTTCCTCTACATGTCCTATCTCTCTTCCTTCTTCTCTCTTCCCTCCACTCTTCCTCCTCTCTCCTTCTTCTTTCTCTTCTCCCTTTTTTCATCATCTTCCTTCTTCCATCTCTGAGCATAGTCCTATAGGCCACTTATTAGTGAAATAAGTTCACGTTCAATTTCAATGAACTCTCCTCTCTTAAATTTGCCATTTAGATGACTACATAGGTTTGTTGTTTTGTTTTGTTTTTAATTCTTTCAAAAAAATATAAGAGAAAACTGCAAACAGGTCTCTTTTCTCTGTGGGTTTTTATTAGTCTGATACGTTAGTATCCCCATGTGGAATGAGAACATCTAGCAAATGGATTTTTGCTTTTGCTTTTCAAAAATTAGATATGTTGGTCAAGGACAAAGCATGGGGACCTGGAACATTTCCTTGCTAATTTGTGAACGACTTCTTAAATTATGCTAAGAGATCCATCCACCCAAGGCCAAAGACAGAGGCTATTGTTCTTCCAGTTGGGAGTTGTGATATTGAATCCCACAGTCTTAGACCAAATTCCCCCAGCCTTACCAAAGGGCCTACAAGTTGTACAAAAGGAGATAATGAAACCCACGATCAATGAACCTTTCTCACCACAAGCAGAATGAGGCCCACTAATGAACCACAGCAAATTCATCAAGAGAAATGCTTTGCTAATACAGTAATAAGGCAGCATATGATTGTCCCAAAATTGCTGCTTACTGAGCGGCTTTGCCTTGGGGGCTATGCAGATGACTATTGAAATCCAGCAGGAAGAACCTGCAGCCATGAACTGAGTCATTGGGCCAAAACATCCAAACAGCCAGAAACCCCATGCAAAGTCTCACAAGCATAGAAAAAAGCCTCTGAAGGTCTGTTAGATGTATTTGGGGTTGAGCCAAAATGTTGGAGTGGAAGAGCAGGCAGTGAAGCCTTTCAAAAGCAGGGTGGAAAAACAGCAAAATTCAAGCTTTATGTGGTCTGAGCCAAGAAAGGAAGGTTGCAGGGGATAGATGCAAACATCCTTAGCATTTACCTGGAACTAGTGGCTCTTCAGATGCCACCCCAAGGGAATGTCTATATTAAATCTAACTATGTATTGATTAAGCAAATATTTATTGGGCCCCAACTATGTTCAAAGCATTGTGGGTAATACTAAGTAAAACATGCTACCTCCTCAATATTGAATGAATGAATGAATGGATGGATGAATGAATGAATGAATAAAGCCTTTCTATCTTCCTCCTACTCCTTCCCTTTCCTTCTTCAATCCCCTCCCTCCTTTATCATCTATGGTACTTTCCTTATCATACTCTCCTCTCTCTTTTAGCTTTGAGTCTAAGATTTATCTCCCCAACAAGTCTATGAGCTCCTTAAGGAAAGAGATTATATGTTATCAAATAATTCACTTCAACAGACATGACTTAAGTGCTTAATACATGCAAAGTAGCCTTAGGTACTGGGGATACCAAGGCAAAAAGCAAATGGTCCATGCCCTCAAGAAATTTCTACTGCTAGTGAGAGGAAGAACTATTGAGGGTACTGTTTATACACAGAAAAGTAAATACAAAGTAATTTGAGAGGGGAGAAAATGTTAACCAACTAAGGTATGGGTATCAGGGAAAGCTTCAGCTCATCTTTGTGTCTTCTTATGGCAAGTGTGAGGACTACCACATAGCGGGTGCTGAATAAATTTAGTTTAATGAGTTATTAAAAGGTCTCTATGTCCAGGGGGCTTTGCAAGATCTAGTAGAAGAAAAAAAAGAGAGATTTAGCCAGAAGAGACTCCCATATGATATTACATTTATTAAGCATTTTGTTGTTCAGGCATTTTTCAGATGTGTCTGACTCTTTGTGACCCCATTTTGGGTTTTCTTGGTAAAGACACTGAAGTGGTTTTCCATTTCATTCTCCAGTAATTTTACAGTTGAGGAAACTGGGGCAAACAGGGGTAAGTGACTTGCCCAGAGTCACACAGCTAGTAAGTGTCTGAGGCTGGATTTGAACTCATGAAGAAGAGTCTTCCTGATTTCAAGCCTAGTGCTCTATCTACTGCGCCACCTAGCTGCTCATTAAACATCAACCTCCACCAATTCCACTGGCCCATCTCTCCTTGCTTATTCATGTGTTCACTCAAGAAATGTTTTTTGAATGCTTACTATGAACAGACTCTTACTTCTGCATAAACTGGTCTTTGTGTTTCTCTTTATTCATGTACTTAAATATGTGTATTTACTACTACTACCACTATTAATGATAATAATGATAATAATAATAATAACTAACATTTATATGATCCTCTATAGTTTGCAAAATGTTTTACATGTTATTACATTTCATCCTCCCAACAAAAGTATTCTTTTTATCCCTGTTTTGCAGATGAGAAAAGTAAACAGAGCCATTAAATAATTTGTTCAATTAAGGGTCACTTAACTTGTGCCAGTCTAAGGCAGGATTTGAAATCAGGTCTTTCTGACTCCAAGTCCAAACCTCTGCCCACTCCCACAAGTCTGTTCCATCTCCCACCTCCATACCTTTGCCCAGTCTGTCCCTGAAACATTTGACCTTCTCACCCCTACCTCTTAAAATTTCTAGCTTCTTTCAAGGCTCAACTCAAGAACCACCTCCTAGGTAAAGTCTTCCTTCCTCCCTTAACTTTAAAATGCTCACTTCCTCCTGTAATTGTCTTGTATTTACTTAGCACATGCAAGTTTTGTTCCCATATTATTATGTTATGGTTATGTTATTACGGTCCTTGTTTTGGAAGAGGACCAGGATATGTGGGAGATGGTGCCACGACTTGAAAATGAATTGGACTTAAGTGAAGCAGGGACTCTCTCTTCTGGGTCCAATGACAAGATATAGGTTAAGATGAGAAGACAGGGCCCCGATGCAGTGGAAAACCTTGGCCTTTTTAAGGTAAGATCTCTCCCATGTCTCAGTCTGTCTGAGGCAACACCCATTCAATGATTAAGGATAGGTAAGAAATAAGTCCAAAAATGATCTCTTTTATCCAGTCAAAAAAGAAATCAATCTGGAAAAGGAAGACCCTCAGGATTTCTGGTCAAAGCAAAAACAATTGCTATTGGTTGGTTGCTTGCTTGTTGTCCTTCATTCTGGAAGAGAATCAAAATAACATCACTACGTGAGAGTCAAGTTTCAATGTGTCCTATTGTGACTGATCAGACTAGTACGAGCTCAGAAAGCTCTACCACAGGTTGGGTACAAATAGTCCATGTGAACATTTGGGGTGCATTCCCTAAACTTGCACATCCTGCATTTCCTTTGAGCTGTTTCAATTTTGCTTTGCTCATAGAACACAGCACCTTCTCTGACGTGGGCATGCCATGCTGAGCATTTCTGTGTCAGGGTCTCCCATGTCACATAATCAGTTACAAAGTTCTTCTGACAGACCTTGAGGGTGTATTTATGTCACTTCTTCTGACCACCATTTGAGCGCTTACCCTGTGTGAGTTCTCCATAAAATAGTCTTTTTGGCAAGCATAGGTTTTGCATTTGAACAATGTGGCCTGTCTATAGGAGTTGTGCTCTCTGGAGCAGAGTTTGAATGCTTGGTAGTTTAGTTCCACTAAGGACCTCAGTGTCTGGTACCTTATCCTACCAGGATTGCTATTGACACTCTCTCAGAGTCATCGGCGCCCAGAGAATGACCAAATGAGGCTTGGCCTGGGACCTATTGTTGGCCAATCAGTGAGAGCCAGAGTGATTGTTATTGGATAGAGCTCCTGCCCTGATGTCAGGAGGACCTAAGTTCAAAACCGACCTCAGACACTTACAAGCTGTGTGACCCTGGGCAAGTCACTTAACCCTAATTATTATGTAAACTCTTTGAATGGAACAGTAGTGCTTTAGAGACTCAGATAAATAAATTAAAAATTGAATGCATATACTTACATGTTTCTCTTTCAGTGTTATCTATAACTATCTCATTTCCCCTCCTTAAATAATATAAGCTTCTGGTGGATCTGTGACCTTATCATTGTGTGTAGTCCCTTACACAAGGCATAACACAATTCCCTCATGCCCAACTCCTTTGTTTTTTGAAGGGGGAAGGCAAGGCTAAGTGATTAAGTTAAGTGACTGGCCCAAGGTCACACAGCTAGTGTGTCAAGCATCTGAGGTCAGACTTGAACTAAGATCCTCCTGACTCCAGGGCTGGTGCTCTATTCATTGCACCACCTAGCTGACCCCATGCCTGACTCTTTACCCTTCCTTTAGGTGACCACAAGGGGGCATCATTCATTGTGCAGAAGACCTTACTTAATTAAATTCTCTTAACATCACTAGGATACAGGTGAGGCAGGTAGGCTGTCCGTCAGTTCTTATTCACTCTTGCTATGTGACCAGCTGTGTACATCATATACTTCTTTTTTTCTTAATTCCATAAATTAACTCATTTGTTGTTGAAATATGAGCTATATAGCCATTTGCTAAGATGATGGCCCTACTTTCCTTTTAATTCCTTCAGTTTTCTGATGACAAATTTGACTGATTCTGAAGGTTCATGTACCACCAGTGATCATTTTCAAATAGTATCCATAATGCCAGATCCCCACCATTTGTCTATTCAGTTGGGTCTTGCCACAGAACAAACAAGAATATTCACCATGCTTCTAATCTCAATTTACTTACCATTCTTCTGAGGGATATATCATAATGGGTTCCTTACTGACCAACAGTTCTGATTTTCTTGGTACATTTAGCCATGTTACAGGCATCAAGACCCAAATTTGGAGGGTCTTTAAGGCATTACCTTGAATAACATCCTTTATTCTAGCATATTTCCCATTTTTCAGGATGTTTAAAGCTATTCATATCTGAGCGTTTCCATTGTCCTCTGATTGATACTTACAAGGAATAAGTTTAGAATCACCATACATTGCTGAGTCCCCAAAGCAATCCAGTGAGCACTCCTGTTCAAATCTGGACCCAAATCATTGAGCATTTACAACGTCAGTTCAAGACATACAAACTAATGGTTACAATCTAAGTGTTGTCCATTCAAATATATAACATTTCATCCACTTGGTTTTTCCTGAATGGATAATTAATCCAAACCCTGTAAGTAGTGATGGATCTCATTTAAGAAGCTCTCCTAAGCTCCCTACAGGTAGAAATTGTGACTTCTTCATGTTCTTATCCTACACTTATCCAGGAGCACCTAGTTCAAGATATGCATACCAGTCCTAGATTCAGGACCACAAAGGATCTTATAGACAATTCAATACAAGCCCCTCATTTCATAAGATGAGGAAACTGTAGCTAAGAAAGGTTAAGTCACTGATCTAGGATCCCTTTGTTCATAAGTGTTTAAAGTTTTCATGACTACACCAATAGCTGCTAGTCTCATTAATTCAGGTTTATTAATCTGGGGTCCTTGAACTTGTGTGTGTGTGTGTGTGTAATAGATATACCTTCATTGACATATATATATAGGATATATGTATATCTTGTATATATTTTATATATCACATAAATATAGGTTATATAAACTATAAAGTGTATATGTGTGTATAGACAGACAATTGTATTTCGATATAATTATTTTCCTTCATAGTCCTATTTATTTTATTTCCTTTAATTATGAGAAGGTTCCTACAGGCTTCACCAGATTGCCAAAGGGAGCCATCACACACACACACACACACACACACACACACACACACACACACACACACACGAAAAACCCCTGCTTAAGTGCCTTTGGAATCTTCATCCCGAACCATCTTTGCTTCAGTCAATACTAGGTCCTCTCCATCACCAGTCATGGATTTGATGTTTCTGTCTCTTCCCAGCACAGTTGTATACTTCAGTTGCTGGGATAGCATCTCTCCAGCCACCAACATGACATCTTCCCAAATTAAAAGGAGTTAGTTTTATTCCCAAACAGTTGGAACCAAAACACAAGAAGAGACAAGAGAGACCCAACATTAGTTAACAAAGAAAGGAAGATTAACCTTTGTCCCAGACATTTACAACAAACCATCCCCTTGGCAACAAATGGAAAGGTAGAATAAGCAGAGGACAGGGAAGACTCATGATCCATTCAGCAAACCCCCCAGCGTCATGGCAGGGCAGCCAGTGTTATTTGTTGTTTAGGTCTTTCTCCTGTAATCTCTTCCCAACTGGAATAGATTGGGATGGGCTTCTCTATGGTGGAGGAGCAGAGACCTCCAAGGGAATAGTACCTCATTTGATTTTTCTCAACAACAATTCTTTGGATGTTTGAATAGATGCGATGGGAAATGTAAGAGTGACGAGGTTATAAGATTCACTGAGGTGCAATGGGGTATATTATTGACAGAGTTTTAGTGAAGGTCTTCAGTCCTTTAAAAGATCCATGATTCTGTCTGACTGAGCACACGCTCCACCAACAGTACATGTAATCCCTCTACACACTTTAGGAAATGGTCTTTGGGAATAGCTCTCACTGCATTGCATGCATACCACACCTGAACTTAGCCACTCCAGTCCTTGGACAATAGACTCACAAGTCATGGCCATGTCTTCTGCTGGCTTGGTCTCCAAGAGCACAAGCTGTCTCCAAGGCATCACAGTTAATAATGGGATTGGGCCTCTCATTGGTACAGGCAAGGAAACTCCCTCTTTGGCAGCTTAGATTGTCTTAGAGAGCTGCCTAGAGTAATGAGAGATTAAATGACGTTCCCTGGCAGCTGGATGGTACAATGGCTAGAGCTCTAGGCCTGGAGTTAGGAAGTCCTGAATTCACCCATTTTACAGATAAAGAAACCAAGGCTCAGAGTTGTACAATGCACCCAGGTCTACATAGCTAGCAGGTATAGTTCGGAATCAGGAGTCCAAATCTAGATCTAAACACTGGTTTCCAGTATCCATTCAGGACAGCACATTAGGATCAAAGAAGCATCCATTTCAAGCTAGAAAGGCTTTTAAAGGGCTTCTAGCCAACTTCTTTTACAAACAAGGAACCTGAGATTCATAAAGAGGTTAAATTAGGGGAAGCTAGATGGAGCAGTGGATAGACTGCTGGACCTGAAGTCAGGAAGATCTGAGTTCAAATCTGGCCTCAGCTATGTATTACCTATATGACCCTGGGCAAGTCACTTAACCCCTATTTGCCTCAGTTTCCTCATCTGTAAAGTAGGAATAATAATAGCACCTACCTCCTAAACCTGTGGGCCAGGCACTGAACTTGTTTAAGTTTACAATTTTGTCAATGATTTTTATGAATTTAATAAAAATTCGTTAAGCCCCTACTCTGTGCCAGGTTCTGTGCTAAGCACCGGGGGTCCAAAAAAGAGGAAAAAGACAGTCCCTGTCCTCCAAGAACTTATAGTATGTAAACACATTTATACAAAGCAAGACCTATGCAGAATGAATAGGAAATAATTAACAGAGGGGAGGCTCTAGAATTAAGAAGGGCTGGGGAAGGCTTCCTGTAGAAGAGGGGATTTTAGTTGGGACTTAAAGAAAGAAAGCCAGGGAGTTAGTAGACAGAGCAGAAGAGGGAGGGCATTCTGAGTAGAAAAGGACAGTCAGAGAAAATGCCCAGAGCTGAGAGATGGGGTGTCCTGTTTGTGGAACCACCAAGAGGCCAGTGTCATTGGATCAAAGAGTTATGTGGTGGGAGGTGAGGTGTAAAAAGACCCAAAAGGAAGATGGTCACTTCTTGACCATCAAATATACAGCTGAGACAAAGCACAGATGGGCACTTAATATGTTGGTCAGAATATGACCTTATCAGAATCTCCCAAAGCTCTCCACATTCTGGCTGACATAATAGGAAAATCCTTTTTTTGTCTTTTTTCTGCTTTTTCTTCTTTTAAAATTTGCTTATTTATTAGTATTCTTTTTAAATTTTGAGCTCCAAATTCTCTCCCTCCCTCCCACACCATCACCCATTACGAAGACAGGCAATATGAAGTCAATCACGCATGTGAAATCATGCGAACATATTTCCATATTAACCATATTGCCAAAAAAAAATAATAAAATGGGAAAATTATACTTCAATTTGTACTCAGAGTTTATGAATTCTCTCTCTGGAGGTTGATAGTGTTTCTTCATCATGAGTCCTTTGGAATTGTCTTGGATCATTATATTGATCAAAGTAGCCAAGTCTTTCCCAATTGATCATCATTACAATATTGCTGTTACTTCACAATAATCTCCTGGATTTTTTTTCACTTTATTTTACATCAGTTAACATGGATCTTACCACATTTTTCTAAAACCAAACTCCTTTCTCATTTCTCATAGCACAATAGTACTCCATCACAAACATATGCAACAACTTGTTCAGCCATTCCCCAATTGATGAGCAGTCCTTCGACGTCCAATTTTTCACTGCCACAAAAAGAGCTGCTATGAATGTTGCATACACATAGATCCTTTTCCCATTTCTTTGATCTCTTTGGGGTATAGACCTAGTATTGGTATTTCTGGGTGAAAGGGTATATACACTTTTATAGCCCTTCAAGCATAGTTCTAAATTATTCTCCAGAATTGGTGGATCAATTCCTAACTCAGCTTTAGCCTATTAGTGGTTTTCTTACCTTCCCTCATCCCCTCCAGTATTTGTCATTTCTGAGAGGTGTGAGTTGCTTTAATTTTCATTTAATTAATTGTTAAATTATTAATAATTAAAATTTAACTTAACCTCAGAGTGATGTAGAGCACTTTTTTATATGACTATAAATAGCTTTGATTTCTTCTCTTGAAAACAGCCTGTTCTTATCCTTTGACCATCTATCAATTAGGGAATAACTCTCATTTTTATACATATACATTTTATACAATTATACATTTTATACATTGACTCAGTTCCTTACATATTTGAGAAATGAGGCCTTTATCAGAGAAACTTGCTATATACTTTTATATTACTTTATTATATATGATACTTTTTAGCAAAGTGTAGTTTTCCTAATTATCTCTTTTAATTAGGTCTATTTTTGCTTTTGCTTTGTCTGAGATCATGGTTGCTGCCACTGTCTTTTTCACTTTACCTGATGCATAATAGATTCTGTTCCAATCCTTTATTTTAACTCTGTGTGAGTCTTTCCCTTTCAAGTGTGTCTCCTGTAAACCACACATCGTTGGATTCTTGTTTCTAATTCATTCTGCTATGAACTTCCATTTTATGGGTGAGCTTATCTCATCACCACTGGGCAAATATAACAAGATGAATTTAGTAGGGACAAATGGTACAGTGGGGAGAGCCCTGGCATCTGAGAATCTGACTACACAATTCCCGCATTTCCTTGGGAATGTCTCTTCATCTCTCTGGGCCTCAATTTCCTCATCTATGAAATGAGTAGGTTGAACTACATGACCTCAGAGATTTATGATCCACAAACCTAATGTTCTGGGTATTCTTTTTGCACATAAAGTTAATTCTGGGGGCCAATGCTTAGTAAGCTTTTTTATGGTACCAATGGCCTGAACAGTTAGTGGGCATTTCCCAGAGGTAACCTTTGAGACATAAGAGAGAGTCAGAACCAACAATGAAAATGTTAGCCTTAGCAGTAAGTGCTTTTCTGTTTTTTCTTAGGGAAGAAAAAAGAAAAAGTCCTTCTTAGTTACTCTTAATGTCTAGTAAAGTCTCTAGCTTATTTGGGGTCAAAGAACCTAAGTTTAAAATACCATCTCTGCCACTTATTCTCTTAGTGATTTTGGTTATATCATTTAGTAGTAGCAGTAGTAGTAGTAGTAGCAGTAGTGGTAGCAACAGTATTAGTAGTAGCAACAGCAGCAGCAGTAGTAGTAGTAGCAGTAGTAGTAATAGTAGCAGTAGTAGTAGTAGCAGTAGTAGTAGTAGTAGTAGTGGTAGTGGTAGTGGTAGTGGTAGTAGTAGTAGTGGTAGCAGTAGCAGTAGTAGCAGTAGTAGTAGCAGTAGGTGGTAGTGGTAACATTTATAAAGTCCTCACGATGTGCCAAGGTCTTTACAAATACTATCTTATTTGATCTTCACAACAACCATGAGAGAAAATTACTGTTATTATTGTCATTGTACAGTTAAGGAAACTGAGGTAAACAGCAGTTAAGTGACTTGTGCAGGGTCACACAGTAAGTGTCTGAGACTGGATTTGAAGTCAAGTCATCCTGATTCCCAGTCTCGCATTCTATCCATTACCCCAACTTGCTGAAGTTTAGCTACCTTCTATCTAGTTCTTCCCTGATCTATCAGCTTCATGGTATTTCTGAGACCTAGGATTGCATAGGTCTGACCAGTCCCTCCACATCGGCAGTTAGCAACCGTCCTACACTAGATGATCTGCTGTGATTACAAAAAGTAAAATGTTATCCGGAAAAAGAAGAATCGTAGTGGAATTGATAAACTGGTGTTAGAAAGATCAGGGTTCAAGTCCTGGGACTGGGACTCTGAGCAAGTGATTTAAATTCTCACTGTATTTAGTGACTCTCTAAGAATACAAATTGCAAAACGGGCATCAATCTACATTGGTAAATTGAGTTTCCTCACCAAGTAGCACCCTGTGTAGACCAATGAAATCCAAAACAGTTATAAATACATATATATATATATATATATATATATATATATATATGTACATATGGGTATGTGTCTATAGGCAAAAATATGTATGCATGTGTGTATGTGTGTGCATATGTATGTAAACAAAAAATCAACCAACCAATAAACATTTATTATGTACCCACTATGTGCCAAGCACTGTGCTAAGTTCTGGGGAGAGAAAAAGAGACAAAAGACAATCCTTGCCCTCAGGGGGGGAAGACAATATGCAAACAAATTTTATATATACATATATGTATGTATGTAGAGGATAAATGAATAGTTAAGGAATGCACTAGAATTAAGAGGGATTAGGAAAGGTTTCCCATATAGAATGAAAATTTAGTTGGGATTGAAAGGAAACCAGGAAGATCAGCAGTGGGAGTAGAGGAGCGAGAGCATTCCAGGCATGAGTGTCAGCCAGAGAGAACGCCTGGAGCTGAGAGATGGAGGGTCTTGTTTGTGGAACAGCCAAGAGGCCGCTGTCACTGAATTGAAGAATACAATGTAAGAAGATTGGAAAGGAAGGAATAGTTAGGTAATAAAGGACTTTAAAGGCCAAACAAAACATTTTGTATTTTATCCTGGAGGTAATAAGCAACAAGAGAAGTTTATTGAGTCTGGGAGGGAGAAAGTGGGGCAGAGGTGACATGAGCACATTTGCATTTTAGGAAAATCACTTTAGTGCCTCCAGGGAGGATGGGTTGGAGTGGGGAGAGACCTGAGGCAGGCAGACCCCTGAGCGGGTATTGAGGCAGCCCGCGAGGGGGGGGGGGGGGGGGGAATGGCAGTGGTTCCAATTGGAAAAGCTGTCCAAGAGACAGAGAGATAGAGGCAGAGCCAGAGATAATGTATATACATATACATATACATATACATATACATATACATATACATATACATATACATATACATATACATATACATATATATATATATACACATACACATACACATACAGATATACACATACACATACATATACACATACACATATACATAGGTATATACACATACATACAGGGTGTTCATTTATATGTATATGTGTACAGAGATATATACATATATTCACATATCTATAATCTTGTGGCCATACATACATGTATATGTTTATACGTATGTATGTGTGTATGTAAATGTGTGTGTTGTGTGCATGTGTGACCTTGTGGCCTCTCCAAGCTTAGGTGGTCTTGTCATTGGATGACAATGATGTCAAGTCAATCACTGACTATCTAAGGGCCTCAGTTTCCTTACCTGTACTATGAGGATCATACTGCTTGTACTAAATATCTCACAAAGTTGCTGTGAGGAAAGCAGTTGCTAAGAATCCAGGCTTCACGTGTATCATCTTGCAGAATAGCTAGGGAGTCAGGAAGAGCTGAATTCAAATTCTGCCTCAGATATTATAACCCTGGGCATGTCCCTTTGCTTCTCTCCATCTCAGTTCCATTATCTGTCCAATGGGGATAATAACAAGCACGTACCTATTAGGGCTGCTGTGAGGATCTAATGAAGTCATATTTGTACAGAGCTTTGTAAACCTTAAGTATTATAGAAATATTACCTATTATTATTTTCTCACTTGAACATCACAACAAGCCTTTATAATAGGAGCTACAGGCATTATTAGGGCAGCTAGGTGATTCAGTGGATAGGGTGCAGGGCCAGGAGTTAGGAAGATCTGAGTTCAAATCCAGCCTTAGATACTTATGTGCTGTGTGACCCTGGGCAAGTCCCTTAACCCTGTTTGCCTCAGTTCCTCACCTGGAAAATGAGCTGGAGAAGGAAATGGTAAACCATTCCAGGATCTTTTCAAGAAAACCCCAAATGGGATGACAAGGAGTCAGACACAATTCACAATGATTAAACTTTAAAATAGGCATTATTCCTATTTTTTTTTTAAGAAGTAGAATTGTTTTATTAAAAGGTAAAATGGGGGAATTGAAGAACAGTCAGTAAAACAAGATCAAAGGTTAACTGAACTGGAAGAAGGTTGATAACTTTACAAATACAGGTGATGGAAGGAGAGGACCAAGTACAAGGAGATAATTATTATTATATACCCTCAGAAAAGGGTAAATGACTTGCCCCCAGGTCATACACATAGTTAGTGTCAGAGGGAGGTTTCAAACCTGGATCCATCCTAACTCCAAGTCTACCAGGCCACTCTGCCTCAGTTTAGCTTTTAGTCTCACCAGAGAACAGAAGGGAATAAGGATGAAACCAGCCCCTCTTCAGCCAATTCTTCCTACATCATAGAGGTAGAGATATATTGCTATGGCCTTTGCTCTTCCTTGTTTTAGCTTCCTTGCTTGGTTCTTGGGGACCAGGGCCTCCCTGTAACCCACCCCCCATGCAGGAAAAACTCATAATCATTGGTTCCTGATGCCTCTATTCTAGTCAGGAAAATGTGGTGGGAGCTGCAGAACAAGGTTCCACTTTTCTGTGCTTAATTGTGTTTGGTATCACCACGCTTATACCAGAGGAGAACCTGGATGCCCCAGGCTCAGTCACTGCTAATACATCCTGATTGTGAGAGAAACTTTAAAAAAAAACCAAACTTCACATTTGCAGGATTTAGCAAGCAAGGGGAGGAGAAGTCAAGCATTCAGGCGTGAAAATGCTCTATGGGCTCCATTTAATGTCCTTCTGAATTTGCATTTCCCATCACCTGAGGGATATTGGGTTATGTAATCCTGTCACTGTAACTTGGGAGAGGAAGAGAAAGACATGAGTGATTTTCCAAAGAATGGATTCACTCTGGAGGAGGGGGAATGGATAGGAGTGATGACAAGGTACCTATGGGCTTGTGGTTCCAGGAGAGCCACTGGGAAGCTGAGAATGAGCAAGTGTTGGAGAGAAAACAGTTACCACCCTTTGAGAGAACTGTCCAAATGCTAGAATCTTAAAGTTGTAGCAGTCTTTGGTGGCCTATCTAATCCAACCCATAACACAAAGAAATCTGCACTTCAGTGTATAAATTTCTAGTTGAATACTTCCAAGGAAGGGTAACTCACTACCTCTCCAGGAAACCCAGTCTGTTTTTGGACAACTCTAATGTTTAAAATCTCTCTACTGATATCAACTCTAAAGCTGTGTCTTTGTAACCTAAGCTTTTTTTTTCTAGTTCTGCTTTCTGAGGTCAAGCATAATGAGTCTACATGCAAGCTTTTCAAATACTTGAAGACATCTATCATGTCCTCCCTGAGCTTTTTCTTCTACAGGCTAAATATACCTGGTTCCTTCCAGGAATAGGGAACCTTCAACCTCGAGGCCACATGTGTCCCTCTAGGTCCTCAAGGGTCACATGTGGCCTCAAGGCTACAGGTTTCCTACTCCTGTTAACCAATTAGAACTCAAGTCAGGATTTGAATCCTCCTTTTGGTGGGCAGAGTAGAACTCAGTCATAAGGGTATGATTTATGGGACACCAGGCTTAGTCCCAAATATCTTGCTCAATGATCCATTCATTGATGCCCCAAATTCTACCATTTGTGATCCATTCAATTAATCAATCAACAATATTTAGGTAGCACTTACTCCATGTTAAACCTCAGAGAATCACCTAGTACACTGAGAGGTTAAGTGATATGCCCAGTGTCACACAACCAGTATATATCAGAGACAGGACCTGAAGCCAGATTTTCCTGGCTCTGGGGTCTGTGCTTGCCATATGATATTGTCTATCATTGTCTCCTGGCAGCTTTCTAACACTATAAGTAATAGAGAGGGTACCAGTCTGCATTGGTAGAGGGAGCTTCCTTATCTGGGAGTTTCCTACATCAACGAAATCAGAGGTCTAGATGCCAGCCCTATCTATCAAGCCCTGCACTGGGTGCTGGAATCACAGCAACAAAAAATGAAATAGTCAACCTTCAAGAAGCCTACATCTTGTCCTTGGGAGACAATATGTACATAACATATAAGTGTATACAGGCAAAACATGAAATAAATATGAAGGAGCAAAATACAAAGAGATTAGAAATGAAAGGCACTAGCAATCACTCCCACGTATTTATTAGGTTGAACCTGATAGCAACCCTGTTGAAGAAAGTATATTGCTTACTTCATCACAACAAGAATGTGTGCTTCTTTTGGTAAGAAACTGCACCACTAATGGAGAATACAGGCTTTAGGGTCTTAGTGGATGGTCTTCATAAGATGCTATGGATGATGGAAGTAAATGTTGAAAATTAAAAATGAATTAATTTTTAAAATTTAAAAAGAAAAGAAGAAAAACTAAAAAAAGATGCTGTGGATGGAAATACATGTATCTCTTATCTATCTTTCATATATCTCTCTAGTATCTGTTTATATCTATCCCTATTCATCATAACTGTGTACCTGTCTTTCTATCCATCATCAATTCATCTATTTATCTCTATAGATAATATGCATATACATAGACATTTATTTATTGTTCATCACCTGGTAGCCATCGTCTCCAAAGGTAGCCAGACTAGTCTCAAAGACATCGTTGCTGGGTAACCAGACTGAGCCCCTTACTCCAGGGAAAGTTGTAGTGATTGAGGGAAGGTTGGTAGATAAAGAGAAAGGGACAAAGATGGATACAGGATACAAACATAAAAGAGACAGATGGATAGATAGATGATAGAAACAAAGATAGGTGGGTAGATGGATGGATGGATAATACAGATGACAGAAGAGAAGGACAAAGAGATGGGTGGATAAATGATACCTACATAAGAGATGGATGGATAGATGGATAGGTGATAGAAACAAATAGGTGGGTGGATGGATGGATCATGTAGATAATAGATGAATAAAGATAGATGAAGGAAGATTATAGGTAATAGAGAGGAAAATGGATAGATGATGAATATGGATAATTTTCTAATTACTCATTCTGTACTAGGCACTGTGCTAAGCTTTGGGGACACAAATATAATCAAGGAAGGCAGTTCCTGCCCTCTAGAAGCTTATGTTCTAATGGGGCAAATTAGTAAAGGAAGGGAAGTTGGCAAGGGAGTGAGTTCCTTGGGGGTGGCGTAAGGAATGATGAAAAAACAGCTTGCTGGCTAGAGTCAGGAAGTCCTAATTCTTAGAAGACTAAAGCTCATTGATCAGAACTGGAAGACCTAGGGATATAATCCAAGGTCCCAGTGAGAGCAGGTAAGGATGAAGACTGGAGATCAAGCACCATTATGAGAGAGATAGATGGCTTGGGAATGTAGCCAGCAAAAACTAGAATCAGCTGTGTATATTCTGACACCAAAGGAATTCTACTAAGCCTTGCATATATCCTTATCTAGCTTGATCATAGCTGACAATCAAGGGTATGGAGTAGACAGAACACTTGTTTTGGAGTCAGAGGATATAGCTTCAGATACCAGCTAAGGTATGTCCTACCTGAGCTAATTTGAACTAGACTTCTTAGGGTCCTTATCAATAATGTGAAGAGATTGGGTCAGAGGACCTCTGATTCCCCTTTCATCTCTAAACCTTTGATGCTGTAATATATTCAAAAGATGCTTGGGGCCTCCCTATCCTGGTTGTTGCATCTGAAGAAGACCCCATCTCCCTCTCCCCTCCAAAGTATCCAACACTATCCCCAATCCAGTAGTTCTGGATAGGACTGGTTTTCTGGAACCATCAGGTAGGCTACTCTACCTCTCAGGGACCAGAATAGACAGCTGGGTATTTTGATGTCTAGTAGAGCTGATGAGCTCATGTATCACGTACAGAAGAAGCAACTAAGTGAGGCAATGGATAGAGCATTGGACTTGGAGTCAAGAAGAACTGAGTTCAAATCCAGCCTCAGACACTTACTAGCTGTGTGACCCCAAGAGAGTCATTTAGTCTCTGTGTACCTCAGTTTCCTCAACCATAAAATGGGTACAATAAAAGCACCTACCTCTCAGTGATATTGTAAAGATTGAATTATATGACATTTGTAATGTTTTGCAAACTTGAATGCACTATATAAGTGCTAGATTATTATTATTAATTATTACTATTACTATTATCTTCCTTATAGTCTCTCTGTGTCTCCCACAAGTGGTTTGTATGTAATCAATATGGTAGACTTGAGTGGAGGTCTGACTTTGCTTCTATTCCTTAAGATATAGAACTATACAACAAATAAAGTCCTTTTTTGAACCCACCCTGGAAGGCCTGGACAGTTCTGTAGGCTCTGACAAAGTTTGTGATCTACTGGTGTAAAGTTAGACAATCTCCCCACCATGGCGACCATTTGGAGAGGAATTTGGCAAAGGAAAACAAATATATACTGCCCCCATTTTACAGATCAGAAAACTGAGACTGAATAGGTGAATGAGTGAAATGAATGAATGAGTGAAATGAATGACTGAATGAGTGAAGTGAATGAGTGAATGAAACGAATGAATAGGAGAATGAATGAGTGAATGAATGAGTGAAAATTATTTTAAGTGCTTCCTATGTGCCTCGTACTTTGCTGATTGACTCAAGACCATGGCAATAAGCCTCAGATCTGGTACTTAAAACCAGATCTTCTGCCTGTCTCCATTGTTCATTTTGATTTCCACCACACTGCTCATTTTCCCCTGGGATAAGAAATTAAGGCAGCTTAAAGGTATGTGGAGGAGGTTGCTCTCACAGAGGACCATGGCATCAGGGAGGTGATGCCATGAGTTACACATGAATTGGATTTAAGTGAGGCAGAGTTGTGCAAAGTCACCAGCCTCACTTTGTTCTCCAGAGTCATCTGGGTCCAGTGGCAAGATATAGATCAAGATGATAGGAGATGACGCTGGATGCAGTGGGAGGCCTTGACCTTTTTAAGCTAAAGTCTTTAACAAATCTCAGTTTGACTAAGATTTGACACCATTGTGGTGTGAAGAAAAGAAAGGAAGGGCCCTCCAAAAGGGAAGAAGGAGAGACAGAAAAGGGGACAATGAGGAAGAGATTACTCTATTTTCCCAATTTTTCTGGGGACAAGACTAGATTTAGATACTAACTACCCACCACAGTTAGAATTCTATATGCTTATGTAAGAGAGACAGAGTAGTCTGTATAGGGAGCTAGAGAGCTGGACTTGGAACCAACAAGACCTGGGTCACATCCCACCTTTACCACATCCTGACTGTGTGACCCTGGTTAAATCATTTAACCTGTCAGTGTTGTAGGGAAATCTTCTAAGAATGTAAATTAACTCCCGAAGGTAACCCTCTAAGAATATAAATTGCACAGAAGGTGCCAACCTTCATTGGCAGAGGACCTTCCCTTATTTGGGACTCCCATAATATCAATAAAATTATGCAAAAAACACATGAAACATGCAGTAAACTGGGCAAGAAAAAATGTAAATTGATGTAGGTATTTCTCTATTGTCTTTTGTCATCACTGGTCAGGATGGCCAGCTTTCCCATCTCCTAGCACCTGATGAGAGGGAGTACGGTAGAGTAGATAGAGCTTTCTTGGTTCACCTCTCACCTCTCACTCATCCTGGCTGTGTTACCCTTGGCAAATCAATTAAACTCTCAGTGCTTGGGGAACTCTCAAAGACTATAGAGTTCTGGTCTTTACCGGTAAAGGAAGCTTCCTCATCTGGAGTTCCTTCTATCAATGAAATTGGTCCCTATGCCATTCATGAAATGAATGTCATTGGTTTGCCATTGATCACACTTCAAAAAGAGGCAGAAGAACAAACAGAATAAGCATCTTTTAAGCACCCACTATCTACCTGGTCCTGTGCTAATATTATCTCAACTGGACTTCACAGCAACTAGGGGCAGGGGGTAGGCGTGTAAGCGTTGTTATTATCCCCATATTACAGTTGAGGAGACTGAGACACAGAGACTTAAAAGACTTGCCCAGGATCACACGGCTAGTAAGTGTCAGAGACTGAATTTGAACTCAGGTCTTCCTGCCAGGTCTGGCATTTCTCCATAGTGCCACCTAGCTATCTAAAGTTAAATCCTCTGCTTATCTTTTCTTCAATCCAATAGAAACTATAGCTTGGATTAGAAGCAATGTCTGTGTGTGTGTGTGTGATTTTTTATTCATTTGAAACTTAAATACGAAATGAGAAAAGAAAGAACATTTCCATGTACATAACAGGAGACAATTCTATATGAAACAATAAATTTTCATTTCAAGAAAACCGTACAATAAATACCACACATTGTTTGTAAAGCTGCCCAACTTTGCTTCCTTCCAAGTTTTCTTTTGTTCTCTGCTGTGCACAGGATTAGAAGCAAATTGATAATAGTAACAAGGATTCCATAGCACTTTAAATATTGAAAAGCATTTGACACAAATTTGAACTTCACACAACAGCCCTGTGAGTTAGCTACTTCAGGTCTTATTTTCATCATTTTACAGAAGAGGAAACTGAGTCTCAGAAGGGTGAAGGAACTTGGGCATAGTCACTCAGCTTTGAACCGAGCTCTCTTCCTGACTCCAAGCCTTATGGTCTCTCTACTATGCAACACCATGTCTTGAAATTGACAGCATAAGTCAAGTTTGTCTGCTGCACCCAAAGTTTGTTCTTCAAATGAATTGGAAATCAATGGAATGGGAGTTGAGCATCTCTGCTCTAATACAACCAAGAGTAATTGGTGTAATGCTATAAGCCTGCCTCGCTGTTAAGATAACTGACATCCACCTCCTCAGAGAGGTAGGGAAAATTTGCTCAGCTGCCATTGGAGACAGTAAGTTGCGGCTTTGCAGTATTTCTCTGTTAAATTGTTTATCTGCCTATATTTAGTCCATATTTCTCCAGTGGAAACTGTTGGCAGAGGCTATGAACAGCAATTGTGCATTGTGGATGATGTGACTTCTTTTTACACTTAGATTGTTAACGTGGTTGGTAGGATTTTGTGCAACTTAAAAATTCCACCTTTTCTCCTTCATGAGCCATATAGTCATAAATATAGGGCAGTTAGTTAGAGGTCAGTAAGTCTAATCCCTCATTTTACAAATGAGGAGACTAAGACCCAGAGAGACTTAGGATCATAGGGTCACAGATTTGAAGTTGAAAGAGACCTTATTGTTGCTCAGTCTTGTTGTTCAGTCATTTTTCAATCATGTACAAATCTTCATGACCTCATTTGGGATTTTCTTAGTAAACATACTGGAGTTGTTTGCCATCTCCTTCTCCAACTCATTTTACAGATGAGGAAACTGAGACAAACAAGAATAAGTGACTTGCCCAAGATCACACAGCTAATAAGTTTCTGAGTCCATATTTGAACTCAGGAAGATGACTTTTCCTGATTCCCTCTAGGTCTGGCATTCTATACACTATGGTGTCACCAGCTCTTCTAATTGAAAGAGACCTTACAGGTCATCTAGTCCAATCTCCTTGTTTTACCGATGTAGAAACTAAGGTTCAGAGAGACTTAAAATCATTGTATCATAGATTTAGAGCCTGAAAGAAACTGAGGTCATTAATTCCAATTCCTTTCTTTTAAACATAAGGGAATCCTCAATAAAACGGAAGTCCAGAGAGGGTAACACAAGTAAAACAAACATTGCATCCCTGCTTTTTCTGTGCCCACATGGAGATTCACAAAATCATTTGAAATATTAACTTTTACAAAGTGTCTTTTTCAGCTCCTTAGAAATGTAGTTAATGTCTCCAAGTGACCACCCACTGTGCAAATTATAGAAAATCTTTCCTTTCTTTCTTCCTTCCTTCCTTCCTTTCTTCCTTTCTTTCTTCCTTTCTTCTTTCCTTCCATCCTTCCTTTCTTTCTTTCTTTCTTCCTTCCTTCCTTCCTTCCCTCCTTGCTTCCTTCCTCCCTTCCTTCTTTCATTTCTGTCTTTCTTTTTTAGAAGGAAGTTATGTCCATTAACTTCCAGTTGCAAAGAAAGAACACTTCCCTTCTTTCTGATACTTGAACTTTTGTGCATCTTGACCTTGTACATCAAAGGAGTTTCTTTATGTGGTTGTCCCTGCCCCAGCACATGTGGGCAAAGGGTGTTGGTGTCAAAGACACTGAAAGCTAGGCAGCCAGCATAGCACTGATGTCCAAAGCCTCCCTTGTCCTTTGCTGACACTGATTTCTGCAGCTCTCTGTGAAGCTGAGCAAGTCATTATTGCAACATTCCCCTGATTTATGTGTTTAAAATTGGGTGAGGGATTAAAAACAAAGAGTTCTTTTTTAAATAAAGGGTCAGGAATGAGAGGGTCACTAATTAAAATGGAGATGATAAACTAAGACTATAATTAATGAGCATTCTGTTCTAGGGACACTGAGTCCTCCCTTTCTTCAGAACTAAATACACAGGCATAGGTAGCCATGTACACAACATTAAAGATGGGAAAAACACTTAACTATTATTTTAAAATAGAGGCCTAGTCATCAGTGTTGAGGGAGGGTGATATTAGACTAGGAGTTAGGGCACCTGGATTGTATCCAAGTGGTTGTCACATTTTCCAACTGCCTGGCCTCAGGCATGGCATTTCCAACCTTAATACCAAAGTTGCTGCATGCTGAGACAGAGGACCTAGGCTCAAATCCCACCTCTGATCTTTCCTACATGTGTGACCTCGGTCAAATCATTCTTTTTCTCCATGGGCCTCAGTCACACAATGAGATTGGACTAGATGACTTCTGAGTTATTTTCTAGAACTAAGGGTATGATCCTATAACTTCCCCAGGTTTCTTTTTTCTTCTGAAAAATGAGATTGGACTAGATGGCTTCTAAGTTCTGTGATCCTCCAGCCTTCCCTGAGTATCTTTCCTTCTCTAAAATATGAGAAAGTTAGTGAGAAAAATGGCCTCTGAGGTTCATTCCAGCCCTCATTTAAAAAAATAAATTATCATGAAGATAAAAATCCTTTTGTTTTCCCCCACATCACTGGTAGACCATTAGAATGAATAAGAGTCTATGCTATGCCTATTAAAATCTTGTCAAGATAGCATTGCTAGTTTTCAGCAAGATATTTAATAAATTCTCTCAGTATGCTGTTATGGACAAGATATTCTAGGTATAACCAAGAACAGTGGTACCATATTCAAATAGAAAATCATGCCACTAAACCATACAGAAGGGGCAGCTAGGTGGCATAGTTGATAGAGCACAGGATCTGGAGTCAGGAAGACTCATCTTCCTGAATTCAAATCTGGCCTCAGACACTCACTAGTTGTGTGACCCAGGGCAAGTGACTTAATTCTGGTTGCCTCAGTTTCCTTATCTGTCAGATGAGCTGGTAAATGAATTGACAAACCACTCAAGTATCTTTGCCAAGAAAACTCCAAATTGGGTCAGGAAGAGTTAACCACAGAACAACAACAAAACCATCCAGATGGGTCCCTGAGGACCCCATATTGACTTGGAAAACCACATATTAATATTAGCTATGTTTTATTGTTTTTATTTATTTCGCTAAATATTTTCCTGTTACACTTTAATATCGTTCAGACTGCACTTTAGGAGGGTTCATAATGTGGACAGAGGGTCACGTGTTTGACACCTCTGAGGTAGAAGTCAGAAGGGTAGATTTGGGCTCGTCTGAATGATCAGATCTACAGAATCAATACTATAAGATAAAAGATTTTGCGTTCGAAGGGACTTTGGAGGTCACGGAATTCAAGCACCTCATCTTGCAGAGGGGAAAGTTGAGGCACTGAGGAGTTAAATCAGACAGGTAGTGAGTAACAGGAGTGGGATTCAAACCCATGTTCTCCACATCCACAGTGTTCTTCATGATCATAAAACGCACAAGAAACACACTGCTGGTAAATATGTGTATATGTATATATATATATGTACATACACACATGTGTACAGATACAGACACAAATATTTACAATGGGATGGCTCTAATGAGATAAAGTTTATTCTCCACTTTTTCCTGGATTTTGTGTATGTAAGTAATGGCTCTTCAAACTTGTGGTACAGCGGAGTCAGAAGACCTGAGTTCAAATCCAGCTCTGACACTCACAGAAAGTTACTTTATCTCCCTGGGCTCCATTTGCCTCATCTGTAAATCAAAGGGTATTGGACTAAATGACCTCTGAGGTTATACAGGAGCCTATGATTGAGCTCTCACTTAATAGAAGGTCTTTGAAAGTTCTGGGCGTTAAGTCATTCAGGCTATGGGCGAATTGGTGATGGGCATGTCTGACGTCACCTATGCTGATATTTAAATGACATATTCCATCCATCAGGAGGCACACATTTGATAGAAAGAATATTTGCTGTGTTGGCTAACCTTCAAGAAACCAGAGTCTCTCTAGGTCATCAGAAGACATCAGAAGAGAACTATAGAAAGGGGAGAAAAAGAAGAGAAGTTCAATGGGAAAATGTATGCACTTAGATTCAAAATCAACTCCAAACATAAAAGTTGGGGGCCCAGGATTTGTGAGAAAGATCTTGGGGTCTTAGTGACACTAGGTAGCTCAGTGGATAGAGCGCTGGGCCTGATGTCGGGAAAAGCTGAGTTCAAATCCAGCCTCAGATATTTATAGCTGTGTGAATCTGGAGATGTCACTTAAACTCTCTGGACCTCAGTTTCCTCAGCTGTAAAATGAAGGTGATAATAACAGCACCAAATTTCCAAGGCTGTTGTGATGATAAAATAAGATAATATTTGTGGACAGTTTAGCACAGTATCTGACACTTAATGATGCTTGTTTCCTTTCCTCCTTAGTGAACTGAAACACCATGTATCAATAGCGTGATGTGGCAACCAAGAAAGCTAATGCATTATTTGTATTGTTATGAATTAGAGTCACTGACCAGAATGAGGAGGGTAGTCATCCTACTGTACTCTGCTCTGGTCAGACCAGAGCTGAAGAACTGTGTTCAGAGCAGGGCACCATATTGTTGTAATGAAAGTGACAAGCTGGACAATGTCCAGAGAAAGCTTAATACAGAGGTTCTCAACCTGTGGGTCGCGACCCCTTTGGGGGTTGAATGACACTTTCATAGGGGTCACAGGGGTCACCTAAAACCATCAGAAAACACATGTTTCCAATGGTCTTAGGAGCCAAGACACAGCAGGTCCGCCCACATGCAGACATGCCCACATACAAGTATTGAAAGGTTGCAGCATTAGGAATATTGAGAACCACTGGCTTAACAGGATAGCAATTGAGACTCAAAATCTCCCTTTCCTGAGTCCCCCACCTACTGGTGTACTCCCTTCCAAAACAAACTTATATTCCTTTCATATACATTCTGTATTCACTTACCACACTTATATAAGTTCATGTGGTCTCCCTTCTTAGAATGTAAAGTCCTTTTGCATGCTGAAACTACTTTATTCTTTGTCTTTTTATTCCCCAGAGCCTAGCCTAGGGCCTGGCAAAGAGCAGGTGCTTAATAAATGCTCTCTGATAGGTTGGTTGAAGAAACCAGCTCCAATTCTTGGAGATCCTGTTAACTAGGATTATGAACCTGGAGAAGAGAAGATTTAAATAAATCTGGCGCTGGCATTTAAAGGCATGTCATTTGTCAAAATGATGAGATTTATTTTCTTTGCCCTTGCAGAGCAGAACCAGAAACAATGGGTGGGAATCATAGGAGGGAAATTTAGACTTGAAATAAGGATTAAATTCCTGACAATTAGGGCTGGCCTCAAGTGGAATGGACTGCTTAGAAGCATAGTGAGTCCTCCTCTCAATCCCTCTTACCATAGGCCTTCAAGCAAAGGACACATGACACATTATCAAAAGAGACACAGGAAATAGAGCACTGAATTTGAAATAAGAAGGCCTGAATTCAAATCCTACCTTAGACGCTTACTATCAACATGATCCCAGACAAGGCACTGAATTTCCTTATCTGTAAGATGCAGGTTAAAAACTGTACCAATTGGGGGCAGCTAGGTGTTGCAGTGAATAAAGCATGGGCTCTGGAGTCAGGAGGACCTGAGTTCAAATCCAGCCTCAGACACTTAACACTTACTAGCCGTGTGACCTTGGGCAAGTCACTTAACCCCAATTGCCCTCCAAAAAGCAAAAAAAAAAAAAACCACCAATTTCACAGGGTTGTGAAGATCAAATGAGATATTTATATAAACCTAAAATTGCTATATAAATGTTAGCTATTATTATATTTTAGAAAACATTCCTGTTGAGATTGTTGGCCTATAGATGATCTCTGAGGTTCCTTACAGGTCCCTCTAAGATTCTGTCCATGAAAATACTACAGTGTTTTCCCACTACTGCCACAAATTTATGCCCAGTCTCTCTTCTCATTAATTGCAAAAGAAAATGAATTATGAGTGTGCTTTAAGAAATGATGAACAGGTTGATTTTAGAAAAACAGGGGGCAGCTAGGTGGCATGGTGAAGAGAGCACCAGCTCTGGAGTCAGGAGGACCTGAGTTCAAATCTGGCCTCAGACACTTGACACACTTACTAGTTGTGTGACCTTGGGCAAGCCACTTAACACCAATTGCCTTGCCTTTCCCCCCCTCCAAAAAGAAAAGAGAAAAACATGGAAACACTTGTATGAAATAATGAAGAGTGAAATGAATGGACTATTGTATATTGTATAGAGTATGTTATATATCTAGTATATAATATATATAGTATATAGAATATTGCATATAGTAATAGCAATTGTCTAAAGAATACCTGTGAATGATTAAGTTATTCTGAGCATTATAAACACTCAGATCAACTACAAAGGACCTACGGAAGAAGAAGCTATACACCTCCAGAGAGAGAACTATAGAAGTATGCATAGTATCATGTGTGTGTGTGTGTGTGTGTGTGTGTGTGTGTTTTAAATGGTGGCCTTCTCTAGCATGGAGTTGGGAGGAGAGGAAGGAGACAGTTCAAAACTTAAAATGTAAACAAAAATAAATAAAATTTAATTTAATTTTTTAAAATGAATTATGAGATAGAACAATAAGGGACTTTAAGGGAAGGGAGTAGAGAATAAATACATTGCATCTCTTCTATACGGGGTTGAATAGAGCTTCCAGAGGGGTGCCCTGATCTAGGGGATTCTGCCACTCTGCTAATGAGTTAGAGGGCATGCTAGGAGGCACACAGCTGAATCTCTGTACTTGGCCTGACTACAACTGAAATTGAATCAGTATGTGGAATTTCAACAGTATCCCGCCATACTTCATGTGTGCACGCGTGTGTGTGTGTGATTTATTCTTAATCACAGGATCATACAGACAGCTGAATCCAACCTAACAAAGTCAGCTTGTTAATCAGATGCCATTACCCCAGGCTTAATATACCTCAAATCTGTAGCCATCTTTTCAAGTACCCTCAGCAATCAGCTTCACAACCGGCTGTGGCTCAGTGAGTTCCTGTGCATCATTTTAATTTGAAATGCCTGGAAACTAGCAATGTGGAGACTGCTGTCTTTGAGCCATTTATATGCGGCTGTAAATTAGCCCAGACTATGTGCCTGTTTCCACTTTCTCCCATTTTCCCCTTGTAACTGCTTGGTTGTTATGTCCCTACTAATCAGTGCCTGATGATAGAGTAATCGCAGAATTGTACCACAGCTCCAAAAAAACACCATCCATCCTCTTTTCAACCTCAGAAATTGTTCCACCAACTCTATACCACTGATGTGTTTTGTTCCCCTCTCAAACTGGCACACAATTGGAAATGCTTTCCCAACAGCTAAACTAGCTGGAGGGAAAGCTCATCATCATTTTCTACAAGTGGTATCAACTTGATGCCTTCTCAGAGCAAAGGGCTTCTCCCTGAGACATAGCTGCGATGTAGGAGGAAAAGTGCTAGCCTTGAAAGCGGCAACCTTAGGGTTCAGCCCAGGCCTGGACACTTCTTACCTCTACATCACCTGAACTTTCAGCCTCATCAGCAAAATGATCATGCTAACATTTGGGCTATCTATCTCACTCAGTTAGTAGGGGTCAAAACTTTAAAGCAGAATGCACAGGTGAATTGTCACAAACTTTCAAGGGTGTTATACACTGGAAGATATAGCTTAATGTGGTGGGATTTGGAGTCAGGAGAGATCTCAAATTAATTATAGCTAAAATTTATATGGTGCTTTAAGATTTACAAAGAGCTTTATAGACGGATAGAGATAGATAGATAGATAGGTACATACATACATACATACATACATACATATACACATACACAGATATAGAGAAAGAGATCTAGATATAAATATACAGACATCTATGCATGTGTATGTGTATAATCTCATTTGATCCCCACTACAACCCTGAGAGGTAGATGCTATTATTATATCCATTTCACAGATGAAGAAACTAGGTCTGAGAGAGGTTAAGTAGCTTGTCCAGGGTTACATAGTTAAGAAGTTTCTGAGGCAGGAGTCAAACTCAGGTCTTTCTGTCTCCATGTACAGTAGCCTATCCACTGTATTGATTTTATATTTCCTCTCTCTGGCACAAATAACTTAAACTTCCCAATGTCAAATCAATAGCATCATTGCTAGTGGAAAGAATGTATCAGTCTACTTCCTAATGGCTCTAATCAGCAACTCTGAAGGTTTCCAAAATTGAAAGTTAAAACTAAACTAAAGGTACCTCTTCTTGGCCCCATGCATCTCCCTCTCTCTCCCTCCCTCCTTCTCTCTCTCTCTCTCTTTCCTCTTTCACTCTCTCTCTCTCTCTCTCTCTCTCTCACACACAAACACACACACACACACACACACACACACACACACACACATACACACACACTGTCAGTATCTTGAGGGGAGGGACTATCTCTGCTTTCTCATTTCTATCCCCAGAACTCTGGACAGCGCTTGGCACCCAAATAGCCCTGAAATGTTTCATTTATTTTCTGAACATTAGTTTCCTCATCCCTAAAATGATGATAATAGTAACGTCTACAGCCCTTACTCCACAAGGCTGATGTGTAAATCATCACTGTGGGGTAGTACATAGAGTGCTGGACTTGGAGTCAAGATGACCTGAGTTCAAATCCTGTCTTTGATTCTTACTAGCTTGGTGATTCTGAATCAGTCACTTAATCTCTCTTGTCCTCAGTTTCCTCTTCTCTAAAATGACTTTCTATGGACTCTGTAATCTCTAAGATCCTTTCCACCCCTAAATCTATGGTCCTTTGAATCAGTACATAATGCATCATTTACTATTTGTTTTACTTCATATCTGGTTTGGGAAGACCCAATGTATAAATTCTCTCCATTAAGGAAGATCAACAACCTCTCTGTCATTTAGTGTCTTAGAGATTTGCCTGATACATTGAGAAATTAAGCGGCAGCTTCAGGTCACATATAACCAGTATGTGGCAGAGTCAGGACCTGTACCCAGGTTTTCCTGACCCTTTTCCCAGCCCTCTATCTACCTCAGTGCCACCCTGGCCTCTCAAAACATCATAGAAGTGTATCTATTCTTGTTACTCTCTAAATGAAACAATATTATTTACTTACTTCAAATGATTTGAATGTCTCAAGCTCATGGGAGGGGTTGGGCTGAGCCATCACACTTATTCTTTAGCCTTAAAATAAAGGAAAAATGTTTCATCAAAAATGTATTTATTTAAGGAAACAAAGATTTTTGAAATAATTTCCAAGAAGTTATAGATCATTTACTGTCCATATCAATGTGGATTTCTTAAGTGTGTGGCTTCATAATTTAAACAAATCAATATTCCTCAAATTCTATCAAAGTTAGTCACTGACTAGTTCCCAATTGGGTCCAAGACCAAGCTATCCAAAGCATTTCTGCCTACAAAAAGGACCATTATCATGACCTTAGGCTTGACAGATTTCTCCTGGTAGCTCCATCTAATCAAACTGAAAGTTTAATTAAACAGCTGTCACTTTGACTCCCTCATTCTACTACGATTTAATGTAGAATTAGCCCCCGCATTAGTCATGGTTGGATGCTTGCCTTCTTTTCCTGTGGAGAGGTTAGCTGAACATGAAAACAATTCTTTACTAACACAGATAGGGATAGGGGCTGGGGGACCTGTAATTTCACTGGTATTAGGGACCTTCCAGATGAAGGAGCTATCTCTTTCAAATCAGATCCGAATTGTCTAGAGTCCTGAAGATGGTTAGGTGATTTGCCCAGGTTCACACAGACAGTGTATGTCAAAAGTAGATCTCAAACCCAATTCCTCCCAACTTTAAGGTTAATTCTCTATCCACTAGGCCATATTCCACTTACCAAAATAAAAACACATCTAAACTTCCCAATACTTAACTGTCCTATGAGTTAGTTGTCTATCTGGAGCAATAGTTCTTAACTTTTTCCATATCTTGAACCCCTTTGGCAGTCTAGTGAAGCCTATGGATTCCTTCTTGGAATAAGGTTTTTAAATGTATGCAATAAAATATGAATATTACAAAGGAAATTAATTACCTTTTAATACAGTTATCAAGATTTTTTTTTTTTTAAGTTCCGTAGCTCCAGGCTAAGAAACCCTGATCTACATAAACACAAGGTGGCAGCATGGGGAATCTCCTACCAGGGACCAAAACAGTTCAGTCTTTCCCATCCTTGTCTTTCTAGAGAATCAACATAGGGTTGAATTTTTACTGAGAGAATTATTAGCCATAGTATTTCAGGAATCCACCAAGAAATCTAGGCTTTGAGACACTGCTGAGACTTGCCTTATTAGGAGCCATATGCAGACTGAATTTTGAATTCCATCCTTGGCTTTCTTAAATATCTGCCAGATGATCCAAAGTAAGTGATATGCCATACCAACCATCTTCTCCAGTACACACATATACATCCTCTCTCACTTCCACCCTCATTTAATTAACGTAGATGGCTTGCTAGTCTGCCTATGCTTCACTCTGGCCTTCCTCCCAACTATTGAAATAAAGAGAAGAGCAAATGTTAATTTCCCCCTTGCATTCATAGACATGCATATGTTTGTGTATGTGTATGTATATGTATATATAATATGTAATTTCTGTCTATACATATATACAGATAGACATATGCATACATATATACTTATATACATATCTACATATATGATACATATGCTTACACACATATATGTATATATAGTTTAACAATTGACTGTCTTCTACAATGGAGAAGGGAATGCAAAGCACTCTAGTATCTTTTTTAAGAAAACCTAAAATGGAGTCACAAAGAGTTGAACATGACTAAAACAAATGAACAACAATATTTCCTGCAAAGCACTTAAGTCCAGAATAACCAATTGACTTAGAGAAACAAGGATGTGCAATGGGAAGAACACTGAATGTGGAGGAGACAATCTGTTTTTGAGTCCTGATTTTACTGTTTGCTATCTCTGGGACCTTAGGCACTTCACTTAACCTAACCTCTGGGTCTCATTTTCCTCATAAATAAAATATGGGGACTGGATTAGGGAAGAAATTCTAGGATGCTTTCTAGTTTTCAGTCTCATGATTCTCTATGCATCATGCTCCTATTCTATCCATTTTCCTACTCAGCACTCTGTTGTAACCGTCCAGGTGAAACCATATCACTGGTAGATGCACACAGTATCCAAGGAAATACAGTATTCTTTCATATTTATTTTCTCACTTATAGTACGTGGTAGATTATATGGTTTTTATTTCAATTCTGAAATTTATCAACACCAAAAAAGAGGGGACATGGATAGTGTGTGTGTGTGTGTGTGTGAGAGAGAGAGAGAGAGAGAGAGAGAGAGAGAGGGAGGGAGAGAGAGAGAGAAGGAGAAGAAGAAGGAGGAGGACAAGGACGAGGACGAGGAGGAGGTAGGGAGGGTGAATAGAGAGCAAACATTCTCACATACAAAATGGAATAGAAAATATCATATATGCCTATATGAAAATGTAAGTCTCTATTATGTACAGTTTGCTTTCTTTAAAACTCTATAATAAGTTCAAAGTTATCCTTCTGAACTTCCTTTTATGCCTTTAAAAATGCCTTCTATGACCCTTTTTTTCTTTCTTTTCTTTTTTTTTAGAGGGGACAGTTCTAATGCTAGCTCCCCTTTCCTCCTCCACCACCCTCATTCCCATTAAGTAAAAAAATCAGTGACCAGTCCAGGTCACTAATAAGGAGAGTCAAGGAAAAGTATTGATCATACTTTAGAATGCATGTCTCATTCTGCCTCTCAAGCCATTCAGCTCTCCTTCCAGAGATGGGCAGCATACTTGCTTACCTGCCTTGCAATGATGGAGAGCTGTTGAGTCAAAGTTGTTTTTCTTTACTATGTTGTTAATGTCTAAATTGTTCTCCTGCTCCTGCTCATTTCACTCTGTATCAACTCATATTAGTCTTCCTAAGCTTCTCTGCAATAGTCCCTTTTGTCATTTCTTATTTCTCATTGCACTCACATGCCAAAATGGATTCATTCATTCCCCAATCGATGGACCACCCCTCTATTTTTGTTTCCAGTTATTCACTACAACAATAAGAGTTGCTATAAATATTTTTGTAGGTGGCTACATTGCACAATGCAACTAGGCGGTACAGTGTATAGCGTGCCAGATCTGGAGTCAAGAAGACTCATCTTTGTGAGTTCAAATCCAGCCTCAGACACTTGCTAGCTGTGTGACCCTGAGCAAGTCACTTCACCTTCTTTGCCTCAGCTTCTCATCTGCAAAATGAGTTGGAGAAGGAAATGGCAAACCAGTATCTTTGCCAAGAAAACCCCAAATAGGATCATGAAGAGTCAGACACGACTAAAAATGACTGAACAATAACAAAAGCATTATACAACTGACAGGCTCTATTGGATTTGGGGATTGGGAAGACCTGAATTCAAATCTTGAATTAAATACTTACTAGCTGTGTGACCCTGGGCATGTCACTTAACCCCTGTTTGATTCAGTCTCTTCATCTGTAAAATGGGGATGATAATAGAATTTACCTCCCAGGGTTGTTGTGAGAATCAAAAGTAATAATACATTTAAAGCCTTTTGTAATCCTTAAAGCACTATAAAAAGGGTAGTTATTACTTTGTTATTGTTATTCAAGTCTTTCCTCTTTCTTTGACCTCCTATGGGTATAGGCTTAGTAGCGTTATCACTGAGTCAAAAAACTTGTAGGCTTTTATGACTTTTGGTCATAGTTTGCCTTTCAGGATGACGGAGCCAACTCACAGCTCCACCAACAGACAGCCCATATACCAGTCCTCCTTCAGTCTTCCTTCAGTCACTCCAGTAATTGTTATGTCCCCTTTTTGTCATCCTTACACATCAGACAATTATGAGGCAGAACCTCAGAGTTCATTTAAATTTTGCTTGTCTAATAGAGATTTGGAGCACTTTTTTTTTTCTATATTACTGTTGACAGCTTGGATTTCTCCCTTTGAAAACAATCTGATCACATCCTTTGAATACTTGCCTGTTGAGGAATAGCTCTTATTCCTATATATTTGCTTCAGTTAGTTATACAGCTTGGATAAGAATAGTTTCCACAAAGAGGCTCATGGAGTCTATGGTTTAAAAGGAAGCCTCTTTATCAAGGCCAGAATTGAAGTTCTAGAGATCTCAGAAACCTCAGGAGTCAACTAGTCCAGGACTTTTAACTTTACAGATGAGGAAACAGAGGCCTAAGGACATTAAGCAACTTGTCCAAAGTCACACAAATAGTAAAAGGTTAGAGGTAGGATTTGAACCCAGAGCCTTTTATTCCATAGTCAGTATTCTTGATCCAGAATAAAAAGGATTTTTTTTTTTCAGTATCCGTCATAGGGGATTTTCATATACTAATTATTTAGGCAATAATTTGAGTCAGAGTCCCCCTTCTGGGGACCAAATCAATATGTAAATGAGAGTCACACCCATGGCTGGGCCACATAAGGAAACAAAGACTCTCAAGATAAATGGGAACTTAGAGGCTGGAACAGAGCTTCCCAGCACAAGCAGGAAATCAGTGTCAATGAAAGGACTGATCCAGTCAGAATCCTTTAAGATTCTGACCTTTCCCACTGTCAGACAGAGAGTCCTTGGGACACTGAGAAAGATAAGGGAGATTTGGATATACAGGAGAGCAGCATAATCCCTCAGCCTAATCATTCATTCACTCTTTGAACAAATATTTGAATCTCCACTGTTCCAGGTCCTATGGAGATTATATCTCCAAAGGGCAATGTGATCAGGTTGAACAGACAACAGATGGGAAAGGAAATCTGAGTTCTAGTCCTAGTTCTGACACCACTTAGGTGTTGCTGTCATTGCAATGAGCCAGATTAGGTGTTGCTATCTATCATTCTTTGCACAGTCCTCCCTCACTTAAATCCAATTCCCTTGCATGTCATGGCATCACATCTGGGAGGTCATGTTCCTCTTTGGGAATGAAAGACAAACAAGAGGCTACACTCAGGGCTTCTCCCATGCCCCACCTCTTCATTCTAAAGCCTGACTCCAGTCCTGGAATACACACATTGACAGTTAGTTATACAGCTTGGATAAAAACACACCAATGTTCTTTCCTCTATTACTCTTCCCTCCTCACAGCACTGTGGCAAGGATTTGCTTAAGAAAGCTGGGTTGTTGAAAAGATAGACATCTGAACCCACCACTGCCTGTCACCAACCTGGGCCGTTTTCTTTGGCCTAAACCCACTTTCAACAGTTTACTGAATTCCTTCCACTAGATTATCAATTTCTGGAGGGTGGGGATAATGCTAAGGGTTGTGTTTTCTCTAATCTTTCTATTCCCAATATTTGACATGATGTCTTGCACACAGGAGGTGTTTAATGTTTATCTACTATCGAATGACTTATGAGTTTCAAGAAAACAGTACCATTGGGGTGGCTAGGTGGTGCAGTGAATAGAGCACTGGCCCTGGAGTCAGGAGGATCTGAGTTCAAATGCGAACTCAGGCACTTAACACTTACTTAGCCATATGACCTTGGGCCAGTCACTTAACCCCAATTACCCAGCCTTCTCCCCTCCAAAAAGCAAAAAAAAAAAAGAAAGAAAGAAAATAAATTCATAGAAAGATCTAGAAAGACTAGAGTTTTAATGGAGACTGAAGCAATACCTGCTAGCGTTCTTTTTCATGTTTGGTTTTGGTTCTTTTTTCCCCGTGATCACTCATTGGTTACAACCCTTCTATACAACCAAACTATTGTACAATGTGAAAGTATTTGCAGATCCTATACCTGATTGCATGCCACCATGGGAGGGGGGAAGGGAAGGGGGAAAATCTGAAACTCAAGGGATTGTGGAACTGAATCTTGTAAACTGAAAGTAAATAAAAAAGAAAAAAGAAAAAAGAAAGAAAAGAAAACAGTACCATTGCCCTGTAAAGTTGAGGAGCCCATCGTTGTTTTCAATACATTGCCACCCCAAGCCATAGTACAATTTTTTGCAAAAAAAAAAAATTATTGACAACTTCTATTTTAACATTAACATCACCTACTTTTTCCAGTGTATTTTTCATCTTTCCCACCCCACCCCATCCCCAAAGAGCCATCTCTTATTTTAAAAACTCAAAATGAGAAGTGAGATGGGAAACAGCTCAATGAAACTAAACAATAGATTGAAGTCTGATGTGATATGCAGCGTTCCTCATCCATAGCCCCCCACTTCTTCAAAGATACTGGGGGAGTTCCAACCCAGTTTATTTACTGAGAAAATCAAGAACAAAAAGAAACTAACCCTTCAGGTTCCTGTGTGCTCCTCAAATTCACATAAATGCTAATGAGGCTGTCTTTGGTGGCCCAAGAGAGTTCTGAAATTCATTAAATCCATTAAATGAGTCCCGTTGTGTCAGTTCATGGCAAAGAGACAGAGCCCTGAGCCAGGGGCTGCTTCCTTTTTCCCTATGTCCTTATAGACATTTAAGAGTTTTTGTGACATCTCTGCCCCCTAGTGCCTTTTGGAATGAAAAAAGCTCTTGTCAGTTTAAATGTGAAACTCCAGTCAGTCTTTCCATCCTGCCTAGTGCAAGAAAATCAATTCACGCCCTCTGTCTCTTGGTAATAGACCAGAAATAATTGCCAGGCCCTTATTTATTTTTGAAAAAATAAAATTTACTCAGAAAGTGGTCAAACCAGTTTCAATTTATGAAGGCAGATAAAACAGCGACATTTGTGTTCTCAGATGCCTTTGGCCCTTTTATAACTCAAAATGGCAGTGATTTAAACTACCCTCTTTTATTGATTCTTCACCTATAAAGTAGAACAGTCCTGGTGGATTATGGCGAGGGAGGGGACGAGCAAAGAGGAGAAGAGGGGTTTTAGTAAGCTGAAGGGATTTCAAATAATGGTTATGTCATTTTCGTGTTCTGTAGAACCAGTGAGAGATCGCTGATAAACATATTTTAATATCTGCTCTAATGAGGGTCAATTATATGGCATCACGTTCTTAAAAGCGGCCTTGCTTTTGTGCTGCTCCAGCCTATAATAGAGCAGATGAAGGCTGAAGGGGGCACAGTGTGCAATTTAAGACTTCTCTCTCACAGGTAGCAAGATGGCATCATTGAGGGTGACAGCTTCTACTCCCTGCTAAGCCCTGGATAACGCCAACCCTTCCGTGTCTCTGTCGAAGTTTGAGCCTGACATTTGGCTTTTTAAAAATCTATTCTTAGAATGATAAATATGAAACAGACAAGAAAATAGATAAGACCTATATAGGTGATGCTGTATGGATTCAGCAGAGTCAGGACTATATATACATCCACCCTAAATGTATTCTGAAAAGGCAAAAGGAAGGGAGGAAAGCCGGGCTGAAGATGGCAGGATTTAGCAGAGGCCTTAAAGAGAGACATAGAATAAATGTATGCTATTTATACACCTTAAATTGTTTTTTGTTGATAATTAGTCTATAATTTTTTTTAAAAATCAGAATCTTTTCCCAGTTCAATTAAATAAACATTTATTAAGCACTTACTGGATGCTAGGTGTTGAGTCTACAAAAAGAAAAAAATGAAACAGCCCCGCCCTTAATGAGCTTCCATGCTACTATTTTACTTAATTTTTTTAATGAGATGAACACCATGCTCTGTAATGGCAATTACCTACCCTGGACTTTTTCCATTTGGAGTCTGCTACTTTTTTATTGTATCATTCTATTAACCAACACTTCGTTGTTAAACTGATGCTTCAAATCCAGACCTCCCTGGACCTTTAGAACTCAATTTAAAACAACTTTCCCTCATCCACATAAGCATTTTTTTCTAAGGACAGGGGACCCAGACAGACAGCAAGTTAACAAAAACCAGACAC
>CM053587.1:322618824-322637964 GCA_028646515.1 Pseudochirops corinnae | reverse complement strand
TTAGTATCTAGTATGTGTCAAGCCCTGGGGATACAAATAGGAAAAAAAATGAATAAGTTTCTGCCCTCAAGAAGCTTATATTCTAATTGGAATGGAGATCACATCTAAAAGAAAGTTCTAGGGAAGGTCAGATGGAAAGACTCAGCAGTCCTAAAGATGTAGTAATTGTCCAGAGTTGCTTAGAGGAGTGAATCTTGAATTAAGTGCCCACACTTGGAGAAGCCTAAGAAATCCTCCCCGAATGACCCACTCTAGCATTGGAAGAACAGAGCTGATTGCATATTCAGGGGCTGCTCCTATGGCCATTAGTCACTGTACTGCCAGAAGATCACCAGTTGCTATTTTAGCAGAACACCTTTCTGTGAGGAGACTTGTGCTCCATGGCTTAGACCCTCATTAGGAAAAGTTCATTTATTGAATTGACAATGCAGTGAGTCTGACTTCAGGGATATGATTCCAGCTAATGGGTCCCAATGCAGAGCTAAAAATAAGGCATATGTGTGCCTCACTTTTCCCCTAGTGACAAAAGGTGCCTTCAGTTAGTTCAGCACATGCAGAGTGTCTGGACTTGTTCCACAGACTGGTTTTTTCCCTAAGCTACAGCTCCCGTCAGCATTACCACTTCTTTGCTACCAAATTTACTATTGATTTTATGAGCAATAAAAGATCTTGAGCGCTTTAGACCTTCATGCAATGGTCTTCATCTTTTGATGTAGCCTGCAGAAATTTCCATTGTGCTAAAAAGCAGGGGGTGTCAAAGGAGAACTCTTTGGGGTACAAGGATCTGGGTTTGCATTTTGGCTTCACCACTTATGAGCTTGTAAGTGGGTGACCTTGGGCAAGTCACTTTGTCTCTGAGACTGTTTCTTTAGTGATAAATGGAGAGAAGCTGGTGTCAACTGCAGAATGGCTAAGCATATTGTGGAATGTGAGTATAATGAAATATTACCATGCTGTCAGAAATAATGGAGATGGAGAATTAAGAAAAGCACAGGAAGATATCTATGGACCAATACAGAGTGAAGCAAGTAAAACCAGATAACAAATATGTACAATGACTACAGGGCTAGAAAGAGAGACAGATACACAGAGATGGACAGACAGACAGAGGGAGACACAGAGAGAGAGACACAGAGAGAGAAAGAGAGGGGGAGAGAGAGGGAGAGGGAGAAAGAAATAATAGATGGATAAATAGATCTATAGGTAGAAAGATGGATGGATGGATAGATATATAGGTAGGTAGATAGATGGAAGGATAGATCTGTGGGTAAGAAGATAGATGATAGATGGATAGATATGTAGATAGAAAGATAGATCTGTAGGTAGGAAGATAGATGGTTGATGGATAGATATGTAGGTGGATAGAGCTGTAGGTAAGTAAATAAATGATAGATGGATAAATATATAGGTTGATGAATAAATAAATAGATGGAAGAATAACTGAATAAATCCACAAGTGAACCAAGCAACAAACAAGGAACATCAAAAATTTTTTAAAAGAATGCCATGCAAGTGTGATGGTAAAGCTTGAAATGAGAAAATGCATTTTCCTCTCTTCTTTACAGAAGCAAGGAACTACAACTGCGGAACATTGCCTTTATCAATCAAATCAACAAACGTTTATTGGGTGCCTACTCTTTGCCAAGCATTGTGGCATATAAATTCAACATACGAAATAATCTGTACACACAAGGAGTATACACTCTAACCTAATGGGTGTTGAAGGTATCCCTTGTTACTTGGTCAGAAACAATGTCCTCACTTAAGAATCATTTCTAATCCATAAAGCTAACTGTGATCTCAAACAGAATGATTTCAGTGATTTTTTTTCAAAGTTGGCCCAAGATCCTCCATTTTTAAGCGTATATATATATATATATAATTTGTTTATTCTTGAAGGAGCCACATGGCTCACCCACAATGATGCACTTTGCCAAAAGATTAGATTATACAAACATACTTTTCTGCTCTGTTGCTAACTGGGTTGTTAACAGTTGAAGTGTTGAGAACATTACAAATGTCAAAACTGCTAGAAATGATGGTAATAGGAACAGATAATGGGAAATACACACTACCCAGGGCCCAGTTAGATGCCTTAGTTACAAAGGAGGTTGAAGAAGCACTTTAGGGATGTTTTCACAGGAACATAGGTTATGAGATAGACCTGAAAAACTGAATATTGCTAAATCTTTGAATATCTGAGATCAGTCAGTCCTGCATGAATCTTGATCATTTAAAATCAATTGGAATGGTCCCACCAATCCCAAAACTGCCTAACTCATAAAGTTGACAGAGAATTATTCTTTTACCAAAGAGTTTAGGGAGTCTTCTTGGGAGTTTAACCTTCCTTTGGAGAAGGTTTTAAGTTAATCAAACTGATTGCTTGATTTCACTTTCTGAGTTCAATACAGCCCATATCATGTGCCTACTATATGCAAAGGCAATGAAGATTCAAAGACAATTCAACTGAACTCAACACACATTTGCTAAATTCCTGTGATGTGCTATGAGCTGGAGATACAAAGGAAATAGTCCCTTCCTTCAAAGAACACTTCCATTCTACTTGGTCATTGGATCATAAGGTCACATAACAAGACCTGGAAGGGACGTCAGAGGTCATCCAGATCAGCCCCTATCATATTACAGATGAGGAAACTGAGTCTCAGGGAGGTAATGTGACTTGGCTTAAGGTCAAATAGGTACTAAGTGTCTGAGGCAGAATTTGAACCCCCAGTCCTCAGAAGAATTCCTTTGGAGGTATTTTGCCTTTGACCTTCACCTTTGCATCCTTTTCCTTTTTCGATTAAGAAAGCAAGACCTAGAACCAGACCCAGCTGAAGAGCCCATGAAGTGATCCTAAAAGTTATCATTGATGAGTGAAGCCTATTTAAAGACCAGATGATTTCCCCTCAACATGAACCCATGGATCTCAGTAAAATTAGGGAAATATTCACGGCAACACCTGGCAATGAAAATCCAATTTCAGAACTTAATTGCCTATGGAGGCAGAGCCAGGTTTCATTTAAGGAAGACTTTCCATACCACAGGCTAATAGTGTCATTCATTTAGTGTTAGAATAGACCTTAGAAGTCGAGGAGTTCAGCCCCCTCATTTAAAGATGAAAACATTTAAGGCTAATGAGGTTGAATAATTTCTCCAGGTGACTTCCCAAGACCACATGATTGATAAGTGGCAGAGCCTGAATTTGATCCCAGATCTTCCCACTTCAAGTCAAGTGCTCTTTCCACTGCCTTCATTGTCTCCTCTTTTCATATCACGTAGCCAAAGGATATCATTTCTTTCTATTTAGTACTGATCTTGACAGCAAAGACTATCTTGATTTTTTTCTTGTATATTTATTTTATATTATTTTTATATTTATTATATTTTAATATATTACTATATTTATTATTTCTATCAGTATATTTTGTACATAATAAGTCCCTATTAAATATTTGTCCATTCATCCATTCACCCTTCGAGCTATCATCCAGGTTCCTTCTTACAACTCTCACTTTTTCCCAATCCATAGTAGAATCACGGATTTAAAGGACTTTTGAGATCCTTTAGTCTAGAGCAGTGATTCTCAACCTGTGGGTTATGTTCAATTTGTAACAATAAAAATACATCCTGCATATCAGATATTTACATGACGATTCATAACAGTAGAAAAATTACAGTTATAAAGTAGCAACGAAAATAAGTTTATGGTTGGGGGTCACCACAACATGAGGAACTGTATTAAAGGGTCGTGGCATTAGCAAGGTTGAGAACCACTGGTCTAGACTCAGAGATAAGGAAAGAAACACTGAATGACCCATCTAAGATCAAACATGGAATAAAGGGCAGAACCAAGATTAGAAACCAGATCTTTGGACTCCAAAACCCAGTACTCTTTCTCCTTTGTTTTTTCACAGCCTTGGTGTGACTATTGCCTAGAGAAGGCAGCATCATATTGTAGGTGGCATATTTTCAACAACTCAAGCCTGAGGCTTGGAACACTGACACAGGGATTCCAGGTTGGAGAGGTGTGGGCTTACTTTGAAGCCCTTCTCTGGCTCTGAGGAGCTGAATCCCTCTGAGCCACTGAGGAAGAGGCTGATAGGAGAAAACAAAACCCCTGGGCAGGAAAAGCTAGGAAAGTGCAGGTTGTTCTGACCCTGAATCTTCAGCTGCAAAGAACACAACGTTCTCATAAAGAGCTTTTACAAGAGACAATACAATTGATTTATAAGTCATGTTTTAACTTATGTCAAATGAGCTGTCTGGAATTGGTTAGCTGGGCACAATGATTTTAAAGCTCAGTGGGTCTAATAGCTGGAAGCGAATGAACTCGGGATGGAGGAAAGGTTTTTGTTCTGCACTTTAACATATATAGGGATACAGGGTAGATGGGGACGTGGGCATCTGTTTCTTTATTTATTTACTACGGGGAAAGACTGCAATTGAAAGAATTGCCCTCATCAAGTGTTCTCTCTTTTCTCCTGTCTGATGCTGCCATTTCGACCCCACGATTCCAACCTTAAACAAATCACTTTCCATCTCTGAGATTCAGTTTCTTCCTCTATAAAATGACAATGTCAGACTGAATCATCTCTAAGGTCTCTGACATCTCTATGTTCTTTTTCTGTAGCTTCAACAAGGATAAAAGTTGCCTCTTATTCATGCAGCATCTCTCATACTGTCCAGAACAGGGTGCTGTACGGTGCCAGTGGCACTCAAATAATTATAACAACAACAACAAAAAATATTTATGTAGCATTTTAAGGTTTGTAAATCACTATGTACATATATACATATACATATATACATATATTATTCATGTTTGTATGTGGATTAAATATACACATATACCAGGTATAAGAATAGATCAGTGGCACAGTGGAGTGAGCACTAGGCCTGCAGTCAGGAAGAATTGAGTTTAAATCTGACCTCAGACACTTACTAGCTGTGTGACCCTGGACAAGTCACTTAACTCCTGTTTGCCTCAGTTTCTTCAACTGCAAAATGGGGATCATAATAGGACCCGCCTCCCAGGACTGTCATAAGAATCAGATGAGATAATAATTATAAAGAACACTAAGCACAGTGCCTGGCTCAAAGAAAATGCTATATAAATGTTGGTTATTATTATTATATACATTTCTATACATATGAATAGTACTTTGTAAACCTTGAAGTGCTGTATAAATGTTTCTCTTGTTTATATACATGCACATATGTACATACATATATATGCATGTGCTTTTTATATATACACATATATAGCATATGTATATATACAATACACTATTATCCTACTATATACATAAATATATGCCTCATCTGTATGTGTGTGTGTATATACATATATATCACATATGTATAGTGTGAAGATAATTTAGATACATATCTATGTGTATGTGTATGTACAATACTTTGCAAACCAGAAAGTGCTACATAAATTTTTGGTTTTTAATGTATATATGATATAAAAATTATATATGTGTACATGTATATTATGTGATATCCCTCATTCATACAGACTATATAATTATGCACATATGTACACACATATATAAACATATATATATGTATATATATAGAATTATCTCATTTAATCCTCACGATAACCCTGTGAGGTAAGTACTGATATGATTCCCATTTTACGGTTGAAGAAACTGAAACAAAGAGGTTAAGTGACTTGGTTAGGATCACACTGCTAGTAAATATCTGAGGCCAGATTTGAACTCGGGTATTCCTGCCACCAGGTCTAGCTCTCTATCCACTTCAGCATCTACCTGTCTCTAGCTTGGAAAGTAACAGACCAAGCCAAAGGGACAAGTAAGAAGAAAAGTAGAGAGTACAGAGACTGGACCTCAGCAAACAAGGAATATGTCTATGCCCTGTTCCTGCTAAGAGCTGAAAAATTCTGTTAATGCAAATTTACAGTGTAACATGGGGATAAGAATTACACCTCACAGGGTTATTGTAAGGCTCAAATGAGATAATATTCATAAAGCATACAGTAGGTGTCTAATGAATGTTTGTTTCCTTCCTTTGTGTCCCAGTTTCTTTCCTTGGGTTCTGCCTAAAACTTTAATCTATTTGAAACTGGTGTGACATATTCTTCTTTCCAGTCAGGATTAAAGGATTTCCTCCTGCATTTTTCTTAGACAAAATTCACCTACATACAAGCATTGAAGAAATGGTAACTTATAGCTAGCAAGCGGGCACCCTGAGAAAGCCACTGAGAGTCAGTTTCTCAGCAACTTCTTGCCCCCCTCCCTTAGGCTAGTACCAAACCATGCTATTGGTGTGACTAGCACCCGGTCATTGGCACAGAGTTTAGCAAGGTTACCTTTGGAGAGATATTGACTCATCTAGTTCACCATCCAAGGAGGAAACCAAAGAACCTGAGGACCATAATGCCACTGGCCGTAAATCAGTACATTCTCAATTTCAAATCAAAATTACAAGGATATGTGGGATGGCAGCGTCAACAGCCAACAGTGTAAATATATCAAAATAGTCATAACAGAGGGAGATAAATGGGATATTGGAACAAGTATTAGCATATGCCCTCTGGCATCCTGAGGGCCTCTATGTCTTATAAGGATCCCTGCTCATATACCACTGGGACTACATATGAGACAGAACCAAGATACCAAAATGAAACTCAATTAATCAAGGAGTTATTTATGATGTCTGCTTTGTGCCTAGCACCATGGAAGACGTGAAAGAAGGACGTTCATAGAATCTTAGAGCTAAAAGGGACCTCAAAGACCCCTCTCACCCAACTTCTAGTTTTTACAGATGAGGAAACTGAGACCTAGAAAGGTGAAGCAGTTGGCTCTAGGTCACACGGCTAGTTAGTGAGAGAGATAGCATGAGAATTCAAGTCTGCTGACTTCCATGACCATGCAGGCAGCATGGCATCCCAGAAGGGTCCAAAGGTGGAGTCAAGAAGACCTCAGTTCGGATACCAACTGTAGAATAACCTTGAGTAAGGTCACTGAAGCTCTCTGGAACTCAGTTCCTTCAGCTGTAAAGTGAGGGATTTGATCCCAATGACCTCTAAATTCTCTTCTCACTCAAGATCTCTGATCTCTGGTCTTGTGACCATCTCGCCATCATGTAATGCTACTACTAATCTAATGCACAAGTGTAGGTAGAGAACAAGGTAATCACGCTATCGTATGATTAAAAGGGAAGAAATGTGTGGTTCACATTTCAAATGCAATAGGATTTCAGAGGAGAAAGGGGGGACTGAGGCAGTTGAGGGAAATTAGCCAAAAAGTTGTAACATTGGACCCTGAAGAAGTAGTAACACTTTTGTAAAAGGAAAGAGAGTGCTCCAAGTGAGGGGGACAGAAGGAGTGAAGGGACAGTGGCAAAAATGAGCATGATAGACAAATGGAGAGAGAGAGCTATTCAGAGGGAGGGAGACAGAGAGACAGAAAGAAAGAGACAGAGAGAGAGGAGAGAGACAGAGACAGAGATAGAGATAGAGACAAAGAGACAGCAACAGAGAGACAGAGACAGAAAGAGAGACAGAGACAGAAAGAGAGACAGAGAGACAGAGACAGGGAGATAGACATAGAGACAAAAAGACAGAAACAGAGAGACAGACAGAGAGCAAAAGAAACAGAGAGGTGGATGAATATACTTTCATTGCATCTATTACCTGATAACCATTTGTTTGCCTCAGCTATCCATACACAGAATTATTACTATACTAAATAGTTCTGACCATTGGCCTCCAAATGTGCCCATCCTGTCACCAGCTTTACTTTCTCAGTTCAGTGCCTTTAGGAGGGTTTTTCCACCTTGAACTTAAATCCTTCTCCTCCCATTTCCCAGTTATGGACAGTAAGACAAGGGCTGAATTTTTCTCAGTCTCCAGTACTGAGACTTCTAGGTTCTTAAGCATCACTAGGAAACATTTCAAAGTCCAAGAGATTAATGGAGAAGGCCAAAATACCAACACTCCCCATCAAAGGGACATCTCTGTTTCTTTTGCCCTCTGTCCCAAGCCTTCAGAATCTCAAATGACATCAATGAACAGAAAACAAGGCAGTTTCTGTGGGGGGTAAATCAGTAAGACAACTGTCAGGCAGACACCTCGCAACCTCACTGCACTCAGAAACTATTATAATTGTCACAGTGGAAGTTTTTCCCGCCTCCTCTCTTCATTGAAAGAAAAATTTGGACAAAGACCAACAGATGATCAGTAGTGAACACGCTTCACTGTATTTTCTGACCCTGTCCTCCATACTTGTCAGAGACAGTGATTTGGAAAGGTTAAGTGTAAGCATTACATTGTAAATCAGAGATGTCAAATATGCCGCCCATTACACGTGGACTGCAACACTTCTGGAGGAGGCCTGAACAAGTTTAAAATGTGATTGGGAAATATTTAGGTAAAGAAATAGAAATATAATAAAACAGAGATAATTAAAACTAAGTCAATAGGTGACCCAAAGGGATCCTTAGGTATGATTTAGTGGCTGTTTCTATTTCATTCTGACACCCACAGCTGGAGAAGTTCCTCTCCCCACCCATGAGATGTGCTCACTCACTCTGGTCACACAAGGTAAGACTTTAAGGTGTCAGATCCTGTGATTTTTTTTAGGAGGTGTGAATTTCATTGATTGGGTTAAGAAAGAACCCCTGAGATTGGCTCAACAAGCAAGTTAGCCACATGTCTTAGGGGCTTGAGACAGCTGGATAAATTTCAGCAATTTGAGTTAGAAAATTGGGTAGTCCAGGCTCAGGGGTGCTTTGTGAGGAAGGACCCTTTGAGGAGGTGGGGAGGAGGGAAATTTCTCTTCTCATTCTTTACCCCAGGTCATTGGAGCTACTGAACCAGTGGGAAGGAATACATCGTCAGGATCAGAGAAATACCAGAATATGCAAGTATTGATATTTTCATGTTAGAGAGGAAGTAATGGAGAGGACAACTCTCTCTCACACTAGTAGAAATACTGGACTTGGAATCTGGAGAGACATGGGTTCAAATCCTGCCTCTGATACTTAGTACATGGGAGATCACAGGCAAGTTGCTAACATGGCCCTCTCTGAGTTCCAATTTTCTCATCTGTAAAATGGGACTGATGATGTCTTCTGTGCCTTTTCATAGACCTGTTGTGATATTCAAGTAAAATAATGCATATAAAGTAATATATCATGTTTTATCGTTCACCATCCACACTCTGACCCTCCGAGTCAGAACTTTCCTTTGACATACCCAATTTGCTATTCCAAGTTTATGACCAATTGAATTTGAAGCGAAATCCTGCCCCTCCCAGACCAAAGGTCTTGTGGCACCCTGTCATCTCTGCCTCCCTGCCCCCAACACCACCACCTGCCCACTTCCCTATGCCATGCCAAGCTGCCAGCCAAGAACTTCCGTATCTCAGAGCAATTTGGGGTCCTGAGCTGAGCATCAGGAGACATTTCCAGTCCAGGCAGCATTCTGCATTGTCAGCTAGATAATGTGTGATTTATCACAGAACAAAATTCTATCCAACCATTTGCAGTCTACGTGGCCTTCATTGCAAGGGGCAAGAGAAAAAAATGAAGAGAGGACTGGAAATTTTGCTTAGCCTTGTTTTTTTTCCTTTCCCTCCCACCCCCCACCTCCCCACCCTTTCTCCAGAGATGTCAAAAAAGTAGCTATAATGCACTTTAGGAATCACAGAACTGCTGAAGTGGCATCAGATGCTTCCTTGAAATTAAAAGTTCTAACCCATCATCTACAGAGAGAGAAGGGAGAATATATGTCCATAAGGGGAGATGCTTAGAACTCCTTTGGGACTGGAAGGACCAGAAAGGGAGTTTATAGAGAAAAAAAAGTTGAAACTCCTCCCCTGCAGGTCTCTATTGACTGGATTCAGCTATTGTTGAGGGGCTGACTCTTTGGTTTGTGGATTATATAGAGTCTTCCTTTTCTTTCCGCTGGATTTTCAGGCAAGAACTGTCTATTAGTCTCCAAATGGACCCAACCTGTCATCTGTTTTGTTTTCTCTGTTTAATCATTGTTGGGGGTTTTTTCTCTCTTGAATTTAATCCATGGCCTCCTGCTTTCCAGTCATGAACAATAAGACAAAGGCTAAATTTCAAATTCTGGTTCAAATCCTGCCTCTTACACTGGCCCCCTACCCAAATTCACTTAAATGAGGGGGTTGGACTCAATGGCCCCTAAGGTCCTTCCAGCTCTAAAATTTGTTGTTGAGTCATTTCAAGTGTCTGACTTTTTGTGACCCCATTTGGGGTTTTCTTGGCAGAGTTACTGGAACAGTTTGCCATTTCCTTCTCCAGCTCATTTTACAAATGAGGAAACTGAGGCAAACAGGGTTAAGTGACTTGCCCAGAGTCACACAGCTAGAAAGTGTCTAAGGCCAGATTGAATTTAGGAAGATGAGGCTTTCTGACTCCAGTCCCAGCATTCTATCCACTGTGGCACCTAGCTGCCTATCTCCATATTTTAGGTCTATGTTGAACACATCTAACAACCTCAAAGTCAATTTGGAGACGTAGGCTTCTTCATGAATCAGCAAGTCTTACCACTGTCAATAACAAAACATAATAGAATATAGAGTCAAGTTACGTAACATGATATAGGAACTGTGATGCTATTACCAAGTGCTGCTAGAAGTACAATGAATATGCCATCCATAATTCCTAACAAGAATTCATTGACAACTTCTCAAGTAAGCATGGGTTCCATTAAGTCAGTCCATCATTTAATTATATTGCCTAAGATCTGCTGATATAGTATTTGAGCTTTAAGTCATGTGTAACACTGCCTCTGGGACAACTTTCCCGACTTCCACTTGTATTTGCAGTACAGGTTCCTAGAGGAAAATTGAATACTATTTTCTATTGGAAGTAAACCTAAGTAGCTGAGTTTTTAATATTGTTATCCTTGAGCCCCCATTAGTGTGCTTGCCATTAACACTCTGTCATCCAGACTTAATTAACTTTGAGCAAAGGTATTTATTAAGATTACAAAATAAGAAAAGTTGGCACTAACCAGCCTCCCCCCAAAAGGCTGGGCTTCACTCTCTGGAAATACTACACAGTATGCATCAAGAGAATGGTACTGAAATCTACATGTAGTGTATAGATGTGGCAAAGGGAGAACTCACCACTCCTTGTTATTGGAAGTCATTTCTTAAGTACATGGATGATATTCTTTGTGCTACAAAGGATCGTGTTCCTTTTAGCTGTTTATTTCATTTAACAGCTATCTTTATGTGTCCACCTACATAGTTGGAAGTAGCAGGGTGGTTCTTGATAGATGTATTATTTCCTAATGATTCAATACCTAATGACTGATCATAAGGGGAGGATTGGACTCAAGAAGGAGAGAAAGACAAAAGGAAAAAAAAAAAACTCTCTCCTTCCCCTAAGGGGATTCCATTTAAGGGGCCTAACAGCCCCATTTTGGAGTCCTCCCAAAATTAGACCATATGAAAGCTTGAATGGGTCTCATTTTTTATTCAAAGGTCCAATAGGCATGACTGATCCACTTAACTAATCACATTGTTTTCTTTCTTAATTTCATCAGAGAGACTCATACCTCATAAAGAGTATACTGGGTGAAAATCATCTTGTCCACACATCTTAAAATTTCATTCTTTCTTTATATTGATTATGTTATAATAATTGAGATGTGGGTATGGAAATCCCCCCCTCACTTACATATGCTATTAAAAGCACTATGAAAGGATTCATTCTTCAGGTAGGCATTGCACACTGTGACCTCCAAAGTACTGTCCAATTCCTAAGTTTCTATGAAAACAGGATATAGAACTTGCAAAATGTCCCTTTTTAGTCAACAAATCCTTATTGAGTATCTACTAGGTTTCAAGCACCACACTAGGTATTGAGGTTACAAAGAAAAAAACAAAACAGCTCTACCTTCAAAGAGTTTGCATTCTATGTGTGGGAATAATATGTATAAATATAAGTAAATGGAAAGTGTAAACAATGTAAATAAAAAGTCACTAGAGAGAGAGAGAGAGCATGAGTAGCTGGGAAGGAAGGTCTCAGGTAGAAGAGTGCAGTTAATCCAAGTTTTAAGGACTCTTAGGATTCTTAGAAATGAAGGTGAGTCAGGAGTATATTCCAAGCATTGGTGAATAGTTAGTCTGTGTCAAGGCATGGGAGGGGAAAGAGACATATGATGAGAAACTACAGGCAGACCAATTTGACTGGAACATAGAATATGGGAAAGGAAATGGTAATATGAAATGATCCTAGAAAGATGGACTCAAGCCAGATTGTGAAGGACTTTAAATGCCCTAGGAGGTGTGTTATTTGAAGTGTGAATTACTACATTGTAGAGGAGGGTATGTCTTTATAGGATTGTACAAACATAAACTTTAAAAGCTTTTAATATTCATGATCATCCTTCAGAACCTTGAAATGATCCATGGGTCAAGAAGTAAGATTGATGGAGAATGTGAGGAAAAGAAAGAAATATCACCTTAATACAGCCTTGAGGTGAGATTCACCAGCTACTGATTCTACCTCTCCCTGTGTCTGAGAGGTCAGGAGGAATAAGGTGAGGCAGAAGGCAAATTTCAGTACAAGGAAGGGATTTTAGGGGTGCTTTTCATCCTCAGAGAAAATATCTGAAATTCAAGGTCTCTCAACATCTGAAATTGCCTCATTTCCATGGTATTGAGGCCTGCAAAAGCGGTGGATTTGGAATCAAAAGATCTTGGTTCAAATCTCCTTCTGCAACTTCAGGTAGTTCACTTCAATTGACATTTATTAAGTACCTCCTGTGTGCATTTGCAAGTGTTGGATAAGGCCATCTCTAAGGCCTCTTCCAGTTCTAAAGTCTATGAGGCTATAATCAGCTCCTCTCCTCAGATGAGGAGGTAATCATAAAACACTTAGAATAGAGTCAGACATCTAGTAGGTGCTATTCTTGATATTATCATTATCAAACTGACTTGATGACCTGCTCCTCCCCCATCTGGACCAGAATCCACCTCACTAGATTTGAGACTTGGGCCTCCATATTGGGTTTATCTTGGATCCAAGACCCAGTTAGGGGAGGAGTTACTCATTTCTGGAACTCTCATCCCAGGGCCCTACCTGGTTGAGTGTGTATAAACTTTCCCACAGTCCACTATATCTACTAGCCAGCCTTGCGCACTATCTTCTACCTTCCCTCCCTCTCCCTCTTTCCCAAGATGAAAAACAAACAAAACCACCTCCTTTCCCGCATTACCAATTCCTTGTATGTTTTATGGTCTTCTCCTAGTCTATTTCAAGTAGCATTCCTAGTGATTAGCACAATACCTGGCACTTGTTTAATAAATTCCCACACACACACATTCATTTGAGGCCTTCTAGCCTTGTTTGAATATCTGAAATCAAGTCTTAAGAGTGAAATCATAAATCTAGGTTGCATCAGACCTCAGGGGCCAGTCCAATACCCTCAATTACAAATGAGGAAGCTGATTCCCAGTGAAGATGAGGCTCACACCAGGAGGAAGCATCAGAAGCCAGATATGACTTCAGGTCTTCTGATTCCATGGCTAATGTTCTTTCTGCAGCCCCACACTGTTTCCCCGACATGAGCTACTAGCAAAGGATGGTTTAGTCTATGGAACAGAAGTGAGAGAAGAGCAGGAAGGGATTGTGTTCAAACATCTAGTAGTTTAAAGTCAAATGAAAGAAATCTACTGGATCTGTCTTCAGTTCCAGCCAAGAGGAATATATATGTTTGAGGTCAATCTTCTCTGTAGGGACTGTAAGAGACAAGGTCAGCAGGTCTTCCCATATTAGAGCCTACATCAGCTGTTCAGAGGAAGGCCACTATACTAGCCTGGCAAGGGTGAATCCCAATTTGTAACGAGGAAGGGGGGAAGAATAGAGGCTCAATGAACTACTTTACTTGGGCATCATTTTACCACATTGGGGCATAATATAGTTACCTTGGCAACTCTCCCCATCAGACCTCAGCACACTCAACTAAGGAGAACATTAAATGATACTTCTATTCTAGATGGAGCACACTGGATACTGTTTGGTTTTTTTTTTCTCTTCTTTAAAAGAATAATAAAATATATAGAAAACATCCCATAGCCATGAATCCCTTGGCAGAGATAGGGGCCTCCTGCTAGTGTATAGGGAATCATGGGGAGAAGATGGCATTCCTTCACCAGTGAACCCTGCATTCTTAATTATACTAGTGAGTGGGGGGCCAGCTCCTAGCCAGACAAAATTTTGCCTCCATGTTCTGCCAACTAGGATAAGCTGAAAATAGTAGCTAGAGGTCCAATGCTATTGCCTGGTAGGATGGGAAATGTAAAAGCAAAGGAATAAAATAGAATGGAATGGAACTGGATGGAATGGGATGGGATAAAATGGGATGAGATGGAACAGAATGGGATGGGATAGACAGAATAGAATGACACCAGACAAAATGGGTTGGGATGGGATGGGACAGGATAGGATTGGATGCAACAGGATGGGATGCAATGAGTTGGAATGAGATGAAATGGTGTAAAACAAAGTAAGCTGGGATGGAATGGAATTGTATGAAATAGAATAAAGCCATATTAAATTGTTTTAGATGGCATGGAATGGAATGGAAAGAAGAGAATGGGATGGGATAGAATAAAACAGAACAGGATGAGATGAGATGTAATGAGATGGGATGAGATGAGATGGAGTGGGGTGGAATGGAGTGGAATTCCACAAGGCGCATCTTGGGATCTCTGAGAAGTTTTATAATCTAGGATTTTACTCCCAGAGAAGGCTTTTAAGCTCCTCTGATATGGAATGTTATTAGATTGTAAGCTCCTTAAAGACAGGGACTGCTTCATTTTTGTATTTTCACCTTTTTGTATTTTCACCATCTAGCTCAGTGCCTGGCACATAATAAGAGCTAGTATTAATATAAAAGTGTTATGTTAGCATTCTCTATATTATCTCATTTGAAAGCAAAGCAGCAGGTGGATATTGGCCTCTGAGGTCCCTGATGGTCCTACATTTCTCATTCAATGATCTTCACTACAACCCTCTAAGGTAGGTGTTATTAATATTCCCATTTTACAGATGTAGGCATTGAGGATAAAAAGAGTCCAAGTGACTTGCCCAGGTTTATCTAAACTAGCATCCAACTTAGGCTTTCCTAACTCCAACTCCTATGCTCTATCCCCTACTACTTAACAGTCTCAAGCTTAACAAAGACTTGCTGAATTGAGTTGAAATCCATAGTTACAGCACAACTCAGTAGCTTTGTTCCCCAGCCATCTATTGTATCATCATTCTCCCAGACACTTAAACCTGAAAATTTTGAAACTTCTTTTTTTCCTTTTGTGTCCTTCTCCATAAAAATCAATATGTGGAACTTTTGGGGGCCAATTCCAGCTCTTAGTAACTGTGTCCCAAAAACAGGAAAGAGCTGCTTGAAAGCACCTCAAGGGAGGTGATATTTTAGCGATCATAATCCAATGTTGAGAGGTGAAAAGGACAAGAATCAAGGGTCTGTGCAGTGTGGTGCAGAGGAATAAAACTTAGGAATCAGATTTAAATCTATTTGGGAAGTGTTTAAAAAAAATAAATAAAAACACAATACAATATAGATCATGTTAATCTGTGGTTTTCTAACTCAATATGTGCCCTGCAGGGATCCATTTCTATTTGAGTTTGATGCCACTGGTGTTGTGGATAGAAGGCTAGTCCTGTGTCAATCAGCCATCAATATGCATTTTCAAGCACCTACTGTGTGCCAGGCACTGTACTAAAGGCTGGGGAAATGAAGACAAAAGACAACTCTTGCTCCCAAAGAACTCCCAGTCTAATGTGGGGGATGACAAGAAAGGGTCTTGTGAGAATCTCATAGTCATAAATACCTGAGTGCCGATCTAGTCCCAAGTACTCCGTAGCTGTGTGACCCTAGGCAAATCACTTAACCTCTGTGGGCCCCAGTGTCTCATCCAAAACCAGATGGCCCCAGCTCTACTCACATGCTCTTAGAAAATGTAATTAGTCACACCCAAACAGCATTTTAGACATTAAATTTCATCCTTCTCCCCAACTAAGCCTTTGAGAATACACTGGTCAGCTTTCTTCACTTTCCTGTTTGCCTTTGTTCCTCTGGCCCCACCCTTGAACAGGCATTAAAAATGGCTTAAAGATAGACAATGGGCAGAGGGAAGAAATTTAGCAAAGAACTGGAATTGAAAGACAGAGTAGACAGTGAATAGAATTAGGAGTCAGAAAATTCGGATTATGTATTGGGAGCTAAAAGGGACCTAGGAGGCCATTGAGTCCCACCCCCTTCCATATTGGGTATAGAATATGACTTGACTTTCTCAGGGTCATATAGGTAGTATTTGAGCCTAGATCAGTGCCCTATATATATATACATTACCTTTCTCATGGATTTTAGTCCTAGCTCTGATGTTCCATAGCTTTATTTTGAAAGCAATAGGGGTTAAGTGACTTACCCAGGGTCACACAGTTAGTAAGTGTCTGAGACCATATTTGAATTCACATACTCTTGACTCCAGGACACAATGCTCTATACACTAAGCCACCTACCACCCCTACTTCATAGCCTTTTGACATTGATCAAGTCACCTACCCCTATCCTCTCTTCTGCAAAATAACAGACATCTGTCATATCTATCTACTAAATATCTTGGAAAACTGTTCCCTTAAACATCACTAAAAATATCCCAACCCACAAGCTAACATAGCTTTTTTTCACTTTCTTAACTTCTCTGAGGCATTTGGCACTCTTGACCTCCCACTTCCCATGCATAAGCTCTCTTCCTTTTGCTCAGAAATATCATACTATCCCAGTGTTCCTTCTATCTCTGACCACTCATCCTCCGTCTCCTTTAATGGCTGTTATTTTTCCCCAGCTCCTTACAGTAGATATTTCTCAAGGTTCTTTGTTCTTCCCTATTTTCTTAAAAAAATGAGTTAAATAGTATACAATAAGGGCATACGATATGTCAAGCGCTATGTGCCGAACGCTGGAAATACCAACACAAACTTTAACAGTTTTCTATATTCCTCTGATACCCTAGTATGTTATATTGTGTTAAAATGATTTATGTTTGGGTCAATTCTATGCCCACCACCCACCCACCCATGAGGGTAGAAACTGTCCTATCTCCCCTACTACCTAGCACAGTATTCTAAACACAGTAGGCACTTGATAAATGTCAAATTGTAAAGATGACTAAATTATAGGATTTATTTCTTATTTTTTACAATTCAGGAAACTGAGGGTCAGAGAAATCCAGTGGGTGGTCCAGTTGTCACACAACTAACAACTGTAAGTCGGCATCTAAACTCAGGCCTTCAAAATCAAAGACCACTAGTCTTTCCACTCTGCATGGAGGCAAGAAGGCATAGGAACAGGCATGATGCTTATATCAGTCCTGCTGTGGACTTTCCTTCCAAACCAATTATAACAGTAGCATACCAACCTGCCTTTTTCCCCCAAAGAGTTCCCATTAACAGGAGCATTAAAACACACACACTTCAGGAATGGTAATAATAATAGTCGGTCAATAAGCATTAGTAGCTAACATCTATATAGCTTTATAACATTTTAAAAGCAATTTATGTATATTTTATATGATCCTCACAAGAATGCTGAGAGATTATTGTTTTTTGTTAGTTTCAGTCATTTTGGACTCTTTGTGACTCCATTTGGGGTTTTCTTGGCAAAGATACTAGAGTGGTTTGCCATTTCCTCCTCCAGAACATTTAACAAATAAGGAAACTGAGGCAAAATGGTTAAATGACTTGCCCAGGGTAAGTGTTTGAGATGGGATCTGAACTCAGATCTTTCTGACTCCAGGCCTGGTGCTCTATCCACTACATTACTCAGCTACCTCAGTATTTTTCAGTCTCCATTATCTCATCAATGTATACATATTCCCTCCATTGTCCATTGAAATAAATTTTGCTTCAGAAGTTGCTTCAACTCATTGTCCAATCAATACACATATTTATCAGGAATACACATGTGTGGCCAGGAACTATGTTGAGCTCTTGGAACACAGAGACAAAAAAGAAACAGTCCCTACCCTCAAGGAACTAACACTCTATCATGGTAAATGACACATAAACATTTAAGTAAATACAAAATATAGATAAGGACTGGACCTATAATTTGATTGATATAAAAAACTCCCAGTGTGGAACTATAACAGCAATCAATTTGGCAGATACTTAGCACTTAGTAACTTGGGGCTAAGTATGGAAGGTGTGAACTCTGTCCTACTATTGAGAGGGCTTGAACTCCCCTGTAGATGTGGAGGAAGGGGATTAGCTGAGAAAGGAGGTCAGTGTGTATATATAAGCAGGAATTCTAGAGACAGAGAGACAGAATTGGAACGTTGCTCCTGGTGAAGGAAGAATCGTGGATACTGAAGCCAGCTGAGAGGGGTGAGGCAGGGAGAGGGAGAGAGAGAGAGAGAAAGAAAGTTTCTCTCCCAGCATCTGGAAGCTGACTGAGAACTGAGATAGTTTTCCTGAGACCAGAATCTGGTGAAGGCCACCTGCAAGGCTGAGAGGGCTTGCCTGGAAGGCTGATATTCCTTCTGGGTCCTAGGGCCAGCTGAACTGCTGGAGGACTGAAGAAGCATGACCAGGATAAAACTTTGTTTGTTTATGGCCTGGCTGAAACTTGAGTTCCAGGCAAGAGAAGTGGTAAAGGGTTTGAGATATGCTGGACCCTGTGAACTTCAGTGTGTGCCACGGACTGCCCTGAGGACTGGACAAGGACCTGGGAGCTGTCCACCTCTGAGGACTGGATGAGGACCTGGGAGCTGTCTCCTTCTGAATCCAGGTGACTGTTTGGTGGATTCAGGAGGGAGCTGGGACCATGGAAGGGGATCCAGGGAATCAGAGAGACCACCCCAGTCAAGATGAAGAAAAGCCCTCCCCTTGGACGAAATTGAGGTTTGCTGGACACCAAGGGGTGGAGGGTTTGTGTGGTTTTCTAATGACTGTACTAGTGATTAATGATAGTTAATAATTGGGAATCTAGATTAGTGACTGATTAAGTTAATGGTTGCACCATGAGTGGAAGACTGATTATGGTATTGTGAATTGATTGAATGCTTTGTTCTAAATATTGTGGCCACTGTAGTGAAAACTGTT
>CM053587.1:322591882-322618324 GCA_028646515.1 Pseudochirops corinnae | reverse complement strand
ATAATTATTATATATTATAGATGTTTATAACAAATAATTTACATTTTCTAGACAAGAAAATACACTCTGGGAAGCAATTCAGGACCTGGAAGGAGGGAACCTGATAGCATGTTTTAGGGTATAGGGAGAAAGGAACAAGAAATCATTAAGTGATGGCTATGTGTCAGGCACATACTAAGCACTTTATAAATATTGTCTCATGAAGATTCATAGCGGCTGAAAAAAAAAGTGATACTGTCACTGGAGTATACTACAGTCCACTTGGGCAAAAAGCAGAATTAGATGAAAAGGAAGTAAAATGCAAGCCAGAATCTGCAGTGGTGGAGGGTTCAAATTATTGGGACATCTGCTGGAGATCTCTGTGCCAAGCTTAACTATTCCCATTGCCTGACAGCTTCAGAGAGATTTTTGGTTTGTATCTTGGATTGGAGTAACTTTCAAAGTTTCTTTCTTGAGAAGCTCCTAGCCTGTTCTTCCAAAGGAAGATGAGACATAATAGCCTGGTCCCCCTCAATTGTTTCCCTTTTCCCCCTTTCTCTCTGTCTTTAGGTGTCAGATCGATGTGACTATGTTTTCGTCAATGGCAAAGAAATCAAAGGGAAGGTGGATGCCTTGGTGAATTTCACCTATCAATATTTGAGCGCCCCCCTGTACATCACCGTCTGGGTGCCCCGCCTGCCTCTGCAGATCGATATCTCGGACACAGAGCTGAGCCAAGTCAAGGCCTGGAGAGTACCCATCGTTTCTAATAAGAGGTCAGCCCGTTCAAATTTATACACTTTCTTGACTCTCCTCTGACAGTGTACACTCCTGGCTTGTCAATATAGGACCTCTCACAATGTCTGCCACATAATAGGTGCTTAATCAATATTTGGCAATCGAATAATGTGACTGGTAGATAGTACAATGAACAGCACCGTGGGTGAGGAGTCAGAAAGATCTCAGTTCAAATCCAGCCTCAAACACTTAATAGCAGTATGACCCTGAGCAAGTCACTCTCTGTTTATCTCAGTTTCTTCAACTGCAAGGTAAGAGATAATAATACCATCTACCTTCCAGAATCTTTATGAGAAGCAAATGAGTTAATATTTGTAACATACCTGGCACATAGTAGGCCCCTTAAAAATACTAGCTATTGGTTGCTTCTATCAGACCTTCATTCTTACCCCTCCCTTTAAAATAAAAGGGGGGAACATCACAGGTCTAGTACTGTATGTAGTCAGGGTGAATGATTCTCCAGGATGGTTCCAATTTCAAATGAAGAAGGCGTGCAAAGGGCTTAATAAAATTTAATAAAATAATAAACATTTTGGTTCAGACTTATGATTTCATTAGTGGAAGGAATTACTGGAATGGAAACTTCCCAGTGTTTCACACACTGTAAAGGCTTAATAAACATTTGATGACTGACTGACTAATGTAGATGAGTCATTTAATAATAGCATTCAGGCGGTGCTTCAAGGTTTGCAAAGAACTTTCAGATATTACCTCATTAGATCCTCATGGTAACCCTGAAAGGTAAGTACTAATATGATCCTCACTTTACAGATGAGGAAACTGAGGCAGACAAAGGTGGAGTGACTTGCCCAGGGACTCACAATTGGATCTGAAATCCTATCTTCCTGACTCCAGGCAGAGGGCTGAATCCACTGCATCACACTGCTACCTCCTGACTTCTTGGCAACTCAGGATCTCAAAGAGTTGCCAGAGTTTATCTGACTCCAAATTTAACCATCTGTCCATGAGATCATGATGTTTTTCTGCTAAAGAAATACCTTTCTCTACCCAAATGATCCAATTCAGGGGTTCAGGAAATACAGGCACAGACATCTACATGGGCAGCTGAGTGGTGGCGTGGTTAAGGTACTGGGACTGAAATCTGGAAGACCTGAATTTGAATCCAGATTCAGACATTTGCTAGCCGTGTAACTCTGGATTTGTCATTTGTAGCCTCAGTTTCCTTACTTGTAAAATAGAGATAATAGCACCTCTATCCCAGGGAAGTTGTGAGATCAAGTGACATAATAATTTAAAGCACTTAGCATGGTATTAGGAACATAGTGCTTTTTGCTGTTCGATTGTTTCAGCCCTGTCTAACTCATCATGACCCCATTTGGGGTTTTTTTGGCAGAGGTACTGAAATGGTTTGCCATTTTCTTCATTTTACAGATGAGGAAATTGAGGCAAACAGGATTAAGTGACTTGCCCACCATCACACAGCTAGTAAGTGTCTGTGGCAGAATTTGCACTCAGATCTTGCGGATTCCAGGTCCAGCACTCTATCCTCTGTGCCACCTAGTTGCCAAGTGTTATATAACTGTCAGCTATTATCTGTTGTTACTAACACTCACATTTGACCTAGGAAATTGCTTTACATTCATTATCTGAATTGGTCCTCATATCATCCTGGTTAAGTAGACCCCATTTCATTATTTATTATCCAAACTTTACTGATATGAGGCTCAGGTGGGATCCGAATTCAGGTCTTCTGGACTCCAGTTCTATATCCTATATTGTCTAGTAATGGCTTCACTTGATATATAAAGCGCTTAGCATGTGTTATCTCATTTGAGCCCCATAAAAACCCTGTGAATTAGATACATTTATTATCTGCATCTTACAGATAAGGAAACTGAAAAGGAGAGCGGTTCACTGATTTGCCCATGGTCACACAGCTTTCATGTGTCTGAGGCAGGATTTGAACCCAGATCTTTCTTATCCTGACCCCAACACCTTATTTACTATACCACATGCTTCTACTTGTACTCAGAAAAGTAATTCACCTAAATGATTCTCATGAGTTATTTTTCTTCCTTTCATTTTTAGTTTACTTTATTCTCACCAAATGAGGAAAGTGATGTTTTCTGTGTGCCTTGCTTTACAAAATAGCTGATCTCCTGAAAGCTTCATATAAATAATTTTTTTAATTTGTAAAATGGATCATATTTTTAATGCAAGAAAGAAGGACCCTATTTAAAGGACCCCCACCATCAATCATTTTTTAAGTAAAATGTGCCATATCCTATGTATCTTGGTCTGGATTTTTACATATCAAGTTTGATTAAAAGTAGGAGCATGGGTCCTACATGGGTCACCGCACCTACATAGTGTTTGTGAAATGAATGATTGGTGAGTACCTGCTTGTCCCTCCATTTCTAGGTATCTGAAAGCCAATTTCCTGCCCTAATTCCTCCATCCTAAACTTCCAGGACTGTACCCTTAATGATACAGGAGCCATCCGGCCTTGAAGTGCCATGAAATTTTAACTCTATGCCATTCATTTCAAGGAACAAATGAGGAGGTCTACCAATATGGCAAATAAATCGATGAAAAAATAAATCCATGAATGAATGAATGAGCATTCACTAAGCATTTCAATGTGCCAAGTACTATAAGGGACTAGAAATGTATCACATGAATCAGACTTGAAGAAATTGTGAACAAAAAGACCAAGAGGAGACATGATCACTGTCTTCCAATATTTGAAAGACTGCCAATGAAGAAAAATATAAAAATTGTTCTTTGCTGTTTCTGAAGACAGCAAGAAAAGCAATACATAGAAGTTTTATCAATTAAAAGAAAATATTTTTTAAAATTGGAGCTGTCCAATAAAGATAGAATGCCCCATGGGGCACTAGACATATTCAACCAAAGATGGTGGCACCCAGGTTTTCTAACATGCCTTGCTGTTCATGGTGCAATTTCCTCTCAATGTCTTGGTTTAGTAGGTGTGCAGATATCATCACCTTCATTTTACAAATGAGTAAACTGAGGCTCAGAGAGGTCCACTCACTTGCCTAGGAGCACCCAAGAAGTAAATATCAAAGCTGAGTCTAAAACACATCTTAATATTCTGAGTCCAGTCCACTCTCTATGACACCATGTCAGAAATATTATACAGGTCTCTTCCTGTCTGGCCACTCTTACACATTCAATAATTTACACTCATAATACCAATCTACTTGCAGTTCCTTACAAATGAATGACTCTCCATCTCTCATTCTATCCCACCTTTGCATGGGCCGTCACTAATGTCTGTAATGCTTTCCTTTCTCACCTCTCTCTCCCGTTAATTCCTTTCTTCCTTAGAGACCCAGTTCAAACACCAACTTCTACAGGAGGCATTTTCTACCCTTCTTTCCCCAGCTAATGCCTTCCCCCTGCCTTCCATCTACTCTGTATATGCCTGGTATAAGAGAAAGTTAGGTCCCACAATTGGTTGCTGAACCTGGCATCAAAAAGACCTGACTTCAATCCTACTTCAGACAGACTCTGGGCAAATCACTTCACTTTTGTCTGCCATGGTTTCCTAATTTGTAAGATTTGGATAATAATAGAATTTACCTCACAGGGCTTTTGGGGGTGGGAGTGGAATGGGATAATATTTATAAAGCCACTTTGCAAACCTTGAAGTGCAGTATAAATTCTAGCTTTTATCATATTCCTATTTGTGTGCCTCCTGTTTTCCTCCATTAGAATGCAAGATCCTTGAGGGCAGAGATTTTTGCCTTTCTTGGTACTCTCAGTGCTCAGTAAAGCACCTGGCACATAGCAAGGGTTCACTAAATGTTTGTTGACTGGATTGGTGTAGGGTCTAGATAAGAATCTGAACCAGCTGATGTTAAAGTTCTTTCTACCACAAAGTTCTCTATTTCTTTTCCTACCTTTCATTTCAGGCCCACAAGAGACAGTGACGATGAAGATGATGAGGAGAGAAGAGGCAGAGGCTGTGCCCTCCAGTACCAACATGCGATGGTCCGGGTCCTCACCCAGTTTGTATCTGAAGACTCAAATCCCTGGGGCCAGCTGAGATATTTACTGAGCCCTGACTGGCAGTTTGACATCACTGACCTGGTGACAGACTTCATGAAATTAGAGGAACCACACATTGCCAAGCTTCAGGAAGGGCGGATTTTGATTGGACGAGAAGTTGGCATGACAACGATACAGGTAAGGAGCATCAATTTCCTCATCTGTACAATGTAGGTAACAACAGCAGCTACCATAAAGGATTGTTTCAAGGACCAAAAAAATAAAAAAATAAAACCCATACTTTATGCCTTCTTGCCCTTTGAAATTACAGCCTGTTAGATCTAGAATGAACTTTAAAAAGTCATCTAGCCAGAGAATCCAGGAACTCAGAAGGGAGCTCAGGGGTCCTCTAGTCCAACCTGTATATGAGCAGGATTTCTACTTACAACATCCCCAACAATTGATCATTTCCCCTCTGCTAGAGATCTCTGGTAAGAAGGAGCCCACTCCTTCTAGAGACAGCCCATTCTAACTCTTGGAGAGCTCTTATTGATAGGAACTTGATTCCTTCATTTAAATTTATTTTTAAATTAGCAAATATTTATTTTTTTCTCCCTCCCACCTCCCCAAGAAATAAAAGAAAAAGAAAATCTTTGTAACATTTATGCATAGTCAAGCAGAACAAATTCCCAAATTAACCGTGTCCAAAAATACATATCTCATTATGCAATCACTCAGGAAATAGGTAGTATGCTTCATTATTGGCCCACTAGGATCACAGTTGGTCAGACTTTTGGTCGGAGTTCCTAAGACCTTCAAAGTTGTTTGTCTTTACAATATTGTTGTTACTGTATAAATTGTTCTCTCTGTTCTGCTCACTTTACTATGCATCAGTTCAAACAAGTCTTCCCAAGTTGCTCTGAAAACATTCCTCTTATAATTTCTTATAGACCAATAATATTCCATTATTTTCATATACCATAATTTGTACAATCATTCCCCAAATAATAGACATTTTCTTATTTTATAGCTCTTTGTCACTACATAAAGAACTGCTATAAATATTTTTGTACATATGACCTCTTCTCTTTCTTTGAACTCTTTGGGATATAACCCTAGTAATGGTATTTCTGGGTCAAAGAGTATGCACAGTTTAATAGCTTTTGGGGCATAGTTCCCATCTACTTTCTGGAATGGCTGGAAAAAAATGCACAACTTTACCAATAGTGCATTAATGTGCCTGTTTTCCTGCATCCCCTCCAACATACTAGTTATTTTCCCTTTTTTACCAACTTGGCCAATCCGATAAGCAAGGTGGAAGCTCAGCATTGCTTTAAATTGCATCTCTTTAATTAATAATTTAATTATTAGTCACTTGGATGATTTTTTCATATGACTATAGGTTCCTTAAACTGCTTCCTTAGAAAATGTTTCCTGTCTTCCACTATTTATCAATTGAAGAATGGCTCTTATTCTTATAAATTTGGGTTCACAAATCCAAATTTGAAAATCCAACTTAAGAAAACAGTTTACATTGCTATAGAACTTCAAGGGACTTTAAAGATCATGGAATCCAACCCTTTCATTTTATAAAGAATAAAACTGTAGCCCTTAGAGGGAAAGTGAATTGCCCAAGGTCATAGTCCTACTAAGTGCCAGGGTTAGGACTGGAGCTCAGGTCTTCTTGTTCCAGTGACCTGGGCTTTATCCTACTATGCCACCAGATAAATTCCCTTAGGGTAAGAGGTGGTTGTTTATATGACAAAAAGACTCTGACCCACAGAAGAATCTTAACTGACCTTCTCTGGACCTTAGTTACTTGGCATTTTGTGACCTCATGTTTCCTCTGAATAGCTCATTTCTCCCAGTGCCTATAAAATGTGATTTGAGAAATTTTTTTAAAGGCTCTTATGCAAAATTTTCCAGAACTTACCTCCTTTTTCCATAAAATGAGGTTAAACTGTAGCTTACTAGTCAAATGAGTAGAAGGGGAACATGGGGTAGAGGAGGGGTAGGTACTAGCAGCAGAATGAGACTGTAGTTCATGGTATGTGTTTTCATGCCAGAGAGGGTATCACTTTTCCCCGGGTATAAAGGTTGAGCTGGACTAGGAAGGACCTTAATGAGCCAAAAAACATTTATAGCAGTCAGTCAATCCATCCTGACACCTGTGCCTTCGTTTTGTGTCTCCCAAAGGTTCTGTCACCCCTCTCCGATTCCATCCTGGCTGAGAAGACCGTGACAGTCTTGGATGACAAGGTGGCAGTGACAGACCTTGGCGTCCAGCTGGTGGCGGGGCTGTCAGTCTTCCTCCAGCCCAGCTCTGAAATTAACAAGGCTATCACCGCCACAGCCATGGCCGAGGAGCTGCTACATACTCCCAAACAGGTAGGGCCAGAATAAGGGGGTCACTGCAGATAGCAGCTGAGAGACTCATGCGTGACAATTTCCTAGTGTGGTGTCACATTCCCCAAGGCTTGTTCTGTTCCGTATGTGCTGGGCTTTGCATAAACGAAGGAGACAATTTGATGGAAGATATGACCTCACTAAATCAGAGGAAAACATGCCTGTGACCTCCTTATTTCTCAGTACTATGTGTCACCTCCTTATTCCATGATTCTGTGTTGCAAATCTACCCCCATGATGGCCCATTCTGTACTCAACTGTCAAATTGAGCTTCCTAAACCACAGGTTTGACCATGTCACTCCCCTACTCAATAAACATCAGGGGCTCCCTATGACCACCAGGATCAAATATGAAATCCTCTGTTTGGCTTTGAAAGTCCTTCATAACCCAGCCCCCTCCTACCTTTCTAGTCTTCTTACACCTTATTGCTAGACACATTCTTCCGTCCACTGTCACTAGTTCATTGAACACAACACTCTTTCCTCTGATCTAATGTCTTTCCACCGGTTCTCCCCACTGCATGAAACGCTCTCCCTCCTCACCTCCACCTCACTAGGTCCTGGCTTCCTTCAGGTCTCAGTGGAAATACTGCCTTCTACAGGAAGTCCCTCAGCTGCTGGTGCTTTGTTCCATTCACACTGTGCCCTAAATACCTTAGTGCAATTTTGTGCTACAAAAATATAAAATAATACTGACTTTTTGGACATTTACGCTTTGGGGATACAAACACACATGCATAAACACATGCATGATGTATAAAAAGTTCAAAGAGACATAATTTCTGGGTAATTTAATCATTTTATTAATAAGGTCAGCATGTTTATTAATAAAAGGATGGTCATTTAGCCATCTCTGTCTTAGACCAAAGACCTCTCATGGTGATGGGCTTAGTTTATATATCTTGGAAGAGGGGATGTTCCTGAGAAAAGCAATAAGCTCTGATTAGTTAACAATTAATGAGAGAATGAATATTACAATGAGAGTGTGGGTATTTATTATATCATATTATATTATATTATATCACATTACGTTATGTTACGTTATATTATGTTACATTACATTATATTATATTATATTATATCATGTCATGTCATGTCATGTCATGTGATATGGTATGGTATGGTATGGTATGGTATGGTATGGTATGATAATATGTAATAAGGATCTTTGGGGTTTGTGATTCAGATCACCCACTTCTTGGTCAAAGAGACTTATCAATTTCCTTACCACCTGTCTGACAAAAGGGAGGATCCGCATTTCCCCAGACCTGTCTGAGTAAACAAAATGAGCAGGAATTCAACTATTTGCCTAAACTTAGAATTCTTTTTATTGTCTTTTATTAGATCTCTGCCATCCTGGCTGAGTATTTCTTTTAGAAATATTTCCTGCATTGATTGGTTTCTGGAAGAGGAAGTAGGAGTGGAAAAAAAACTTGGCCCTAATACAATAATTAGTTATTAATACTGGAGAGAAATAATCATTTCTCACATAAGCTATTATATGTATAAAACTTATATATGTTATTTATGGGCAGCTAGGTGGCACAGTGCTGGGCCTTAAGTCAGAAAGACTTATCTTCATGAATTCAAATATGATCTCAGACACTGACTAACTGTGTGACCTTGGGCGAGTCACTTAACTCTGGTTGACTCAGTTTTCTCATCGGTCAAATCAGCTGAAGAAGGAAATGGCAAACTACTCCAGTGTATTTGCTAAGAAAATTCCAAATGGAGTCATGAAGAGTTGCACATGACTGAAACAACTCAATAATCAACAACACACACACACACACATATACACACAACACCTATGTGATTGTATATATACAATTTATATAATACATAGTATATATACAATGGCATTTGTGTTATTGTGTGTGTACATATGTACATGTATATGCACACTGGCTTATATATAATCACCTGTAGATTGTGTACATACAAATGTATACATATAATGGCATGTATACGCACATAGTCGCACCTATATACATGCATGTATGTACTGATATATGTGCAAAAATGGGTGCTATGTTATACTATATGTGTATACATATATTGTGCAAACACAGTTGTTTACATGTTATCCCCCATTAGAATAGAAGCTTCTTGAATGTTTTAGGCCTTTTTTGCATCCCTAGCTAATGTAAACAAGAATTTATTAAATACTTATTATGTGCTTGATGGCTTACTCTACTGAGTTGACTAAATCCCTACATATCATGGTTAGCCATCACGACTTGCACACTTTTAGGAATGGGGAGCTCATAACATCACAACATACAGCCCATACCATGAGTTCCTTGCTCTTGCTCGCTGGGAAAAAATGGTACTTGAAGACGATCACGGGCAGTGAGTCTTTGAGCACACACAGCCTGGGAATGAGGAATAGAGAGCTGTAAAGTAGCAAAAGTGGCAATTCCAGTCCCAACTCCCAGTGAGATCCAGGCCCTACTGAACCAACTCTAAGGCTGAGAAATAAAGCTGCTGCTCACTCACTGTTACCACCAGATTTATTTTGCCTCATTCCACAAAACAGAAAAGAACTCACGTTGGTTTTATAGCTTGTTTTCATGATTATCTCTACCTAATTTTCTGGAGCGCAAACCCATTCAGATGGGTTTTATAACGGAGTGGTTAGTGGCAAGACAACATCCAAGCTGGAAGGGGGACAGGCCACCCATCTGTTTAATTTATTTCCTGCCGGAATCATCCCTGTCTCATGTAATTAACCCATTTCTGCCTTCCTCCTTCGGTACTTCCTGTAGGGAATCTTTCATCTTGACAGATGCAGAGCCAGCATTGAGTCTGACAGAGCCAAACCCACAAATCCTGCCTAGTTAAGGAGCCTGGTTCAGGGACTCTCACATAGTGTTTCTGTGCACTGCCATCAGAAGGGTCTTTGTAGAGTTGACTGGCAACAGTCCTTACTCTATCCATCTCTATCCAGTCAATGCAGAGGCCTTGGACCAGAGAAATGACCCAACTGGTCAATAGCTACATTGTTTCTTATTTCTGGAGATATGGAACATGGAAAGATCCCTGGATTTAGGCAGAGAAGATGTATCTTCAAAGCCCACCTCTACCTCTTAAACTACCTTATGGTCCAGAATAAGCTACTTCTGCTGTCTGGGTCTTCATTTTCTCACCTATAAAACAAGGAGGTTAGATCGAATAACTTCTAAGATTCCCTTTTGCTCTAATTCCATGATCCTGTAACTTCACTCTGTCATTGCTATGATTTTTCTTTACTGGACAGTACAAATGAATGAATGAATTAATTAATGAGCACTAATTAAACACTTATGTGAAAATCAGGCAACCACAAAATTTGAGAGTTGGAAGGGACTTTGGTAGCCGTTCAATTCAACCTATGCAAAGGGAACCCCTACTTTATAGTATATTTATAGACAACAAGATGGCATCAGAGAGAAGGAAGTATTGTCAATATATCGTAGTCTAGAGTGATGGGAAAAGCCCCGGACTTGCTCCATGTTTATGCGTTCTGCCTCTGTCACTTATTAGCTCAGTGACCTTGAGGGAAACCACTTGGCCAGCTTCCTCATTTTTAAAATGTAAATACTGCTATTTAGGCTACATATCTATGGTACAGGGTCATCATGAAGGATGTGCTCTAAACCTTAATGTGCTCAAGAGATATGAGATAATTCATTGGTAGATGTCACTTGGAATCTTGAGAATAAAAAAGGTAGATATTTCCTTCAGGAATCAAAGCCTTTGCCCATGGGAATAGTGTAGCCAGAGGAGGCACAAATTGCAAGAATGTACCAGGTATGAATTCTTTATTTTCCCTCTTTTCAGAAAAGACTAGTGAATAGAATGCTGCATTTGTAAGCAGGAAGAATGAGTTCAAATCCAGCCTCAGCTATTCACTAGCTCTGTGACCTTAGTGCAGTCCAGGGGTGAGGGACCCTGTAGCCTCTAGGTCCTCAAGTGAATGATCAAAGGGCTGCACTTGAGGACCTAGAGAGCCACATGTGGCCTCAAGGCCACAGGTTCTCCACCCCTGGGCATGTCATTTAACCTCTCTTTGCCTCAGTTTCCCCATTTGTAAAGTAGAACTAATAAGAGCACCCAACTACCAGAGTTGTTATGAGGAGCAAATGAGATAATATCTGTAAAGTGCTTAGTACACAATGCCTGGCGTGTGACATGTGTTTGAGGAATATGTTTCCTTCTTTTGGGAGCAGCTTCATTTAATAAAAGCTTGTGTGAAGAGGTCAACTCTTCTTGAGTTCACCTCTAAATAAGAGAAATGCAAATAATATCTTACTCAGCCCAACTCTCTCTGGAATCTGCTTCTGAATTTCCAAATGGGAAAGGAAGAAAAAAGGATTCTAATAATCCCAATGGATCTGTGTTCTCATGGAGACAGATACACCATCCAATGATGATGATGACGTATTACACATGTGTGCTCCCAATGGGCAACTCCCATCCATGTTCTCCCATCTGTGAACCCAAGTTACTCTGACTGCAAGCCCAACACATTGACACTCTGCCTCACTAAGTACTGAACCTTAGGCAGTGTCTTGGTTTAATCCTAGCAAAGTACATTAGGTTTCGACATAAACTTGAGGACTCTGATAGAGCAGAAGTCAGAGTAAACTAACTGAGTTAGCATCCAATGTGGACCTCCCCATTTGAGGCTGGACTGCTGTGTTTGAACAAGGAATGTACAATAAAAGTCCCAATTCGGGGAAGAAAAAGGAAGGAACTTGCTAGCAGCCCCAAATAGATTATTCTTTTTAAGATTTGGTATATCTAGTAAAGATCAATTGAATGCCACTTAGTGGCTAGGGAATGAGAAGACATACCAGTCATTCGCACAGCAGTTTAAGGCATCTTTCTATGGCAGAGAGAGATCTTTGTGATTTCTTCTGCTCTAAAATCTTCAGTGGCTACCTATCACCTCTAGGATAAAACGAAAGTTCCTTAGCCTGGAATTTAAGACCCACTCCAGCTTTCCTTCTTAGTTTTATTTCATGTTATTTACTCTCATTCATTCCCTCTGTTTTCCATCCAAACTGAACTGCTAATTGTTCTATACATTTGGCAGCATGATATAAGGAGAGAGAGGCTATGTGATCTAGTGGACAAAAAACTGACTTTGGAATCAGGAAGGCTTGGACTGAAGTCCTGCCTCAGGTATTCACAAAGTCTCTAACCCCTGGGCATGTCATCTAATCTATCTGGGCCTTGATTTTCTGATCCGTAAAATAGACATGTCACAATCAGTAGCCTTTCAATCAATAGTCTTGTGATTTTCTAGACAAACTATTTCCTACAACGTCACTTTGGTGCCAAAGGCAGCTACCACAAAATGGTACCAATGGAAAGTAACATTCATCATCTCCTCAAATCTTCTGGGGGGTAGAGAGATATCCTGACTCTATCCTCATAGATAGAGCGAGACTCCAGGATTTCAACTATAGTGGGAAGACAGAGACCTCCAGACAGCTTGAATAGGTCACTATTTGGGGGGGGAAAGGGTAGACCTTGAAAAAACTAACCTGGTGTGGAGACCCATGGTAACAGATGGAGGTAGTATACCATCTGGCAGCTTTCTAATGTAACTGATTATTCTTGCCAACTAGTTTCTGTGCTTCTGGAAGAGTGAAAATTCCACCAACATTAAAATGGAGAAAATTTTTAAATTGCTGTCTTTCATAAGTGCTATTTAGAATTTTTTGTAACTTCCAAATTTCAGTGCCCTGGAACAAAGCCTCAGTCACTTTGCCCTAGTTACAGCTCCATTTACAAACACTTGTACTAGCCTGGAGTACAGTAAGTCCATTTCTCTGCCTCTCAGGATCCCTTTGAGGCCAGTCACCTTCTCGATGAACTTTGCAATGTTCTCTTTCCAGATTTTCCTACATCTTTCCTTTGTACCCATCACACTCAATTTTACATCATCAGTACTTGGTATCCATATTATAACCCCTTGAATAGAATGTAAACTCTTACAAGGTTGAGACTGGACCCATTTTGTTCCACAAATTAAATGTATATTTGGGAAGAGAAAATGTGGATGAAATAATAATATGGCAGAATCACAGAGCTAGAAGGAGGGCACCTAGTTCAAGTGTGCCCTCTGCAATGCCCCTCACAAATGATCAGCCTCTGCTTGAAGCCTCCCAGGGAGAAGCAATTCAGTCTCTAAGAAGACAATGATGGTTAATAGCTCATTGTTGAGGAAGTTTTCCTTGATATACAGGTGAAAATCTGCTTACCTGAAACTTCTACGTGTCCTTCCTCGTTCTAACCTCTGTACTTGTTCTGAGTCTCGTCCCGCTTCTGAGAGACAGCCCTTCAAATACTTGGAGATGGTTATTATTTACACTCCTTCTGCTTTGCTTTCCAAGTCTTCTCTGTTTCCCTTCCAATGGTCTCAGATCAAGGGCCACCATCCCTCTAAAACTTCCTCTTCTCCTCAGTAAATGGTTTTATTTCTTTCTTCCTATTTTCCTAGAGGACTTTTTTTCCTGGATCTCTCTTTTGCCCCACTAACACTCTGCCTTGTAACATATTTATTTAAATTCTCCTACCCCACACTGTGCCATACTACTTAGTGGGGTATCAGTTCCCAGAGAGCAGCAGCTACGATTTTATCCCTTTGTGTACCCAATGCCCAGCATGCTGCCTTTCTCATAACAGGCACATTGAATTGGTTGAATTGAAAAGTGATGTCCTGGGTCAGAGCCATTATGCTGATGTTTGGGTACACAAACTGTTGGCAATGATGAGTATCACCAATACCAGTGAAGAGGGAGGTTAAGTGTCTCACAGGCCTTCACTAGATTTATAGAGTGTGATAGAAAGAAGGATCTCATACATGGAGTGATTTAAAGACTAATCTTTTCATTCATTGCAGGCTAACCAAAGGCATTTTGCATATAGAGAGCTCTTGAGAGAGCCAGAGAGAGACAGACAGATAAACAGGCAGGTAGACAGAAAGAGAGAGGAGACATAGACGGAAATACGGAGACAGAGACAGTGATGGAGAAGAGAGAGACAGAGACAAAAAGAGAGAGATAGTAAATAATTGTATCACGGACTGATAGTTAAGTTACCACTCTCAACTGCCAAGAAAAATGTCTTCTATTTTCCAGAACATATCAAGCAATTTTCTTTTCTAGCATCTGATGGGTCCCACCTTTACAATCCTCATGACCCACAGTAGCAATGAAGGGACAAATCTGGGATGCTCCTCAGTATGCAAGGTTCTCTACAGAGGCCTCTTAGAAGTCTAGGCCTGTCTCTGGAGTGGAGATTCTTTTTTTTGTTACAGGGGCAATATAGGTAAGTCTATGGAGCCTTTTCAAGAACCATGTTTTTCAATGCATAAAATAAAATACATAGGGTGCCCAAAGGAAACCAAATATATTGAAATACATTTACCAAAATAGATATTTCTTTCAAAGTTCATGTACCCCAAGGAAAGAACACTTGTTTTAAATCCATGTGAGTCTCAATGTTTCCATTTCCTTGCCCCACAGTCCTTGTTTCCTCATATTCAAAAACGGGAGTTTTCTTTCACATACCTCAAGTATTCACCATGTGCAAAAGTACAGAGGCTTATGTAAAACCTTGCTACATGTCAACTTTACTCAAAACATTTTCCCCTAAGTCTCAACGTGACCACTGAGAAAATCTTGGGAGGAAAACGTCTCTGTTTTAGGCAGAGACACATTCAGGCAGTTGGATGGTGTAGTGGATAAGAGTGCGGGACTTGAATCAGGAAGACCTGAGTTCAAATCCAACCCAAGACACTTATTAGCTCTGCGACCCCCTGGTAAATCACTTCACCACTGTCTGCCTCGGTTTCCTTATCTGTAAAATGGGGGATAATAATAGCATCTCTTCCACAGGCTTTTTGTGAGGACCAAATGAATTAACATATGGAAAGCACCTTGCAAACCATAAAGTCCTGTATAAATGCAAGCTGTTGAAACCCCAGAGTCCGAAAGGGACTTGCAGGGTATCGCAGCTTTTCACCTCTGCCCTCCTCTCTCCTCTCACAGGCACACCACCCCACATCAGGGCTTCATTACCTCTGAGCAGGACTCTGCTGCCAACCGTTCCCCTCCCCATTCAGGGACTTTGTCACTCCCTTTCACCAAAACCGTCAATGGTTCTCTATGGCCTGGAAGATAAAATGCAAACTCCTCGGCCTGCTATTTCAGCTCCTCTGCCATCTGGCTCCACCCTTATCCTTCTTATTATCCATGCCTACCAAACATCTGGTTGGCCCAACGTTTTATCCTATTATCCATGACCCCCCCTTCCCACACTCTCCATTCCAACCTAACTGGATTACCTGCTATTTCCTGAACAGGGACATTGCACCTCACATCTGCCTGGCTTCACACAGGTCATTCCCCTGCGGCTAGAATGTACTTCCTTCTCACATGAGAGAAATGACAAACTACTCCTAGGTTCTACAAAGCTCAGCTTGTGTCTCATCTTCTGTCTGAAGCTTTTGCTGATTTTGCACAAGTACACACACTCACACCACACATACACACACTCACACACACATACAAACATACATGTACACATAGACATGCACAGACACATTCACACACATACACGCACACACACACACACACACACACACACACACACACACACACACACACACTCTAGTTGTTCGTACCCTCTCCACCCCAAATTATCTTCTATTTACTTCTCTGGTAATCAATTTATCCAAAAAGCATTTACTAAACGCTGAGGATACAAAGAAAGATTATCAACAACTGCTGTCTTCCAGACACTCACATTCTAATGGAGAAGACAAAACTTAATAATTAAGTGCGTGTAAGATCTACACAGAGTAGATAGAAGGAAATCTCAGAGAGGAAGGCAGGAAACCAGGAAAGGCCTCCCACAGAAGGTGGAATGTGAGCTGAGATCTGAAGGATTCCAGAGGTGAGGAGGGAGAGCATTTCAGGCAGAGAGCATAGCTAATACCAAAGCAAGGAGATGGGAAAGGGCATCAGTTTTACAGGCAGAGGCTCAGGTTCAAATCCTACCTTTGACACTTTCTACCTGTGTGGCCTCAGGCAGGTCACCCCATGTCTCTGGGCCTCATTTCCTTTGTCTGTAAAATAAGAGGGTTTGGATTAAATATCCTCCAGAGACCCTTTTAGTTCTGTACTTTTTGCCTGTTTACATGTTCTATTCCCCTGGGTAGGGCAACTAGGCACAATGGATAGAGCACTGGCTTGTCAGATAAAACATTGGGCCAACCAGATGTTTGGTAGGCAGAAGGAGCAGCACCAAGCATGCAAAGCTTTATCACCAGGCTGTTGTGACAAAGTAGACAAGAGAGTGACTGAAAGACAGGCAGAAGATGAAGACAGAGGTTGAAGGTGATGTGGCTGCCTCCCACACCTTCAATCGAGCAGCAGGCAATCTAGAAATCAGTGCTAACTCTGTGCGCCTATCCTAGAATTTTGTCAACCCTTTCATTAGGAGTGAGCTAATAATGGCCTTTTTCTGATTCACAGTCCATCCAGGGAGAATTATGTGTTCTACTCATCTTAGTGACTCTAAGTAACAAAAAGTTGTGATGACTGGCTTCAGAAAAGAGCTAGATAAAAATAATAATAATAAAAAATTAAAAAGAGCTAAGTGAGGGAGAGGAAGGAAGAGGGAGGAAAGCAAGTCATTTAGACCCGAGGAGTGTTTACCTGCAGTAGGTAATTAATGAATTTCACGAGCAATTGTCATCTCTGCTCTTGAAATGTTCAGGGAAAGGCAGCCTTTTTATAGATAAGAAGGCTCCAATTCATCTTCATCTCTTGATAGTAATTGGAGAACCTTGTCATGGGAATCAAAGGGGATTTATTGATGCAGTTCATCTGATTTGCAGAAATGCCTCTGAGAAGGACAGAGTCCTAAATCATTCCTGGGCGGGTGTTGTTTTTTTAAAATCTTTCAGAGTTTCTAATCTTTGGGGAAATTCAGTGGCATCTCCTGAGAAAATTCCATGTTCCACTTCTCTTTCAAGAGCTGATTGGAAGAACTTAACCCAAACTTTTGCCTAGGCATGAGAGTTTCGGTTTGGGGCTTTACTGAGAATTCAGACTGTCAGCCATCATTTTGTGCCCATAGAAATCTCTAAGTGGAATTTCAGAAGAGAAATCAACATGGCAAGCAAACTTGCTATCCACAGATTTGAATTACTGTGACTCAACATATCTCTTGGGCCTCAGAATTTAGTAGATTTGGTATTTTATTGTGTGAATAAAACAAGAGGTATTTCACCAAACATGCCTGACTGTTATGAAGAAGATATAGAATGAGGGGTTTCTCTAAATTGTGGATTCTTCTAGATTAAAGGTAGAGTCCACAGGCTCCCAAGTGGTTCATGATTAGATTTTGGGAGATCTATGGATATGAATAAAATAGAAATTTTATTTGAAAGTTAGCATTTTCTTTAATTATTAAAAAAAATTCTGAGAAATAGACACCAGACTTCCCAAGGGGTCCAGGACACAAATAAAAGGTTAAGAATGCTTTTTCTAAATGCTCCTATTTCATATACTCATAGCTCTAGGACTGTAAAGCACTGCAAAAACCAGTTCAACTCTGCCCCCCATTTTGGAGAAGGAAACTGAGTTACAGGAATGTAAAATGATTTACGTTATCCCTAGCCTATAGCATGTCCACTCTCCTTCAGTGTTCTCCATATTGGCACCATCTCTTCCATTTTCTCCTTCTCTTGCAGCCCCATTACACTTTGAGAATGACCACAACTCCATTTCACTTCAAATTACCAATCCCATATGAATCCCCAAGTCCTCTGCCCTCTCCTCCTACCAGGCTGTTATAGATTTTCCCTCTGCAGGTCCCTAAAGCCTTTCCTGATCACACTTTGGAAATTAAATATTCTTCCCACTCAAGTCTATTGCTGGGCTAACCGTCCCTCATTGTTTTCAGAGAAATGGTCTAAATTAACCAGAAGCCTAGCAATTCCCTTTGTTTATAGCCAGAGCGTAACAAGTGGAAACCAAGACGATTCTGTAAATTTGTGTGATGATTGTGCAGTAACAGGCTGGGGAGGTTGCTCTCCATAGGTAATGTTTGTCCAGATTGTTCCAAGGCACTGGCATGCAGAGTGATTGAGGCTATTTGTATTGCAAGGCTCTGGACAGATACAATTGATGTGTCTCCTTTTAAAGGATGAGATGCCAACATCAATGGGCTTCCACCACTGGAGGGGGTATGAGTGTGTGGGCATAGGAGCAGGATCTAACCCACATCTAGAGAAAGAAGGATTGGAAATAGGGTGAGGCAGCAGTGGGGAAGGCTGGACCAAGTTGACAGAGCCCTCATGTTCTAGCAGCTACAATATCAGTCATACAACCATAGCTACAGAGATGGAAGGGTCATTGGAGACCATCTAGTTCAAATCCCTCATATTACAGATGAGGAAACTGAGACTTAGACATGTGAGGTGACTTGCCCGAAGCCACAGGAAATAAGTAGCAGAGGCAGAATTTGAACCCAGCTCTTTCTGCTCTACCATGGGGAGTCAAGCTACCTCACACATTCCTTGTAAAGACAGGAGGAAGGAAATAATATTAACAACAATACTGGCCATTATATAGCACTTTAAGGTTTGCAAAATGCTTCACAAATATTCTGATTTCAGGAAAGAGTGGTTGATTTGAAGTCAGAGGTCCTAAGTTCCAATCTCATCTGTGCCACAATCAATCAATGGCGATTAAAGCCCTACTATGTTCCAGGAAATGTGCTGGGTAATAAAAAGACAAAAACAAAAAAGTCCTTTCCTTCAAAGATTTTCTGCCTGTGTGACCTTGGATGAGTCCCTTCCTTCGGGCCCCCAGACTTCTCATGTGTTAGGTGTGTCCATCCAGCTTGTGTTAAGCACCTACTACTGAGTGAGAGGAGACGGTTGAGGAGGAGGATTTCACAGGTTTACATATATATATGTGAGTATATACATATATATGTATATATGTATGTATATATATATATACACACATACACACCCACACATATATATGTATGTGTACATATATACATATATATGTACACGTACACACACACACATCTAGCTTCACATCTGTAATCATCTAAAGTGGAAACAATTAACTTTCTCTGAAACCTGGCACCAAGAATGCTGGAATGCAGAGAACTTCCCTGAGGAAGGCATTAGGAGTCAATGACAATAATTCTAATTCTGAAGTCAGAGGTCCTAGGTTCAAGTCTTGCTTCTTTCACCTAACAGCTGGGCAAACTGGGATAAGTACCCTGAGGGACTTGAGAACAGGAAGGCAGCTCAGTGGCCATCTTGTCCAATCCATACATAAAGGATTTCACAACAAGCCTCAATTTAAGGACCTCCAAGGAAAGGAAATGGCTGAAGACAGCCCATTCCACTTTTGAAGAGCCTTAGTTGTTGGGAGGGCAGCTAGCTGGCACAGTGGATAGAGCATCAGGCTTGGAGTCAGGAGGACCTGAGTTCAAATCTTGCCTCAGACACTTAGCCGCTATGTGACCCTGGGCAAGTCACTTAACCCTATTGGCCTCAGTTTCCTCATCTGTAAAATGAACTGGAAAAGGAAAATGGCAAACCACTCCAGTATCTCTGCCAAGAAAACCCCAAATGGGGCCACAAAGAGTCAGAAATGACTGAACAACAGCAATTGTTGGGAAGTTTTTCCTGACTTCAATCTTAAATGTGCCTCTCTACAACCATTACCCTCTGTTCCTGGTTCTGCCTTCTGGGACCTAATTCCTTCTCCATACATCAGCCCTTTAAGTACTTGATCATGTCCCTTAACTGTTCTGGGGCCTCAGTTTATCTGTAAAAAGAAGAGATTGGCCCAGATGGCCTCTGAGGTCTTCTCCAGCTCTAAAACTATGATCCCATGATGCTTCCAGAAACAGAAGACCCTCTCTCTGCTGTTGTTCACCCAACCAGGGTTGGGGACTCTGGGGCCTTGAGGCCACATGTGGCCCTCTAGATCCTCAAATGTAGCCCTTTGGCTTTGGATTCAGTCAAAGAGTCACACTTGAGGATCTAGAGGACCACGTGTGGCCTTGAAGCCCCAGGATCCTCACCCCTGAGTCCTAAGCCTCCTCAAAGAACTCTAGTCTGAGAAGGAACACACTATCCCCTTCTCACAAGTCCAGGACCCACAAAACTAAGGGCCAGAACTGAAGGATAAGGAGCCTGAGCTGGGACGAACCACCTCACCCCCAGATCAGGTGTTGCTTCTAAGAAATAAATAGCCACCTTCTCATCCAAATGAAACTCAGATCGCTACCCATGCCAACCGTCTGCTTTTGATTTGCCTCTAATGGTGATTTCTGCAGGTACTACCCACAGAGAACAAAGACAGCCCAATTATGCCAGGTTCCCAGCGCTGAGCTGCCCTGGAGGAAAGAGCCAGTCACCAGCATCTTGCTGACTTGGAAATGGAATGGGCGTTCCAATCTACTTCAAGAGTCGAATAGGTTCAGGCTTGAAAGAAAAACACATTCATTTTTCAGCTTCTCAAGCAAAGGAAAAGGGATCTGCCAGGAGATTGGGGGAGTTTGAAGCAGGGAGAAAAGAAGAGGGAGAGATGTTATTTTCTTTTTTAATGCTTGTCTCTGGAAATGTGTATGAAGGCGAGTTCTCCCTCACCTCCTCCTTCTCCCTCCTCCCTCCTGTCTCTGCAAAGAATGCACTTGGTGGTTTGACATCCCCCACCCCATGTTACAGACTAAGAGGGGGAGCAGGGGCAACAATTGACAAATAAGAGCTCAGTCCAAATGGGCCAGTCATGTTCTGGGGAGACTTTTGCTGGTTTCCATGCTCAGGTGATGGCTTTTCTAAATCACACAAATTAGCACTTAATGAGCGGAAGTTATTTTTCTATATATTTAAGATTTGTGGCCATGGCAATGATGTTAAATCTACATTTGTGCTTGTTCAAATGGAGGTGATTTCTTGGCCTTAAATGAAAGGTACGATAGATTTCCTGTCCCAGTAGTAGTGGGAGCTGTCTCTAGACCTCAGGGAGGGTTTTTCTGATACCTGTATCTAGTTTAGGGTTGGGGTTAGAACTGAGATTAGAATTAGGACAACTTCCCAAAGGAATGAGATGTTTTCTTCAAAGCTGCTTTTAATTTAAATTCATAAGAAAGACCAGACAGTCTAAGCAGGGTCATTTTAGAGAACTATAGGATCATAGATTAGAACTAGAAAGGACTCTTTCATTTTATAGATTAGTCAAATGAGAACCAGACAGGTTCATTGAATTATCGATTTGAAGATGAAGGAGACTGAGTCCAATTCCCTCATTTTATAGACTGGAGAACTGAAACAAGAGGTTCACAGGATTGTAGCTTTGGAAAGAATTTAGAGACGTTTGAGACCCCCCTCATTTTGTAGATGAGGAAACTGAGGCCCAGAGAAATGAGGTGGCTTGGTCACACAGCTAAGTATCTGAAGCAGGATGCAAACTCCTACACATAGGACTATCTAAGATGAGGAAGGAGCAATAGCTTGCTCCCAAGCTTGGCACCCACATGTTAGAACACAGAAAGCTCCTCTGAGGAAGCCCATAGGGCACAAGGAGAAGGGGTGAGGGGGGAGGGAAGCACCAGTTTGCCCAAGTTAGGGCAAATTGAACCAGGTTGGAAATAGAACAGCAGGTCAAAGTTCCCTGGTTTATCAAAGTGAGACCAAGTATGAGCAGCCTCTACACCTCCAGCCTGAGCAAGACAGAAAGACTGAGTCTCAACAAATAAAATTTTTAAAATATATCATGTAGTTTCAACACTCTCATTTTACAGATGTGGAAACTGAGGCCCAGACAGGAGAAATGCCTTGCTCAAAGTCACAAAGTCATGTGGATGGCAAATAGCAGAGCCAGAATAATATCTTTGACAGGGAATTTGGAAAATATGGGTTCAAATCCTGCCTCAGGCATCAACTAACTAGGTTTCCTTGGACGAGTCACTTGCTTTCTCTGGCTTCAGTTCCCTTATCTGTAAAATGAAGGAGTTGGCCACTAAGGGCCCTTCCATCCATAGATCTCTGACCTTATGACTCTAAGCCTTCAGATACAGCATTCCTTCAACTGCACCATACCTCCAGGGTAGGGAAACCATTTCTCCTTAATGAGACTCACCTTCCTCATCTACAAAAATACATTTAACAGCAACCTAGATCAGGGGATCAGTGAAAGCATAAATATGCAATAGCTTTGAAAATGATAAAAAAAAAAAAAACTTTGCAAGCTGCAATTATTCTTACATGATGATGATTTGCCCGATTCTCTTTCAGGAAGCTGTGGTCAGCATGTGGATCCAGTTCAATGACGGCTCAGTGACCCCATTGGACATCTATGACCCCAAGGACTTCTCCCTCTCAGCCACATCATTGGATGAGACCGTTGTGTCTGTACACCAGGGCCATGAGCTGAGGTGGCCCCTCGTGGTGGCAGAAGGGGAAGGACAAGGCCAGATTGTCAAAGTTGACATGATGATCTCTGAGGCCTGTCAGAAGTCCAAGCGCAAGAGTGTGCTGGCCATGGGTGTGGGCAACATCAAAGTCAAGTTCGGGCAGAATGATGCCGTCTCTAACACTGGAGGAGATTACAATGGGGATGAGATAGAGAACCATGCCAGCGACCGCAGACAAAAGGGCCCAGACCAGGCACGGTACGGCCAGGAGGGACGATACTTTGGAGGTTCCTCCATCGATCGAGAGGAGGGTGTTCTCCGTAAAGTCACTACCACTGTCAAATCATTGATCCACAACAAAGTGGTGAAAAATAGCAAGCTGGATGGAGGCATTCTGTCTAGTGATGGGCAGCTGCAGAACATCCCCATTGACTTTACCAATTTCCCTGCCCAAGTTGACCTCCCAAAGAGTGGTGGCGGGCTGGAAGAGAATGACTTGGTCCAAGCTACCAGGGGGTTAAGTGACCTTGAGATAGGGATGTATGCACTTCTGGGGGTCTTCTGTTTGGCCATCCTCGTCTTCCTGATCAACTGTGCCACATTTGCCCTGAAATACCGTCACAAGCAAGTGCCAATAGAAGGCCAGGCCACCATGACCCACTCCCATGATTGGGTGTGGCTGGGCAATGAGGCTGAGCTATTGGAGAATTCTGGGGATACATCACCCCAGCCAGATGAGCACACCACAATCATAGACCGGGGACTCAGTTATGAAGAAAGCAACCACCTCCTCCTCAATGGTAACACACAGAAGCATGTTCAGAGCCAGATTCACAGGTCGGCTGACTTAGGGGGGAAGCAAGAAAAAGAACAAAAAGCTGACCCTCTACACTCCCCCACTTCCAAAAGGAAGAGGGTGAAATTCACCACCTTCACAACAATACCTCCGGATGATGGCTGCCCCACCGTCAACTCCATTCTCAGTAGCAATGATGAAGACATCAAATGGGTGTGCCAGGACATGGATCTGGGTGACTCCAAAGAACTAAGAAACTATTTGGAGAAATTCAAAGACAAAGTGTAGGGTCCTCTGGCTGAAGGGCCCACCACACCTTGATGCCTTCAGTTCTACATTATATATTGGTACCGACAATGAAGCTAGAGTGGGGCAAGGGTTGAGGGGAGGGGGGAGGGGGAGGCAGGGAAATCCACCACAAACAATATAGCAGTTTCTGTAGCTGGGGAGAGACAGTTTTGCTATATGGTTTTTCAGCATCTAGTGATTGCGATTTTGGGGCAATCTGAACACTTAAGAAAGCAATGGACTACCAGTGAAGGTGATGAACTGGGGGCAAGGTGAGGGCATACGAAGATTATTTTATGAGTAAAAAAAAAATACAGACAAGTTACCAAAAATTATTTGTTAAAAAAAGCAAAAAGACAAATAAAAAGACATAAACAATAATCTGTTTATATTTCTAATAAAGCAGCAAAATATAAAAATAGGGTCTGCTAAGAGATATTGTAAAGTTTGACTCTGCATTTCTTCTTCTGAAGACAGCCTGTGGTACTGAGAATGGAGGTCAGAGGAAGACTTCCATTGATTAATTGTCTCTTCTGATGGAATCAAGAATGCTTTCTAAATCTTTCCTTGGAATTAGATTTTTCTTTCTTACTTTTTTTTCCTTTCTCCCTTCATCATCTTCCTCTCTTCCTTCCTTTTTTTTTTTTTGATTCCACTTCAATGTCTATTTCTAAGAATTGAGGTGAATTTGTTTCACAAAATGAACTGTAAATTATATTCCTCCTTGACAGATGAGCTCCTTGATGTAGACTAAACTAAGCCCTCCTATGAAATATGATTACATCATTTCTGTGCAGTAACAACCTTATTGGTAGGTCTTTGTGTGATTCCCCCCCCCCCCCAACTAGAGTTCCTATGTTCCTCCTGGGGCAAGAGATGTCAATGATCATTGACCACAAGCTGGTAGAGACCATCATTCTGCATGCTCACTCAAGAAGGATGGAGACTAGTCCAAACCTATAAGAGGTCACATAGCTGACAGTATGAGAATTCTATGATTTTCCCCAACTGTGTATGGATTGGGGGAGGGGAAGATATTTCAGTGGTCTTTTGATAGAGACATGCCCAAGCGCTGGAATAGGAATTCCATGTCTCCCCTTATACCCCAGGAGATGGGGCAGGTGCTAGAGATAATAGATAAGAGCTATAAAAAGAATAAGAAAAAAACTGGAATATTTAAATTGTTTTCTTTAGTTTTTCTTCACTTTTTTTGTACCAGCACAAACTGAAAAAAATCTATGTTAGATTGTTGATCGACTGTGTTTTTTAACAGCACATTGTATCTAGCAGCACATTGCAAAGATGCCTTCATCCAAAGTCCAGTATTGCTGGTGATTCTAGAGGACTGAACAGTAGTGAACAAAGGCTTTTCTAGTTCCAAAACCTACGTCCTCCTGTGTAGCCTGCTCTGGGAGAAGAAGGGGCTTGTCTTGCTGGCAAATGGGGAGTCAGTCGTCAGCAAATGGACATTCTCCCAAGATGACTATAGGCACTGGTACTTTTTAATTGCTAAAAAAAAAAAAAAAAAATCAGTAGCTTCAGTGACAATGGACCCTGGAACTTGGTAACCTAGCCAGGTCCTTTAACAAGATGTTCCTAGAATGCATTGTAGACTGGAAGAATGTAATATTTATTTATACATGTGATACAAACTGTAATTAAAATGCTTTCCATGGCTTGACAAGGTAACCTCTCGTAGGGTGTTTTTGTCATTTCATTGAACTCCAGGAGAATTGTTGAATTATTAAGGAAATAAACAGGCTGCTGAGTGGGAGGGGAAGAGAAACATTAGTCAGTTCTATGGGTTATCTTTGCTATCTTTTTCCTTTCACACACAGGATGTGTGAAACACAGGATAAGACCCAAAATAATTTGCCATGTCATCCACCTGAATCAATTAGAATGAAAGGCTCACAGGACCTTGGATTTAGAGCTAGAAGGAGCTCAGCAGCATTCTTGTCCAATCTTCTTTTTGCAGATAGGGAAACTGAGGTCCACAGATGTTTAGTCACTTGCTCAAGGTCCCACAGACAGTATGTGACAGAGGTAGATTTATAAGCCAGATGTCCTGACTGCAAAGCCAAGCTTCTTTCCACTCTACCATGCTGTCTTAAGCCCTGGCAGCATGGCTTGGTATGTAGGAAGTTGTTGTCATTCAGTAATTGGGTCATTTTTGACTCTTTGTGACCCTATGTACCATACAGTCCATGGAGTTTTCTTGGAAAAGACACTGGAGTAGTTTGCCATTTCCTTCTTCAGTAGATTAAGACGAGCAGAGGTTAAGTGACTTGCCCAAGGTCACATAGCTAGTAAGTATCTGAGGTCAGATTTGAACTCCAAGTCCAACACTGTAGCCACTGAACCACATCTCCACCCCACAGTCAAGAAGACCTGAGTTCAAATCCAGCCTCAGATACTTACTAGCTATATGACTCTGGGCAAATTACTCTTTGCTGCTTGTGTCAGTTTCTTCATCTTGTAAAATGGGGATAACAATAATGCTTCCCTTCCAGGGTAATCATGAGGACCAAATGAGATAGTAATCATTATAAAGTAATCAATACAGTGCCTGTCATGTAGTGAGTGCTATATAAATGTTAGCTAGCTTTTTTAAAAAATATAGGAGTGTTTTAAATTATCTATTTTTGCAAAAATTGAAAAAGAAAAAGGAGAGACAGAGAGAATAGAGAAAGAGAGTAAGGAAGGGAAAGAGAGAGAAAGAGAAGGAAGAAGAAGGAGCAGGAGAA
>CM053587.1:322562006-322591382 GCA_028646515.1 Pseudochirops corinnae | reverse complement strand
AGTGGGGATGGGTGGTGAGGGAGGAGGAGAAAGAATCTGGAAGCTGGAGTTCCATAATCAAATGTTATGAATATGTATCTATCTATCTATCTATATATGCAATTATTATTAGTATTATTGATTACATCCAACTGGAAATTGAGATACACAGGCACTGAGGTTGGGAGATCCATCCTGCCCTACTGAAAAGTGACATAGGAGAGAATAGACTGGGGGGGGGGGGGACACACTGGGATGGCTGTTTTGGGGCGGTGGGTGGGGGAAAGAGGGGGAGAAAATATGTAAATCAAAATCTTGTGGAAATGAATAATGCAAACTATAATAAAATTTAATTTAAATAAAAAAAAAAGACAGGGCTAACCATGGGTGGGAGAATTGTAATAAAGGTCTCTGATTTAGGAGGTGGCATTTGAATTCTCCTCGGAGGGAAGCTTGAGAATCTATGAGGCAGAAATGAGGAAGCCAGGGGCATGCCAGGTATGAAGTACCACTTGTGCAAGGGCACGGGGGAGGAGGATAAACTTTATTTGAGGGCAACATCTGGCAGGCTTTAATTAGTTTGAGGAATGCTTAAATCAGAAGAATTTGAAAGAAAATTATAAAGTTAGATGGAAGTCATATCATGGAGGGTTTAAATGCCAAGGGGAAGAGAGGATGGAAGGAAGGAAAAAGGGAGGGATGTAGGGAAGATGGAGGGAAGAAGGAAAGAAGGAAGGAAGGAAGGAAGGAAGGAAGGAAGGAAGGGAAGGAGGGGGAGGGAGGGAGGGAAGAAGGAAGGAAGGAAGGAAAGAAGGAAGGAAGGAAAGAAGGAAGGAAGGAAGGAAAGAAGGAAGGGAGGGAGGGAGGGAGGAAGGAAGGAAGGAAGGAGGGAGGGAGGGAGAGAGGAAGGAAGAAAGGGAGGGAGGGAGGAAGGAAAGGAGGAAAAGAGGGAAGGAGGGAAGAAGGAAGACGAATGAATGAATGAAAAAATTACTAAGTACTATGTGCCAGGTACTAGGCTAAGCACTGGCAGTATGAAGACAAACAAGTAAGAAAGCCTCTCCACTTATATTTTTGTATTCTAACTGGAAAAGACAATATGTATTGAGAGAGGATAGAATTGGAAAGCAGTAGGTTGGTTGGTTGGTTGGTTGGTTGCTTAGTTGTTGGTTCATTGGTTTTTGTCCATGCTCAAAGAGGACTAAAATGGCACCATTATGTTATGTTGGGGCCGATGTACAATATGGGTAACTGTGGCTGAGCAAATCAATACCAATTCAGAAGATTCAGCTATAGGTTGGGCACAAATAATCGATATGAACATTTAGGATAGAGACATCTCTGGGTTTGTGCATGTCATGTTTCTTTTGAGCTACTGCAATTCTGCTTTGCATAGAGCACAAAGCCTTCTTTGACATGGGCATTCTATGGTGGGAGGTTCTTTGCCAATGTCTACCATGTTTCATAATCAATAAGAAAGTTCTTCAGAGAAGAACAGCCAAAGATACATGTCCCGTATCATTCCTTTCTTCCTTTCTTCTTTCTTCCTCCCTTCCTCTTGGTATTTAAAGTCTTCCATGATATGGCTTCCATTTAACTTTGTAATTGTGTTTCATATTCCTGATTCAAGCATTCCATATTCTAGATAAAGTCACGAGATGTTGCCCTCAAATAAAGCACCATCTCCCTTCCTTATGCCTTTGCACAAGTGATACTTTATACCTGGCATTCCCTTAATTTTGTCTCATAGACTCCCTAGCTTCCTTGGAGATAACCAGGGAACAGCAGGGTGACTTGATTGTGGGCAAAATAAGATGAAAGCTGATGCCAATCAGAGCCTAGAATCCCAAGGGCAGAATCTGACAGGAGGAAGAGAATAGCCAGAGTATAGTCAGTATGTTTGGAAAATAGCCTAGAAAGTTCATATTCTGTCATAAAAACAAAAGAGAGACATGAAGAATTTGTAAATGAGGTATAACAAATTTAGATCAATATTTTAAGACTATCAATTTGGCAGCTGTATGAAAGAGAGCTCAAAGAGGTAAGAGAGTGAGTACAGAGAGACTAATCAGGAGGCTAGTGCAATATGTCAGAGGAGAGCATGAACTAAGGCAGTATCTGTGTTAATGGAAGAAAGGATATAGACATGAGATGTGTTGTAAAAGATGTGTGAGATGCCCACATACTTCCCAAGTGATGTTATCTAGGAGGCAATTGAGAACATGAGACTGTAGTTTTGGACAAAAGTTGGGACTGAATATATAGATTTGGGAGTCGTTTGCAAAGAGATGAAAATTGAAGACACAGGAGTAAATGAATTCACCAAAAAAAAAAAAGCAATGGAGAGAGAAAAGGGAAGAGCATCCAGGACAGAAGCTGGGGAAAGCCTTCACTTAGCATGTGGGAGGAGGAGGAGGGTGACATGACAAAGAAGATGGAGAAGTGGTCAGACAGGAAGGAGGAGAGTCAACAAAGGGATTGGTGCTCCAGGACAGGAAACAAGGTTAAGAACCAAGGAATGAGATGGTGCCCAGGTGATTGATGGTAGTCTACAGTATCCAAAACATCATTGAAATGAAGGATGATGACTGAACAAAAAGTTATTGGATTTATCAGTGTACCATCAGATTAGAGTGGAGATCCTCTATCTACCCAATCCATCTAACCCCCTCATCCCCATTTTATAGCTAAGAAACCAAAGCTCAGAGAAATAAAAATGGCTTACCCATAGTCATCCAGCTATTAAATATCAACAGCAAGATTTAAACTCAGTTCTTCCTGACTCCACGTCTAACAGTTTAATCATTGAACCATGCAAAAGTTGAGAGACCACTGATAATCTTAGAGAAAGGAGTTTCAGTTGAGTGCTTGAATCAGAAGAAAAGGATTGAGAAGTAAACAGAAGGTCAGGAAATGGAGGCCAAAAAGACAAATGGATATGGACCCTTTCTGAGAGTTTGTGGGGAAAAAAAGTCATGGAGGATGTTTGTGAAAACTCTTGGCTAGATTCATCTCATTTTAAGGCTTGTGTTTGGGAATATAAAGTCATACAGGATCATGGATTTAGAGCTTGAAGGCCAACTGAATCCAATCTCCTAATTTTAAAGGAAGAAACAGAAACCTAGGGAAGGCTGGCCCAAGGTCACACAGATAAGATATGACAGATCAGGGATTTGAACTCAGATCCTGCCATTCTAAATTTGGAATTATTCTCTTTTCATCTACCATTCTATGCTACTTTTGATTTCAGAATGTTTTGTTTGAGTTACCAAATGTGACACGTCAGAGGTGCATGATCAGAAGAAGATGTGGGACATTCATGTACTGAAGACAAGAGATAACCAATGGGTAGTCTGTGTGTGCTACTGGTGCTCCGTGCAATGTCAGAAGAGTGAGAAGGAGGCAGCCAGCACCTTGAATGAATTCCTTGTGGAAGATCTACAGGAAAGCATAGACAAAAAAATCATAAATGGGTTGCTCTCTCGGTGGTTGGCAAGACAGACAACATGAATGAGATCACATATTCTTCAAAGTAGTTAATATCGTAATGTTTCCTTTCTTTTTCATCACTTTCCAGCATCTCCTATGGGTTTTCTGTCTTCTGGGAACACAGCTCCATTTTCTCCCAGAGCCCACTATCCATTGTAATCTACTTGTTTGAGAAAAGCCACAAATTGCAGCAGACCCTACAATTAAGTACAATTACAAGGACTAGAATCACTGTGGTCCAAGGTAGTGTTTAAACCATTACCATTTAATTTGGCAGACACTTTACGATAAAGTGGTACCAATTATGTGAAAAGGAAAGAGGCAATAGCCCAGAGTAAAATGTGCAAAGTGTAAGATGGCAGAATGAGATCATAGTCAGTCAATAAGTGTATAAGTACTTGCAGAGTACCAGAGACAGTGCTAAACACTGGGAATATAAAGAAAGGCAAAACAATAGTCCCTCTCCCATGGAATGGGAAACAATATTTAAAGAGCTGTGCATATACAAAATATATACAAAGAAGATGGAAAGTAATCTCAGAGGGGTAAAGGCACTAGGAAATTGGGGGAGGGAGGAATTCTTCTTCAGAAAGTGGGATTTGAGAAAGGGAGCCAAGGAAACTTAGTCAAAGGAGAGGAGAGAGCATTCTAGGCATGGGGGACAACAGGTGCTCATGCTCAGAGTCTGAATTGGACTGTCATGTGTGAGGAACATGATCTGTAGCATTGAGTTTAAGGAAGAGGCTAAAATGTAAGAAGACTGGACAGGCAGGAAGAGACCAGGTTGAGAAGGGCTTTAAAAGTCAAACAGAGGATTTCATGTTTGATCCCAGAGGTAAAAGTCATAAACTTTATTGAGTCCCTACTCAATAGGACACAACCATGATTGGCAGCTAAGGAAGGGATGGATTGGAATGAAGAAAGACTGGAAGAAAGGGGACAGTTTAGAAGACAATGCAGTGGTCTAAATATGGGGTGATGGGGGCCTGCGCTAGGGTGATGGCTGAATGAGTGGAGAAGTGGGGATTCTGTCTATTGATCAGTCACCTATATTTATATCTAAAGATGGACACTGTGACCTTAAGCAAATCACTTAATCTCTGGGAGCTTCAAGTTCCTCATTTATAAAATGAATGGGTTGGACTAGATTGCTTTCATGATAGTTCTTCTGTATATCAATATCTATATCTGTCTTGCATAGATGAATATGAATAGATGGATAGATGGTAGATAGGGATGGACAGGGATGGATAGATCACAGAGACATAGATAGATAGGTAGATAGATAGATAGATAGATAGATAGATAGATAGATAGATAGAAGATAGAAGATAGATAGATAGATAGATAGATAGATAGATAGATAGATAGATAGATATACATGGATGGATAGTTGCATAAATGGATGCATGGATGGATGGACAGACAGATCATAGGCATAGAGAGATAGAAAGATGAGGAGATGAGGATAACACCAAGGTTGCCAGCCTGGGTGACCGAGAAGATAGTAGGGCCCTTAATAATAATAGGAAAGTTGATTTAAAAAAAAAAGGGGTGGGGAAGGGCAGCTGGATGGTGCAGTAAGGAGGACCTGAGTTCAAATCTGATCTCAGACACTAGCTATGTGACTCTGGGCAAATCACTTAAGCCAGATTGCCTTAAAAAATAAATAAAAAGGAGGGGACAGTTTGGGGAGAAAGATAATTCTGTTTGGGGCATATTGACACCATTAACTTTAAGATATCAGAAAGGTGATTGGTGACATGAGGCTGCAACTCAGGAGAGAGGTTCGGACTGGATATCTAGACTGTGAATTGATCTGCATAGGAGTGATAGTTCAACTCATGAGAGCTTATAATATTACTGAGATAATATTTAGGGAAAAGAAAAGATGGCCCAAAACAGAGACTTGAGGGCCACTAGTGGGCATGACCTAGATGAAGATCCAGCAAAGGAGACTGGGGAAAGGTCAAATAGGTAGGAGGAAAAGCAGATTAGATCAATGTCAGATATAAAAAATAGGGAAGAAAAGGGTATCAATAAGTAGAAATCAACAATGTCAAAGGCTGAAGAGATGTCAAGAAGTAATGGGAACTGAGAAAAGGCCATTGGATTTGGCCATTAAGAGAGCATTGGGAACTTTGGAAAAGACACTTTCAGGTGAATGGTGAGGTAAGAATATATATTAAATACCACTTCTAGGTCTGTATCCCAGAGAGATCATACAAATGGGAAAAGGACCTGCATGTACAAAAATATTTATAGTATCTCTTTTGTGGTGGCAAAGAATTGGAAATTCAGAGGATGCCCATCAGTGGGGGAATGGCTTAACAAGTTGTAGGATATGAATGTAATGGAATGATGTTGTACCATAAGAAATAATGATAGATAGATAGATATATTAACTGATGCTGAGTGAAGTAAGCAGAACCAGGAGAACATTGTACACATTAACAGCTACCTTGTATGATGACCAACTTTGATAGACTTAGCTCTTTTTAGCAATGCAAGGATCTAAGACAACACCAAAAGTCTCATGATGGAAAATGCTATCCACATACAGAGCTTTCTCTGTGGAGTCTGAATGCCGATAGAAGCAGACTATTTGCTCTCTATTTCTCTTTTGTGTTTGTTTCTTCTTTCTTGTGGTTTCTCTCATTGGTTCTAATTCTTCTTTACAACATGACTAATGTAAAAAGAGGTTTAATATGAATGTATATGTAGTGACTATATAAAGTTACACACCATCTTGTGGTGAGGGGAGGGAAGAGATGAGGAGAAAATTGGAACTCAAAATCTTATGTAAGTCAATGTTGAAAACTAAAAATAAACAAATAAATTTAATAATTAAAAAAAAGAATGTAGGCTGCAAAGGGATTAGAAAGGAATGGAAGGAAAGGAAGTGGAGGTACCTTAAAAATCACCTAAACTATTTACAGATGAGGAAACAGAGGCCTGGAGAGGTTAGGCTTCTAATCCAAGGTTATAAAGGTAGTAAGTGAGCCCAAGATTACCCAGAAAGTAAATGGGAATGGTAGGGTTCAATCTAGACCCTCTGACTCCAAATACAGAATTCCCCTACAAGCAACAGAAGAGATAGCACCCGGAATGCAAGTCCCTTGTTTACCCTAGGTCTGCCCTTCAATGTGGACCTTCAGAGCCCTGACTGCCAGGGTATAACGCCCTGCCTGGAGGAAACAGCTGCTCCCAAATCAACGTGGCAGGCAGTTCACAGGTTCCTCTGTATACGGAGAAGTAAGTGTTTATTGGGTTTGAAAGGAATAAACTTGACCTTCTGTGAAATCATGACTACGGAGAGCCTGTTGATCTGGTAGAGCATATAGCTTGTTTTTCATTGGTTCAGAAGGATAAAGTTAATTATACAGTCAATCCCACACTCCTTTTACAGAAGAGGAAACCAGAGAAGAGAAATTATTTGCCCTGTTGCTTGCTTTTAACCAGCAGAGCTGGAATTTAAAACCAGAGTTTCTGACGTCTCCCTTCCATTCCCAGATCTATGGTACCATGACCTCCCTGGGTCTCAATTCACTCCTCTGAAAACTGAGAGAGTTATTTTGGAAGGCCTTTGAGATCCCTTCCAGCTCTCCAGATCCCTACCATCTCATTTTAGAGAAGAGGAAACAAGAGAGGAAGTTTGTGACCCAGTAGGCATTAGACAGAAGGACCTGACCCTGGTTTCTCTGACTCCAGAGCTAGTGCTCCTCATACACTCCTTCCTGATTTGAAATCAGTCTTTGAAATCCCCAATGACAATCCCTCGCCATCACTTAACCTTGGAGGATACTCTGGACAGCATCCAGTTCCACCTCCTTCTTTTGCTGGGGAACAGAAGAGATGAGTGCAGAGAGGACCGGTTTTCACAACTCTTTGTGAGTCTCTTCTCCCTTTCCCAACATGATAGATTTCCCACTTGTAGGTTGGAAAATAAGATCCTGTTGGTACACACAAGTATGGGAGCCAAAGAAGTGTGACTTTGTTGGCAGAGGAGGTCTAGCATTTGAGGATGTGAATGAGGAAAATTGTTCTGGTTATTTAAAAGTGATCTTAAGTATCATTGCAATTCTGAAAATAAGACGTCAGCAATGAAGACTCAGTTGCAGAGGAATAAAGCCCAATGATGATGTAAATTCCCAAATAACTCAGGTACTTGCCTGCCTGGCTGCTGAAAGGATGGGCTTATAGGGGTTCATCCCTTCCTCCTTTCCCAATGGATGGCTTTTTACAAGGATCCTTTCTCTTTTCTGTCTCATTAATGAAAGGCAATCTGGCTTCAGGAAACAGGATTGCTATTTCTAGGGGTCCATAAGAAGTTGTTCTCCCCATTATCCAGGAGCATAGTTGGACCCAGCTAGCTCAGTAGTTGTGGTCCCCACACCCATGAGGCTGCTGGGAGATCCTGTTGCACAGGCCCCAGAGTGGCTGGACGACCTGGGAGATGCCTCCATCTAGACAGCTGGACCTGCATTAGCCATTATCTGGCTGTGGAACCAGAAGCCCCGAGTTCATAATCCCACTTCTGATACTTACTATTTGTGTGACTTGGGTGAGTCATTTAACCTCCCTAGGCCTCAGTTTCCTCATCTGTAAAAGCAAGGGGTTGGACTAGAGGGCCTCTGAGATTCCTTCCAGCTCCAGCCCTAAGGGGCCTATAATGTAGAAACCCTGATGAAAGCAGTTCTATAACCCTGCCTTTGGTTTGTGCAGAGCACATAGGATACTGAAGATAGGCAGGAGACATGGGGCATCTCCAAGCAGAAGATTTCCAGCCTTTTTAAGCACTATTCCCCTTCATACACAAGTGGGGACCAACACAACTGGTCTTCTTCCTCTTCCATGTAGAATGAGGCATTGTAGCACAATGGAAAAAGTCCTGGCTCTGGAAATAAAGGACCTGGGTTCAAATTCTGACTCTAACACTTGCTACCCTAGTGACTTTTTGCAAGGGGATAGTAACATAAGAGATATATCAAGAATGAGCAGCTGGGTGGTGCCATAGTGCCCAGAGTACCAAGTCTGGAGTCAAAAAGACTCATCTTCCTGAGTTCAAATCTGGCCTCAAACACTAACTAGCTGGGTGACCCTGGGCAAGTCACTTCACCCTATTTGCCTCAGTTTCTTCATCTGTAAAATGAGCTGGAGAGGAAAATGGCAAACCACTCCAGTATCTTTGCCAAGAGAACCCCAAATGGGGTCATGGGGAGTCAGACACAATTGAAATGACTGAACAATAGATGACAAGAACCAAAAAGTACCTCCAGGTCTGAAACCAAGGATGCCCTCTACCCCACACTCACACCGTCAGGTGGTCTCTAGGGAGAGCAGACATGCCACCACTGGGTTAACTCTGGGAAGCAAAACAAGCCAATGATCGAATCACCCCTCTATCTGATCAGCTGCCAGGTCAATACACATTTTACAGATGAGGAGACTGAGGCCCAGGGAGTGACTTGCCCAAGGTCACAGAGGCAGCCAGCATCAGTGGTGGGAGTCGGACCCAGTTTCTCTGCCTCCAGAGCCAGTGAGCACAACCTACTGAGATATTAAAAAGAAGATTCTTATAAAGCTAAAAGAGACCTCTAAGGCATAATAATAAAAACAACAAGTTCATAGACCCCAAGATTTTATTAAGTGCCTACTCTGTGCCAAGTTAGATGGATCACTGGCTTGACTTCAAATCCGGCCTCAGATCCTTACTATGCGGGTGACCCTGGGCAAGTCACATAGCCCCCATTTGCCTTAATCCACTGGAGATGGAAGTGGCAAACTATTCCGATCTTTGCCAAGAAAACACCATAGACGGTATTGTCCAAGGAATCACAGAGTCAGACGTGACTGAACAACAACAACCTAGGATCTTATAATAACCAGACCTGTGGATATATTTGCAAATAACTAACGTAAATTCAATGGCTCTCCCTCAAAATGACATGAGAAATGAAAGGAGGGAGAGATCTCTTCTGGCTAAGAGGCTGCCTGGAGTTCGGCATCTGAGAGGAGTCAAGGAGATCCAAGGTAGGCAGTGTAGTACAGCTCCCCTCCCTGGGTCCGTGCACAACGCTTCTCTGCATGTAATCTAAGATTGCATTCACTTTATTGATTGCCAGTCACAATATTGACTCAAAATGAGTTTGCAATTCACTAAAAACCCTAAATCTTTTTCAGATGAATTTCTGCTTAGCTATCCCGGGTCTTATTGTATATATCTAAAGTTGATTTTCTTGGACAATCCAGTGGAAAGAATTCTATTAAGGACCAACTCGGAAAGACTTCAGGATTCTGGTCAGTTCAGGGATCATCCATGATTCCAGAGGACCAATGATCAAAGATGCTACTCTTCCCCTGACAGAGAGGCAATGGATGAAATATACAGAATGAGATACCTTTCTGGACACAGCCAACATGGAAATTTGTTTTACTTTGCTACTTGTATTTGTTATGGGGGGAAAGGGGAGGATTGTCTCTTTTTGAGAGGGGGAAACTTGAGAAGCTTCCTAACTGAAAAAATTACAGGTGAAGAAACTAGCTTGACATTTAATAAGAATGGCTAACATTTATGTAGCACTTACTATGAAAAAATGATATATAAAAAATTGATTCTTAAGTCAGAGGAGCTAGGTTAAAAATCCCATTTCTGAGTCTAAATACCCTAGCGACCTTGGGTAAGTCATTTAACTTCTAGGGGCCAAAGTGTCCTTACCTATAAATGCTTGGCTTTTACTAGATAGTCTCTGAAGTACCCTCAGGCCCTAGACCTATGATCCTAGGGGAATTATTCAGTGAAGACCCCTTTTGTCATTTGTTTGGAATTCTATGAAGTGACTGATGAAAAAAGAGACTTAAGGGCCTCGCGGATTGGCTCCTATGACTGTAAGTCATTGGGGAGAAAAGGGGAAATGATGTTCTTGATCACCTCCCCTGCTCCTTTTCTCCAAATCTCTCTTGACTCCAGCACCTCCTGGTCTGAACTGAACCAGCGCATCAGTCCCCTTCCCGGGGTCAGAATAAGGGGAGGAGAAGCAGCTGGCAAGGGTCCAGCCTGAATGCCACAGGTTCTGCTCATCTTCCCCATGGATGCTCTGGAACCCAGAGGCTGGGCAAGGCAACCGACAACAAAAGGTAGTGGAAACAGATGAGGAGTCAGGAAGGCATGGGTTTGAGTCCTACTTTGGACAGTGTGCTTCCCCTCCTTAAATCTCAGTTTCTTAATCTGTAAAATAGGAAATAAATAGTTCCTCGAGCAGCTAGGTGGTACAATGCATAGAGCACTGGCCTTGGAATTGGGAAGACTCATCTTCCTGAGTTCAAATCTGGCCTCAGACACTTGCTAACTGTATGACCCTGGAAAAATCACTTCACCCTGTTTGCCTCAGTTTCCTCATCTGTAAAATGAGCTGGAGAAGGAAACAGCAAAACCGTTCAAGTATCTTTGCCAAGAAAACCTCAAATGGGGTCACAAAAGTCAGACACGACTAAAAAGACTGACCAACAATAGCACTGATCTCACCAAGTTGTCGTGAAAATCAGATGAGAAGCTATCTCCATCCAGAGAAAAAACTGACAAAGAGAAGTACGTATAGAATGATTTTACACACACACACACACACACACACACACACACACACACACACACACATGCACACACTTGTGTCTAGTAGTAGCCATGTCAGGGTTGGGGGGAGGGGAAGAAATTTCCATGATAACTTTATTATATATTTAAGAGAAATAACAAGTTGTACATAATAAATTCACAGTTTCAGGTGCAATCATCTTTTTTTATTATACTATGTTACAGAAATGTTTGTTTTAGTCCATAAATAAAAAATAAAATAATTTTTTAAAAATAAAAAAGCCAAATGAGATAATATGTATAAAGGATGATGAGATAACATATATAAAGTTGTAAAACATCACATCGCTAGGCATACTAAACAGCTAAGTGGTGTAATAGATAGAATCCTGGAAAAAGGAAGATCTGAGTTCAGATCCAGCCTCAGAAACTTACTAGCTGGGTGACCCTGGGCAAGTCACTTAACTAACCTCTGTTTGCTTCAATTTCCCCATCGATAAAATGGAGAGAATAATAGCACCTGCCTCTCAAGGTCGTTGTGAGGATTAAATGAGATAATGATTGCAAAGCGCGCAGCACAGGGCCTGGCCCACAGCGAATGCTACAGAAATCTTAGTTATTTTTATTATATGTCATTAATTTTCTCTCCTGTAAAACGGGGGTTGGCATCTGAGGTCCCTTCTAGTCCTTGATCTGCGACACTGTAACACAGAATAAATGGACGTGGTTTGAATCCAAGGTCTGCTCACTGCGGGCTGCGTAGCCTTGGTTGAAGCATTCAGGCCAAAATGGTGGCCTAGGTGACCACAAATGTCCTTTTGAATGCTTGATCCATGATCCTGGGGTCTTCCTTGTCTCTTCTAGTGCCAGAAAGGAGAATAACTCTTTCTTTCTGCTTCCCATTGCTCCTCATCTCTCCCATTTCTAATAGGAAAGAGGAGATGGGGAGAGAGAAGAGGAGGCTGTCCCCTCTGGCTGTCCTCTCTCAGACAAATCATTCAGGTGTGCTTGCGTTTTCATCAGCAGATTCCATTAAGAATAGAGTGAAAAACCTTCCCTCACCTATCTCCACCATCTATAAGGGGCAAAGCAGGACCAGGAGTCACATCCTATTAAAAGAAGTACAAGAAGGAAAAAAGAACATTGAGAAAAGCTGATATGTGACCTTCTCTTCTGGAAGGGAAAGCTGTGTCCAGAATAGCTTCTGAAAAGAAAGGCGTCATTCATTGTTGGCCGCCATATTCCTTTTGTTGCTGACACAAATTACAGCATCCTATGCTCATCTCTTTAGTCTCAAGAGCAGACAAGTTGGAAATTTTGCATGCATCCCTGAATGGTGGGGATGAGGGAGAGGAAGGATGGGGATGGGGGAGGTTCTTTTTTTCTGATTAAATTCTGTTCTATAACATTAAAAGAGCTGTGTTCATCACTTCCAAAACTGTTTCCTGCTGCTTGATCAATTTCTTGTCTTCCATATTTAAAAGAAACAAGTAGAAATTCTGAATATCTGTGGGTAAGAATGGAGCAAAGCTTCCAAAGCTACCTTCCTCATTAAGAGGAGTTTGGGTTGGTTTTTTCTCCCCTTCTCTGTGCTTTATAGACCTCATTCTTCCTTAGCTTCTGACTAGCTTATCTCTCCTCCCTGTTCCTAAGGGTCAACTCACACACTGATTAGAGTACACTGAGGGTTGGGACAAGACACAGATCAGAGAGGACTTGTCAAGGCCTAGACTGATTTCTCCCAAGGGATTTATATTCTCTCAGCTGTCACTCTTCTACACTGCTCCCCTTCTCCCAATATTGGAAAAAGATTTCTGTTCCTGCAGATAGTGGCCTTAGCCTCCTCCTTATGGCCTGTGAGCAGGCCAATCACTCTCTCCAAAAAAAGAGAGCCCATAAATAGAACCTATGTGTGGCTTGTAATTCAGTATCTCTCCATCTGGAGTGACAGCCACATAGATAGCCAGGTAGCTGGGTTCCCCTTAATTGCTCCTTCTCATACTAAAGACTTGGGTAAGCCTAAGTACAGACCCATCTCTGCTGACAAACATCTCGCTATCACAAATAATATGAGACCACCGTGCCCCACTCTATTTTTCCTTCACTTGGGTTATCTAATAGGCCTGTCCATAACCCACAACAGAAGGTGATATGGGTACTATCTAATGTTGTAGAAAGAGGGATCACTTTAGAATTAAAAGAACAGAGTCCGAATCCTGGCTTTTTTACCCCCTGTATGATGTTGGCTTCCTTGGACTCTAAAATGAGGGGGCTAAATTGGATGAACTCCAAATTGTATCAACCCCCAGCTCTAAATTCTGTGATACCTGTTATTACCTGCAATACATTTGATAGGAATATAAATGAGACAGAGACTTAGCTAAATTCACGGAGTCAATAATATTAATATAATTAAAATTAATTAAAACATAATAAAACAATAACAGTATTAAAACATTTCTATAATGTTTGTAGGCTGATACTTAGCACACATTTGATTTTTATAAGATCCCCTAGGCTCATAGAATCAAAGGTCAGAACTAGGAGAGACTTCAGAGGCCACTTAGTCTGAATTCTTCCTTTTACAGATTAGGAAACTAAGTTACAGAGAGACCAATCAACAAGCATTTATTAAGTGTCTACCATGTGCCAGGAACTATGTCCATAATACAGTTCTTTGCAGTTGGCAAACCTGTAATCATTACCAATGCCGCCATTTCCTCAAACTGCATGCCTTGTTAAAGAAGCCCTTCTCATCCTAGTATGAACCAAGAGAGGGCTGGGCCTGGAGTCTGGAGAAACCTGGAGAAGAATCCAGCCTCTGACACTTACTATTTGTGGGTATTTGCTTAGGCCCCTTGACCTATCTGAGCCCCATTTTCCTCACCTGTAAAAGATGGATAATACAACCCACCCCACAGATTCTATTATTATGGGAATCAAATGAGATCATGAATAAATGATAAAGTACTTTGCAAACCTGAAAGTGCCATATGAATGTCAACTAAATGTCACATAGAAGAGGGAAAACCTTAAAACTCCACATAAATAAATGTCAGCTAAATGACATGTGCACAAGTGTCATCCTTCAGTCTAAGGAACTAGAGAATCTCGTGCTCCAACCTTATTCCCACCAGAACCTTAGACTCTGAGACTGGAGCCACTTTGGCTTCTGATCAGTGAGCTTTTGTCTTATTTTGCCCAGAACCAGGAGCCCACATCATTTCCAGATTCCGCTTTCTAATTCATGGTACCTGTGCTCTCCATCATTCACATCCTCCTCATTCTCATCCTCTTGAAATTTTGGAGACTGTCCCTGAAATCACTCTGTGCTCTGATGGGTCAGTTTTCACCTTGGCTTGCCCAGCAAAGGAACTCCACCTCAATTCCTGGTCACTAGTTCCCTACCATGCTGTGTTAGACACTCCTGCCTTTTCAGTTACCCTTTATGTGTTATCTTTCCTCATAAGAATGTAAGCTTCTTAAGGGTAGGGCTATTGCTTATATTTGCCTCCCAGTATCTAGTATATTTTGTTGTTGTTTAGTCATTATTTAGTTATATCCAATGCTTCCTGACCCTACCTGGGGTTTTCTTGGCAAAGATACTGCAATGGTTTGCCATTTCCTTCTCCAGCTCATTTGGCAGATGAGGAAACTGAGGCAAACAGGGTGAAGTGACTTGCCCAGGGTCACACTGCTAGTAAGTGTCTGAGGCCAGATTTGAACTCAGGAAGATGAGTCTTCCTGACTCCAGGGCAGGAGCTCTATTTACTGCACCACCTAATATATGGTTAAGTGTTTAGTAAATGTTTTTGTAGTTATATCTATATTTATATATCTCTAACTACCTGCTTATCTATAGCTAACTAGCTTCCTATCTATACACTTATCTCTCTTCATTAACTTACCTATCCATCTATCCATTCATTTATCATCCTCCTATCCTTCTATCTATCTGTCTGTCTGTATCTTTCCTTCTATCCATTCATTCATCCATCCATCCATCCATCCATCCACCTATCTATCCTCCTATCCTTCTATCTATCCATCCATCCATTTCCCACCATCCATCCATCTTTCTATTTATCTATTATCTATCTATCATCTATCCATCAATCTATCATCTATCTATCATCTATGTATCTATCCATCTATCTATGTATCTATCCATTTATCTATCTATCATCTATCTATCTATCATCTATCTATCTTATCATCTATCTATCTATCTATCTATCTATCTATCTCAAAATAGTTGCTCCCTACTCAAAGGGTCAGTTCTTTGGAAATTATATCAGTAGTTAGAGACATAAGTGAGAAAGGCACCCTGGTATAGTTGACAGAACACTGAAATTTAAGTCAGGAAGATATGTTTCCAAATCTCACCTTGGACATTTTCTAGCAACATAACCCTAGGCAATTTACATAACCTCTTTGAGCCTCCTCTGTAAAAGGAAGTGATAATAGCACCTACCTAAAGGGACTTTTGTGAGACTCTAATGCAGCAGTTCTCAACCCGTGAGTCACGAACCCTTTGGAGTCAAACGATCCTTTCACAGGGTCACAGGGGTCGCCTAAGACCATCGGAAAACACATATTTCCGATGGTCTTAGGAACTGAGACACTGCTCCTCTATCCCTCTCCCAGGGGGTCCACCCACATGCAGACACACCCACATAGAAGTATTAAAGGGTAGCGGCATTAGGAAGGTTGAGAACCACAGCTCTAATGAGATACTCTATATAAAGCACTTCGTGAGCTGTAGAGGGCTTCATAAATGTCCACTTGACCATTAGAAAAGGGTGGTAACCAGGAATATAATTTCACTCACAGGCAGTGATTTTCTTTTGGGAAGGTAAATCATTGTCTTTGTTTCTGCACAGGATGACTGAACCCTTAGAAGTCTTACAGGATGCATTAGATAATGTCACATAACCAAGGTAGGGAAGGACTGACACTGATGAGTTAAATAGGCACCTGTTGTCCCACAGCTCACTTTGCTGGTCTTTCTATTAGGAGAAATTGACTTTTTCCCTCTGTTGTTTGCAGAATGTCTTTTTATTGACTAATAATCAAACTGGGCTCCTTCTGGGGTCCAGAAAAATTCCACATGCTCTTGGGCCAGACAGGGTGAACTTCCTATCTCTTAATCAGCTAAGAGCAGCAATTCAGTCTGAAATGAGGGTTTGCTGCCCTTAATTTAGGGGAAAAAATCAAAGACATCACATTCCCTCTCCCAAACTGCTGGAAATTTGATATTTCTGTCTGCTGCCAATGTCCCTGGCAGGCAGATTATCCTTCTCATTGACTAGCCATGTGTTTAGGAAAAAGGATTCATGGAAACTAGGTTGATCCATGAAGCTGGACCTGACTGCTTAATGAACCAACATGTTCTGTAATGATGGAGAAAGACTATGTTCCCAACTGACAGGGTCCATGAAGAAAGTCACCTTTATAATCTATAAGACAAAGCCAGCTGGACAACTGCTGAGACAGAGACCCAGGAATGACCACAGGAAATCACAAATGGTTGGAGAAGACAGGATAGAATGAGTTAGGCATGAAAAAAAGACCCAGAATCCCCAAAAGTGTTAAGGCCGGGACAAAATCAATCAACTAATTAGTATTAATTAAGTGGATACCAAATACCAGCCACTTAGCACCTCCCATAGACTCTAGGGATACAAGTGCAGAGAATGAAGCAATCCCTGTTTACAGGGAACTTATAGTCTAATGGAGAGACGAAAACATATAAAAATGTATGCAACATAATATGTACAAATATCTTATGCAAGATAATATATACATAATATGGACATAAAATACTATATAATATATGCATAAATAAATATATAAATGCACACATACAATATATAATAATATATGAAATCATGTATGCATAAATAATGTTCACTAAATAATGTATCATATAATATATACATAATTAAAATATACAAATATATACAACATAAGTAGGAAAACCATCATCTATGCATATATTTACATACATGTGTGCATGTGTACATTTACATTTACATGCATGTATATACATTTATGTGCATGTCTGCACATTTAAATTTCTATTTATCTCTCTGTACACATATCTATGTCTTATGTGTGCCCAATGTACATGCATGTGTACTGTAGTAAACATATAATACATATACAATGCATGTACATGCATACCCACACAAAGGAGTTTGGGAAAGAAGGCACTAAATAAGTATATGGAGGGAACCAGGAAAAATTAAATCAGAGGAAGCTGCATGTATAAGTGGGTTAAGAGTTGGCCTCCAGTCAATAAAACCTGGGTCCAAGACTTACCTCTGACACATGTTGGCTCTGTGACCCTAGGCAAATCATTTAATTTCAAAGTGTCCTCAGCAACTAGGATACAGAGAATCTGCTCATTTGTATTAGCAGAGAATCTTCTCATTCATCAATTAAATCACAGGTTTTGTCTAAAACAAAACAAAATCAAGTCAGATAATGAGCAAATATACTAGTTCCAAAGGTCAGGAAAAAGGACCCAGAATCCCTGAAACACAGCGAGTCCTTATCTAAGCACAGATGCCTTGGAGCCTTGCTATGGCCCAAGATAGACAGACAGATGATGATGATGACAGATACATAGATGATAGATAGATAGATAGATAGATAGATAGATAGATAGATAGATGGATAGATAGATAGATGGTTGGATGGATAGATGGATGTAGATAGGTAGATAGAGATAGAGATGGATAGACATGAATAGAAAGAGTATAGATAGATATGAATAGAAATAAATAAACTGATAGGTGGGTGGATGGATAGATACATTAGGTAAGTCACTTAAATCTGTTTGCCTCATCTATAAAATGAGCTGGAGAAGGAAAGACAAAACTACTCCAGTATCTTTACCAAGAAAACCCCAGATGGAGTCAGGAAGAGTCAGACAAATTGATAAGCAACTGAACAACAATAAAATACCAGAACTAGAATTTGGACCCAGGTTCTCTGACTCTCGAGCCATAGAACTCTCCACAGAACCTGACTTCCTCCTCCTTAACTACCAGCAGAGCTATCACCAGGATAGGACAACTTGGTTTTAATCTAGCTCGGGAGCTGACAACACTTTCAGCCCTTCAGTAATAGTAAAACAACAGAGCTTAGCACCTGCTAACAAGAATAATTGGTTATAATAAGAAGCTATACATGTCTAATGAGGATAAAGTTCTTCCCTGCCACACTCCTATGCTGCCCTCCTCCATGACTGAAAGAGCGATTCATGCTGCTCACCTCAGATGGTGGAAGTTGCCCTGGGCACAAAAATTCTTTGTTGTATCTCTGCCTGGTAAAACAAAAAAAAAAAAAAACCTCTGATTTTAGAATCTAGGGCCTGGGTTCTAATCCCATCTCTGGCCTCTATAACCTTGGCTAAATGACTTCATATCCCTGGATCTTAGTTTCTTCATCTGTAAAATGAGAGGCTTAGAGTCTAAGGACCCTTCCCAGGCTAGATCAGAGATCCTATAAGCCTGGGCTTGTATTCTGTTGGCCTGGCCTTCGAGATCCTAGGATCACAGCCATCTTAGAATCAACTCACAGTTTCCTTCAAAGCTCAGTATAGTACTGTCTCCAACGTGATCCCTCCAAAATTATCTTTTATTTTTAGATATAGTTTGTGTGTATACATATATTAAAATGTGTTCAAATGGACATATATGCACGTGTGTGTACATATGGATCTGTATATGTGCACATGTGCGTGTTTGTGTCTATGTTCCTTGGTGTGTGTACATATGTGCCTATGTAAATGTGTGTGCACATGTATACATGCACTGAACACACATATAGCTGTTTCCTCAGCTAGAATAGAACCCTATCAAAGGCAAGGACTATTACATTTTCATCTTTGTCCAGGGCAAACACAATACGTGGCACAAACTAAGTGCTTAATAATCTCTTTTTGGAAAACCTGAGTGGCACAGGGAACAGAGCACCCAGTCTAGAGTCAAGTTCAAATCTGGCCTCAGACATTTCCTAGCTGGGTCACCCTGGGCAGGACACTTCATCCGGTTTGCCTCAGTTTCCTCATCTTTAAAATGAGCCAGAGAAGGAAATGGCAAACCACTCCAGGATCTCTGCCAAGAAAACCCCAAATGGGGTCATGAAGAATTGGACATGACTGAAAACAACTGAACAACAAAATCTCTTGTTAATTGAAATGGCATAGAAAGAAGATTTTAGTATAGAATCTTTAAAAATACACACACACACACAGACAACTTAGTTCACTCCCATTGCCATCCTTGGGACCCTCAACATCCTACTGATGGGCCCAGTAGCACGGCTAGGGATGTGGGCTCACGGGTTTGGTCAAACTTTTTCATAAACTATGTCCCCCAGAGAGTCAGCCCATTACCCCACTGTCTTTCACTTGGCTGGGTGGGGAGGAGGGAAGCAGGGCTACAAACCTGATTTGCACAAGGCCAGCTTGAGAGAGGCAAGGTAAGCATTACCTGTTCAGCCTGACTGGCAGAACAAAATGGGGTTTCAATCAAGGAGGCCTATTTAATGCCAGAGAGTGTCCCTCCTCCTTGTGATCCCCAGGAGTCAGCGTGATTAGTGCAACCAACGTCACCATGGCAACCCCTTTTATTTATTTGCGCTCTTATCTTTCTTCTGGTCATCGACAACAGATTTTTATTTAAAAATTTAATGTGTCCTAATTATTCTGGAGCTGCCAACTGCGTAATTAATTTGCAAATAAAGAATACTGTGTCCCCGATTTGAGCTCAAAGGATAATTACAAGTCTCCTATGAATGTGTTCCCGTTGTCCAGAGAAGGGCCCAGGAACGGAGGGCCAGATCTCCCCCCTGAGGAATAACAGGAAAAGAGGACACCTCCAGGAGCCAGTCTGTATGATTTAGTGGACAATAAGAGCATGATAGGATAGTCTTAAGAATCATTTATATGATGGGGAAGAATTTGAATTTAAAACTTTAGCCTCAAATCCTAGCTGTGTGACCTTGGTCAAGTCATTTAACCTCGGTTTTGCCTCAGTTTCCTCAACTGTAAAGTCAGGATAATAATGACATCTACCTCCTGAAGTAGTCATGAGGATCACATGAAATTATATTTGTCACTAGCGCAGAGGAAGTGCTATAGAAATGCTATTATTATTATTATTATTATTATTAAAATCAACTTCATAAGTACAAGATGGGTCAGAGTGATTAGACAGTAGTTTGTTAGAAGAAGATCTGGGGGTATTAGTGGCCAACAAGCTCCATATGGGTAAACAGTATGATAATTCAACCAATGAAATTAATGTTCTTTTTCTGTTCTGTTCTCTGTTGCTTGTCCTTCATTCTCAAAGAGGGCCCAGGACATCATGAGGGTGATGATGTCTGGACTAGCTCATGAGCTGGATTTAAGTGAGGCAGGGCTGTGCAAAGTCCTCAGCCTCACTCGCTCCTTGGCAATGGCGAGACAGAAGTTACGACCACTGACCGTGGCCAGGAAAGCAGTGGATGACCTTGGCCTCTCTGAATTAAGGTCTTTGCCAGGCCTCAGTTTGTCTGAGTAACACCGGCACTCTATGTCTCATCATTTAGATTTGAATGACTTAGAATGAGTCTAAATAGCAACTGTTTTTTATTCTGGCCCAAAACTCCAAGGGTCTTTCCCTCCCAGATTGATATTTTTGTGATAGTAAATTAGCCCATTTTTTGTCTCAATTATTACCTAGCCCTTAGTCATTGAAAGTTCATATAAATATACATATATATAAAATATATAATATCATATAAAAGAGGATATATATAATATAATATAATATAATATAATATAATATAATATAATATAATATAATATAATATAATATAATATAATATAATATAATATATAATATCATATAAAAGAGGATTACAGAGGGGATCATTCTGTCCTACTTTGCTCAACTGAAGTATTATGTTTGATTCTGAATATGATATAAGAGAAATGGGACTGAAGCTGCAGTCAGAAGAGCTGGGCTCGAATCCCACCTTTTCCCCTTGTTACTGGTATGGCGTTAGGCAAGTTACAACCTCTCTGTGCCTCAGTTTCCTCATCTGTTAGAATAGATGTCCTCTAAGCTTCTTTCCTACTCTAAATTTATCATTAGAAAAATAGGAAATCCTCTAAGAACCAGCCCTGGAAAACTAAGGGCATAATTCAATTCTTTGTCCTACAACAGAGACTCGGTATCATGAACCCTTTGGGCAGCTTGTCAATACCTGTGAACCCTTTCTCAGAATAACATTTTTAAATGAAGCACATAATATAGGATTATATAGGACATAGGATTATATGGGAATATAAGATTACAAAGGAAACAAATTATATTAAAGCAAATGTTATCAAAATATTATAAAAAAAAAAATCAATATGGGTAGCTAGGTAGTCCTGGAGTCAGGAGGATCTGAGTTCAAATTTAGATTCAGACACTAGAGTGTGACCCTGGGAAAGTCACATAACCCTGATTGCCTCCAGAAAATAAAATAAAATTGACAGACTCCAGGTTATGAACCTCTATGAGTTCATGATCATTTTAACTGAAGAATATCCAGAGGAAGGCAATCAGAATAGTGAAGGCTCTGATGACAATGATAACGGTGACAGCATTTACATAGTACTTCAAGATGTGCAAAGATCTCTACAAATATCATCTTATTTGATCCTCACAACAACCCTGGGAGGAAGGAGCTACTATATTTACAGACAAGGAAACTGAGGCAGACAGAAGTTATAAAAATTGCCCAGAGTCACACAACTTGTAAGTATCTGAGTCAAGACTTGAATTCAGGTTCTTCCTGGCTTCTGGTCCAACAATCTAACCATTGTACAACCTGGTCAAATACAAGGATGGGTTAAAAGGAACTGAGGAAAGTTAGACTGAAGGACAGAAGACATAGGGGGACATGAGAGCCATTTTCATGTTTTTTAATTGCTGTCACATAGAAGAGAAATTAAGCTGATTTTGCTTGACCCCAGGGGTCAGAGCTAGGGGTAATGAATGAAAGTTTCTAAGAGGCAAAAGCTATAAGGGAGAACTTCCTTATAATTAGCATTATCACTAAGTGGGTTGTCTCTCTCTAAAAGTTGGGAAATGGTTCACACTAGCTATCTTAGAATCCAGCAAAGAAAGGCTAGATGAAAAGTCCTTGGGAGCATTGTAAAGGGAATTCTTTTGGGAGTGTGGATTGGATGAGATGGTTGCTGTAGTCTCTTCCAATTCTGAAATCCTGTAAACTTAAACTTGTCCTTCTAATCTCTTGGCTTCTGGGTTGTTAATGGAACTTGTACTGCAAAACCTTTCCAGTCAAGGTAAGAGAGTGAGGGTGTATAACTAATGATGAAACTAGCTCACTGATAACAGAAAGCCTCAGCCTTGCCCAGGACAAGGTAATTAAGTCTTAGTTTCATCTTCAGAACAGGCAAGAAAGAGAGGAAGCAATGTAATTCTTCTTGCAGAAGGCCAAATTCTACTCAACAATAAAATCTTCAAGCTCAGTGAATTGGGTTAAAAAAAAAAAAAAGAAAAAAGAAAAAATGACCCTATTCCCAGACCTAATAGGCCCCTTAACAGGCAGGTGGATAATCATGTGGCTGGCAGAATATAATTCCGAGTTAAGAGAACAAGCCTAATTTGGCAACCTCGAAAACACCTTTTGGACCCGGCACTGCCTGTCCTGGGCACAGCTCCAGAACCTTCATTATTTTAATGACGGTTGTAAAGCAAAAGCCTAATTTGGCCATTATGAGATGATGATAGCATGGCTAGGAGGTCCAAGGTTAAACTGAAGATAGGCAAATACCTGAAGTGGGGAAGAACTGACCAATAAAAGACATGGAATGGGAAAAAGGGGAAGAGGAAGAATGCCAGATGAGAACAGAAGATGTGAGCAAATGGTGAAGTAGGAAGGAAGGAAAAGGGAGACTGTGGAAAGAGAAGTGTAGTCTTGTTTGTGTATATCATACGATGCAATACTATTGATATGTAAAGAGATATAATAATATATTATCATTAATTAACCAAGCTAATTAACATTAATTTATTACTCAATGTTATTATAATAATAAAGTATCAATTCTTTATAATATATCATATTAGATATGGAGATATATCATATATAATATATAAAACAGGTGTTATATGTGTGTGTGTGTGTGTGTGTGTGTGTCAGGCACTAAGCTAAGTGCCCACCTTCAAGGAGCTCATCTAATGGGGGAGAAAACATTCAGTCAACTAGGTAATGACATGCAGTACTGATCTGGGAGTATTTGATTTCTGGGAGACAAGTTATATGATGGGAAGGATTAAATTATTTATTTTGAGCCCCAGAGGACAGAACTAGTAATGTAGGTAGACATTTAACTAGGAACTAGGTAGACATTTAAAAGGTAGAAATTGAAATAAAAATTTTAATTATGTCGACCCCAAATAAAGGAAAACTTCCTAAGAATTGTTGTTGTTCATCTTCTTTTTGAAAGGGCTCAGTGATATCACAGGGGGTTGTCTTACCTTGCATGGGAACTGGATTGAAGTGAGGCAAAGTTGCACAAAGTCAGGTCAGCCTCACTCTCTCTTCCAGAGTTATCAGAACTCAGTAACAAGATCAAAGATGGCCCAAAATGCAATGGCTGACTGTGGCGCCTTTGACATCCAACCAAACCCTAAGCATTCCACAGTGCCTGCTCCAGCTGCTTTCATGGCCATTGAAACAAAATGTTATCCACCCATTCTGCCGGGGGAGTCTTCACATGCTTGGGGTAGACACCCCTCACCTCACTGATGGGCTTGAGAGTTGTCAGTTACTCTCAAACTGGTGGCTGTGTGAGATATGAATCAGAGAGCAGGAGGTGGGGGCCTTGAGTGTAGAGGGGGTTTTTCAAGGGTGTTGGCTAAGAAAGGAGAGATACAGGATGATAGTTAGCAGAGATGGTGGGATTTTAGAACGGTTTTTTAAAGATAGGGGAGATTTGGGTATCAGGAAAAGAACCAGGAGATAGAAATTGAGGATTAAGGAGAATGGAAAATAGTGGGGGAAGCTTTATGGAGAAAGCAGGAAGAGATGTGAGTGCATATAGGGTCAGGTAGGTGGTACAGTGGATAGAGCACTGGTCCTGGAGTCAGGATGACCTCAGTTCAAATCCTGCTTCAGATACTTATTAGCTGTGTGACCCTGGACAAATAACTTAACCTTGATTGGCTCAAAAAGAGAATGCACGTAGATGGGTTGGCCTTGGGGAGGGGAAGGATCACCTCATTATAAGAGGCTGTAGAAAAAGCAGAAATGGCCAGGTCAAAGGGAAAGGAAATGAGTAAGATAAGAAAGAATTATTGACAAGAAGCTCCTAATTTTTCACTTATCTATGATAGAAGGACCCTCGGCTGGGAGAGTAAGGGAAAGGATGCTGTTGGAGGCCTGAGGAGAAACTTGAGGGACATTATGCTAGCAATAAGAGCCGTACCAAGGTAGGGATGGGTTGCCTGGAGAGGTGGGTTCCCTCTTCCAGGAGGACTTTAAGAAAAGGCTGCATGTTACAGAAAGGATGATGATCCAGATAAGGGTTGTACCAGATGGTCTCAGGGGGCTCTTCTAACTCTGAAAAGCTGTGAGTAATGGATATAGCTTGGAGTGGTAGACAGTACTGACTCTGGAATCAGTGGAGAGATCCTTCATTTGAACCCCCTTGGGCTTCCATAGAATGGGGGAACTGGACTGGCTGACCACTAAAGTCTGTTTGATTTCAAGATCTGTGGTTCTGTGAGTATCTCTAGTACCATCTTGCTCACCGATTTTGAGAAAGCTTCCTTTGCCCAGTAACCCTGGCAGCTACTTATAGACAGGGAATGCGTGATACTTCCCTCTTCTCTAGTCCCTACCCACTATGCTAGGCACATAATAGGAAAGGGAGAAGGACTAGATCTATGAATTTATTGGTATATAGAAAACTGTCCTGTAAAAAAACTCCTTATATCATCAATTTAGGCCAACACCTTCTCTGCCATTTTTACTCCTAGCGAATGATCTAGAGCAAGACTGATCCAGGGTCCACAGTCAATGTTGGTACCTAAATGATGCAGAAGATAGAGTGCCAGGTCTGGAGTCAGGAAAACCTGAGTTCAAATCCAGCCTCAGACACTACCTGTATGACCCTGGGCAAGTCACTTAGCCTCTGTTTCCCTCATCTGTAAACTGAGAACAACAATAGCACCTATATCCCAGGGTTCTTGTGAGGATCAAATGGGATAATTATAAAGAGCTTAGCACAGTATCGGGCACAGAGTGGGGCTATATAATGTTGGCTATTATCATGTGTCACAGGTGGGATGTCGATCCAGGCATTCCTAGCTTTGGGTCAGATAGTCAGTCAAACAAACATTTTCTAATTATTAACATTGTACCAGGCACTGAAGGTACAAAGAAAAGTAAAACAAATGAATCAATCAAACCAAAAGCAGCTCCTGGCCTCAAGGAGCGTACATTCTAGTTAGGGTGAGATATGAATATCTAAATAGTTGAGGATGGAGCTTTCTCCACTGGATGAACCACTTCTCATAGATACTTAATAAGCATTTGCTCTATTGATTTGATTTGGGAAGAGGATGGAAATTGAGCAGCACAAAGTCTTGATTTTCTTCTCCCTGATATTCCAGAATCTTTTTCTCCTCTTGCCATCATTAGACTGATTATCCAAAAGCTTTTGCATTGTTTGATGCTTCACGGGATTTGTTTCCAAGAAGATTTTAAATTGTTCCTGTGCTTGTCTATCTCTCAGTCCCTGTTTCTGTGTCTTTTTCTCTGTCATTCTCTGTCTCTCTCTGTCTCTCTGTCTCTCTCTCTGTCTCACTCTCTCTCTGTCTCTCTCTCTCTGCTCTGTTACTGTCTCTGTCTCTGCCTCTTTGTCTCTGTGTGTCTCTGGCTCGTTGACTCTCTTTTTTCCCCCTCTCTCTTTCTCCATCCCTCTCTGTCTCTCTCTCTCCCTCCTTGTCCCCACCCCTACACAAGCTGAAGGTGCTTGAACAAGGTAATTGAAGCTGTAGTAAATGTGTGTGTACTAAGCACTCCAAAAATGCCATCCAGCATGTATCATCCCTATATAATTAAACATAATTTTGAGCATTGCTACCCCGTGATGCTGTCAAACTGGCCGAGACTAAGCTGGCTGTGCACCCCTTGATGCTCCTGAAAATTTCTTGTAATGGTTCTTTTTGCCTTTCATGAGAACAAATTACCTCTCTGAGCCAAGAAAGAAAATCAATAAGGAGTGAAGGCTGGGTTTTGCCAATTCAAAGATTCAACATGCTAATGGCATTTGGCTCCAACATTCCCTCCTTCTCAGATCCTCTTAGTTCTTCTCTCATGCCTTTCTGAAGACTTAAAACATTCATCCAGGAAACTGATGCTTTGGATAAAAGCTATTACTCCACCCTCTTGGGGGACAGGGGGGCATTGGGGGGATAGAAAGAGAAAGGAAGGCAAAATGAGGCAAGGGAAAGACCTTGGGTCTGGAAACTATGAGACCTGGGTTCCACTTCCTAGCTGTGTCACCTTGGGCAAGTTTTCTGATCTCCCAAATGAATGAGGGTGTACCATTGTTCTAAGATCCCTCCCACCTCCTATATTCTGCCTTCTAAGGCCTCTTCTAGCTCTGATATTTTATGCTCTCTTTAGGGTTGTCGTTTGTTTGTTTTTTTAATTCGTAAGCATTTATTTTTCTCTCTCGCCTCTTGCCTCACTGAGAAAGGAAAGAAAAAGAAAAGAAAAAACCCCGTAACAAATATGCATAGGCAAGCCAAACAAATTCTCATATTGTCTGTGTGGAAAAAGCGGGTGGCTCATTCTACATTTGTAATTCCTCACCTCTCTGTCAGGTGGTGCGGATCATTTTTCATTACTGCTTCTCTGAAACTGTGGTTTGTCATTGCATTGATCAGATTTCCTCACTCTTTCAAAATTTTTTTTTCCTTACAATGTTGTTGCTATGGCTCGTTCTGTCTTTATCTACAAACTAAGGCCCCTCCCAGCCCTGATATTCCCTATTCTAAGGCCCCTCCCAGTTCTGACATCCCTTGTTCCAAGGCCCCTCCCAGCTTTGATATCCCCTATTCTAAGACCCCTCCCAGCTCTGACATAGAGTAGTTCTATCTGTCAGCTTGTTTACAACTGCTGCAGTCCAGAAATGCTCCCTCGTCACTTTCATATTGTACAGAATAACCATGAAATTCAATCAATATCTCCGTAATTTGGTTTATAGAAAATGGTTTTACAGAAGGAAAAGTTAACGTAATATATCTTTTACATATTGGGTTGGTGAACCCCACAATGCTTTTATTCAAATCAGAATGAACTATATTGCTGTAATGCTTTGCCTTAATTAACTTTTGGATTGTATATCTGAATTACATTCAAACTGATCCTCCCAGATTAAAGATGGCACACCCCAGTTAATTCTTAAAGTCTTCCCAGGGGATGTCTTAAATACTAACAGGAACAACTGACTCCTGGTGTCAAACTTTGCTCCTTCCCTGAATTCTAGGCTTCCTTAAAGCAAATTTTCCTGATAGAAGCTACTTATACCTTAGTATAAATTAGTATATCTATTTGTTATGAATGTTCCCTTTTCTTTTATGTATCCTGTTTTCTCCCTTAGCTATAGTTCTTCCCCTACCCCTCATATATACATGCAAAGGAGAAACACGTATTTAGAGATTTCATGCTCTTGCTCTGACCGAGTCAAATCACTAAATTTGGTAGTTCAAACTGTGTGCCTAAGTGCATCATAAATAAAGCTGCCAGGGGATGGGCACCTTGCTTTTGCTTTTGCTTTTTTTTTCTGTCAAACTGAACTCCCTAAAGCACAGATATGCCATGTAACTCCCCTGTTCAATAAGTTCCAGAATACTATTATTCTAAAAGAAATGATGAGCAGGTAGATTTCAGAAAAACCTGGAAAGACTCCCATGAACTGAAGCTGAGTAAAGTGAGCAGAACCAGGGTAACATTGTACACAGTAATAGCAATATTGTGTGATGACTAACTTGATAGACTTACCTCTTATCAGCAGTGCAAGAATCTAAGACAATTCCAAAAGGCTCATGTTGGAAAATGCTATTCACATCCAGAGAAAGAACTATGGAGTCTAAATGCAGATCGAAGCAGACTATTTTCATTTTTTATTTGTTTGTTTTTTCTTTCTCATGGTTTTTCCCTTTTGTTCCGATTCTTCTTTCACAACGTGACTAATGTGGAAATATATTTAATATGATTGTACATGTATAGCTAGTATTCAGATTACACACTGAGTTTTTGGGGGGGAAAGAAAGAAAAAAATTAGGGACTCAAAATCCTACAAAAAGTGAATGTTGAATTGATAAATGGTCAAAGGATATAAACAGGCAGCTTTCAGAGGAAGAAATTAACCTATAGTCATATGAAAAAATGTTCTAAATCACTATTGATTAGAGAGATGCAAATCAAAAGAACTCTGAGGTACTATATCACACCTATCATATTGATTAACATAACAAAACAAGAAAATGATAAATGTTGGAGAAGATGTGGGAAAGTTGGAACACTAATTCATTGTTGGTGGATCTGTGAGTTGATCCCAACCATTCTGGAGAGCAATTTGGAACTATGTCCAAAAGGCTATAAAAATGTGCATGCAGCAATACCATTTTTAGGACTGGATCCCAAAGAGATCATTAAATGGGGAAAGTTCCCCTATGTACAAAAATATTTAAAGCAGCTCTCTTTGTGGTGGCCAAGAACTGGAAACTGAGGGGATGTCCATCAATTGGGGAATGACTGAACAAGTTGTGACATATGATTGTAATGGAATACTATTGTGCTATAAGGAATGATGAACAGGCAGACTTCAGAAAAACCTGGAAAGACTTATATGAATTGATGCTGAGTGAGGGGGGCAGAGCTGGGAGAACATCGTACACAGTAACAGTTACATTGTTCGAGGACTGCTTTTGATAGAGTTGGTCCTTCTCAACAATGCAAGGACTTAAAACAATTCCAAAGAACTCATGATGGAAAGCGCCATCCACATCCAGAGAAAGAACTATAGAGGCAGAATGCAGAGCAAAGTAGACTATTTTTCTTTTTGTTTTGTTTTGTTTGTTCTTTCTCATGGTTACTCCCATTCATTCTAATTCTTCTATACAACATGACTAATGTGAAAATATGTTTAATAGGAATGTATATGTAAAGCCTATATCAGATTATAGGCCATCTTAGGGATGTAGGATGAAGGGAGGGAGGAGGGAGGAACA
>CM053587.1:322537312-322561506 GCA_028646515.1 Pseudochirops corinnae | reverse complement strand
GATACTCTAAAAGGTGAAATTCTGAGGTGGGAGAGAATTAGAATGAGAGGAGACAGGGACAGACAGAATGAGGTTAATCATCTCATACAGAAGAGGCAAGGGATAATTGTTACAATGGAGGGAAAGAACAGGAAGGCAAAAAGGAAAGGGTCAACCTTACTTTCATTGAATTTGGCTTAGGAAAGGAACAACATAAACGCTAAAGTGGGTATATTGCCACACAGGAGAGTAGGGGGCATGGGGATGAGAAGTGGGATGACGGAAGGGAGGGAAGGGTGGGAAGGAGGGTTGCTGGAAGTACACACTTCTGTAAAGGGACAGGGACAGGGAAAGGATAGAGATTAGAACAAGGGGGGGGCAGGATAGGAAGGAGGGACATATAATCAGTCTCAGAAGAATCCTTACATTTGAGGAGGAAATTAGAACAATAAACCATCATGTTTTTCTTTTCTGAATACATCAACATCTACTTTCCCCTTCAACACCACAACAAAACTTTAAGGTAAGCAGGGTAGATGATGTTATCCTTATAAAAGAGAAGCAATATAGAGCTGTGGAAAGAGCATTGACTTTGGAACTAGAGAACCTGGATTCAAATTCTGACTCAACTAATAATTAGCTAGGTGACTTTAAACTAATACCTTAATTCCTTCCCTGTAAAATGAGGGGCCAAGACTAAATGACCTGTAGGAGTCCCTTCCAGCTTTCAATCTGCCATCTACAAGTCAAAGAACTTGAGTTTAAATCCTAGTTCTTTCACTTACCACCTGTGTGACCTTGAACAAGTCATTTTCTGTCTCTCAACCTGTTTCCTCACCTGCAAAATGTAGATTATAAAGTTTCAGCTATCAATTTCCCAGCTTTATCGTAAGGTTCACATATAAAATAATTTGCAAATCATAATTTGCTATATGGACAGCAAGGTGGCACAGTAGATAGAGCACCAGGCCTGAAGTCAGGAAAACCTGAGTTCAAATCCAGCCTCAGATACTTATCAGCTCTGTGACCTTTGGTAAGTCACTGTTTGCCTCAGTTTTCCGATCTATAAAATGAGCTGGAGAAGGAAATGGAAAACCACTCCAGTATCTTTGTCAAAAAATTAAAAAAACAAAAATGAGGTCACAAAGAGTCAGATATGACTAAAATGACAGAACAATAAAAAATTTTGTTGGGTATTAATAATGGCTAGGATTTTTATAGCACTTTATGGTTTGAAAAGCACTTTACAAAGATCTCATTTTATCCTCACTACAACCCTGGGAGGTAGGTACTATTATTATCTCCATTTTATAGATGAGGAAACTGAGACAGACAGACATTAAGTGACTCACCCAGCATCACACAGCTAGTAGGTGTCTGAAGCTGGATTTGAACTCAGGTCTTCCTGACACCAGATCCAATCCTCTATCCACTGTACTACCTAGCTGCCTCTATCTGCTATTTCAATGTCAGCTGCTATTGTTATTTGACAGATAAGGAAACTGAGGGCCAGAGAAGCTAAGTAGCTTGCTCAAGGCTAGTGGTAGAATTGGAGTCTCCTGACTCCTAGAGAATTCAGTATCCTATTATGCCACAGGCCTTCAGAAGAAAGAGACTCTTGACTTGTGGCCCTTCGGTTACTTGAGCCCTGAAATAGGAGGGAAGACATGCCCATGCTTAAAACTTTCTCCCTGCCAAGCACTCAAGAATACTACGAAAAATTATATATATCTGAGAAGGAAATGATTCTCTGGACACAAACCAAGAATAGGTCTTAGAGCTCAACAAAACAGGTTCATTTAACTGTCTCTGATACTTCTCTTGTCACCTTCCTCTCTAATTTAATAAGAATCCCATTTCTCTTCTGAAACTGACCTCTCCTTTCCACTGAGCAGGGTGTTTCTTAGCTGGAGAATGAGTGACCTTAATAGGAAATGGCCAGAGGAAAAATAGCCGGACATTCTCTACTCTTCAAGGAGAAACCTTGTTTTTTATTGCTAGAGCTAACATACAATTTCTCCTTTTTTAAGGCTTACAGACCACTGTATTCTGTATTCTAAAAGCACATGAAATATGAGAGCATTAAATCCCATTTTTTAAAATTATTAGTAACCACTTACTGTGTACCAGGCACTGTCCTAGGTGCTGAAATAAAAATTAAACAGCTCCAGCTCTGATGGAGCTCATGGAGCTTACATTCTACTAGAGGGAAACAATTCACAAATAAGTCAATGCAAAGCATGTGCTGGGCTACAGAAAGTGATTTTAAGAGGGACAGAATGCTGATAACTGCAGGTGGATGGGTGCCTGAACTGTGCTTTGAAGGAAGGTAGGGACTGTAAGAACCAGAGGTAAGAAGGTAGTACTTTCAAATGTGGGAAACAGTTTGAACAAAAGATCAGAAGGAACATAAGCTTTTACTACATGACAGACACTGTGCTAAGTACTTTACAAAGGGCTCATTTGATCTGCGTAATAATCCTGTGGGGCAGAAGCTATTAGTATCCCCATTTTATAGTTGAGAAAACTGAGGTAGACAGAATTAAAGTGACTTGACCAGGGTCACAAGCTAATAAATGTCTGAGGGAAGAATTGAACTCAGTTCTTCTTGACTCCAGGCTGACAATTCTATCCAAGGCACCACCTGCTATGTATGGCATTTAGACTGAAGGCCAGTTTGATTGGACCACAGATTTGTGGCAAATGACTAACACACACACAAAAAAAGAAAGACTAGAAAGGTAGATGGAAGCCAGATTGCAGAAATTTTTAAATGTCAGGCTGATGATCTCACATTTTATCCTTACGACACTAGGGAATATTAAAAGAGAATGACTTTAGGTTTGTATGCACATCTTCCTTTGGATTGTAGGGCATTCTCGGGGAAGGACTGGTCAACTTGATGGAGTCATAGAAAGCTGAGCCTTTGTCTCAAATTGGAATTGCATCCTTCCCATGGAAGGTATGGGTCTATCCATTGGCAAGTCATGGAGATGACTGAGGACACCTCTTTTAGCTTCAGAATCTGGTGATGATTCGAGAGCTCAGACTACTATGGGCAAGAATGGCCCCTTGTATTAGACTTATGCTTTTTTTTTAATGGAGTCATTCAAAAAGTCTGCCTTTATGGAGATCTATGCAACAGTTAATCCCAGTGGCTGGCAGAACTTACAAGAGATCTGGGTTGGGCAAGGGAGGAGAACTATCACTGGGTGTCTCCCCAGGAGTTATTGATGGAAGTGAGAGAAAGCATTAGAGCCCCCCAACCACCTAACCTCTGGAGAGGGTGTTCTGATTTCTGAAGAAAAAGAGGAGGGAGGGGGATCTTTCAGACAACATCTGAGAGTTTGGGAATCCAAGTAATTAATGAGTATTTTTAAGGACCTACTATGTACCAGGCACTGTATTAGGCACATAAAGAAAGAAATATTTCTGTTTTATAAGAAGATTACATTCTAACAAAAGATAGTAAGAAGAAATAAAAGTATGTACAGAATACATACAAAGAAGTTAAATTTCCAATGGATAGGGAAGAAGAGTACCAGAAGCTGGGGGGATCAGAACAGAATTCATGTAGAAGGTGGCTGAGCTGAGTTTTGAAGGAAGTGGGAGATTCTGTGAAGCAGAGGTGAAAAGGGAAAGCATTCTAGGCATGAGGGACAACTAATGCAAAAGCCTAGATATGAGAAATGGATTATCATGCATGAGGAACAGAGAGAAGGCCAGAAACTGGAAACTCTTTTATGAATATTTATGGAGTCCAAGAGAGAAGTTGTTTTCTGAAATCCTCATGGGGCAAAATGAGCCAAAGGGGCTCATGACTTGGGGATAGTCCCAAAGATTGAGTCCAGTCTATTGTAAGCTTGGTGTTTGGGGCTAAGAATTGTATGGTTTTGAGAAACAAGTAGAGGTCAAGAGGCAAAAATGAAACTTTTAGAACTATCATTCCTCATGATAGCTAACATTCTCATAGGACTCACTATGTACCAAGCACTGTGCTAAATGTATTACAATGATTATTTCCTTTGATCTTCATGACTATTAGATGCTATAATTATCCCTATTTTACAGAAGAGGAAATTGAGGCAGGTACAAATTAGGTTACTTGACCAAGGTCATACAGCTCGTAAATGTCTGAGGCCAAATTTGAACTCAGGACTTCCTGACTCCAGATTCAGCACGCTGTCCACTGTGCCATCTAACTTCTTGGGTAGGTCATCTGTTTATCTAAGTAAGTCCAGGAGAATATTTTATGCAGAGAAATAGGCAAAGACTTTCCAGTTCCCCTATTCAGGAAACATTCATGCCACCAACGTGTATATAAGGGTGAAGGGAATGCTTCATTTGGGGGTTAAGCCTGCTCCAGTGAGCCACGCTATATTCAGAGTCCCATAGAGAAGATAGATGCTTTCATTTGGCACCAAGGTAGCTCTCTGTTGGAATCCATTATTAGATGGCAGAATTAAAAATGCCAGTATTGGCTTTCTGGGACCCTCTGCTGTTTCTGTATTGATCAAATACAGAAAGACTCACCCTTTTCCATGAAAGCCCCAAATTGAATCAAATCTCCCAGCAGTGACAAATTGTTCCACTTCTCCTCCCTCTGTTCCTGGGGCCATACCACTCAGAGAATGGACCATACATAGATTGAGTCTCCTGCTTTTGGAGGTTCTGTCATTTTTGAAGGACAAAGGAATTCAATTGAGGCAGGAAGGCAAGGAGTGATCACTAGCACCTATTGGGACAATAGCTGGTCCTGGGCTTCAAACATAACTATTCCACAAGCCCAACAGAGCAAGTGACTTTGGAAGATGGACTGATGTAACCACTTGGTATAATTAATGAGAACCTGATTCCTTTTCTTTATTCTCTTCCCCCATCCATCCATCATGATCTCATTCAACTGAGGGGAAGGGCTATGGCACCCAGCAAATAGTTTCCAATAGTTCCTTTTTATGTTTCCTTCTGGACTGGCATCCCTGTTGGGTTGAAGAAGGAAGTTATTGCTTTTCAGAGATAAGATGAGAGAACAGGAGGACATTTGGGCTACAGGAAGAAATGAGGACAGCTTATGATTGCAATAACCTATAACAGCAGGGATGCTAACTAGGGCAGCCCTCAAAGCAAATAGGTAAACTTTAAAGAAGACCTCCCTCCCCAGCATTCAGTACTACCAAGTCTCAGGAATGAACCCCCCACTGAAACCCATCTTTTTCCTCTCAGCTCACCCACCCTTGTGACTGCTAAGGAAAGGAAGACACCCCCTGACTCTTGCCTCTACCTCCCTGGGTGGCTTACTTGAGGTACAAATGACAAGAGAAGCAAGAACAGGGAAAATATCCTTGGAGGCTTAGAAGAGAATCCAAGTTGCAGGCTCCAAAGCCCTTGGGGAGATTGTGAGAAGAGTTAGTAAAAACCAGAAGAACACAATTATCTGGCTCATGCCCTGGAGAAAGGAAGTAGATTTTTTTATTTCTTATCAAAAGTACTCCACATTGCCAGAGCCTCTCACCTCCTAGGGAGATAGAATCTACTCATTATTAAAAAGGGGGAACATTTTCTTTTTCCCCCTACAGATTTCTCTGTTGCAGTCATCACTAAAACTGAGAAGGACTGAGAAGGCCAATGAGAGACACCCACAGAACGAATGTTGGCTTTGGAGCCAGAGGACTCGAGTTTAAATCCATGGGTAAGTCACTAACTTCTGAGAGCCTCAGTTTCCTCACCTGCAGGTAAAGGAGGGGGTGTTTGAGTAAATCCTCAAGTCACTCCACTTCCCCTTAAAGTAAATGATAAGATGTCTTGGTACCTTAACAACATGAGAACACATCAATTCATCTCAATGATAAGCTTTAGCTTCAATCAATCACAAGCTTTAAACTGAGAAATCATGTTAGTATTAGCTGAAGCAACTTAGTCATACCCTAGGTCTTATCTATAAAAATATCAAGCCAGTTGAGGATCAAATTATTCCAGAGATTCAAGCAAGTGTAGTATTCCAGGCAAATTCTGGAAGCAGAACGTCTTGAGGGAAAAGAGGAGGGTCCTCAGCTTTGGCCTCATCCTAGGTCTTCTTCCCTTTAACCTGTCGTGACTGGACAAAGACCTTGTGAGCTTTGAAGGTATCAAGGTGATTCTGGACTTCCCATTTTCCCATCTGTGTCCAAGCACAATTAATTAATTCCAGTGCTTTCTCTCTTGTAATTATTTTCTTTGTCCTGTATATAATCTATATATAGATATAGACATTTGTTTGCAATGCCTCCCTCATTAGATCACAAGCTCCCTGAGGACAGAAAGTATATTTTGCCCCCCCACCTTTTTTTTTTTTTATCCTCAGTGCTTAGAATAATGCCTGGTACATTTGTTGCTGTTCAGTCATTTTCAGTCGTGTCTGACTGTTCATGACCCAATTTAGGGTTTTCTTGGCAGAGATACTAGAGTGGTTTGCCATTTCCTTCTCCAGCCCATTTTACAGATGAAGAAACTGAGACAAACAGAAGGTTAAGTGACTTGCCCAGGGTCACGCAGCTAATGAGTGTCTGAGACTAGATTTGAACTCAAGAAGATAAGTCTTCCTGATTCTAAGCCCAGTGCTCTATTCACTGTACCACGTACCAGCTGTACCTTAGTAAATACCTCTTTCCAAAAGTTACCTAAAAGTTGGCTGACTAAATTGACTCTCAACTGATAATCTTGGGCGAAACACACTAGTGGAATCTAGGGAACAATTTGCATTAGAAAACTACCCCTAACCTCTCAGAGGTTCTGCTAGAGATATGAAGGGATGCAATAACTGAACTCTAGGGATATAAGCACTCCAGATAAGGGTTGCATATAAAATAAGAGGGTTGGGCTAAATGATCTCTAAGGTCTCTTCCAACTAAAAATCTATCACCCAATAAACTGTAGCCACTGATAAAGCAGGACTAGATTTAATTCAAAGCGATAAGCATTTATTAAGCACCTACCTATGCCAGACATTCTGCTAAGCACTGGGAGTATAAGGAAAAGAAAGGCAGTCCTTGCCCTAGGGGTTTCTAATCTAAAGGAAGAAAACAAGGCAAAAGGAAGCTGAAAGGGGGGGAGTGCACCAAGGGAGACCCAGGCATACAGGCATGATGTTCTGTGAACTGCCAAGGGGAAATGGAGAGCTAGATGCAAAAGTAGGAAAGTTCAGATCCCTCCATAAAGTAAGGTTTGAGGAGGAGTTCCAACCTCCAGCCTTCTAAGCAAAGGGGAAAGGCATCTGAAGAAGCTGAGGTGTTTAAGGTCCATTCTAGTCCTGTAAGGGCTGCTAGGTGGCACAGTTGATAGAGTACCAGGCCTGCAGTCAGGAAGACCTGAGTTCCAATTTGACCTTACTAGTTGTGTAATCCTGGACAAGTCAATTAACCCTGTTGACCTCAGTTTCCTCATATGTAAAATAAGCTGGAAAAGGAACCAGCAAACCAGTATCTTTGCCAAGAAAATCCCAAATGGGGTCAAGAAGAGTTGGACACAATTGAAAAGCAACTAAACAACAACAAAAGTCCTATAAATCCTTTCCCTCAAGTAGTTTACATTCAACCAGGGGGAAATAGCCTATACCCAGAAAAATAAATATCAAATATGAGCAAAAATGAATTTTGAATAATTTGGAGGTAAGGAGCTCTGACAACTGGAAGAAGGAGAAAAGGTGATACTTAAGTGAACCATTAGAGGTAGTCAGGGATTCTAAGGGGCAGAAGTAAGGAGTGAGAGCATTCTAGGTAGGGGAGGTGGAGGTAGGGTGGGGAGACAGCCTGTGCAAAGTCAGGAAATACAATGTCTCAACCAAGAACCCCAAGCAGACCAGCTTGGCTAGAATGTAGCATATGTGTGAAGGGGAATAACATTTAACCAGAATATAAAGATGGGTTGAAGCCAGATTGTGAAGGACTTTAAATGCTAAACAGAAGAATTTAATATTTATTCTGGAGACAATAATGAGACAATGATTATTTTTCTATTCTATTAATAACCAATTATTAAATTAGGATTGAAGGTTTTCCTTTCTATTTCCTCATTCAGCCTTTGTAGGTCAGTCTGTCTCTGAAGGACATTGCTGATAGATGCCATTACCCAAATCCTCTGGGCACATGCTCTGCTATCTTGGATGAGACCCACCCAACTAGAACTTACAAACAAAATCTAACCTGGGTGAATTTAGGTGAATTCTTGCCCTTAGAAAATAAGCCCTTGTCTGACTATTAGAAATCTCCATTAGAATTTAGGGTGATCCAGCTTATGAAGGAGAAAACCAACCAGAGTGGCCTGGGTAGAGATGGATTCCTTTGTCCAGATTGCTGGGGGTGACTGAGTCTCATGATGAAGTCATGTTCTCAGCAAGAAGAGCTGAAGACTTTTAGCTGATCTCCTCCTTAATATGTCTACCCCCTCATTAATTATTCACTAATGAGGATTGATTTTCACATGTCAGGGGACCTCTCCATTTGCAAAGGTATTTGTTGTTTGTCATTCATTCTCAAAGAGAACCATGACATCAGGGAGATGATGGCACCACATGCAAGTGAATTGGACTTAAGCGAAGGAGGGCTGTACAAAGTCTCCATGGTTTTTTGTCTTTGGTTATCAAGAAAAACCACTGACCATCAATTTATGATTTGTTAACCTAATTAATAAACTGATTATTAATTACTCAGAAACACTGTCTCTCAGGTTTTTTATTTGTCTCAATGGGGAACCATTGAATTCTTTTTGGCTAGAGGACTGAGATGGTCAGACTTGTTCCTTAGGAATATCAATTTGACAACAATTTGTAGAATATGGTCTGAGAGAGAAGAGAATGGACACAAGGAGTCTAATTGGGAGGTTATTATAGTAACCCAAGCAAGAGAAGATGAAGCCTGAATTGAGTTAAACAAAGTGAACTTTGTGGGAATCTTGCTCTAAATCTAATGATTTATTTTTTCTTCATTGTTTACCCTGTATTCACCTATGTACCTTTTTTCATTTTGGTTCTTCTTCCTCCAATAGAGTTGAGAAAAGAATAGAATTTGACCATAATGCCTCAAGAAGGGAAAACTCTGATTGGATATACAATAAAATAAGTCACCAGATTTCATCTCCAATAGTCTAGACTTGCAGTGGTTCTCAGCCCGTGGGTTATGTTCAGTTTGTAACAATGAAAATACATCCTGCATATCAGATAGATTCATAACAGTAGCAAAATTACAATTATGAAGTAGCAATGAAAATAATTTTATGGTTGGGGGTCACCACAACATGAGGAACTGTATTAAAGGGTCATGGCACTAGGAAGGTTGAGAACCACTGGTCTAGAGGATGCTAGATTTGGAAAGAAGACACCTGAGCTCAAATATGAGCCTTTCTACTTGCTTTCTATGTGACCTTGACAAATTTCTTAATTTTCTGAGTTAATTTAGTAACTGCTTAGGGGCAGGACTTGAGGTCAAGAAAATCTGAGTTGAAATCTTGCCTCACACTTACTGGCTGCATGACCTTAGGCAAGTGACAACCTCTGTCAGTCTAGTTTCCCCAACCCTAAAATGGGGATGAGAGCTCCAACTCCCCAGCACTATTGTGAGGATCCAGTGGGATAATATATGTAAAACATCTTGCAAATTTTCAAGCCCTTTATAAATAGTAGCTATAATTCAATTATTTATTTATAATTCAAGCATTTGTTAAGTTCCTATGTGCCAGGCACTAGAAATACAAAGACATTATGAGAATAGACCCTGTCCTTAAAGAGTTAGATTTTATCAAGGGGTACAACCCATATATAGCTAAGCAAAAACAAAGTAACTTCAATAGTGAAAGTATTCATTACCTGAGTGAACCGACAAGGTCTTATTAATGAAGAGGCTGACTCTTGAAGGAAGCTAGCTAGGGTCTCATTTCCCTCTTCTGTAAAACAAGAGGGTTAAACCAGGAAACCTCTAAGGACCCTAGATCTATGTTATGATGATGAGAGATCATCTCTAAAGTTCTTTTCCAACTGCAACCCTGATACGATGCGTTTATTTTTGCTTCCTTCAAAGCACAACACAGCTCTAACCATTGGCTCCACAGACATAGAATGGCCCTGGAATGACTGGAAGACACCAGGTCAGGTGGAATTTCCTACTTTCATACCCTCACTCAGGATCCAAGAAACATGGTGCCTGCTGTGCATGTAGTTGGGTCTCAGGAGTCTCACCAGGACTTCTTGGTGTCTCCTTGTGATTGGTAGAAGCCCCACTGGCAACACTCTCACATGTCTTTTGAAAACAGACAACAGCTCTCTAAAATACAGGCAGCTAGGTGGCATAGTGGAGAAAGCACTTGGCCTGGAATCAGGAAGACTTGAGTTCCAATCTGACCTCAAACACTTACTGGCTGTCTGACCCTGGGCAAGTCATTTCACCCTATTTGTCTCAGTTTCCTCATCTGTAAAATGAATTGCAGAAGAAAATGGCAAACCACTCCAGTATCTTTGCCAAGAAAACCCCAATTGGAGTTGTGAAGAGTCAGATATGACTGAAATGACAAAGTGACCCTAGAACGTAATAGTTGGAATCAGAAGACCTGGGTTCAGATCCCAGCTCTGACCCTTATTACCTCTTTGACCTTGGGCAAATTGCTAATTTCTATGGACCTCAGTCTCTTCATCTATAAAATGAGAGGATTGGATGGGTCAGGGGTGGGGAACCTGCAGCCTCAGAGGCCTCTGAGTGTCCTTCTAGCTCTAGATTGATGGTCCTATGATCCCCTTGGTATCCGTGAACTTCTGTTATTTAATTCACAAGGACCACTAAAATTATTCACAATTTCAATCCAGTAAGGGATAGTGGAAAGAACCCTAAATTCACTGGTAGTAGAATCTTGGTCCAGAAAAAGGTTAGTGTGAAGAACCTTAAAGTCACTGGTAACAGAATCTCAATCCAGTAAGGGAGAGTGGAAATACCTCTAAACTTGTAGTCAAGAGATATGATATCGATATTGAATCTAGATTGGTTCTTACTAGCTGTATTACATATTTCACATGCAATAATCTATCTCTCATCTCCATGTCTGTTCCCCAGGCCTGGAAAATCCTTCCCTCCTTACCTTCATCTCTTTTAAGTCTTGGTTTCCCTCAAAACTCATCTCAAGAACTACTTTCTACATGAAGCTTTTCCTGGTCCACCCTGCCCTCTGCCAATAAGCATACCTTCTCCCAAAACTTGCATTTATTTTGTATGCACATCTGTAATGGAAGGACTGCCCAGTGAGAGCCCAGGTCTTAGAACATGTGTGAATTCACCCTTCCCAATGGGTCATACAGAGCACATTCTCTGCCCACTGCCAATCCAACAAATAGTGGCTTGGTGAGTCTTCTTCCAGCTATGAGTGGCCAAGGAGAAGCTTGAGTTGTAGCTGAGGGTGCAAACAAAGGATTAGAGCTTACAGTGTCTTCCACAGGGGCTTTTAATCAAGAAAGGACAGCTGTGAGCCTCTGAGTATGGAGAGTAGCACTGGTTGAAGCTGCCTTTTCTCCCTAGCTGGCCGCCATGTGCCTCATAGTGTCTTCATCTATTGGATTTCTTCTTCGTTGACCTTAGGTGAATTATTATCCAGAGACGGAATGGATCAGATTTCAAATCTGTGAGTTTCCAAAAGATCAGAAAAGGCATCAGAGGCCAACTCAGCCACTGGAATGGTGGCAAAGACTATCAGAACCAGGAGCAGCATAAACTGAGTCTGGTGAGGAACCATCCCTGAAGCTAATTCTGTGGGGACCCTCCCTGAGGGCAGGCGCTATTTCACCTTTGTCTTTGCATTTCCAGGGCTTAACTCGTTCAAAGGCCTCTCAATTGATAAACCTGGGGAAAGTCACTTTTGCTCTCTCTTTCTCTGACTTTTGGTTTCCTCATCTGTAAAATGTGTATAATAAGCATCTAGGAGGAAAGGAATAAGTTGACAAAACATCTATTATGGGCCAGACTCTGCATTAAGCACTTTTACAAATATTACCTCATTTGAATTTAATAACATTTACACTCCCCATCCTATAGGGCTATGATGAAGTGTCTTACAAGACTGAAAGTACCATTATATTATTTCCTTTGCTGTTGAGGAGAGAGATAATAAGAGAAAACATTTGTGTAAGGCTTTAATCATTAGAAAGCATATTATATAATTATCTTATATAAATCTTTTAATAACTCTAGTCTTATTCTGCATGTGACTGAATTTTGCTTCATGTTGTATACTCAGCACTTAGCATAGTACCTAGAACATAGTAGTCACTTAATAAATGTTTATTGAAAAATTAGTAGTAAAGGAATAATTAAATTAATACTATGATTCCAGGAAAAGAGATGTCTATCACTTACCCATGGCTCTGCTCACCATCCCTGCAACTCCTCTGAATATAACACTTCCTCCATATTGTCATTTCCTTATTTCCAATGCTTTGCTTCACTAGAATATAAGCTCCTTGAAGACAGGGATTGTCTTCTTTTATCTTTTTTTCTATTTGTATCCCAGATGCTTAGCACAGTTCCTGGCACAGAGTAAATGTTTAATACCTATTTTCTCATATATTTAACTAACAGACGTAACTTGCCAAGAGACAGACTTCGGTTTGATGTCAGGAAGACCTTTCTATCGGTCAGTGATCTCCAAAAGTGAAATGGGCTGCCTGAAGGTAACAGGTGTCCCCCTTACTGGTGGTCTTCAAACAAAGGTTGATTGCTTACTTTTAAATGATGTTATAAAAAGATTTCTCATTCAGGAACAGACTCAATGGACCCAGTGGCCTTTGAGGTCCTTTCCAGCTCTGAGATTCTGTGTTTCTGTCAGGTAATCATTATAATTATATAGAACCTACTATGAGCCAAGCATTGTGTTGGGTAAAATTATCATCTCATTTGATCCAAACAACCCTAAGAAGTAGGTGTCATTATTATCATCATTTTTCAGATGAGGAAACTGAGACAAACAGAGGTTAAGTGTCTTGCTCAGGGTCACATAGTTAGTATGCATCTGAGGCTGGATTTGAACTTGGCTCTTCCTGACTCCAGGCCCAGCACTCCATCCACTGCACTACCCAGTTGCTTTTTTATATGCATATGAGAAGCGTGCTTGCTCTAGAAATAAAATACTCTTTCTGAAGCCAGGAAAGTTCTCATTGTATTTTATATTTATTTTACATTCCTTGTGAATGGGTAACTCCCTAAAGGAGTACACTTGCTCAGACAAATGCAAAGCTATTTATGCCCTGTTCCCAATTTGAATCCCCACCCCTGTCCATTGGCTAGACACAACCTCCTGAACCATCTACTTCATGTTCTCCTCCTTATTATGATCCCCCTCCCTCGTCATGTATTGCATGTGCATTTAAATTAGCTTGCCCCACCCTGGAAGTGTATTGGATAATATTAAATGGCTCATTAAGCATGTGTACAAGCTCCTGACCTTTTACTTGATCAGAAGTCTGGTTCTCCTAGGTCACAGCTCCAATTAGAACCAATCACCTCTGACTTACATCCTGTTATCACTTCCTGTGGAAACAGAATTTCTTCCCTTGTTCTCACATGCAGTTGACAGATGAGTAAACTGAGGCACATTGAGTCTAGGAGACTTGCCCAAAGTTAGTCAATGTGGAAGGCGAGGTTCAAATCTAACTGCCTTCCAACTTCGAAGCCAACAGTCTTTAGGTCAGAAGCCATTGTGAAATGTGGAGTGGGCTCTGACAAAAGGCTATCTTCTGTATCCAAGCCTGCTAATTAGCTGTCCACAGACTCCAAGACAAGCCCTAAGAAGCATTTCCTTTAATATCCAAACCGTGGTGATATTTAGGTTCCCAGATCCTTAATGGAGAGCAAGGTGTGAAGCAAATTGAATTTTCAATCAGCCACTACTGGCTCAATGGGGAGAGAAATTGATTCCAAGGTAATTAAAGATCATGTCATTATAGGGGAAATAATTATGAAGGTGAAGAGAAGCCCAGACAATAGATCTTGGAAGGGGCTGCTGCCTGATGATCCCTCAGGAAACAGATAGTCAGCTTTGCCTTTGAGAGAAGAAAAATGAAAGAAAACATTGGAGAAATCAGTGAGGGGGATGAGTTCTGAGGGAAGAAGGTAGTTTTCTGTGTGGTAGACTCAGCACCAGGGGGAGTGGTGGATAGAGGGTCAGGAAGACATCTTCAGGAGCTCAAATCTGGCATCAAACACTTACTAGCTGGGTGACCCTGGGCAAGTCACTTCCCCCTGTTTGCCTCAGTTTTCTCATCTGTAAAATCAGCTAGAAAAGGCAATGGCAAGCCATTCCAGTATCTTTGCTGAGAAAACCCCAAATGGGATCACTCAGAGTCAGACATAATTGAAAGGACTGAACAGCAATAAAGACTCAGGGCGGGTCTTAATTCCCATAACCACAACCCATGTGCCCCTGGGCAAGTCCCTTCATCTCTCAGAGATACTGTGGGTTCATGGTAATGAATATGGACCCAGCTCCACAATACATCCACACCTTCTCATTCTGTGATGCTTGCTCCACTTCTCTCACAGAGAGGGCTAAAAGGCATCAGGTGGGTCTTTGGACCATTTTCTGTGTACCAGTATAAGAATAACTTGTTTAGATTTCTATCTCTTTTGTTTTCTCAGTATATCCCTCTCCCACTCATTCTTTACAACTCACCAAATAATCAGGTCTGACATTATTATGAAGTGGTCCAAGTCTGTAGATCCCCATGTCTGCAAAGAGAAAGAAATAGAGTACAAGGTATGATGTGGTTAGGCTTAGGATTGCTCGAGACCCCAAAATACCAAAACGCCAGTTCTGCCAAATGAATTCAACTCAAGTCTTCTCTCAGCCAAAGAAAAGCAAAGTTTATTAAAAGTTCGCTTGTATTGGACACAGAGTAAGTCTGTGCTAGAAAATTCTATGGTGTTCTCACACCACATGGAGGCAAGATGTGTCTTATACACAGAAAGGTTGTGGGAGATATCTAGGGGTGGTATAGAGGAGGAGTTTGGGGAGGGTCTTCAGGAGGAGTTAATGAGGTAAATGAGTGATTAAGGGTGGGAAGTTGCTGAAGGCTACCTGGAGCCGACAGACAATGGTGGGCTAGGCCAGTTCAGGGGTGAATTGATATTTTGATAGGCTCAAGGGTGGGAAGTAAATCGACAAGGAGGGCTAAGCTAGTAACAGAGGTCTGGGCCCAGCCACAATGAAAGGCTCATGGCCTCATGCAAATACCTCACCAAATGGGAAGATTCAATGAGAGTTCAAGGGGTTTCCCAGAGCCTGTACTTCATCAGGTACATCTCTTGTTCAGGACCAAGCTTGATCATTATAATTACACAGTGTTCAGTTTCATTTTTTTAAATGAGTACATGTTTGGGACAGCATGGTACTGTATGGGATGAGTGAAAACTTCTTAATTTGGGGTTGTTAACTTTCCCTTCCTCCCACCTCCTCCATTACTGCTGTCAATCACTTTTATCTTCCTTTGTCTGTTTTCCTGCCTTGGTGGCACCCTCCACCCCTGCCTTTTTTGCTGTCCCAGTTGGGGAAGAATTTAGTGAAGTATGCCTCTCCACCAATGACGGAGGAGACAGTCGGGAAAATTAAGTTATAAATTCTTGCCCTGTCTTTTGTAACATGCCTCTTCTCCATGATGAGTCATAGGGAAGACCACCCTCTTCTCCCAAGGAAGAGAATAAACTCCTGTTCTTATCCTAAGAGATCTCTGTGCTTATTTTTTTTTCCACTAAATTAAGGATGAAGGGTATTTTTCATCCCAAACAGTACCAAATCCCATTTTATAGCTCATGACTCTCTAGCTTTGAGAAGAAGCATTATCATAGGAGATAAGGATAGGCATATGGTTTCATAGAGAACCCCTAGGGGTGGAAACTCCCTCAACCAGTGCAGGTTGGTGTCTTCTCTCCATCTTCTAGTCTTACAAGAGTTGCTTAGGGCACAAGAGTCACACAGTCAATAGAGATCAGAGGTAAGAAGGACTTGAACCCAGGTCTCCCTGGCTCCAAGGCTGGCTCTCTATCCATCTGGCCTCTTTCATGGGGATTTATACAAAGAGCATCATTGGCACTCTTCCCAGTTCCCCTGAATGTATTAGAATTAACTAACAGTGGGAAGGGATTAGGAAAGGCCCCCTGTAAAAGATGGGATTTGAGCTGGGTCTCCAAAGAGGCACCTAGACTTATTCTAGTCTAGTAAAGCTCCAGTGAATAGGACCCTGGAAAAAGGGGGAAGTTTAAATGAAAAAAAAATGGATTTGATATAAGAAAAACCTTCCCAACAATCAGAGAGGTCCCCAAGTGGAAGGAATAGATGGTAAATTTTGGGTGCCTCCTCATTGGATATCTTAAAGCAGACACTGTATGATCAATCTCTAGTTGGGAGGGTTATTGAAAAATTTTTCTTTTCAATCTGGTATTAGTTAGACTTCAATCCAATTCAATTCAAGCACCAAGATGCAGAGGAGGCAAGAGATAATCCCTGCCCTCAGGGAGCTTCCAGTCTAAGGATAGTGTCAGCATGCAAAGAATAGGTACAAAACAAGTTACCTGTGCAGGATAAACAGGAAATAATTAAAAGGGGGAAAGCACCAGAGTTAAGAGAGGTTAGGCTAGGCTTCCTAGGGGCTGGGACTTTTTTTAGTTGGAATTTCAAGGAAGCCTGACGCCATCACCACCTTGGTCAAGATTTCTTCTGCTTCTTTGTAGTTGCTCCGGTGAAGACCTCACATAACTAGTGAAAAACACTCAAAGTTCCCTAATCTTGTTGGAATCACTTAGCATCCCTATATCAGGACTAAATGCACCACAAAGCAAGGGGCCCCACTCTGAATTTTCCCTTGGCTTATATAGTTCCTGCTCAACTTGTACAAGCCTTACAAAAGTTTCCCTGTTCCTTTTTTCAACTTTCAAGAGAGTGGACTTCTTCAGTAACAGAATGGGTTAAAGTAGTTCTTCAGTCCTATATATTTTCTCCTAGCACTCAGGCATGAACCACCCACCTTTTGTGGAATCCCAGGGGAGTTTCCTGTTCTCCCACACCATAATTACCTTAAGGGTACAACTAGTATCTGGCGTGAGAGAGTTGTATCATAGAATCATAGAATTTAGATCCTGAAGGGAATCTTGGAGATCATCTGGCCGAGATCCCCTTAATAAAAGGATTTGTGGGGTGGCTAGGTGGCACAGTGAATAGAGCACCGGCTCTGGAGTCAGGAGGACCTGAGTTCAAATTTGACCTCAGACACTTAACACAAAATTCCAACTTTGTTTGGAATTTAAATCCCTTCTCCACCTGGCCCCAATTTAGCTTTCAAGCCTTACTGTACATTACTCTCCTTCCTATACTCTGTGATCCATCAAATTTGCCTTCTCGCTATTCCCCATAGGAAACCTTGTCTCTGAGCCTCTTCATTGGTCATCCCCCATGCCTGGAATTCATTCTCTCCTGACCTCCTCCACCTCAAAGAATCCCATGTTTCTTCACCATTTTAGCTCAGGCTCTACTTTCTATACAAATATTTTTCTGATTCCCTGCCTAGGGAAGTGCTCATAAATGTTTTAACAACCAACTTCCAAACACACACACACACACACACACACACATTTATTTATATATTAATATATATTTATACATTTTTATATATTTATATTTATATATGTAATATACACACATATGACACATGATCTGTGTTAACATTTTCTCTATCACTTTCTGAAGTCTAGACAGTCAACAAAACAATGAATCAAACCCTGATTTGTAGCACTTGCTGATTTCTGTGGTGTCAATGTTCACACTAAAAATTTAACAATTGGCTCCTGTGAACTGGTTCTCCTATCTACAGCATGGTCCTTTATGCTGCCCTTCCCCTAGGTACTAGTATTTCTCCCTCAAAACTTCCTTGTAATTACATTGCTTATATTTATGTGCTTATATGTGTACAAGTTGGTTCCCTCAATAGAATGGAAGTTCTCTGAGGGTAGGGATTGTTTTACTTTTGTCTTTGTATGCCCAGAACCTAGTACGTAGTAGGTACTTCATAAGTGTTTGGGGATTTATTGATTATTGACTGGGAGAGCTCAGGACAGACTTCAAGAATGGTACATGATTGAGACTTTGAAGGATGGATAGGAATGAAAGAAGAGAGGATTTGTGTCATCAACACACATTTGTGGAGTGCTCATTAGGAGCTGGAGATATAAAGAAATGCAAAAATATGGTCCCTGCCTTCAATGATCTTACAGTCAAATGGGAGGCACAACATGCAAATAATTCCGTATGTAATAAAATATATTCAGTGTCAATGGAGTCTAATCTCAGAGGGAAGGGACTAGCAATGCATAGAGAAAAGTGTGTTCAAAGAGAGAGATTACAGAGTGGAATGGGATGTAGGAGAAGGTGACAAGAACATAATGGATAAGGGAAGCATGGTGGAGAGGGTTTTATTTTTTATATTTTATTTTTAATATTTAATTTAAATATTTAATTATTTTTATTTATTATTGCTAAGGGTTAAAGAGGCTGTGTGACATTAGCCCACAGAGATCTGTTGTTTTGTAAGAGGGGCAATCAGGGTTAAGTGACTTGCCTGAGGTCACACAGCTAGTAAGTGTCTGAAGCTGGATTTGAACTCAAGTCTTCCTGACTCCAGGACTCTATTCACTGCCCCACAATCTGTTGTAAAAGCAAAGAAGACTTGGCACATACTGATCTTGTGACTCTGGGCAAGTCACTTTATCTCCCAGTAGTCTGGAAAACTCCGACTATAATTTACAGAGAAAGTACCTATTTGCAGTGATAGATAGAGTTTCCCAATGTGGGAGTTACTATTTCAATGAAATCACAGAGCCTATCCCTATCATGGAGGGTTAGATTTGTCTCCCTACCTAAATCATTCCAATAGAAAGACCATGGCTTTGTGCTTCTATTAGAGTGTAACTGCATAAGGGCAGTAATTCTGTGTTTCTACCTTGGGCACACAGTATAGTAAATACTTAATAAATGTTTATTGGGTTGACTTCTGTATTTTTCTTCCCACCTTTGCCCAAATCCACAACTAAATACCTAAATCTTAATTGCATAATAGCCATTCATTTTCTGTGTGAGTAGGAGATGAACAAAAATCAGGTGGGCCGATTTTAAAAAGATTAATCTGACAGAAGGACTTAATGACATCCTTAAAACTGAGCAAACAAATACATTCAGTGACTTCAGTGTCCTGAAAAATGGAAGGGAGGGGAGTAAAAGCCATGTTGGAAAATATTCTTTGGGCTGAGAACAGGAGGTCAAAGAGGTTTGAGTCAATGCTCTCATCTACGTGAGAGTTGCGGAACATGATAAGCACAGAGAGGTATCACACTCACAAAAAAATGACATTGGTTATATCTTTTTATGTGTGTTTTTTAGACTAGATCTGGGATTTCACTGGAATAGGAATTTCCCAGACCTATTCAAATGGGTATCTGTGCTTCAGTTTACATTCTTAGAGAGTTGCTTAGGCATTAAAAGGTTAAGTGCCTTGCCTAGAGTCCCACAGTATGGGGCAGAGGCAGGATTTGAACTTAGATCTTCGCAACTACAAGACCAGTTCTCTAGTCATGACATCATGCTGCTTCCCACCAAGGAATCTTTATCTTAACTGACAGGAATTGATTAGTGACTATTGAAGGAGTAACTTCAGAGTCTGTTATCTGTGGACAGTCAGAGAATCAGCTGGTCATAACAAAGTCAACATTAACAGCAAATTCAGTTCAGTCTTTCTTCAATGATGTCTGACTCTCTATGACCCCATTCGGGGTTTTCTTGGAAAGATACTGGAGTGGTTTGCCATTTCCTTCTCCAGCTCATTTGACAGATGAGGAAACTGAGGCAAATAGGGGTAAGTGACCTGCCTAGGGTCACACAATTAGTGTCTGAGGCCATATTTGAACTCAGGAAGATGAGTCTGCCTGACTCCAGTGCTGAGAATCTATCCACTGTACCACCTAGTTGTCTAACAGCAAATGAAAAGAAAGGATAAAGATGAAAAGAAACCATACGTTGTGACAAATGATATGTTTAAATAAGCTGGGGACACCTAAAAAATGGAAATAGTCAATAAACATTTAATAAATGCCTACTATGTGCCGGGCACTGTGCTAGTATTAAAGATACAAACAGGAGGTTTTTTTTTAAAGTCCCTGCCTTCAAGGAGTTTATAATCTAATGGAAAAAGACAATTGAAAAGGAAAACTGAAAAGCGGAGATAAAATGGAAAGTACTTGAATGGTGGCTTGATAGAGAACTCTGAAAAGTCCAAAAACAGTGTAGCTGGTGGAAAATTGGAAGAAGACTATGTTCAATAGAAGACTTAGAGTTCACGGTCCTGTCCTCAGTCAGAGGGTCCAATTAGAGGGGCAGAGGGCACTGATGAGATGAGAGTGCCAGGCAGATTCAATCTTGCAGGATAATGAGGTTTCCCAGTGATGGGTTTCCTGGAGATAGAAGGCATGATAGGAAGGTCTAAAGAAATCCAAAAGCATGAAATGGGTGAGAAATGAGGAAACTGATCTATATAAACTTCTCCAACTTCACTAATAGAGATCTCTATATTAACTCTATAACTTAATATAATTCTTTCAATATAGATTTCTATATTTACCTCAATAACTTTATTTTTGTAAATAGTATTTTTCCAATTACATATCAAGATAGTTTTCAACATTTATTTTTTATAAGATTTTGAGTTTCAATTTTTTTTCTCCTTCCCTTTCTCCCATTCCCCCTCCAAGAAAGCAGGCAATCTGATATAGGTTATACATGTGCAAGCATGTAAACATGTTTCCACATTAGTCATGTTGTGAAAAAGGAAACAGAACAAAAGGCAGAAATCAGAAAAAAGTGAAAATAGAATGCTTCGATCTGCATTCAGACTCCATAGTTCTTTCTCTGGATGTGGGATAGCATTTTCCATCATGAGTCTTTAGGGATTGTCTTGGGTCATTGTATTTCTGAGAAGAGCTAAATCAATCACAGTTGATTGTCATACAATGTTGCTGTTAACTGTGTACAATGTTCTCCTGGTTCTGTTCACTTTACTCATCATTGGTTCGTGGACATCTTTCCAGGTCTCTCAATAACTTAAAAAAAAACAACTTTTAAATATGGCTCCAGGTAGAAAATATATCACCCCCACAGCCAAGTTGGTGATCGGCCACTCTAAATCCTCATTAGAGTAGTTCCAAGGCTAATAGCTATTGTACAACACCAGGCTTATCCTAGATGCTATTCCTGCTTGATAGAAAAACTGCCTAGAGAGGACACTCCATTGGCTTTCCCTTCCAGAGGCCAAGGTCACTTCCACTCTACCCACCGTTCCTGGTTCAGCCCTCCAGGGCCAAGCAGAACAAGTTTTATCCCCTTCAAATTTTTGATGGCAGCCTATGCACACTTCGAGTTTTCTTTTCTCCAGGCTAAACAACACTGGTTCATTCAGCTAACCCTCACATATGCTCTAGCTCTTCCCTTTCCCAGTTGCCTTCCTATGGGCTCATTATAGCTCATCAATGCCCTTGCTAAATGTTGGTGCCTAAAACAAAACACAATACTCTAGATGTAGTCTGACCAGGGCAGTGGTCAGTAGGATTATAACCTCTCTGGTTTCATATAAGACAGTGAAAATGGCACCAAAGAAAATGAAGTCAGAAGGAGCAACTGAGTCCCATCAAACACATGAAAATGAAATCTATTTTGAAGGCAATGCAAGACTTCCCTATATCAATGAAATCACAGATCTGGTCTCTATCTCCATTAGATTGTTAAGTACCTTGAGGGCAGGGACCAGCTCACTTTTTTCTTTTCATCCCCATAGAAAGCTCTTAATAAATGTAATTTCGTTCATTTATCCATTCATGCATGCATGCATGCCCTTCCTACTCTGAAATTCTGTGATTCTTCACTAGCCAGCTCACATCCTGCAGCCTTGCTCTCTGGGGAGAAGCCTACACCACTTCTTCCCAGCATTCTCCCTAACTCTCTTCTCGCTGCATAGAATTCATTAGGCTATTGCCTTAATAAATTGGGGGGACAAGGGCCAAGAAAGGGCTATGGGTGGAGATCTCCAGTCTTTATTCCTTACTGTTTGTTCAGGATTCCTCTAGTCTCATTTCTCCCAGACTTTGGGAACCATTCAGTTTTGACAGGCTGACAATAGAACTCTTCACTTGAAGTATCCCCCCCCCCCCAACACTTACTCTTTTTATGAAAGCACTTGAACTAAATATTTACTCTTGTCAGAGCCTCCTTAGCTTGTAATGATTACAGAACTGCTGAAGGTTGTTTTAGCCATCTGCAGCTCTGAGGGAGAGTCAATATTTAGTACAAAAAAAAAGGAGAAAAAGGAAAAGATCCAAACTGTATCACAAGGATGTCTCTGTGGTCTATGTGTGTGTGTCAGTGTGTGTGTGTGTGTGTGTGTGTGTGTGTGTGTGTGTGTGAGAAAGTGACAGGAAGATAGAGACAGACAGATATGAAGACACAGAGATAGAAACATGGGGATAGAGAGTCAGAGCCAGAGAGAGAAAATGAGACAGAGAGGCAGAGAAGTATCCAGAGATAGACCTTAAGCTGTAGTATGTCTGCCTCCCCCCACCTCTCACCTCCATTAAAAGTCTTCAAGTACAGGCTGGATAACCACTTGGTGGGTCTGTTATAGTACCCAAGTCCTTTTGGTAATGGATTAGACTGGATGGCCACTAAGGTCCCCTCCCAATCTAAACCACAAAGCATTATAGAAGCACAATTCATTTTTCTTATTAATAGCAGTATTCATAGATGTTTCAGTTACCTGAGGCCACTAGAACAAATAGAATGCTTTCTCTACATGAAGCCCTTCAAATATTTGAACATAGTTCTCACATCCTTCCTGAATCTTCTATTTTCCAGCTAAACTCAAGTTCCTTCAACTAATACTCATGCCTCTCCAACCCTTCACCCTACTCCAGATGCACCAAAGTATTCAGAAGAAACTTCTTCAGAATTCCCTTGTGAGGTAGATAGTAGAAATACTATCTCATTTGACAGACAAGGACATTAGAGATCAGAAATGTGAAATTGCTCACCTAGGGTCACACAGCTAGGCAATGTTGGGATCAGGATGCTGACCCGTGTCTTATGAATCTAACACTAACTCTTCCCACCCTCCTAACATTCCTTATCATCCTAGAGATCAGTCCATAGCATCCTATAATGCTTCTGCCATCTGTGAATTAGCCTCAAATCTTTCATGCATCCAGCCTAGTTGGACATGCACTCCATGGATGCCCCACCTGGACTGAGAGGCATGGGCAAGGGCTGAACACAAATGACACATGGCTATCTAGAGTGAGATGGGTAACTGTCCTGGCACTGTGATTGTCTGACCATCCAGGGCATCCCCATAGCTCCTACTTCAGGGTTTAGCCCCAGAGTGAATGTCCTCACTTCATTAATTGTTTGTTCTCCTTTCTAACTGGTCCCAGGATCATGGGGGCAATTTAAGAGGTAGGCCCCCAGTTTCCTCTCCTTGTTTGTTTGGCCTTTGGAGATTTAGCTGTCAGAGGACAGTCCATGGGGAACCAGAACACACAAAAAAACGACTGCCTACAAAAAAACCCTTTTGCAGGGGAGATGGTTGCTAGGTACTGGGACTGGCAGGTCCTGTGCCCCAGGAGCCTGCTACAGAGACAAAGGGCACAGTTATTTCAAAACCTCTGACAGCTGCCGTGGCTTGGCCTGCTGCAAGACACTCCAGACTGGCTCCCTTTCCCTACTTGGGGTGACTGAGAATAGGCCCAGGCTTGGGCAGGCTGAAAGGTTGCCCTGGGAGATGGGCGATGTGAGGCACAGATATGTGTCTGCGTGTGGCCAAGCAGAGCTGCGTGGCCCAGGATTAGACTGTGAGACTGTACTCCTAATCAAGCCAAGCCCAGCTGGCTGACACAGACCACCTGCAGCCAGGAGAAAAGGCAAAGTTATGAACTAATTGAAGTCTGGCCTCAGTCCCCACTCCTCCCTGTAGCCTGTAGGTCTCTCTTTCCCATCATTTCTTCCCTCCTCTTCTCCACTTCAAACATGAACCCCAGTGTCCCATCAAGAAAGTTTCCATCACTAGGTCTGGTAATCTCATTCTTTACTCTCTGTAATTCATAGGATGATAGTTGCAGATAAAAGGAAGGAAG
>CM053587.1:322514067-322536812 GCA_028646515.1 Pseudochirops corinnae | reverse complement strand
AGAAAGAAAGAAAGAAAGAAAGAAAGAAAGAAAGAAAGGAAAAGAAAAGAAAAGAAAGAAGAGAAAGAGAAAGAGAGAGAAAAGGAAGAAAAGGGGGAGGAGAGAGAGAGAAAGAGAGAGTTTTCTTCCAGTTATTGACCCACTTCAGTCTAAAGCTAAAACGGCACTTAGAAACCTTCTAGTTCCAGTCCCTCGTTACACAGATGTGGAAATTGAAGGACAGAAACATTATATGACAACCCAAGTCATACAGTTAATACAGGATATGAACCCAGATCTTCGGATAGGTTAGTGCTCTTTTCCCTGAACCACAGAGCCCAAGCCCCTCCTTTTACAGAGGATGTATTGAGGCACAGAAAAGGTTAACTTCTTGCCCAGGGTCACACAGGTAAAAACTGAAAAAGTCAAGATTGTAAGCTAGCTCTTCTGATTCCAAATTCAGTTCCCTTTTATTTTACAATGACAATAGATTTAGATCTGGAAGTGACCAGAGTAGTCTAATCCCCTCATTTTATAGATGTTGAAACCGAGGCAAGAGAACAGAAATGACTTGTCCAAGGTCACACAGAACCAGGTACTCTCACTTCAATTTAGGAATCCCAATTCCACACTTCTTCCTCAAAATATCATGTGCCCTTTTATGTTCACCTGCTATGTCCACTCTAATAGAATGTGAGGTCCTTCTGAGGGCAGAAACTGGTTCCCATGTTATTGTTTTACACCCTCAGGACCCAATATAGGTCTAGCACTAGAAATCTGCCATTTTGCAGACGACTGGCAGATACCATCAAGAACCAAGCCTTGTGAGCATTAGCTGAAGTAACTAGGAAGATTTAGCTGGAGAACAGAAGGCCCAGGAAAGGTGTGAAAACTGTCTTCAAGCATTCGAAGGGCTGTTGGTAAAGGAGGGATTCAACTTGTTTTGTGTGGCCCCAGAGGGCATAACCTCTGTGAATGCAGATGGCAATAATAAAAAAATGCGCATATTTCTACAACACTTTAAGGTTTAGGTTTGAAAGGTGCTTTATAAATACATTAGCTTGAACTGGATTCAGATTTTTGTATAAGGATAATAAACCCCTCCATAAGGCAAGTAAAGGTAGAACTGTCATCCTTTTCATTTCCATTATGTCTCCTTTTGACAATGAAAAACAAGATTTTTCCTCCTTTATTACTATATGCAATCAAAGAACCATAAGCATTTATTGGCATTTATGCATTTAATTCAATGTATGACTGCTAGGTGACACAGTGGATATAGTGTCAGGCTGGAGTCAGGAAGACTCATCTTCCTGAGTTCAAATCTGGTCAAGTCACTTAACCCTGTTTGCCTGTTTTCTCATCTGTAAAATGAGCTAGAGAAGGAAATGGCAAACCACTCCAACATCTTTGCCAAGAAAACTCCAAATGAGGTCACAAAGTGACAGACATTACTGAAACAACTGAAGAAAATGAACAATTTGAGAAAACAATATGATACAGGATCAGTTGGTCTTAAAGTGAAAAGAAACCTGGTTTCCTGCCTTCATTTTGACACATTTTAGCTTAGTGAACATGTGCACATCACTCAACCTCTAATTCATTCAATGAACATTTATTTAGTACCTACTATGTAGGCACTAGGCTAAATGCTGGGGATACAAAAGGAAGCAAAAGACAGTCCTGCCCTCGAGGAGTTTACAATCCATTGGTCCCAGACAATTGTCTCAGTGTAGGGAGCTTCCAGAGAGGAAAGATATCAATGCAGATCAGCATTAGAGATATGCCAGAGACCATGGAGAAGTTAAGGGATTTGTCCAGCTGCTCACTGCCAGACTGTGTCAGAGATGGGACTTGAACCGAAGGGACTCCCTCACTCTGAGGCCAGCTGTCTATCTGTTCATTGTTCCTATTCAGTAATTTTTTGGTCATGTCTGATTTCTTTGCAACCCCATTTCGGGTTTTCTTGGCAAAGATGTTGAAATACTTTGCCACTTCCTTCTCCAGCTCATTTTACAGGTGAAGAAACGGAGGGAAACAGAGTTAAGTGTCACAGGGTCACACAGGTAGTAAGCATCTGAGGACAGACTTGAACTCAGGAAGATGAGTCTCCCTGACTCCAGGCCTAAAACTCTATCCATTATGGCACCATCTAGCTGCTCCATCTATTTACTAAACCAAGGTAAAATAATTTCAAGAAGGAGAGCACAAAGGTCTTTGAAAGATATAGAAAAATGAAGGAAGTGAAGGGGGAAACAGAAGGCATTTGGGATGGAATGAATGATATAAAGAAAGGTATAGTGACAGGACTTCGTATGGAAGAGTCCAGTGACAATTGGATGCCTGAATGATGGCACCTAGGGCCACTAACTCATCAAGGTCACTTGGAAATCAATAGCAGGATCAGCTCTCTATGTCCAAAAACAAGGATGTGTATTGGCACCGACCACAGCCTTGAAAGGTATTCGCCTGTAGTGTTGATGCATTTCTCATTTAAAACTGTCACTCAGTGGCTATCCCTGAATTCCCTCTTTTCAGTTTCCCTGATTAAATTGCTGTGAGTCCACAAGAAGCAGCAGCTTCCTGGTGATGTGCTCCGACTTAGAGAAATGTGAGGAACAAAGTCTTGTTTAATATGCCTTAATAAGACGAGCAAATGTTTAACTTTCTATTACCATAAATGGCCAGCTGTAATTTTATTAACTTCACAAACACATTAGTCTCTTGTTCAGGATGTTGGAAAATGGGTGTAGTGGACCAAAAATTGACAAGGAAATTAAGAGGATGTTATCAGTGCTTGCTTTCAGGCCAATATTATATCTCCTGGCAGTTTGGGGGACTTAATAAGTCTTTTTTTTTTCCATAATGATAAATAGTAGAAATGGCTTAAAGCCCAGTCTGGAAAGAAAGAGGGAAAGAAGGAAATAAAAATAGAAAGAAGGAAGGGAAGGAAGGGAGGGAGGGAGGGAGGGAGAGAGAGACAGAGAGAGAAAGCGAGAAAGAAAGAGAAAGAGAGAAAGAAAGAAAGAGAGAAAGAAAGAAAGAAAGAAAGAAAGAAAGAAAGAAAGAAAGAAAGAAAGAAAGGAAGGAAGAAAGGAAGGAAGGAAGGAAGGAAGGAAGAGCAAGAAGAGCAAGAAAAGAGAAAGAAAGAAGAGAAAGGAAGGAAAGGGGAAGGAAGGGGAGGGGAGGGAAAAAGAAAGAGAAAAGAAAGTCTTTTTAGGAACATTTTTCTGTTGGCATCAAGTCAAATTAGTTCAATAAGTATTTATTGAAAACATACTATGAGGCAAGCACTGTGAGGTGCCAGGGACATAGAAATAAACATAGTTCCTGCCCTCAAGGAGCTTCTATTCAATTAGGGGAAAGAGGGTACAAAGAATATTCAAATACTCAAATATTTGTGTGATCTGAGTGATTGGGGAATTCCCTACAAAGATCCACACCTGCCCATCAGGCGCAGTTCTTATCCATATCCTCCCATAAGTACATCTGAGAGAGGCCTATCCAATGTGCTGGAGGCCTTCCTCCTTTCCTCCAGATAACTTGAGGGTAACAGTGGATCTGTCATCCATATCTTACCCTCTCCACATATAAAGTGATTTGAAATCATTATACCACCATTCTGCTATTAGGGCATGGGTTATGTCTTATTCTCAGTTTGCTTGTCTGTAAATCATGGAGTAATGAGGAAATAAACACCAGATGTGGAGTCGGAGATCTTGAGTTTAGATCCTGGCTCAACCATTTACTAGCTCTGAGCCTTCAGGTAAGTGACTCCCTGCTTCTTGTCCTCAGTTTTCTCACCTATAAAATGAGAGGCTTGGACCTGATGACTTCTCCTCCTAGCCTGAGATCTCAGACCCTCTCACTACACAGTTACACTCAGTCTCTGACAGGACACTGGCCTCCCCAGCTAAGACTCACCATCTCCCGATTCTGGGTATTTTCACTGACCAATCCTGTGCCTGGAATGCTCTTCCTCCTCATCTCCACCTCCCGGTTTCCCTGGCTTCCTTTAAGCCCCAACTAAAATCCCAGAAGCCTTTCCTAACCATTCTCAATGCCAGAGCCTTCTCTCTGTTAATTATTTCATCTTTATCTTGTCCTTAGCTTGTTTCTGCACATTTGTTTCCTTGTTGTCCCCCCTGTTAGACTGTGAGCTCCTTGAGAGTAGGCACTGTCTTTTGCCTTGATTTGCATCCTTAGCACTTGGCGCAGCACTTAATAAATCTTTATTGACTGACATGACCATCTCGGTTTTCATTCTTACTCTTCCAAATTAAATATAAAAAAATTTCAGTAGGGAAGGAGAAGGTGAGAGATCAGGAAAGACCTCATTCAGGAGGTAGAATCTAAGTCGTGCTTTTAAGAAACACAGACAAAAACGGAAAACGATAAATGTTGGAGGGACTGTGGGAAAACGAGTAGATCAACGTACTGTTGTTGGACCTGGGAAGGGGCACAGCCATTCTGGAAAGCAATTAGGAATTATACATAAAAACTGCACCATGCTCCTTGACCCAGCTACACCACTCCTAAGCCTACACCCAAAAGAAATCAATGAAGAAGGGAAAAGCGCTCTTTCTATATATATATTTTTTAAAAAAAAAAAGGATAGCAGGGGCGGCTAGGTGGCGCAATGAATAGAGCACTGGCCCTTGAGTCAAGAGGACTTGAGTTCAAATTTGACCTCAGATACTTAATACTTCCTAGCCATGTGACCTTGGGCAAGTCACTTAACCCCAATTGCCCTGCCTTCCCCCCTTCAAAAAGAAAAAAAAAATTCAGCAAGGATTAAAAAAAGAGGAAATTGCATGCCGGCCAAAGGCTTTCCAAAAAAAAGATAGCAGTTCTTTGTGGTGCAGAAAAAATACCTGGAAACTCAGGGGATGCTCATTAGTTGAAGAATGGCTGAATAAGTTGTTGTCTGTGAATGTGATGGAGCACTATTATGCTGTAAGAAATGAGGAAATAAATTGTTACAAGAAGACATGAAAAACTTATGACAGCTGATACAGAATGATATGGATATAACTATTTATACTATAATGTCAATATTACAAAAAAAGTGAGGTCTTTTATAACTTAATGAAGAATGAAATGAGAATCAAGAGAAAAATGCATACAAAATTATGATCAATACAATGGCCATTCATGATTTCAGAAGATGCATTGATAATATATGCTATCTATGACAGAAATGTGATGGATTTATAACACAGGATGAGACATTTATTTTTGTATATAGCCATCAGGGAAATTTGGGGGGTTTTTTCTACTGCATTTTTGTTACAAAAAATTTGTTTTTGTTTTTTCTTTCTTTTCCTCATGTGGTATGAGTGGGAGGGAGAGAAAATATATTTCTGTTAACTTTTTAATGAGGGGGTTATGGTGGAGGATATTGCTTTATTTTCATATATGAGGGCACTTTATCATTAGTTTTATTTAACTGTTTCACTTGTAAGAGCTCTCTCACAGACAGGGAGTAATCCGTATAGTATGAAAATAAAGCATCAATAAAACTGAAAGTGACAAAAAAAAAAGAGATAAGGTCTATGAGATAAATGAGGAGGGTATTAATTCAGACACAGGGATGGGGCAGCTTTTACAAAGGCATAAAGATGAAAGGAAGCTATTAACTAGAACTGAAAGTGGATAGAGAAGGAGTAGAAAATTGAAAATTAAGGGCATGCCCATCAACTGAGAAACGACTGTACAAATCATGACTATGTAAAATGTGATGGAATACTATTTTGCTGTAAAAAATTAGATAAATAGATCATTTCAAAGAAACATGTAAAGACTTTTATGAGCTGATGCAAGTGAAGTGAGTAGAGCCACTTAAGAAGAGAACAATGTATATTATAACATTAGTATCCCTTAAAAAAACAAAAAAGCTAAGACTTGTATAAACTGATGAAGAATGAAATGAGCAGAACCAGGAAAACAACTGGTTTACAATAACAACAACAATACTGTAAAAGCAAACTCTTAAAGTTGTAAGAACTATGATCAATAGTTACAATGACATCAATACAATCACTATTCATGATTCCAGAAGATGGACGGTAAAGGATGCTATCCACCTCCTGACATAGAGATGATGGATCCTGGGTACAGAATGAGACTAAACATGTCCAATGGGGGATTTAGTTTTGCTTACCTATGCATATTTGTTGCAATGAATTTATTTTTCTTTTTCTGCAATAGGGTAGATGGCAGGGGGAGAGAAAATACATTTTTATGAACAAAAAAAATGAAATCTAATTCAAAAAAGAAATAAGACAAGAAACAGATTGTGGAAGGCTCCAAATGCCAGAGCAATCTTTATTTTATCCTACAGGCTATAGGAGGTCATTAAAGGTTTCTGGGTAGGGGTAGTGATGTATTCTGACCTTTGTTTTGGGAATATCAATTTATTAGATTGTGCAGGATGGATTTTAGGGGGAGGAGGATGAGAAGCAAGGAGACCAATTAGGTTATTCCAACATTCTAGGTGAGAGGTGGTGAGGATATGGACTAATATATAAAAGCTGGATTAGTGGGACATAAAAGGTGGTTAAAAAGATGTTTTGGCAGTAGAATGACAAAACTTGGCCAATGATTGGGTGTGAGGGAAAGATAAGAGTTGAGAATGATTCTAAGGTGGTGAATCTGAGTGATTGAAAGGATAATGATAGCTTTAATGGAAATAGGGAATTTCAGATAAGGAATGCTATTGGAGAAAAATATGAAATTAATTTTGAACACGCTGATTTAGAGATACTTATGAGACATCCAGGAGGAGATGTTCAATGCCAGCTGGTGATGTAGAACTGAAGTTCAGGAGAGAAATCAGGGTTGGAGGAATAGAATTGGGTTGTTGTTATTGTTCAGTCATGTCTGACTCTCTGTGACCCAATTTGGGGTTTTCTTGGCAAAGATACCAGAGTGGTTTGCCATTTGCTTCTCCAGTTCATTTGACAGATGAGGAAACTGAGGCAAATGGGGTTAAGGGATTTGCCTAGGGTAACCCTGTTAAGACTAAAACTCCAGAGCCATCACTCTATGCATTATGGCGCCACCTAGCTGCCCCATAGGTCAGTTTGGTTGGTTGCTGTCCTTCCATCTGGAAGAAGACCAAAATGACATCTCTATGTTAGAGTCAAGTTACAATGTGTCCAACTGTGGCTGATCAGACCAATATGAGCTCAGAATGCTCTACCACAGGTCAGGCACAAACAGTCCACGTGAACATTTGGGGTGGATTCTCTAAATTTGCGCATCTCGTTTTTCTTTTGAGTTACTTCAAATTCTGCTTTGCTCATAGAGCACAGCCCCGTCTCTGATGAGGGCACCATGCTGGGTGGTCCTATGCCAGTGTCTCTTATGTCTTACAATAGATTACAAATTCATATTCAAAAAGAGTATAATTGAAGCAGTGGGACCTGGAGGGGAGAGAAGAGACAGGGAATTTCAACAACTGCCAGCCCAGGTCCTGGTCCATTACCCCTTCACCATTGATACTAGGCTGGATGCAAAACTTGGCTTGGATTCAACTCCCAGACTCCTAGGTGAGTTGGCTCCTCTCAACCCTTTTGAAACTCACAAGGTTCTAACCTCCAATTTACTTCACCTAAAATGAAAGAAGAAACACCAAGAAAGACAAAGAACTGAGATCTAAATTCACAGGGCCACATGTTAAGATCAAACAGACCAGCCCCCATCATATATGGAATTATTATTATCAATATTATTATGATATTAATTTATTATTGTGTTATATTACTCATAGAATTGAGTAATAATAATAACAATTATACTAAGCATAGAATTAATTAGTATAATTGTTATTATTATGGTAATAATAAGTATCTAACAGTATAATTATATTTATAACCTTTACTGATATTATATAGCTAAGGTCCAGAACAACAGAAGAGGATAAAAGTTATACAGACTCTAGCTAGAGTGGATATGAACAAATACTTAACTGTAGTGGAGACTAGAGTTATTGGATTTCTAGTTCCTTTAACCTTGTAGAGCCTTCTGTCTGAGCAAAAGCAGAGAGATGGAGAAGGAGGAAGGCAGAGTTTTCTGGGAGTCTACACTTGTTTGGCCATGCAGCAGGAAGCAAGGGAATGTACAGGCCAAGAATACCAAGGGCAGACTAGAGATGCTGGCAGGACCAGGAGAAGGCTGGAGACAGCCAGAGGAGTTGGACAGTGGCCAAGCCAAGGAATGCAGCTGAGACCATATTGGGACTGAACTAGCAGCTGCAGTTGGTGGGAGCACTGTGTACTGCCAAATTGCTCTCCAGAAAGATTTTTATAAGATTGCAATTCCACCAGCAATGAATGAATATGCCTCTCCGTCCCCCACCCACAACTGTGCCAGCATTGGATTTTGTTGCTTTTCGCTACTTTTGCCAATTGGGTGCATGTTAAACAATACCTCAAAGTTGTTTCAATTTGCATCTCTTCAATTATTAGTAAAGTTGAACATTTTTTAAATAATTATTAACAATTTGTCCTTTCTCTTAGAAAAGTTATCTCTTCATATCTTTTGACTTTTATCTGTTACACATTGAGAATTCCCACTTTGGCTTTTTAACAGTTACTTATCATTTCTGATGTCCAGTTTTTATCAATTGCATTTTGCTATATTTTTCCAAATCAGCTGTTTTTCTTTTTTCTTCTAATTATATTGTTTTTGTTATACAGGAGCTTTTTAATATTTTAATATATTCCAGTGCCTCTATCTTGATCCCCAAAATACCTTCCATTAAAAAAAATCATTTCTATCTCACAACTGAAATAAATATTTCATTCAATTTTCTTCCATATTTTCCAGAGTTAATTGCTTTTAAATGTTTAAGTATTATTCAGTTGTAATCCTCAGGAGCACATAGTAAAAAATGAGGGTTCAAATTCTTGTCCTGCCAAAGTGACAAATAATTTTACTAATTACAGTTGTTCAATAGAGTCCTTTTCCAATTTTTATTTTCTAAAGGTTTGTCAAACACTAATTTTTGTACAGATTTGTTTGGATAGTTTATGTCTATTCCATTCCATCAATCTTTCTCTACTTTTTTGTCTAGTACCAGACAATTTTGGCATTAGCCCCTGTGTAATATATTTTAAAGTAGGAGAGAACAAGACCCCCTTTAACAGCTTTTCTATTCAGAGTGCCCATTAATATTCTTGCCCTCTTGTTTTTCCAGATAAATTTCATTATGACTTGTCTATTTCCATAAAGAAGCCCCTTTATATTTTGATTGGTACTGCATGAGATACATAAATTAATTTGGAGAGAATCATTATTTTTGCCACATTAATCTGACACATCCATGAATGTTCCTCCAGTTGATTAGGCCATCCTTTATTTTAGTTATTATAATTTTAGAGTTCTCTTTACACAATTTGATGAGATTTGCAAGACTCCAGCAAAAACATTCTTAGTAGGACTTGTTAGATATGCCACATTCTTGGCCAAGAGTCTGTCACTGTCACATTTTAAGAAACTAAAGACATCAGGGGCACACAGGGTGTTTTGAGTTGTGATTCAAATTTTTTTAATTAAATTGTGATTCAGACATTCAAAGTCTTTTCTCAGACACCATCTTCTTAGCCAGATGTTCACTTCCAAATTCTGTCTTCTCTTCTAAAGCCCTTGCCTTAGGTTGGCAATAATGAAGAAAACACCACCTGTGTCCCTAATGTGTTCACTTTCTTATCCAAGATTTTATAATTTTTATCAATGCTTCTACTGCTTGTGACCACATGACTCACCAGATAAATCTTTCAAAGTTCTCTCTCATGACTTGACTACATATTCTAGCAAGTTGGCAGACTTCTTTAATTATTATCAAGTCAACAAAGAGCTCACTGCCTCATTCATTAACAACCACTCAGGACTCATTGAACATCACTATTTGTCTTATCTTTTTTGAACCACAGTTGAGTGATTTCTCACCTGATAGGACTAGGGAACCCACATTATCATTCCAAGAAGGAGAAGTAGCTGCTTTCTCCTCCAGAAGACTCAGTCTCCCTTTTGGGAGAGAGAATCTTGAATCTGTATCTTAGCTCCATGTGTTGAGTGACCCTTCTCTTTCTCATCTGTGATATATTCTTTCTACCTCCAAACTCTCGGCCCAAGTCATAAATCTCAATTGTGCTTTCAAAAGTGTTTTCTTTGATTTTACATTGAACCCCTATATGGAAAAGACTTGAAATCCCTCCCAACTCTGAGAATCTATGATTCATGCCTGAATCTGTCATGAAAATTTTATTTTATTTTATTTTGGCTACTATCATCACCCCAAGTCTCAGGGCATATATCCAACATTCTTGTTGGATGTACAAAAAGTGTTGTGGTTTATCTTGACCTGGTCCTGCTTCCAATAGGCCAGTAGGGAATAAAATAGTTTAAATTCCTTCCTTTGGAACCCTTCTTTACAAGTGATTAAGAACTGGTTCTAGTACCCATTTATTTTCTTCTTTAAGCAAAATGCTCCTGAGAATGAGCCCAGTTGAGGTTATTACCCATCAGAATGCGATAGTCCTGCCTCTCCCCCTGAATGGGCATTACCTCACTCTAAGTAAGTACTTGAAAAGGCCTTAGCCTAAAAGGTATAGGGTCTCCCATTGCATCCTGGGTCATCTCCAGTCATCCTGATGAATATCTGGTCACTGGATTCAGATGGCTCTGTCAGAGAAAGTGAAGCTGGTTCCCTTGCACAGCCCTCTCTTACTCAAATCAAAGTCAATTGCAAGTCATGTCATCATTTCCCTGATGCCATAGTCCTCTTTGAAAATGAAGGGCAAACACAGGAACAACCATGCCTTCCTTTCTCTCTCTCTCTCTTCCTTCCTCCTTCCTTCCCTCTATATCTGTTTCTTTGTCTCCATCTCTGTCTCTCCTTCCCTCCTTCCGTTTCATTCTTTCCTCAAATAACCTTGTATTTAAAAGCTTTTTATCTACTTATCTGTGTACAAGTGGTATTCCCCAAGTTGAATGTAATATAATCTCTGTCTCCAGAGAGCTTACATTTTTGTGGGGAGGAGGAAAGGAAAGATACAGTATGTACAAGGTAATTTGTGAGGGAGAAAACAATAACAGCTTGGGGGAATGAGAATCAGGAAAGGACTCACAGAAGAGATATCACATGCCCTGAGCTTTAAAGGATGAGAATTGTGTCACAATGATGACAAAATAATACTTTTCAGGTACTGGGAACAGTCTGACTGCCACTAGATTCAAAGGCTCTTAAAATCGGTAGAGACACTAGAGGCCATCTAGTCTGACCTGCATCTGAACAAGAATCCTCTCTACAAATTACTCAACCAGGTTCATCTGGCTTTACATGAAGTCTTCTAGGAAGGGAGATACTTAGTAATAGAGAAAAGAGAAGAAAGTTGAGTATAGACTCATATACACCCTAGATTTTAAGAGAAAAGATTTCAAAGAATGGAACGAAAGGATAGGAAGAATCCTATGGAGTAAAATTCAACAAGGCAAGTCAGCCTAAGAGAGATTGGAAATTTCCAAGAATGAAACTCTTTAACAATAGAAAGAGAAACAATTCTAAAGGAGAAAAAAGTCTTAGCTTTCTGCCCACAGGTAGGCCTCCAGCAGAATCTTCCTTGGAGTTACTGATCCTACTACATGGAACAGGCTCCCAAGAACATCCATCCCATAGGTGGCCCCACCCATGGGGCCCTTGCAAAGGGTCCCTTGAGTCAATGCAGCTAAAACACAGCCCCAGCGGGAAGAGTGGGCACACACATAGAGTATACCAGTAAAGGTGCATACCTTTGACCCATGGTCAAAGAAATGCATACCTCCTGCACTGGAGGGCCCTAATGTCTTTCTCTTATGGCATCCTCGCACTGCTGGCCCTGGGTACAGGTCACTCCCTGGCTCCCAACTCAACTCCACAGCTTAATTTTCCATCTCCCACTAGGTGAATTACTCTGCTGTGTAATTCTAATAGCCAGTCTTGGCCCTGTAGAAGAGATGAGGAAATTTCTCACTTGTTTTTCCTTAGTTGGGGTACAAATTGTGTCGCTTGCCTAGGAAAAAGTGACTACTATGCTAAGCAGGGCAGCTAGGTGGCATAATGGATGAAGGGCCAGGTCTGGAGCCAGGAAGACTCATCTTCCCAAGTTCAAATCCAGCCTCAAACACTTGCTAGCTGTGTGACCCTGGGCAAGTCACTTAACCCTCTTTGCCTCAATCTCCTCTTCTGAAAAAGGAGCTGGAGAAGGAAGTGGCAAACCACTCTGGTACCTTTGCCAAGAAAACCCAAGAGTCAGACACAGCTGAAATGACTGAACAACAACAACAAATATGGACAAAACTCTATGCTAAGTACTGAAAAAGAAAAATAAAAACAAAGCCTTCTCTGCCATGAGGAAGCTCATGTTTACTTGGGTGATATGACATACACACAGATAAATAAATATAAAGCTGGGGCGGCTAGGTGGCGCAGTGAACAGAGTACCGGCCCTGGAGTCAGGAGGACCTGAGTTCAAATCCGGCCTCAGACACTTGACACGTACTAGCTGTGTGACCTTGGGCAAGTCACTTAACCCCCATTGCCCTGCCTTCCTACCTCAAAAAGAAAAAGCAAAAATAATAAATAAATAAATATAAAGCTTCTATAATGTAATACAAAGAGTCTCAAGAGGGAACAAATATTGACATCTTGGCTTATCAGGAAAGGGTTCAGAGGCAAAGAACCTGAACTCTTTTAAAGTGCAAATACCTGTGAACTCAAAGGACTGGGTATCCTCTCCCACCAATTCAGATTCCAGAGGATATCTGTATCTGAAGAGATCAAGTCCTCAACATGGTCATAGGAGGCATTAACAAAGCTTCCCAGGGCAGAAGTTCCAGGGGACCCCAGGGTTAAATCCTCCAGAGAATGGTTTGTGGTTCAGTCAGCAAGGCCACTGATGAGAAGGACGTGGAGTGACCTGTCCACATTGTGAGGAAGGGGTTTAATCAGGATTTGAACTGAGGTCTTTTTTGATGCCAAAGCTGGGACTCAACCCCCAACAGGAGAGGTGTGAAACACAAATCTCCCTGGCAGCCACCACTCTGGTATGCTCTCAAACTAGATTCAAATGTAATTGTGGAATATTTAATAAAATAAACAATAATAAAATGCTGGATAATGTTGACATGAAGTTTTCTAAGTCAACATGTGGTCCACAGGAACCCTCAAGTATGATTTAGTGCCCCCTCCCCATTTTTATTTGAGTATGACACCAGCATACACAGCCTATCAAATAGCAACTTTACGAAGCAAATAGGGAGCCTGACAAATGTCATTCAGATCTCATCTAACTTAATTCTAATTCAGACTCTACTGAGTGTGTGTTCACACAAATGCATGTGTGTGTGTGTGTGTCTGTCTGTCTGTCTGTCCCCATGTCCCTCGATCTCATCCAGCTGCATTCTCATTCAGATCTAGCTGAATGTGTGTGTGTGTGTTCACATAGGATATGTGTGTCCCTTGATCTCCTCTGGCTCCATTCTCATTTGGAATCTCAAAATATATACATAATATGACCTACTCTAGTAATATTAAGTCACTCTGCAACACACCTAGCAATTTCAAATTATTGCAGTGGTTTTCTTTTCTTTTTAATAAGTGGTTTGGTTTAAAAGTGATAGAATAATTTTGTACCAGGTGGAGCAATTTAATAATATTGAAGACCATTAACTTTTTACGAGGCAGAATTTAAAAGTAATCAGGGTATTGGATGGGTACAATGTAATTTGAAAATAATTATGAAGTTGAAAAACAAAACAGTTTCAGCCTGACACATTTGGTTTTGCTCAACCTGAATCTGCAAGGAAGGTGCCTCCGTGGGATCATAGGGTTAGAGCTGGGAGGAAATGTAAGTCTGATCTAATCTAAGCTGTTCCTTATGTAGAAGGGGGACAGAGGCCCCGAGAAATGTTTGTACAGGTAAGGATTAAAGGAGCCGGAATTTGACCCCAATCAAGGACCATTCTACTAGACTGCCTTTCCTTCTTGAGCTCTTCAAGTAAGCCCATTTCCATCTAATAAGGTAAATGGGAAGGATTTACACATAGATCTTAAAATCTTTCAGTGAAACCCAGAAGCCCAGGTGCCCTAAAGCTCAAACAGGCCAGGACTGACCCTTTGGCTCACTGCACCTACCCAGAGTTATTCCAGGAAAAGCCAGTATACTAAGGATATAGTTCATATCCAGGTTCCCCCAAACAGGGAGTAACAGGGTTCCCAGGCCCCACACACTTAATCTTGATATAGCACTTTAAGGTTTGTAATACACTTCACATGTGCCATCTCATTTAATCCACATAGCCTTTGAAGGCAGGCATGATTATCATTATTAATTATTAGGGGAAGCAAGGTGGAACAGTAGATAGAATTGTCAGGCATGGAGTCAAAATGACTTGTCTTCCTGAGTTCAAATCTGGCCTCAGACACTTAGTAACTGCATGACCCTGGGCAAGTCACTTAACCCTGTATGCCTTAGTCTCTTCATCTGTGAAATAATAGAGAAGGAAATGGCAAACCACTCCAACATTTTTGCCAAGAAAATCTCAAATGGAGCAGCAAAGAATCAGACATGCCTGAAAAGAAATACTAAAAGCAACTGTGATCATTATCCCCATTTTACAGCTGAGGAAACTGAGGCAGTGACTTGTCCAAGGTTATACAACTAACAATGAAGCAGAATTTGAACTCAGAACCTCACAAATCCAAGTCCACAATTTTATCCACCCAGAAGCCTCTTGTTTAGGGCACTAAATTTGAAATGGAATAGACTTTATTCAATTCTATATAAAATGCAAAAAATGGGATATCTGATTGCCTGTGGCAGGTAAAGGAGAGGGAGGAGTCAATGATGATCCTGAAAGCTCATTCACCCCCTTTCCTCTTTTGCTGTAGGGTAAAGTTCATGACACCAGAGGCGCAGGGACTCTCTCCTGCTGACTGAGGCATGGTTATATCCTTGAGACTCTGGTGACTGAGATTCTAATGGATCCTGTCTCCTCTGGTAACTGTGATCCAGTTGTATCTTTGTCTCCAAAGGACTGAGACCCAGGATGGTCCTGAAGTCAGCTTGTACCAGTTCTTGAGAGCTGCTTGTTAAATTTTCAGTGTTAAATGTTGAGGTAACTAGGTGGCTCAGTGGACAAAGTACTGGTCCCAAAGTCAAGAAGACTTGAGTTTGGATCCGGCCTTATCAGCTGTGTCAACCTGGGTAAGTCACTGGACATCTCTTTGCCTTAGTTTCTTCAATAATAAAATGAGGATCATGATACTTCCTAACTCCTATAGAATGCACAGCAGCCACATCCTGGTAAAACTGTCTTGGCAGATGGGCTAAGCCAGATTGGGGGCAACTGACGGGCCTCAAACCCAATGGCGAGTTATGGGGGTGTCTACCCCAACCATGTGAAGATGTCCAATGGTGGAATGGGCAAATGAGAACAATTTCTTCCCACAGCCATGAAGGCAGCTGAAGCAGGCACTGTGGAGCGCCTAGAGCTTCGTCAGATATCAAAGATGCCAAGATCACCCACTGCATCCTGGGACATCTCCAGTTGTCCTGACCTATATCTGGCCCCTGGACCTCAATGACTGTGGAGGAGAGAGTGAGGCTGGTGACTTTGCACATTTCTGCCTCACTTAAATCCAGTTCACTAGCAAGTCAAGACATCACCTTCCTGATGTCATTGGTCCTCTTTGAAACAAAGGATGAAAAACCTCCCAGAGCCGCTGTGACAATCAAATTTACAAATACAATATTTGTAAAGTGCTTAGCACAGTGCTGGGCACTAGTAGATGCTTTTAAAAATGTTTATTTCCTTACTCCTAGAGTGAGCATTTGCACCTTGGAAATCAGCAAATGCTCTAAATTAGGGCTTGGTTTCTTCTTTCTTTGATTATCTTGACAAGAAAATGATGGCGAAAATGTTAATAATGCAGTGCTTTAAAGTATGTTGTACATACATCTTTTCAGAGAGCTGGTTGTTAAACATCTACCAGAATCCTCTTGCTGAGATCCCAATGTTGAAACACACCCACCATTTTCTTTCCCCTCCTATACTTAGGAATCTCATTTTGGGTCTCAAGAATTCCTTTGTGTAAACATCTTCAACCATTACAAAATAGTGACATTTTACTCTATGTCTACAATTGAACAAAAATCTATTAAGAGCCTTGGACATGCAGGGCACTCCGCCACAGCAGAGGAAATGTTCTGTTATCATTCAAGGAGATAAGGCATTCAACAGACTGTCAGCTAGAAAGTACCCCAGATTTGGAGTCTTGGAGGACATGAGTTCAGATACTAAATCTGTCATGTGTGATTTGGGACAATTAACTTCTCCTTCCTAGGCCTCAGTTTCCCTATCTGTAACATGAGAGGGTTAGAATAGACCATTTCCAAGGTAATTTCCAGTACTAAATCTTTGGTCTTGTAAGTGAAATTTCCACATAATTAATGGTTATTTCTCTGAATGCCAAGGCTTTGTTGATTTTAAATAATTTTTGTGATATTTTTTAAAGTCCATCTCATTTTCTTAAGTAGAGGATGCTGAACACCATGGAACACTGTGAGAGGCTGGTTCTCATCCTCTGTTACTGTCTTTATCTGCTTTTGAGTTTTCCCATCTCTTACTCTATTATCACATCTCACTATTGTGAGCTTGCCAGTAATTGGGCCCTCAGCACTTATTGGCAGGCAGGTAATAAGCATTTATTAAATGTTTACTGTGTGCCCAGTATGGTGCTAAGTACTATAAATTCAAGTAAAAAAAAAATAGTCCTTGCCATCAAGGAACTTACATTCTAATGGAGGAAGATAACACACAAAAGGAAGCGCACAAAAAAAAAGCATGGGGCAGGACAGGAAAGAAGGTACCCAGATAACCTATATCAGGGACTATATAATATTCAGGTCTGGAAAGCCAAAATGAAATGCGGTTGGCCTAGGTCATTTCCCAGAATGGAGATCCTGGGAGGAGCCTACCAGTGGAAGAAGGAGGGGTGCTCCAGAGTAAGAAGGCTTCAGAAGTAGATGGATGTAACAGGGCAGGGAGGCGCAGGTGCTGAGGCAGGTTTCAGGGTAAGATCACAGTCTAGGCACGGTAGTCCAAGTACAGGAAGTCAGAAGCTTACCCTGCAAGGGAAGGAAGCAAGGCTGGCCAAAACAGAGGCCCTCAGGCAGGGGTGTACTGGGCACATGATGCATGTTTAAGTTAAATCTGCATTATTGAAATTTTCTCCTTCAGACTAAAGCAATCTACAGGCTATCATTCTTTTTCGTGTTTGGTTTTCTTTCTTTTTTCCCATTGTTCACAACCCTTCTATACAACCAGACTATTGTACAATGTGAAAGTATTTGCAGATCCTATACCTGATTGCACGCCACCATGGCAGGGGGAGGGAAGGGAGGGGAGAAAATTTGAAACTCAAGGGAGTGTGGAACTAAATCTTGTAACTAAAAGTAAATAAACAAGTCAGTGAAAAAAATTTTCTCCTTCACTTTTTTCAGTCTGGACAAAAATCCACAAAACAAGACCTGCTTTGTAGAATTTGCCAATTTCTAAGGTGTAAATGCTCACACTGCCATCTTAGATGCTGTGAGTCTACTTTCATTGCCTTAGAACTGGCTTGGGGCACCATCAACTACTAAATCGCAACTCAGACACTCATGTTTCCATGCCTCAGTTTCTTCTTAGGTAAAATGAAGAAATTAAACTTGATGGCTTTAAGGTCCTTCCCCCGTCTAAAGCGATGATTCTACCCATTGCTTTCTTGATATGAGGAGCTTAGATTTAGAAGATGAATGGGAGCCAACAGGTCTACTCATAAGATCATGACATAGAAGATATAGAGCAAGAAGAGGCCTGAGAAGCCATCGAATCCAACTCCTACCCCTCATTTTACACATGAGAAAGATGCCCAAGAGACTCGCCCAGAGTCATACCCAGAGGAAGTATTTGAAAGGGGATTCAAAGACAGATCTTCTTGACTCTAGGACCTAGACCTCTAGGACCACACCTACGCTCACATTTAACAAAGGAAGAAACTGGATTCCAAGGTCAAACAGATGGCAAGTAGCAGAGCCAGGAGTCAAATTCAGAGCCTCTGACTGAATCCAGCCTTCCTTCTCCTACACCACACTGAGAGACATTCTAAAGCACTCAGTGGGGACATCTTCAAAGTCCACACCTCGGCAGGAATCATTTTGGCTAGTTTCAGCCCCAAGCAAACCTTTATAATAATGCCAGGGAATTTTGACAAAGACATGCATAGATTCCTGCAAGTATTATGTGACGTACAACAGTAATTAAAGCAAGTCACAGTGGAGGCTGATTTAAGGAGGCGACTGATAGGATGATGTATGGATCGGAGGAAGGAGATTATGTTTTAATGAGCAAAAGGGTTTCCACAGCAGTTTTATGATCCTGTCAGTTTGAAACTAAAACACAGCCCGCCCCCCATCCAAGTCTCATTCAGGAACCCAGAGAAAGTGGTCATAATATATCCCCCAAATGATGCTGAAAATAACTTTTTAATAGCATCTTACTCTTCACTGTGGCATGGAGGTGACCTGAGTCTTCAGAGGTACACAAACTCCCAAAGGCCCAACGAAGCTAGATTATAGACCCAGGAGTCCTCCCCTACTTCAAGAATTTGTGACTGCACAGTGACTTGAGAGGAAATAGTAAAACAGGCCCTTAATAAGCCTAGAATGAATGAATAAATGGATGGATGAATGGAACTAACACTAACTGACAGGGATATGATGCTTTAGGGTGATCCCGGTAGTCTTTGAAGCAAATGAAGTAAAATTCCCATTTTACAGATGGGGAACTGAAGGTCAGAAATTACTTCTCCAGTGTCACATAGCTAGTGTCTAAAATGATATTTGAACCCAGGTTCTGTCATTTTCAATTGTGTCCAACTCTCTGTGACCCCATTCAAGGTTTTCTTGGCAGAGATACTGCAGTGGTTTGCTATTTCCTTCTCCAGCTCATTTTACAGATGAGGAAACTGAGGCAAACAGGGTTAAGTTACTTGGCCAGGGTCACCTAACTAGTAAGCATCTGAAGCCAGATTTGAACTCAGATCTTCTGACTACAGGCCTGGTGCTTTATGCACTATGGCGTGACCTAGCTGCCCCCTTTTAGCCACTACTTGAAGAAAATGATCATGTCCCTCCTCAAGTCTGTCAATGCCCCAGACTCAATAAATTCTCCTGATCTATAATAAACTGCAGTGGTTCTGTAGTACAGACATCAAACACAACTGCCACAGGCCACATGCAGCCCACAACACTCTCAAGTATGGCCTGAAACATGTAATCGAGAAATATTTAACAAAATAAATGAAAATACAATAAAATATAGGTAGCTCTACATTTGAAAACTAAGTTAATATGTAGCCTGCAGGGACCCTTCTTTATGGGCTAGTGATCCCGTTTCTATTTGAATTGGACACACCATTGCTCTAATGCATGTAAGAGAAAATATAAACACCTCTATTTGGCTTTTAAAGCCTGTCACAATTTAGCTCCAACCAGTCTTCCCAGCTTTGTTACCCACCTTCCTGACCATCACCGTCCAGCCAAACTGGACAGATCAGGAAAGGCTGGATAATGTTCTGTAGTCAATCTCTATGTTCCTCATATATGAGGCTCCCTCTCTCCTCTGCCATAGCTGTCATATATTCCCTCCTCCTCTCCACCTCACAATTCCTCACTTTCTTCAAGATTCCAGTCAAGCACCAACATCTCCACAGAGCCTTTCTCAATCTTCCCAAACACTAGTTACCCGTCTCCTCCTCTATGCCGTTTTTATGTGTTATTTATTCTGCATCTATTTAATTCATTTGTACACTTGATCGATAAAATGCAAAGACTCTGAGAACAGGGATTTTTTTTTTTCTAACCCCAGCACCTTGCCTGGTGCCTAGAGCATAGTAGGACTTAATAAGTTCTTACTGAATGATTGTGACAGATTTGGAGCAAATTGAATGCCATAGCTTGCCATCTGTCACCAAGGGGACAACACAGGAAAATTTATTCCTTTGAAATAACTCATGGTATTGGTTAGGAATCCACAAAGTGTTTATGGCTATAGCTCTGCATTAAGAGTATCTCATTAAGTGATAAACAAGCCTACCCCCACTGAGTGGGTTTTGCTATCAATCCCTCTTAAGTCATAGAGGGTGAAAAAGCTTTCTGGAGGCTGTACGTGTTTGGTTTGGGGGTTTTTTTCCTGCTAGTTATTTTATTTTTTTTACTACTCTGTAAAGTAGTTTAAAATGCCTTTAATCTTAGCATTTGAGGTCCACCATGACCATTTTCAGCCTTCTTTTCCAACCCTAGCTCACATTTTCCTCTCAGTACACTCTTCTCTGATATTCTCTTCTCCTCTCCTGACTCTGTGCATTTGTTCAGGCTGCCCTGTGCCCAGAACAGACTCCATCCATCATTTTACCTGATGAAATCCTTCCTTTCCTTCAAGACTCAAGAGAGATATTTTCCTCCATGAAGCCATTTTGTCTTTTTTTTTTCCCCACCCCCTCCCCTTTCCAGTCCCTCATAGAGAAGTGGACAGTGAATAAAGTGCTGGACCTGAAGTCAGGAACCCCTCAGTTCAAATCTGACTTCAGATACTTACTAGCTGAGTGACCCTGGGTAAGTCACTTAACCTTTGCCTGACTCATTTTCCTCATCTTTAAAGTGGGGAAAATAATTGTACCTTCCTCCCAGAGTTATTGTATCTAATAATGATTGAGTCCTCAAATTTCCTCCCCAAATGAGATACTTGTAAAGCACTTAGCACAGTGCCTAACACACAGTAGGTGCTTGATAAATCCTTATTTTCTTCATTCTTCATGACTGATCTTTTATGCACTTAAGACACTCTGTATGTATCTTATACTAGTACACACACAAACACACACACACACACACACACACACACACACACACACATATCACCACCACCACCACCACCACCACCCCTCCAATATATCTATGATAATCCTATTGAGGGCAAGGATTATATCATATTTCATTCTCCTCTCCCCAGCGCACAGCTCAGAGCAGGCACTTGAAAAAAGTTTGTTGAATTAAACTGAAAAGAATACAGATCAGAAAAGGCTGGATAATGTTCTGTAGTCAAGCATTCTTTGGCAGTACAGTGAAAAAAAATCACAAGATGAAAAATCAGTGCATCCGGGTTGTAGACCCAACTCTATCACTGGCTCATTGTATAATGTTGGTCAAATCACTTTTCCTTTAAGGGCCTCAGTTTCCACATAGGTAAAATGGAATAAGTAATATCTGAATTGCCTTCCTGCCCTAATAAATACTGCAGATGAATCTTCATCATTTTTTGCTAAAAATGTTGGAAATTCTCAAAAAAAAAAGAGAAACTACTGGTGCAAATATAAATTGCAAATGTATTTGTGGACACTCTCAGATAGGGAAATGCTATTGATATATGAGAGATTGGTTCATACCGTGGAGAAATGCAGAAATTTTTTATGGGTTAGGGTTAGAGAATCAGGTTAGCACATAGGATTAGGAACAGAGTTAGTTACCAAATGAGTACCTGGGCCAGGATTGGAAAAGAAGGAAGGATATCAGCAGGTATGACTGGAGAGGGAGTCTATTCTGGTCATGGGGCAGCCTGTAAAATTCAGAGAGGTACCTGGAAGAGAATAGGATATGATCTTGGGGGTTGCCCAATTCTCAGATTTCAAAGTATATTTAGAACAGTGGTCAGCACCAGGGAAAACCACTTGACCAGAATAACTTTCTACTGGGTGAACTATGGGACTGCTGGGGCTTTCTGAACATTTTGTTTCTTAGCTTCCACTTTTTAAATTGTCTAGCTATGGCCCAAGAGCCAGGTCCCATATAAAAACCATGAAAGAGACTTGCCTCAACTAGGAAAAAGTCAATGTTCAATGTGTACCCCTATTATATGTAAACACATAATATGTAAACATGTATGTGTAAATACATATAATAATGGCTTTCTGTTGTCTTGAAGATAAAGTAGGAACTTCTCCATCTGGCATTTTTCTTAGACCCTCCACAGTCTAATTCTAAACTACCTTTGCAGCCCTCCTACCTCATGTTACCTTCCTTAATTCCAGGCAAACTAGACTATTAGCCATCCCTCCCACTCATTGTTCTCTTTGCCACCTTGGCGTTCCTACAGGCTGTCCCACTATGACAGGAAGTCCATTTCCTGTTCATCACATAAATGCCGTCAGCCTGTGTTTCCTCATCTGTCAAGTGAAGGGGTTGGACTAGGTGAATTCTTAGATGCCTTCCATCTCTGGAGCTATGATTCCATGTTCTCCATCTTCCTGAATTCTCATCTTCCTTTAAGGCTTTTCATATCAGGTGGCATTTCCTAGGTGAAGCCTTTGTAGACTCTCCCTTCTACTACCCAATTTGTGATTATGTGCTCCTTCCTCAAATTACCATATATTTGCTTATTTTAATGTTTATACTCTATCTCCCCAATAGGATGGAAGCTTCTTGAGGGCAGGGACAGTTTTCATTTTTGTCTTTGCATCCCCAGCCACTACAGTAGTGACTGGCACACACATAGCACTTTTTTTAAAATGCTCATTGAATTGAATTGTGTGACAGGTACCAGGAAGAATATTCTGACTACCTGAATGCCCCCTTTGCCCATTTCATGCTTGTAAAAGAGAGAGGAAAAGAGGTGTGGAAGGG
>CM053587.1:322486603-322513567 GCA_028646515.1 Pseudochirops corinnae | reverse complement strand
CCCCCCAGAACTTTTTGTTCAGTGGTTGGACAGCCCGCTTCTTGCAAGATTCTAATAAAGAGACCTTTCTCTATTCACCTTGAGCTGTCTCCAAGTGATTTAAAATCTTTTTATCATACACAGATACTTATTAAGTGGGTGATCCCTTAGTTAATTTTGCTTTTTGTTTGGTCATTCAGTGATACATTTTCCCATGTGGCAGTGTAAAAAAAAAAGATTTATAAGATTGGAAAAGATGGGGGTTGTGGGCACTGTGGAGTGGAATATATTACCTTTGCCATCTGACTTGGTTGACAAGTTGGTTGGTTTTTTAAACTGCTTTTTACCACTATCTTTTAAAATCTTTGTTACGAGAAATTCCTTATAGTGGTGTGGAAGAGGGTGAGGAATATATTTGGGAATAAGTATTATGTTAAAATAAAAGACATCAATAAAATAAGAACAGTGTGGAGGGTGGCCTTAAAAAATATTTGGCCACCTATGTGACTTTTTGGATAAGTTGCATTCTCTCTGATGTTCAACTTTTTTATATGTAAAATGAGAAAATTTGACTAGATGATCTCTAGGGCTTTTTGCAGCTGTAAGTCCTATGATTTTAAATGAAAATGTGATCTAGGGAATGGGAAGGGAGTAGAAAGGAGAGAACAAATTAAAGAAAGATTGACGAGAGAACATCAATTAAATTTAGGGGCCAATTATGGAGACAGAATGTAAGAATCAGGTGATTTCAGAATTTCTGCCCTGAGTGATTTGGAGAGTAATGTGTTACTAAGAGAAATAGAGAAGTCAAAAGTGACAGAAGACATCTGTTTTAGGCATCTATTAAAAAAAAAAACTGAAGAAAGGAAGAGCCATTGGAGATAAGAGCTGGGTTTACCCCTTAACTAGACAATACATCCTTTCCCTGGGTCTTAGTAGTTCCTTCTAACTTACTGTCTTGGAGAGATTCTTGGGGACTCTGAGGGTCTTGTTTATAACACATAATATGGGTCATAGAGGGATGATATCTCTCTCAACATTTTCATGTGATGTTGATTTCTTCAGCTAGTTTTTCAGTTCCTTGTAGTTTTGAGGTTATGAACTTTTTTTTTTTGCTTTTTGAAGTGGGGAAGGCAAGGCAATTGGGGCCAAGTGACCCGCCCAAAGTCACATGACTATTATGTGGCACATGTCTGAGGCTGGATCTGAACTCAGGTCTTCCTGACTTAAGTCTGGCGCTCTATTCACTGCGCCACCTGGCTGCCCCAAGATTATGAATGTTTGTTAATCTATTAAAAACATTGTTTTTCATAATGTTCTTCATAATGATGCAGTATTCCTATGCCATAAAAAAAAGCCAAACCCTGACAGATATGGAGTATACAAGGAAACATGGGAGTATTTAAATGAATTGATACAAAATGAAGTAAACAGAACCAGAGATGTCTCTTTCCTGGAAAAAGAAAAACTAACATTTTATGTATATATCCATCATATCCATGAAACTTGCAAGTTTTTAGATAGAGCTGGTATGTCAGGGATAATCAAGTGTGAACTTAGGCAAGGCCCTGATCTTCAGTTTCTTGAACAAATAAACTCTATTGGAATTGGACTATAAAATTGGAGGAGTTCGACTAGATGTTTTCTGAGCTCTCTTCCAGCTGTCAATCAATGATCCTAAAAACAAAACAATTGAAATTGAATACTAGTAATTGTAATGAGCAAGTCAGTACTGGTGAACAAATAAGATTAGACCTCCCTCTCTTGGTGGAGGTGTAGGATTGTGGATATGGAATACTGCATATACAATCAGATTTGATTAGTGCATTGGTTGGTTTTGATGAACTGCTTTTTTTTGTTTGTTTATTATAAGGGATGGTTCTGAGTGGAAGAGGGAGGGGGGCTATATTGGGAAATGAAGGCAACATAAAAAGCAAAAGATGTCGGTAAACATTTTTTTAAAATTTCGAGTTTTTGTGGCTTGGTATTTTGTCCAGGTGATTGTGGGTGGATATTCACTAGTTGCTAAATTTTTGCAGCCTGCAGAGATATGTTGCTGTTTACTTGCAAAGTCTTAATTGGTCCATAAATTCAGGCCCCTTAAGAATGAGCTTTCTTTAGTTTCTGGTAACAGTGACTTAATCTTGTATAATTATCAAGAACCCATCACATTTTTGTAAACAAATCTACTTGACTCAGCCATTTGTTCCTTGTCAACCTATTTTTGGTTTAGTTTGTGTACAATAGATAGCCTTTTGGTTCTATTCATGGATTTTAGCCATTTGATAGATTCTGATTGATCTCTGATCAGGCTTAACTATTGCTCTGTCAAGAGAGATCTGTTCAGAAATTATTTCTTTAAATTTTAAATTAGGTTTTACTGTGCAGTCTGAGAATATCAGTTCTCTTCTATTTGATGAGTGATATTAGTACTTACGTAGTTGCTTTGGAGTGGTGGCCCTACACTTTGTTAATATGGTATGAGTTTTTTTTTAATACTATCTAAATCCCCTGTCACCCATTTTACTTTTCCAAAGGTACTCTTAAGATTGGTATTTCAAAGGTATTAATTGAAGATGCCAGTGAGTCTTTTTACATATCCATGTAGAAGCATGAAGCTCTTGAGATTAAAGCCTCCAGGTTAAAAGATTAAGAAAAACATTTTTCAAGGCAGCTAAGTGATGCAGTGTTTAGAGTACCTCCCCTGGAGTCAGAAGGACCTGAGTTCAAATGCAGTCTATGACATTTATTAGTTGTGTGACCCCAGGCAAGTCACTTAACACTGATTACCTCCAATAAAGAAAAAAAAAACAACATTTTTCCTAACCTGGTGTGTTCATATTCATAAAGATCCTTCACAGCATGTGTTCTTTAGTAGTATTCTTCAGTTTTTCTTTAAGCATACTCAGATGTTCCATAACTATATCTAGGAAACTGCCAGGTCATGGGCCAAAAGAAGAGAAGCAAAAAACAAGAACATTAAAAGAAAATTTACCCATTATGCAAGCAAAAAATCCATTGAACTTGAAGACAGGATGAGCAGAGACAATCTGAGGATTGTCTCCCAGAAGAACACAACAGGACAAAAAACTTTAACACTGTAGTGAAGGAAATAATAAGCAACTGGCCTTCACATCTGAAAATAGAAAATGAAATTCCAATGGAACGAATTCACAGGTCAACTCCAGAAAACAAAACAAAACAAAAAGACCAAACCTAAACCTTTCAACTCTGAGACATATGCAGTAGTGGTTAAATTTAACAGTTCAAACCAGAAACACTAAGTTCTGCAAGCTACCTGGAGCAAGACCGTGAAATACAAAGGAAAGGACATTAGAATAACTCAAGAGCACCCACTAGAAAAAGGAGGAAATGAAATAAGTAAAGTTTTCTGAAGAGCACTGAAGCTTAGAATACAGCCCAGAGTGACCTAGCCTGCAAATCTGAGCTTAACCATACAGGACAAAAAGGTAGACGGACATTCACTAAGGAAGGTTTCAAAACATTTTAGAGAGAAAACCAGAACTTGAAAATATTTGCGTCTTGAAAACCCCAAACAACAGAAAGGCAGGAGGAATGAATAAAGGTGGTGGTGGCAACAGAGTTACAGGAGAATGACTAGTTTTTTACTAAATGTACACATGGAGACAGAGGTGAACGTGGAAATCTGGTAGAGTTAACATTGAAGAGGCAGGCATTATGGGCAGAACCTGGCAACAGCTTGTCTACAGATGAATGCTTTTATGGGACTACATTACATCAGAGGAGGGTACATGAAAGGGAGTTGAGGTAGGGAATAGAGGGCTAGGGAGGAGTGAGAGCTAACAGGGAGGGGAAGGTGACATGTGTGTGGTCTGAGAAAGATGTGGGGAGTAAGTGAAGAGACAGGGGGAAGGTTGAAAAGGGGAGGAAAGGAAAAAGGGCTTACTGTGGAGGTGAGAGGAATGCTACTGTGGGTGCATGGAGATGAGAACTTTACACTGGATGTAGCCTGGGGACTTTGGTGCCTGAAAAGTCTACTTGACCCAGGAGGGTGGGATTCAGAACTCTGGGGGAGCAAACGGGCACCTGGACTAGTGGGAGAGCATAAATATAGGGAGGGGCTTTCCAGGCAAATGTTAAAAAAAAGGTAAACAAAAGAGAATCCATGGGCATGGGATGGGGTGGGGTGGGAGGGCAGGGAGGTGTTGTCATGGTCATCTTCAGCCTGTCTGACACCTGCTATAATAGGCATTGTTTTGACAGTGGGGCCCAGTGGAAAAGGAGATTCCATGCCCTGCTAGGTAGGGGCAGAAAGCACTTAGAGGGCTGAGCCTAGAATGGAGACCTTGGAAGCTTTGATTGCATGAAGAGTACAGAAAAAAGAGAAAGACTAGATGACTGTAGGGGTCATGAATAAGAGAATGAGGGTCAGAGTCAACAGAAAGAGAAGATGGAAAATGAAGAGAGTGGGAAAAACCCTTTTTTGGAAAGGGACACAAAAATGAAGTAAGAAACAAATGAATGAATAGGAGGAGCTGAAGGGAAGAAGAGAGGCTACCTGACTGAGAGGAAAAAAGAGGGGGAAGAAATATATAACTAGATATAAGCAGGAGAGAGGAACAAAAGTATATGTAAAAACTACAGACCCTTTACTTTTGTGGCATATTGATTAAGCACATTTATAAGCCAGTTAGCTGCCATTGATTTATTTCCTTATTTGATATTCTCAATACTGAATATCAAGTGCTTTGATCAGAGCTCACATAACTGAAGGGGAACTCAAAAGGTATCTTTCTTTTTCTTTTTTTTGCTTTTTGGAGGGCAATTGGGGTTAAGTCACTTGCCCAAGGTTACATAGCTAATTTTTGTATTAAGTGTCTGAGGTTGAATTTGAACTCAGGTCCTCCTGACTCCAGGGCTGGTACTCTATTCACTACACCACCTAGCCACCCCTTCAGAAGGTATCTTTCACTCTGAAATTGCCTCTCCTTATAAGGTAACTTGCATAAAGCCTCTCTGTCAAACTTCAGCCTCAGGGCAGAATGAAGATTGTTTTCTTCGAAAGGTTGTTTTCATCTGTGGTTATTGGTGCCATGACTTAGATCCAAGTATCTGGCAGAAAGACAGCCTTTTCTTGGACCGGTCTTCTCCAAACCCCTGGTATCAGCAGAAGGTGAGAGTATTTGAAAGCTCTTTAGGATGGTTATTGGAGGAGAGCTGTCCATTAGATTCATTCCTTGTTTAGGCTCATGGCATCCAATCATTTAAACCAAATCTGTCAGATGTATTGCAGGGTAATTGATATATGTATATGTGTGCTTGTCTGTAGCTGCCCTCTACTGTGCACTGTGAATTGGATGCTTATTATTTGGTAATTTTTTCCTATAAATTTAGAAGCCATCAAGCAGGGCTGGAACTGAACCAGTTTTGGCCACCTCACACTCCCTTTAACTTCTAGATGTGATGACTGGTCAAGTTCAGAAAGCCAGAGAAATGGACTGATCCCCATAATCCAATTATAAGAATGCCTTCACTTTCCCTTTGCTCTTAGATTGTGTGACTTAGTGACTTAGGAATCTAGCCACTCCTATCTCCTTTAGGAATCCCACAAATCAAAGTGCCATTACTCCAGGGATCTTGACTGGCAGAAAAGGGGAAAGAATCCTTACATGGTTTGTTTGTGGATTGTTTGACGTTCTTGGACTTGCTGAGTGTTTAATGGGGGTATGATCATATATGTGTGAGAGTGAGGAATGGAGAACTTTAGCAGTGTCTTTGGAAGATAGATTGATCATGAATTTAGATTGTCTAGATGACAGCATTAGCAGAATAGCATTGGTTGCTAGGGGCGGTTATTGACATTAGTGTGATAATGACATTGAGCCAATTATCTGAGGAAAGTTAATATCTTTAAGTGTCTTAGGTTTGACTCTTGCCCTTTTTCTCTATGAGTGAGCCCTCTGTGATCATGAGGAAGCAGACATACTGACCATTTTATGGATAAAGAACAGATCCTTAGGCCCTCTAGACATGGAAGTCTAACTGAAAGATAAGCATTATCTTTGGGAATAGGCAGTGGAGAATCTTAGGCTAGGGATATCTCTGCCCTGGAAATAGGAACACTGCTCTTTTTTGTATGCATCTACTTTAGAAATGAGACTTACAGTTTTTTGGATAAATGGTTTTGGTATACCAAGGATAGTCCAGTTAAACAATTGCCCAAAGAAATATCATTTGACTTAGATAAAATGGCACACTTAAAGTATCCTTTGAGACAAAGCCAAAATTAGAATGCTCAAAAAAAGTTCAGAAGAGACAAAGTCCTCTTTTCTTCCTTCTAAGGAAGAGAAAAAAACTTATACCAGATATGGATATCAGAAAAGTTAGTAAAGTATGGTGGGGGTTTTTTTGTCACAAAATAACAGAATTTGAGAGTTGGAAGGGATCTCAGTGATCTCCAGTCTAACCCATACATGAAAGGAGTATTTTTTATAACATACCCAACAAGTGATTGTCTATCTTCTTGGTTATATGAAAGAATAAATGTTGATAAAGATGTTCATTTTTGTCTTTTTCATATACAGCTTTATACATGGAGGATCCTTGAAGGGATAGCAACCCCTACTAAAATTGAAGTTCATTTTAAAAGGAAATGGGAGTTTTGGTAATGAAACTTCCTCAAATATGACCGGTCATTTTTTTTTTTCTTCTTGGTTTACCTAACCAAGAGGAAATGAAAAAATGAAAGATGTATATATGTGTATATTTGTTTGCATATATATACATATTGTAAAGAGGGAGATATAATGTAGAGATGAAAAATAAGTCTCTTTTCTTACTCCTAAGTCTTGTCATGTTGAAAATTTTTTTTAATGACATTTATGTTTCTCCAAAAAAGAAAGTAATAGAACATGACCTTTTAAAATAGAAATTTGCAAATTATAATGGGAGCAAGGTACTATCAGTGAAGAAGCATTTATTAAAATGCATGCTATGTAACTGGCATTGTGCCAAGGCCTGGAGATAAGAAGATGAAAATAAAATCATCCTTGCTCTTGTTGAGCTTATGTTTTATCAACATGAATTTTCTTTGGATGCAGGTATTCACATTCCTGAATTCCTAGTTTGTCCCTCTGTGGGGAGTTTGAATGTTTGTAGTCATCCCTCTTAGTTGTGAGTGACATAAAAACCAAAAAAGAAAACCCAAAACAAATACTACTTTGATGAACCCAGGCCTTGTTCTTCTGTCCATTGATAGGTCCTGTAAAAGTGACAATGTCAGTCCCCTCCATGCAGAAAAAGTCATTAAAAAGCCACCAAATGTCTTTGCTTACTTAGCTCAGAGTTAGTTGTGCTCACTTAAGTCTATTCTGACCTCAGATAAATCTACCACTATCTGTACTGAATCTTCTCCACGATTATGGGTCATCTGTAAGAATGCTTTTGCTGACTCTTCAGTCAAAAAAAAATATATATATATATATGTATATGTATTATATATATGTATATGTATATATATATATATATATATATATATATATATATATATATGTATATGTATATTTGGCAAAGCAATCAGGGTTATGTGACCTGTCCAGGGTCACAGAGGTAGTAAGTCTCAAGTGTCTGAAGCCATATTTGAACTCCTCCTGACTCCAGGCCTGGTACTCTGTCCAGTTCACCACCTGGCTGCCCCTCAAACAGTTTTTGCTTTCCCTTATTTCTCCCAAACCTCCACTGTCCAGTTTAGATGACTGCTTTTCTATGTGATCTGTTCTTGATCCTGAAGAAACCTGGGAGGTGGACAAGATGCTTTTTCGCCTAATCACCTTTGACCCCTTCTCAACTGCTGTCAGACTTTTCATGCAACGAACCCCCCAAATGGCTGTTTGAAATTCCAACCTGGATTTGCCCTCATCCTCTTCAGGATCATTTAAGACATCAACATTGATTTTGTCATCTGTATCAATATTGGGTAGAACTTTTGGAGTTAGCCTTAAGCAAAAGCTTATAATGATTTTTAGTTCTTCAGCTTTTTCTTCAGACATAATTCACCATTTTTTCACTTTTATTTCATTTAATATGGGTTTAGAGATTAAATTATTTCTGAGAATTGTCCTGTACTGATTGGCTACGTGATGCTGTGTAACTGGGAGCAAATGATATAGTTGGCAACAAATTGGAGCAACAAAGTTGCGTGCCACCCATGACTGCTGCTGGTAGAGACGTATTTCCACTTTTATTGTCAGGTAATCCTGGTACACAATTCAGGTGTTTATAACATTAGTACATTTCAGGAACATTTGTAGCTCACCTGATTTAGTAGTCAATCCTGCCTGTGCCTAAGGAATTCCAGTGAATGGGGTATTGGTATTTTAAATTTGTTTCTGTGTGTCTGACCTTCTTGGGAACCGGCACTCAATGTACTCTCCTCAGTGTTGAGATGATCATCACGAAGGTTCCAGCTAGGGACAGACTGCAAGGCTGTGCTTATTTGACTATTTATTTGATTCTTAGGAATATCACACTAACTAGGGCACTAACTCCATTGAGTATCACCTTTCCTTTTTTCTTAGTTCTAAGTTCCACCCTTTTCTGACTGTCTCATCTTAGCCCCAGCTTGGGATGTAGAAGCATCTATGCTTGTTGAGGTTTCAGTAAATGTCTGTGATCATCTGCTAGGTGACCTGGGCCCAAACTATTGATGTCATTGGAATGAACAGGTAGAATACCAGAATTGATATTGATTTGAAATGTGAGTGGGAATTTTCTGTCTGTTTAGGTCAAGGTTTTTAGGTCTAGGATTGAGTTTGTGGGCCAAACCAGCATTTCATAGTTTCTTTCAGGCCTTTTTAACTACCCATAATGGCTTTAGGGATCACTCGGTTCCCACATCCATTCTGTGTCTCCCCAGTCTGCCTTCTTTGCTGTTACCCTCCTCTTCTGGCAAGGGAGTTGGGTTGGGTTGGGCTTTGAAGGTGTTTTTGTTATTATTGTACCACCACCACCACCACTACTGCTGCTCTATTCCTGCATGCTCATAGGGGAGGGAATTGAGGTCTAGAGAAGTGTAAAGTGATTTGGTCAAGGGTTACATCAGTTGGAGACTCAGTTTATATGCTGAGGACACACACCATGGTAGGAGTTTTGCTATACTATTGAGCTCTGTAATGTCTACCTAAATTAAAAGTAGAGAGAATTTGTGGGTTCTCAGGCTCACAGATCTTGAACAGGAAGGGATCTCATAGGCCATCTTGTCTGACCTCTTCCTTTCATGAGGATGAGAAAATGCAAGCACAGGGATGGGAAGTGACTTGCCCACAATCACACAAGGCAGTAAGCTTTAGAGATGAGATTTGAATGTGGTTGTCTTGAATTTCTTATATATAATTCAAAGTTTTTGACATAAAAAGTCATAGGAGCTTTCTAATCTATTAAAAGCCATGACAGTACTATTGCATATTGCTAATTTTCTTTTTTCTGTCTTTGTTTTAGGTTAAAGATCGAGGTCCAGAAGCTACTAGAAGATTTTTTAATTGGTTTTATTGGAGCATTAATTTGGGAGCAATTCTTTCATTGGGAGGCATTGCATATATTCAACAGAATATGAGCTTTGTTATTGGATACATTATCCCAACAGTTTGCATTGGAGTTGCATTCATGGTATTTCTCTGTGGTCAGAGTTTTTTTATCACCAAACCTCCTGATGGCAGTGCTTTTACTGATATGTTCAGGATTTTGGCATATTCCTGCTGTTCACAGAAACAATTCAGGGAACGTAGGAGCAGCAGGTATGTAGTGACAAATCAGTGTAGGCTTTATGGTTAACAGTTCAAAGTTCAATATTGATATGAAGTACAAGAACTATGATGGGGCTGATGTTTAAGCTGTAAACCATTAATGTAGGACTTTTCTTCCCTTGATTTTTGGATTCAGGTAGCTTTAACAAAAAATTTGGGAGGAAATTAAGCACGCTGAATTATATTTACTTTTTTAGGGCATTGGTTCCATCATTTTACCTTAGTAGATCCTTTCTTTCTTTCTTAGTTCTAATTTCCACCCTTTTCTGACTGTTTCATCTTAGCTCCAGCTTGGGATGTAGAAGCATCTATGCTTGTTGAGGTTTCAGTAAATGTCTGTGGTCATCTGCTAGGTGACCTAGTCCCAAACTATTGATGTCATTAGAATGAACAGGTAGAATACCAGAATTGATACTGATTTGAAATGTGAGTGGGAATTTCCTGTCTGTTTAGGTCAAGATTTTTAGGTCTAGGATTGAGTTTGTGGGCCAAATATTCCTTTACTCACACCAGTTCTACAAAGAATAGAGCCATCAAGTAGCCTGGCAAAAGCAGGTGTGTGGAGTGCATCATTTTCTGTGCACAGATGAGCAGCTCTGGAAAGTGGAATGGGTTCTGTTTATATGTAGCAGATCAATCCCTTGTCAGTAATTGAATATATAAATACACAGCTCAGTTTGGAACATAGGAGCTTTGTAAATTCAGGTAGAATTATGCAGTTTGAGATGCACGTCATCTAAAGCCAAGAACCTAAGTCACCATTCAAAGAGAAAATCAGAAAGGCAAATAAAATAGCAAAACACAATGATCTATAACAATTAATATGTAATCTATAAATATAAATGAATTATATATATTTATTTATATTGATATATATCATATATATTGATATTGATATATATCATGTATATATATTTTTAATTTAATTAGAAACAGTTTGGATTGACTAGGCAGCTCTTTTGACCTAAGTAGGCATTCCTACATAGAGCCTAGCAGGAAATAGGATGAAAATTAGTGGTTTTGTTCTTAGAAGATGGAGGAAAACAGAAGGTAGAGCACTGTGTGACCATACTCTAATTGGATTTCAGAGGCAGGTAGGGCCAGAAAGAAAATAGATGCAGGAAGAACACAGCAACCCTTCCTTAGCATAAGAAGTAGGATACTCCTGGTATTTAGTACCGAAAGGGACTTTAGGGATCACCAAGGCCAATCCATCTTTCTGGTAGAGGGGGAAATAGACCCAGAGGGGTAAAGTTACTTGTATAAAGCTGCCTGGATGCCTCTGGAGGCAACGGGGCCTGATAGAGTTAGACTTTGAAAAGAGGTATTTGTAGTCTGGGTTACCTGGAATTTATATGAATAATGTAAGCTATATTTTGACTCATTTGTGGAATAACTTGTTCGTATTTCTAGCCTGTTTTCTGTATTTTTGGTGTAGCCACTCAGCACGTTGTATTCAAATTTGAACTGGGTTTTGTTGACTGTTATAAATAGTATATAGCTTTATTGGGGGGTCAGATTGGATCAGGCACTACACCTGGCGGTCTGAATTAAAATTTGACCTCACAGAAGCTAGCCATGTGACCTTGGGCAAGTCACTCAACTTTTGTTTGCTCAGCTGTAAGATGGGGATAATAATAGCACCGTCTACCGGGGTTGCTGTGAAGGTTAGATAAGATAACGTTTGCAGGCATTTAGCATAGTAACCGACACATAGCAGGCACTTAACAAGTCCCTCCCTCCCCCTCTTTTCCCCTTCCTCCCTACCTCTTGTGCTTTAGTGGTACCCAGTGTAATTATAAGGTCATTTGGAAAGATAGGAGTAAAGGTACCTGCCGAGGCGAAGTTGGCTTTATCTCCTTTAATCCGCTAGGAGAGATGAGAGCTGATTTAATATGTGACTTGCAGTAGATGGTGACTCATAGCCAGAAAAACTAATGTATGTCTCGTAGCTGAAGAATTTATTTACTATAAGGCTGACTGGCATTCATTGGTAAAATAACATTTAGTGCTAGGGGATGGGGGGATGGGAAGGGAAACATTTAAAGACACGATCGTTTACATAGCATGATTTCTGTGCCCGCTTTGCCATGGTGATGAGGTTGATAGGAGCTGCTGAGGGAAGCTGTGTAGTGGTCTGGACCCTCCAGTTAGTTGTATTAGCTTCCAGAAAGCACCATGTGACCTTTCCTTACTGTTTTGGATGTAATAGCAGAGGACATCACAGCGATTATAGTCTTTCACCTAAGAATTGCACACTCGTACACAATGTCAGTTTCAAAATTAGCCATTTACATAGTGTATGTGATAGGGCAGAAGTATCTTTATTTATTATGGTCCTTCCTTACCACAGGTGAAGAAAAGGAATTGTTATGAAAATATTTCTACCTGTGTGGCAGGTGGCAGCAACTCCATTACATGTGTCTATTGACTTTTCTCTGTTGTTGGAATTTATTTTGTAGTTAAATAAATTTACATGGGAAGGAGAGAGGGGCAGTTTAAACCTGGAACTATTCTATCAGTTCTTGATATGTAGAAACAGTGCTGTAATTGAAGATTTACTGTTTATTTTATATTGTATTCATAGATGAAAGTAAAATTCTGGCAAAGGTATGAAATGAAATGTGTGTGTGTGTGTGTGTGTGTGTGTCGGTGTGTGTGTCGGTGTGTCGGGGGCGGGGCAGGGAGAATGGCTCAGTTGATAGAGTAGGATTCAGTTAGGAAGACCTGGATTCGAGTCTTAGCTCAGAGTCTTACCATTGCATGTCACATATCTGCTCTGAGAATATAAGTTGTGGAACACCTTAACTGTCTGCAAATTGGCAGAGGTAGTTTCCTCATGGGGAGATCCTTACACCAGTAAATCACAGCCCGGAACAAATATACATAAATAAGAGGTAAATAGATAGATAAATAACTCACTGGGTAGTGCAGACTAGATAAGAGTAGAAGCCAAATCCAAAGGGGTTTCATTATCAGAGGCTTCTTCTTATAAGGTAGTTTCCTCACTAAAGTACTACCCTCTTTTTCCTTTCCCTTCTCGTGAAGATTGTAATTGGCTTCAGTATTTTTTACATATTTATAAGTGTGTGTATTTGAAGGTGCAAATGGATTGGAAATAATTTTTAAAATTGGCTTATACTTCATATACACATATATATGTACATGCATACATATATATACACACACACATATATACACACAAAGAATAGCTGTAAGATTATTTCTAGGGTATATGATATTTCTAGTGAGTATTATATACATATGTTGGAATATAATTTTAATTACCTATATATGGTATGATGCTTACCAGATGTATTTGTCATCTGTTGATTATTTGGGTAGCAAAGTAGCCTATGGACTTGTCTCAACCTCTTCTTCACAGTTGTGAATGGTGAATGACCAATGTTAGCAGTCCCCTATTACAAACTCTAAGGTATCATATGCGTTGGATCAAGGAGTTGAAATTTTAGAGCCAATTCAGTTCAGTTAACAAATGTTCACTAAGTGCCTACCATGTGATGTTGAGCCAGACAGATTAAAGGAAAAAAAGACAAAAGCAAAAAGTACTTTAAGGGTGTGGTATGTTTTGGTAAATTTTTTCCCATTTATTTTAGGCCAAAGGAACAGGCAGAAGGTTTAACTGCGTGCAAAACTGTGGTTTTCCTTACCCAGGAAAGAGCCTCTTCCTGCCCATGTATGAGGGCAGTTGGAAGAGTCTGGAATATAGAGGGGGCAACTTCTCAGGGAGGAGAATTCTTATTTTTTATCTAATAAAACCAAAGAAATAATATAAACCCACTCACTAAGCTATCAGAGAAAGAAAAAAACAATTAAACAGCTTTTAAATTATTCCTTTTTGCTCTCCTTTTGATGAGGTGTCAAGGGGTCAAGGAGTTCAGGGAGTCCAGGAGTCCCAATAACCAGAGTCCTTGGAAAGCAGTCTGGAATGAATTCATGGACTCAAGCATTCTCGGAGTCAAGGTGGCAAAGATTTATTGTTGCTCTTTACAACAGGCAGGAGGTCTTAGGGAACCTGCAACCTTAAAGGGGTATAGTTAAAGTTTTTATAGGATAATCTTTAGTAGAATCTGTGCCAAATATGCTAAGTAGGTGAGTCAGGGCAGGATTAGGGAGGAGTTAAGGAGTGGTCAGTTCTTAAAGGAACATGCACTTTTAATATCTACTGTACAGGCATATTGCCTAGAATTCACTGGGAAATAGCCCAAGGGGAGGCTGCATGGAAGTGTGGTTTTAGGCTTGAAATGTCACCAAGTCAGCTAGTGGTCAGGGCTGACCAAATTGCTACCTAACAATGTCATGTTTGACAAGATGGATGTTGGGAGTATATATATATATGTCTCAAGCTAATGAGGGATTCAAGATGTATATAACGAACTAAGGAATTACTTATAGATAATCTAGTGAAGGATTCATAGGTGCAGCTTGTTATTGTACCATGGGGAGATAAACATTTGTCTGGGGCTTGATCTTGAATGGTTGCTAGGCAGAGTACTGGCAGGAGAGAAGGGGCAGAGATAATGTTTTGAGGCTGGGGAGATTTGAGGCTAGGGAGAAATGTGATTTTACAAACTGAGGTCTGAGCTCAGGCACCCAAGAACCCCATCACTTTGGTTCTCTTTACCTACCGCCTCCCACCTTGCCATTTCTTCCTCAGCTTCTGTCTCTCTCCACCACATCTTTTATCTATTCCTTTCAATTTAAAAAATAGTTACAGTGTAGTTCCCCTTAGGCTGCTGTTTCACTTTAGTATTATTTCATATATGATATTTTTCCATAGTTAAATGGTTCTCTGATGGGTCATTTGTAAAGCTGCTAGCTACTACATTTAGTTATGTTAATATATATCACTGTTAGTATAGTCATTTCTCCATTTGGATATTTATTATTTACCTCCTATAGTCAACAAACATTGAGGAAAGTGAAGAATAGTCTGTTAACAAGCATTTATTAAACACTATGGTAGGGACTGCTAGGTGATGGAGATAGAGAAAAGGGAAACATTTTTTGTTTTCAAGAAGCTTATATTCTTTAGGGGGAGAAAATAAGTACATAACAGTATGTGTGTGTATGTGTGTATACACACATATATGTATACATACACATATATGTACATACACATACATACATACATACATATATATATATATATATATATATATATATATATATATATATATATATATATATATATATATATATATATATATACACATACACATATATGCACTCACACACAGAAAGAGAGAGTCATTTTTTTGAGGGAGAGGCTTGGGAAGAGCCAGAATGATGAGGAAAGACTTCATGTAGAAGGTGGTTGGGGATCCTTAACTAAGTGTAGCTTTGCTATGGGCAGCCCCTGGAAGTTGAGGGCCACTAGACTGCCTGAGGAAGGGGGGCCTGGCCCAACTCAGAGCTTCTGTGATGATCAAGGAGTCGTTGTAGGAGATATATTGTATTTGTGGTTGTAGGAGGCATAATATCATATTTGTGGAATAACAGGAAGGCCTACTTTGGCTGGACCATCATATGTGTAGAAGAGAGTAATGTATAATTAGGCTGGAAAAGTATATTGGGTCCAGGGTGTGAAGGGATTTAAGTGTCAAAGAGAGGAGTTTTTAGTTGATTCTATAAGTAATAATGAGCCACTGGAGTTCCTTGAATAAGGTAAGTAGCTCAGTGAGACCTGTACTCTAAGAATGCCCCTTTGTCAGCTCTGTTGAAGCTGGACTGCAGTGGGGAAAGACTTGAGACGGAAGACCAGTTGGGAGGCTCTTGTGTGATAGGGGCCTGAATCAGGATGGTCTCTGTGTGTCTAGAAAGGGGGGACAGATTCAAGAAATGCTGCTGAGATAGAAGAAATATAATTGGATACATGGGGAGAAAGAGATTGAGGAATCAAGGGTGACTCTCAGATTGTGAATCTTGTTACTGGAAGACTGATGGTGTTCTTGGTAGAAAATAGGCCAGTTCAGAAAGCATGGGATAGGGGTGTGGTGAGGGAGAGAATGAGAGAAGGATTAGAATTGGGTAGAAAGATCTGAGAATCATTTGCATAGAGATTATAATTGAAGCTATAAGAGTTGATGAGGTCACTAAATGAGGAGAGAAAGAAAAAGAGAAAAGAATAGTGAAATATTAATAATAACTGGCATTAATAAAGTACTTGGCAGTTTTGATTTTTACCTTCACAACAAACCTGTGAGTTAGATGCTATTATTATCTCCATTTTACAGATGAAAATACTGAGGCAGACTCACTGAGACAGTCACTTGCCCAGAATCACAAAGCTAGTAGCTGTCTCAAGTTGGATTTGAATTCAGATCTTTGTGATTCTATGGCCTTCCTGACTCCAGGGGTCTGACTTAAGAATATTTGTTCTATACATTAACTAAAAATACTGTTGTCAGCTAAGGCTTAAGAGATGAGCATAGTAAGCTAAAAGTAGAGCGACTGCTTTCTTCAACCTGTAGAACTGTTGAAGCAGTATTGGGGCACCTTAATGACGGCTGTTACATAGTGCACTTTTTACTACTGTAACTGTTTCTTTGAAAGGTGGTATAATTTATATACAGAGCCATAGAAAAGGAAAATGGAATATAGGAAAGAAAAAGTGGGACTGCTAATAGTGGGCAGTGTGGAATCCATAAATGTATATATAGTAAAATACAATCAAGAATATGCCATTCTCCAAACTTTTTTTCTACATTCATTTGGCTATAGATCAATATTAAACTAATTCCTATATTTTATTTCCTAAAGAGAAACCATTGGAGTATTTCAGCAGTCTCATAAACAAAGTCTATTTGATTCATGTAAAATGTCCCGTGGAGGGCCATTTACAGAAGATAAAGTGGAAGATGTAAAAGCCCTAGTCAAGATTATCCCGGTTTTCTTGGCTTTGATACCTTACTGGACAGTATATTTTCAAGTGAGTAGAATTAAGTAGAATAATTTGCTTCAGTTCCCTGTGATGGCCACCCTAGTCCGTTCCCTTGTCCTTGAAATATTATTTTGGATGCAGTATAGGTCAGTAGATAATTAACAAAAGAAGCAAAAAGCTTAAGTCAGCCTGTTGGAATGGCTTTGTATGGGACTCTTCCCCAGACTTAATCTGTAATGTCAGGGGATAGATTTAATGTAGGCCAGGCGTTATTCTTGTTGACTTTTATGCAAGAAGTGTTAAAGAACTTTCTAGCCAATTGTAAAAACCCTAAAATTCACCTCTTTGCTCATATACCAGTATGGCACCCGTAGCTTTCCTGTCAGCTAGGACTATCCCTTTCATCTGTGAATAGTAACTACTTAGTACTTAAAAAAATTTTTTTCTTCTTCATATTTGGTTAATATGTTTGATTCACTTATTTCTCCTTCCTTTTCTCTATTCCCTGACCATTTTCTTTTTCATGGATCAGTGTTGAATCTCTACAGTTGCTTAGACTGACCCCTTATGTGTAGGGTATCAACGTGGTTATATATCTATAGAGGAGTTATAGTTGTATCTTTCAAACCATTCTTAATGTCACATTTCTCTGTTATATCTAGATGCAGACAACATATGTTTTACAGAGTCTTCATTTGAGAATCCCAGAAATTTCAAGTATTACAACTACTCCACATACGGTAAATGAAACCATAGCTATTTCAGTTATGAAAATAGGCTTATTATGTGCAAAAAAAATTCCTCTTTACTTCAGTTCTTTTCACTTTATACCAACCCCCCAAAAGTAGTTGTGGGACAAACAGTAGTAAGGGTAAGTAAAAGTGTTCCACTGCTGCTCAGGTAATGTGGAGTTTTGCTCTTTTGCTATGAAGAAAGGCTAAAGGGTGTATTCTGGTAGTGGGTGGTTGTGTGGTTGTTGGCAGTAAATTTGTGATGGCATGCTGTGTTCCTTAAACATCTCTGCCTTAGGCCAGAGAATTGGAGTAGGGTTAGCTAGACCATACCTGGAGTTGTTTAGTTTGGTGGAATAGTGGTAAATTGAATTTGTGGTATTAGTCATACCTGTTTCCTGAAGGATTGCTTCTTTCATCTAGGTGCCTAGGCTGGAAGAAAAAATGCTATTTCACAAAAATGCATAAATAGAGCAGTGTTACATAGAATGAGTGCAATTTCATATGACTAAGTGGCAATATGTAGGAGGAAAGACATACTGATTTGCCTTATTTCTAAATATTTTTCCCCCATCTATGAAGTCCTTGTTTCTCAGCTGTGCAATTAAGAAATAAATCATCAGTAAATACATATGTGGTAGTAAGGGAACTTGAAAAATGAAATGTACTGTATGCAAGGCTTTCTTCCTTGCTTTAAAAAAAAAAGACACCTATGTCATTTAAACCAGTAATTTAGATACCTTTGTCATGAGCAGGTCACCTACTGTCTCCATTTTCATTGTCCAGTTTCCAGCAGCCTGGCTGACTATGTTCGATGCGTTGCTGATCCTGGTCCTTATACCTGTAAAGGATAAACTAGTGGATCCTATTTTGAAGAGAAATGGTTTGCTGCCGTCATCTTTAAGAAGGATTGCAGTTGGCATGTTCTTCGTCATGTGCTCAGCCTTAGCTGCAGGTAAGAACGCGTCAGGGCCGCATAGAAAGTGACTTGGGTTCGGCCCCGAAGGAGCATGTGCTGCAAACATCCAGGCTGTGTCAGTAGCGATGGCGGGTGAGTGACATGACAGGTGTGTGTCCCTGGAGCCCTCGTTGTAGAATATAGGAATTTACCTCTCTGTGCTTTAGGAACGGCTAGGGTAGCGTATATAAGGGAACCAAGTGTTTGGTCTTTTTTTCTTGTTTGCTTAAATAATGCACAAAAAGGGAAGAAAAGAAAAAACCATTTATGCGCCAGGCCCTGTGCTAAGTGTTTTACCTCAATCATCTCCTTTGCTCCTCACCACAACCTTGGAGGTAGGGTGCTGTTATCATCCCAGTTTTACACAGGAGGAAATAGGCAAATGGAGGTTAAGTAACTTGCTCAGTTAAGTAACTAACAGCTAGTAAAAATCTGAGGTCACATTTGAATTCAGAGCCTCCTCACTCTAGGCTCAGCACTCTCTTCATTGCATCACCTCGGTAGCTTTTATAAAGTCTCCTTATTCCTCTGGGAGATAGGCATGATTTTTTGATAACAATAATAACATTTATATAAATCTTTAAGGGTTGCAAAATGCTTTTACGTGTATTACTTCATTTGAGCTTTAGCAATCTCATGAGGTAGGTAGTACAAATATGATTAGCCCCATTTTACATTTGAGGAAACTGAGGTTCAGAGAGGTTGAGAGATTTTGCCTATGATCATAGAGCTAGAGAGAAGTGGGATTTCACCAGGGTCTTCCTGAGCAAAGACTGTGGCCAATCCATATACTGTATGCAGGCCTGTATAATGGAAGTCTGTGTTAGTAAGTCCTGAAAAGGACTGTAATTGATGCAGGTGATGAGGAACTATGTTGGTGCTTAGGGGCTTCTAGATTGTCATCTCTGAAGTTGTTTCATAGAGTTGTTGTTTGTCCTTGTTCTCAGAGAGGACCAGTGACATCAAAGTGATGTCTTGATTTGCAGGTGAATTGAATTTAAATGAGGGAGGGCTGTGCAAAGTCATTAGCTTCACACTCTTCTCTGGAGCCATCTAGGCCCCATGGTAAGACACAGGGAGGGTGACTGGAGATGGCCCCAGTTGCACTTGGAGACCTTGGACTTTTTAACCTAAGGTGTTTCCCAGGTCTAGGTTTGTCTGAGGTAACACACATTCAGTGATTTAAGGGCTGGGTAAGAAATAAGGCAGAAGATGGCCTAATTTACTTACCAAAAAAAAAGTCAATCTAGGAGGGGAAGACCCTCACCTAAAGTCAGGAAGATTTGAGTTCAAATCTATCCTCAGACACTTTGGAGTTGTGATGGAGTACTCAGAAAAACCATTCTTTTTGTTGGCATCAAATGCAGTTATACTTGACCCTTATAAATAAGCTTACAATTTTAGTTAACTTTCATGTACCTTGAGTGGTTATCACTATCTTGTCTATCATTTGTGTTTGGAATGTTATATTTGGGAGTGAATTTTCTCTAACAATGTGAGGACATTAATTATCCGTTATTATGAAGGAGTTATGCATAGAACTATTGCTGATGTAGTGTTTGACATCTGTTTGGAATAAAAGATGAATGATATGCTCATGATAGCAATACATAGATGAACATTTTTATGTATATACTTGAAGGATTTATGATATTATCAGTATTGGGAACTCCACTAACTCAAATCTCTTGACTTAGTAAATTCTAGGGAATTGTCTGATGTGCAGAGAGGTTAGGGTACCTGCCCAGGGTAACACAGTAAGTAAGTGTCAGGGATGGGATTGAACACATGTTCAATGCAATCCAAGGCAATCCAAGCCCACTGCTTTATCCGTTATATCAGGGGTTCTTAATTTCAGTATTTTTATTTATAATTTGTGTATTTTATTTTATACAATTAAAGACATTATTCTGAGAAGGAGTCCCTAGGTTTCGCTAGCTTATCCAGAAGGCAGAGGATGCCAGAAAGGTTAAGAACCCTTTGTATTACATTACAGGACTCACTTTACATGGATAGTGGATCAAATGATACAAACTTTTATTGTGCCTAACCATTATTCCTGGTCAGCAGTGAAATTAATGTGAACAGCAGCCAGTACATTTGTCCTACAAAAGGTTGTTCCTTATAAAAATTCTTTTTTGCTTAAAATCAGTTAAGTTCGTTTGTGATATGTGCATATTGTTATACTAAGATGTTTTCAAAGTTTTTTTTTATGAAAAGAAAAGAAATTTAAGTTGATGTTGTATCAGGGTTATAGACATGGTTTTTTAATTGCACAAAAGTTAAGTGTTCACCACAAGAAATCCAGGGAAAGGGACAAGTTGAATAGTAAAAATATGCCCTAATATCTGATGGCTAGAGCTGAGGAAACATTTCGCAGAATCACTGTGGCCTCAGTCTGTGCCTAGTCCAGGCCATGTTAGACTTGTTCATACCTGAACCAGAATCCTTTCCCCAGTTGACCTGGCAGGTGGTCATTTGCCTTGGGCAAGGTTGAAAACCTCCTGTGATGGGGAGCCCTCTACCACTTGAGGTGGTCTCTACTTTTTGATAGCTCTAAGGGTTGGGAACTTTTTTTTTCCATCAAGTCTGCATTTGCCTTTTATAAGTTCTACCCTCTGGGGAGGAGCAGAGATATTCTAATCTCTCTCCTACATGACAGGCCTCCAAATGTTTGAAGGCTTTTGAAACTATTTGGCTAAGTAGAATCTTTATTTTTGTAGATACCTCAGGTCATAAGTGTAGCTGGTATAAGGTGTTTAACATGCAAGACTGACTTAAGGCAAATATTGCACACACAACATTTAACATATTGTGTGTATTTAAATCTCTCATTTTGAAGGGTCTAATTTGGCATCTGCCGCAGCGCTTATCAGTATGTGTCAGAAATGAATGACAAGAATGGAAGAGCGAGGCAGGCTTACTTTCTTCTTAATTAGTGTCGCAGTCATTTCTGGTGGATAGTGGGGCTGAAAAGGTGGACACTGAAAGAGTTCTGGCAAAGCATTTGTTTTGGCACATAATGAGTGTCTTTTGTTTTCTAGTCTGAACTGAGCTCACTTTTGATACCAGCCATGTGCGAAGTTATATCTGAGACAGTTTTTTCCTTTTTAATTTTTTGGTGGTGAAAGAAGGTAGATAGTAAAGAGCACGTCTTAATGAAGTTAGACAAACCATCATAAAAATATTTACCTCTATACAGAGGTCAGTTAAAAGTAGCATTTTCTTGATGTACTACTTTCTAGTGCTTACTTAAAATGTAAGAGCCTTATTTGCATATCATTTTACCATTTACTTTACTTTATCTTAGTGTAACAGTTTTCCATTAGAAGTGGACTAAAAAGACTACTCCAACTACCTCTTTCTTTTATTATCCCTTCCTAAACAGTGGTTATTTACCATACATGCATACTTGTATGTACATATATATTATCGAGTTGCTTTGGTTAGTAAAAGTTAGGTCTTTAGATTCACTAACAAAAGAAGTACCATTGACTTTATGAACTTAAAAAGGATAGCTTTTCTTTGAATCTCTGCTTCTCTGCCTTTCAGGGAATGATTTATGAAGATAGGGGATAAGGAGACTTCTCCTGTTAGGGTGTAAACTTTTTTCAATTAAAATGACAGTAAGAAAGTCAGCATGAGGAAAGTTGAATAAGCATAAAAAATAATTCCAGAAATGAACAGTACTACACGTTAAGACGTCTAAATAATACCACATAAGTACTTGTTATATCATCTAATGCATGTATGAGATGATAAAAGACAGGGACTAGGTAAAGATTACCAGTCAATTTCTACTGCTTCTAAGTATCATATACAAACAAACAATTGAGAAACCTTTGCATTTTTAATTCTAGGAATTTTAGAGAGTAAAAGACTGAACATTGTGAAGGAGAAAACAATTAATCAGACAATTGGAAACGTCACCTACCATGCTGCTGATTTGCCAATATGGTGGCAGGTTCCACAGTATGTGTTGATTGGAATGAGTGAAATATTTGCCAGTATAGCAGGTGAGTCTTCTTACAAATTCAGCAGATGGTCTCAGAGTATTGTTACAGATTCAGCAATGGTCTTTGAATCATTGTAAATCCATTGGGCTGTTGATGTGCACCTATTTGTTGTCTCCTCAAAAAGTATACTTTAAAATACTGTTTGTAAATTGCCCCAATATTAGTAGATCTACATATATAATGTTTTATCCAAAGAATTACTCTTATTTTTGAAGTTAAGTTTTGAAGCTTGCCCTTATTTTTGAATACATAGTTTCTGATTCACTTAGTATATCAGATGTAAAAGATCTTCTTTACTTTTAAAGTAAATATGAGGTTATACTGGGGGGAGGATATTTTATCTAGGTAGAAAATTTGCCTCTCTCAAATGGCTATCCTTCTGTGAGCATTTAAATTTTTGATAGATTGTACACTTTATATTAAACAACCATACATGCCTATGACTGGCTTCCCTTGTAAATATATAATAAAACTTTTCCAAATTTAATCACCACACTTTACCAAAACTTGTTTGCAGGTTCTGCTTGATTAATGCCAACTTGTAACTGCTCTACAAGTAAGTCTTAGGAGTGGTATTTGTCCCTTTTAGAAGAGGTGGAGAGATTATGTTTGAAAACGCTACTGATTTCCATTACTGGAGATGATGGAATATTAATTAGAAAAACAAAGCAAGCAATAACCATTGATGTTTTTTAAATGGTTATGATGGTAATGACTTGATTTTTCTTTTCTATAGATTATAGTCTTGATTTACCTATGGTGTAATAATGCCAGGCACATTGTAGGAGCAATTCTTTTTTTGATTTGGGTCAAACTTGATGACCTTTAAGATTCCTTCCCTTTCTGAAATTTTGTGACTAGTCTTGAAAAGTATTAATGGAAAGTTTAGGGCCCTTAAGGATTATGCAATAGGTTTAATAGTGATAGTGGTTTTCCATTTAATTGTCTGTATTCCATGCTTTCTCTGTTTTTTTTTCCTTTTAACAGGGCTGGAATTTGCATATTCAGCTGCTCCCAAATCTATGCAGAGTGCCATAATGGGATTATTCTTTTTCTTCTCTGGAGTTGGGTCATTTTTTGGCTCAGGATTGTTGGCATTGGTATCAGTGAAAGGCATTGGATGGATGAGTAACCACACAGACTTTGGTAAGGATGCTTTGTTGGGTCTAGTCTTTGGGTAATCTGTTGCCAGTCCTTAAAGAACAGGCAGTATTTCTTATGATGTGACTTGCTTTGCAGAAATTATCATGGAACCTTTATTTCTTCATACACAGATGCTCATTTCCCCAAGAGATTGGTGGTGGTAGATACAGACTAAAAGCATATAAATGTAGATTTAATTAAATGCCAGAATTTAGTGCTACATGTTTCCTGTGTAGGTAAACTGACTTACTTAAAAATATTTTCCTGTAATAGTAAGAAAGTTGGTTGATCATACTATATACTTAATATCACAAAGTATCATGGATAACATTGCTTATAATTGTAGGTCTACATATTTTATTAATTACCTGCAAGTCAAAAATGGCCCTTTTATCAGTCAGAAATGGCAACCTTGGTAGCTTAAAAATGGAATGGAATCTTGATAACTGGTACTTTAATCTCATAATACATTTGAATTCAGGTGATTCAGCAGCTGTAGGATTAAGTCCAAGCTTCCATTGTGGCCTGACATCAAAACACCCCTTAAACTTGCATTTTGACAGTGACCTTTGACCCTTATTAGATGGAATCACAGAACTTTAGAATTAGAGAGGATACTCAATGACTGTCAACCAAATATATTCTCTGTACCTTTTCTTGTACCTGAATAAGAACCTTTGGTGTCTTTTGCCCCCAAAATGGCCATGAAGCCTTTGCTTGAAGTTTTTTAATGAGTGAGAACCCACTCCCTGCAGTCCATTCTACTTTGAGGTAACTCTAATTGTTAGGAATTTTTTCCTTACATCAAGCCTAAATTTGCTTCTTTGTGATTTTCATTCATTGTTCCAATTTTTGCCTTTCGGAGCCAACCAGAACAAGTCTAACCCTTCTTCCATGTGACAGCCCTTTAAATACTTACAGAAGAATATGTCCTCTCCTTAAGTCTTCTCTCCGATCCTTTCAGCCAATCCTCATTTGGCATGACTACCATCCTCATTGTCCTCCTGAGGACATTGTCAAATTTAGCAATCCTGTAATATAGTTGTGTCTGAAACTGAACACAGTTCTCCTGATGTGGTCTGACCAGGACAGAGGATAGCAGGACCCTTATGGCCACATTCCAAATTGCACTGTTTCCAGTGCTCAGAATGGTACCTGGTACCTGGAAGTGCTAATAAATATTTAGTGATTGATTGATTTCCTTCATGCAGTCTAAGATCATGTTGTTTTTCTTGGTGACTCTTTGCAATTGTTTCTTACCACTCTCTTGCCTCACTAAAAGCCCCAGATCCATTTCAGACAAACCTGCTGTCTAATCATGACCTTCCCTTTTGGAGTTGATTAGTTGAGCCTCAAGTATAGAACTTCATATTTATTGCTAAATTTAATCTGACTCCAGTTATCATCCAAGTTGTGAAAAAGCCCCCATTTATAATTTCTCCAAGTGTTTAGTCAGCTGCAGTATAAGTTAGTGTCTTTTATTTTGATACCCACATTTTATCCCCTACCTCTGTGTATAACCAGCTTCCCAGTACCTGCAGTTGGCACTTCTTCCATAAACTTTTCTTAATATTGTCTTTTGGATTTAAGGGAGTCTTAATGATACTAGACACTGCCTGGTTGTGTGTCTTGTAAATTCTTGTTTTAAAAACATTTTATAAGTGGTGAGTTATATAAAGATAATAGATACATAGTATACCCTCATGTGTATGGGTCTGTGGTGGTAGCTAGGAAGGTTCTCACATCACTGTTGGCTTATGTTTACTTAATAATAATGAGCTGGTTAACGGTTGGGAGATATATGGAGGTAGCTTAAACATAACATGTCCAAAACTAAACTCATCTTTTCCCTCAACAACTCCTTTGTTTTTACAAACTGGCCCATTTCCTTTGAAGGCACTGTAATCCTTTCCTATCAGTCTCTCAGGTTCATAACCTTGATATTATACTCACCTTCTCATTCTCCCTCACCTCACACATCTAGTTAGTTGCCAGATCTTGCTCTTTCGACCTTTACAACTTTTCTCAAATCAGACCCTTCTTTCCACCTTAGTTTCCACCTTAGTTGAGACACTCATTGCCTCTTGCCTAGGTTATTGGACTGGCTCCCAAATTGTCCATCTTGCCTCAAGTCTCTCCCTGCTCCAGTCTATCCTACAGGTTCTTTTTTATTTTTTTATTTTTATTTTTTAACATTTTTTTTGGCCTTTTTTGGGGAGGGCAATTGGGGTTAAGTGACTTGCCCAAGGTCACATGGCTAGTTTTTGTGTTAAGTGTCTGAGGTCAGATTTGAACTCAGGTCTTCCTGACTCCAGGGCCAGTGCTCTATTCACTGTGCCACCTAGCTGCCCCAATCCTACAGGTTCTTACTTAGTTAACTCCAGTGGCGTCTTGTTTCTATAATAAGCTTCCATGTTTAGCTTTTAAAGCCCTATACATGTCCTGGCCCCAACTCATGCAGCCTTGTTGGGCATTACTTGCCCTCCCATGCTTTTTAGTCCAGCCAAACAGGCCATCTCTCTGTTTTTCATACTATAGCACTCCTCCTTTCTCTCCCTCTTTATACTGCCTGCCTCACATGCTTGACATGTTCTCCCTCCTTACCTCATAGAATTCTTTTCTTTCTTTAGGATGAAATTCAGCCACCATCTTTGTGGGAAGTCTTTCATGATCTCAGTTACCAGTGCCCTTCCTAACTTGTATTTAACTACTTTGTACATATTTATACTTATTTGCTTTATGTTGTGTATTTCTTTATATGTACTTGTTTTCTTCCCTATTTGAATGTAAGCTCCTTCTGATGAGTAGAGCTTCTGAGAACACGCTTTGTACTTGTTTCCTCAGTGTCTGACATATAATAGGCACTTACTAAATACCTGTTCATTGAATGATTTATTAAGACTCCAAAACTAGAAGCAACCAAATATATTCTCTGTACCTTTTCTTAAAAACAAATTGTTAGCCAAGTAATAAAAATGCCCAGATAGTGAATATAATGTTCCCCAGTTCTCAACACTGAATTGAGCTCCACTTTTGTTTTATATAAAGGAGTAAGCTCTGGAGGTTATCTCATGCTAGGCTCTCCTGGACTCAGTTAAACTAAAGATAATTTTCCAGGCATAAATAGCACATTATTTATCGGCTTTTGGGGTCTTTAGTTATAGATGTCTTTTTTTGTGTGTGTGCTTTTTGGAGGGAGGATGGAAGGGCAGTTGGGGTTAAGTGATTTGCCCAAGGTCACACGACTAGTAGTATTAAGTGTCTGAGGTCAGATTTGAACCCAAGTCCTCCTGACTTCAGGACCCATGCTCTAGTCACTGCGTCACTGAGTTGCCCTCATAGATGTCTTTATCCTCTCATAGGATAACCAGTAAATATTTATTAAATGCCTACTATGTGCCAGGCATTATGCTAAGGACTGGGGATACAAATGCTTATAATCTAATGGGGG
>CM053587.1:322313882-322486103 GCA_028646515.1 Pseudochirops corinnae | reverse complement strand
ATCCATACGTACAAAAATATTTATTGCAGCTCTCTTTGTGGTAGCAAAAAACTGGAAATATAGGGGATGCCCATCAGTTGGGGAATGGCTAAACAAGTTGTGGTATATGAATGTAATGGAATACCATTGTGCTATAAGAAACGGGGAGGAGACAGACTTCATATTCACCTGGAGAGGCCTATACAAACTGATGCTAAGCGAGAAGAGCAGAAGCAGAAAAAATTTGTACACAATCATGGACACATCATATGACGACCAGCTTTGATAAACTGGACTCTTCTCAGCAACGCACAGGTATAAGACAACTCTCAGGATGGAAGGAGATATCTACATTCAGAGAAAGATCTAGAAAGACCAGAGTTTAAATGGAGACTGAAGCAATCTACATGCTATCGTTCTTTTTCATATTTGGTTTTGTTTCAGTTTTTCCCATTGTTCACTCCATTGGTTACAACCCTTCTATACAACCAGACTACCGTACAACGTGAAAGTATTTGCAGATCCTCTACTTGATAGTATGCCACCATGGGGGCAGGGGAAGAGAGAGGGCAGGAAATTTGAAACTCAAGAGATTGCGGAACTGAATCTTATAAACTAAAAGGAAATAAACAAGTCAATGAAAATTTAAAAAAAAAAGAAAATGAATCCTTAGATTTTAAGTAATTAAAGAAATATGTGCTTCCTTTAAAAAGTAAATAAAAATAAAAAATAAAAATCCTTTATAATGTTGCCCCCCCCCAAAAAAAAACTATCTCCATGAAGCCTTCCTTGATTCCCACAACTATATGTAACCTCTACCTCTACAAATTTCTCAGAGTACTTTATCTGTACCTCCCCTTTACGTTCCGCTTTGTTTTCTGTCAGTCAGTAAGCACTTATTAAGTGCCGCTCAGTGTGCTAAGTGCTAGGGCTACAAAGAAGGGCAAAAAACAGTCTCCCCTCTCAAGAAGCTCACAGTCTAATAGAGGAGACAACATGAAAAACAACTATATGCAAACAAAATTTATACAGGATAAATTGGAGATAATCGATAGAGAGAAGATATTAGGATTAAGGGGGAATCAGAAAAGGCTTCTTGTAGGTGGGATTCTGTCAGACTTGAAGTCCCAGGGAAGTCAGCAGTTACAGAGGAAGAGACAGATTATGCCAGGTACAGGGAACAGCCAGTGAAAATGTCCAGAACAGCGAGACAGAGAGTACTGTGCAAGGAACAGCAAGGAGGCCAGTGTCACAGAATTACACAGTACTTAGGAGAGAGGGAGGAGGACTGGTTGTAAAGCGCTCTGAAAGACAAAGGATTTTATATTTGATCTTGGAGGTAAGGGGAAGCCACTGGCATTTAATGAATGAGTGGGAGAGAGAAGGGAAAGAGGTGACATGCTCAGACTTGAGTTTTTCGAAGATTAATTTGTTAAAGCTAAGTAGAAGATGGCCTGGAATAGGGAGAGACCTGAAACAAGGAAACCAAACTACAGGGTACTAAAATAGTATGAGGTAATGAGAGCCTGCACCAGGATGGTTTCAGTGTCATAGGAATGAAGAGAGTACATACACAAGAGATATTACAAAAACAAAATCAAAAGAATTTGGCAACAGATTGGATTTTTCCACCTCTACCCCACCCCACCATAGACTATAAGCTCTTTTTAGTGAAAAAGCTGTGAGTAAAGTGCTTTGTAAATTCTGAAGATACATAAATATGTGTCTGTATATTTGTATGTAACATTTAATCATTATAACTTCTCTCTGAACCAACCAATACTCATTTCAGAAACCAGTGCATAGTAGATGCCCAATAAACACCTCCTAAATGAACGGAAGTAAAAATCTCTGATTCGCCAAGGTGAAGAAAACATTTAGGAAAAATTTTAAATTGCACATCATACCTGCGCAGACATCTTTACATGAGTCTAGATGTTTCTAGTCTTTTACTTTGTTCCAGTATAAAAGTATGCAAACAACCACGAAGACTGGCCTATTCTAGCTATAGATTATAAAAGTCCATTTTTAAAAATTGTTTCCCTTCAACCAAAACCATACTGGAGATAGAGGCCACACCCCAGACATGAGATGTCTGACATGAAAAAATACATATACAAGCATACTATCGAGTAAGGGTGATATTTAGGTTTTAGACAAGTCAAACTCGGGGAGAGGGTTGGGAAAGCACAACCTATAACACATCTGTACTCTGTTTAAACTAGCAATTATTTTACTACCACAAGACTTGATTATAAAAGATCAGTGCAGAAAAAAGTAACTATTTTTTTTTTAACAAGAGGGAGATTGGCACATACTACTAGCATATTACAACTAATGCTTTGAAAGGATTTGTTTCATATTAATTAGACCAAAGGCATTTTTTCTTGCAACATGCTGCATCACTGTTACTAGTGAAAAACAACTTCTACATATATGTATATGTATATATCTCAATCTACTGCAAAATTGTAACAACTCATCAAAATGAAAAGACCAAACATTTGCATTAACAACTTACTTAGGGAAAACAGTGGGTAAGAATTACTAAAAGGTAAAACTGTCAATAGGCCTGATGTCAGGAAAATTTTTCTTAATACTTAGAATTATCTAAAAGTGGAATATAGGCAGCTTCAGGAAACAGTGGCGCTGCGCTGTCACTGAAGATCTTTAAGCTGAGGCAAGATGACCGTTATGGGGTGGGAGGGAGATCATAGCATGTACCTATTGTAGCAGAGACCCTTTTTTAAGCAGGGAATATACTGGATACCCACTGAGGGTTTCTTCCAGCACTGAAATTCAATGCTAAAATTTACCCACTTGATGGGATTTAAACCCAGATCCTGACGTCAAATCCTGACATGATTCTTCTATATCCGAATGCTGATACTTATACTACTGCCCATGCTGATGTGAGGAAAAGTACTTTGTGGACCTTAAAAGGAAGGGTTACATAAATGTGAATTACTGTTATTACTCCTCTCTGAGCCTTAGGGTTACTAAAAGGGAGACCAATAATGCTTTGTAAACCGTAATATATTATCCTAATGTAAGCTAGGATTATTATATTAGCATTACTACAAGGAAAGGCAGGGAAGACTGCAGAACATCCAGACTGACCACAACTCACTCATTTCCCTGGTTATGATGGGAGAAGGCAGAGTTGGGAAATCACTCCTGGACCTGAGATCAAATCCTATTTCAACAGTGACTACCTCTGGAAAACTCCAATAAGTTACTTCACCTCTCAAGCATGTGTCCTCATCTACAAAATGATGTTAAGACTAAAAACGGACTGTCCTAGCACCTACAGCACTGGCCTCAGAGTCAGTATAAAGATCCTGCCCAGGAAGGAGGACTGTTTCTGCCTTTCTCCAATCTCTAGCATTTAACATAGTATCTGGCAGTGGGAAGTGCTTAATACTTGTTTACCAACCGACAGAGCCAATTCCCTCACTGAGCAAGTCACTAAATAACAGCATTTTAAGATTTGCAAAGTTCTTTATAAATATTATCTTGCTTGATCCTTAAAATAACCCTGTGAGTCAGGTGCTATTATCCCCATTTTCAGGTGAGAAAACTGAGGTTCACAGAGGATGAGCAACTTACCAAGAGTCCAAACAGCTAGTTTCTGACACAAGATCTGAACTGGTGGCTTCCTGATTACAATTCTGACACTCCAGTCACTATGCCACTTAGCACCACGGAACCTCTCTAAGCCTTAGTTTCATTATCAGCAAAATGGGGATAATAATAATAGCATTTATCTCTGACGGTTGCAATGAAAATCAAGTAAGAGATTATGTATGTAATGCACTGTTCAAACTCTAAGGAGCTTTATGCTGGCTGCTAGTTTACTTGGAACTGTAAGTCCCTTCCAGCTCCAAGACTAGGCTTCTATGGGCCTGTTTCCTCCTGTAGAATTGGAAAGACTGGACTAAATAACCAATGAAATCCTTTAGACCAGCTCTAAATACATGCCAAATCTAGGCGAGCTCTAAGTCCCTTTCCAGTTCTAAATTGTTGGTCCCATGAACTTCTTTGGATCCATGTGCTCGTTTAGAACTCCCTGCCAGCTCCCACTCCACGAGGCCGTAACCAGGTCCCCAGATTCCCCTAAAGCCCCTCCCAGCTCCAACCCGACGAAGCTGTTAACTGCATGGGCTGCGGCCCCTTCCAGCTCTAAACCTGTAACTCGGGTGAGATCTAAAGTTCTTCCAGCTCCCAGTCTGCGCTGCCTCGCACCTCTGCTCCCGCAGAAACGGGAAGGATGGCCGCGGAGGCCCCTTCTACAGAATGACCAGCGGACCACTGAGGTGCCCCGTGGCGCCGGCAGCAGGCCCGGCCCCCCGCCGGGGACGACCTACCTGGTCAGCTCCGAAGGGGGTGATATTGGCCTTCACGGTGCCCACGCCGAGCCCGACGATGACCAGCCCGGCGTACACGGCCCGGGCGCAGTAGCGGCCGCCCCCCGCCCCGCCGCCGGGGTCGCTGCCATTGGGGAAGGGTCCCGAGCTGTTGTCCAGCGGGCTGAGCGGGAGGTCGCCGCAGAGGTCGGCGCGGGTGGCGGGCGCGGCCAGGAGCGGGAAGCTGAGCATGCCGAGCAGGTAGAGGGCGAGGCTGAGCAGGATGGCGCGGCACTTGCCCAGCACGGCATCAGCCAGCCAGCCTCCGAAGGGCGATACCAGGTACGTGATGCCCATGAAGAGCAGCAGCGCCTGGCTGGCCTGCGCGCCCTCCCAGTCGTACGGGGTGCCATTCAGGAAGAGCACCAGGTTGGAGGTGACGCCGTAGAAGGCGGCGCGCTCCAGCAGCTCGGCCACGAGCACGGCCCCGCAGGCCGCGCGCCGCCCCGCGAACGCCGCCTGGCCCGCGCCCGCACCCCCGGGCCGCCACGGCCGGCCTCTCCCGCCCAGCAGCGGGCTACGCTCGCCCGCCCCATCCTCGCCGCCGCGGCCTTCCATGCGCGGGGGCCGGCCCGCACCGACAGCCACCGCCCCCGCTCCCTCCCGCGACCCCCGCTCGTCTCCGATGCCAGCCGCCGCCTCCGCCTGCCTGCCCGCCCGCCGCCCTCTCCTCAGCTGACTCCTCCGGAGCCAGGCCGCCCTCTTCGCATCCCGATTGGGCCAGCCCGACTTCGGTCAAAGCCAAGGGCGACAGTTCCGGTTCCTCCCCTCCCCTCCCCCTTCCCCGGAGGCACGTGGGGATGAACACAAACCCAGAGGCGTGGGAGGGGCGGCTCCGGGATGCCCAGGAGGAGTCGGGCTCTGAAGAGCCAGGCTTCCCTGCACCCCCGCGGGGTGGCCACAGACAGAGCGGCTGTCATCGTGTTCTGGGCTCCGCGCCAGGGAAGAAGAAGCAGAAAGAAAGCAGCCTCTTCCCTCAGGGAGCTTTCATTCTAATTGGAGAACTAGAATGAATCAGGGGCAGCTAGGGGGCTCCATAATGCGCGGAATACGAGACCTGGAGTCAGGAAGACTCCTCTCCGCAAGTTAAAATCCAGCCTCAGACGCTGCCTAGCTGTGTGACCCTGGGCAAGTCACAGTAACCCTGTGTGCCTTAGTATCTCTCATCTACAGAAGGAGCTGGAGGGGGAAATGGCAAACCATTCCAGTATCTCTGCCAAGAAAACCCCGCAAAGCAGCCGGGACTGAAACAACTCAGCAACAATGAATCAAGAAAGCCATCTAGTCCGGCTGATCGCAATTCCAGCGCTCTCTCCGTAATGACAATAGAAATTAGAGCTAGCCCGTATGGGTCACTCTAAGGTTTGCAGAGGGCCTTACAAATATTATCCCATTTGATTCATGGGAAAACCCTGAGATGGAAAGTATTATTTTATAGATAAGGAAACCAAATTAAAAAAAAAATGTTCAAGGAGGAAGTGTCTGAGGTTGGCAAGGAAGACCTCAGTTCAGATCCAGCTTCAGTCACTTGCTAGCTGTGGGTCCCCGGGCAGGTCACTTAACCTGTTTGCCTCGGTTTCCTCATCTGTAAAATGGGAATCATACCACCTACCTCCCAGGGTCATTGTGAGGACCAAATGAGATCATTGTAAAGCAGTTAAGAAAGACACTGTCTGACTCATAGTGCCATATACATGTTAGAAGTTACTGTTTTATTAGAATTCCGGTCTGAATGGCAGTGCCACTCTGGAAAGTGGCAAGGCTGTGAATGGAACCCAGGTCCCAATGACTGCAAAACTAGAATACTTGCCAATACTTGAGGAAAGTGGAAGGGGTGAGGAGGAGGGGACAGGTAAAGGAAAGAGAACAAAATCACAGATGCTAGGATCTTGGAGAGACTTTTGAACAGAGAATTTAAAAGCTAGGAAGAACAGAGAATGTGAGAGCTGGAAGGAATCTTAGAGAATATTAGACCTGAAGAGAGTCTTAGAACAGAGAATTTCGAGGAAATTCATGTCAACAATGATTTATGACACACTTACTCTGAGCAAGCCACTCTATTAAGTGCTAGAGATGAGAAAGACCACAAAGAATCCCTGCTCTGAAGGAGCTCACAGTCTAATGGGGAAGTGGATCTGCCAGCAACCACATAGGAACTAGACAAAAACAGGATAAGAACTGGGAAGGTCTGTAGAACAGAGAATGTCAAAGCCGAGAGGGACCTTAGAATAGAGCACTGGACATGGGAGGGTCCTTAGAACAGAGAATATTGGAGCTAAAAAAAAAAAGTCAGAGATGCCTTGGGAGAGGTTTCCAAAGGATGGCTAGATGACAGCTGAATGTTTTAGGGATTGTTGAGAAGATTCCTATTCAAGAAAGTGTTGTGCTATATTAATATCCTATAAATACAAAGGGTAGGAAGGAGAGGGCTGAGCATTTACTGGACCTAGTTAGACAAACTATACTTTCTCTTCCAACACAAATTCTCTGTTTTCACTCGATAGTAGTTGTTTGGGTGTGTGTCTGTGTGTTGGAGAGGGAGAGGTCAGTTTAGATCTCTGAGTTCATAAATTAAGGAATCCTGGTGTGGAAACTCCCTCCACTGATTTAAATTGGCAGCTCTTCTACAGCTTGTAATCTGAGAGAGTCATGAGAAGGCACTGAGAAGTTTCCTGAGGTTTACTGCTCATGTTTATATGGTCAGTTTTGTCCTCTGGAGGCAGGATAAGAACCCATTTATCCTACATCATTTTCTCAATGTTTCAGTATAATAAATAATAACGATAACTCCTGTTTACAGTTTACACAGCATTTCATTTACCTAAGAGATCTTTAAAGCAGCCAGGTCTGTGAGGTGGGCTCTAGATGTCTGATCATCCCCATTGTGCAGATGGGTGAACTGAGGACCATAAAAGCAAAGTGATTTACCCAGGGTAGAAGGCCACAGCTAGAAAACAGCAGAGGCTAAACTTTGACCCTACTGACACTTGGCTTCCAATTTAGCAAGCTTTCCACCCGACCAGGGATGTCCAAGTTTTTCAGCAATGAGCCACATAATAAAAAATCCATCATGAATTTAAGTCACTAATTTATTCCATTCAATTTCAATTACAATTGCCAATTGATCCAAACCTGCTAGAATCATGTCTGGTAGGACTTATTCTACATAGCTCTGGGCAGGTAGTTCAGCCCTATCAGATCCTGTTTCAGCAAATCCATGTTTTCATTGATGGAATATGAAGATTGCAGTCCCTGGAATGCAGGACATTCTCACCTCCACCTCCTGGAATTTCTAACTTCCTCCCAGGTATAGCTCAAGTAACTACCTCCTACACAAGCCTTTTCCTGATTCACCAAGCATTAACAATCTTCTCCTCTTGAAGTGACTTTGTATGTAATATCCAAGACCCTGTATACAAGAACCTCAGGAATAGCAGTGCAACCTCCTCACCCCTCCCCTAGGAGCAGGTACTGAAATCCTTTCTCTTGAGAACCTCTGGAAATAGAAAAAAGAGTTTCACCACCCAAGTCCTTGGCACTATCAGATGATTCAGCATCAGAAACCAATACAATTTTATCAATGGGAATATTACCTTATGGTTGCATCCTAAGGATCTCTGGATCTTTCCACCCCCATAATTGAATTCTCCTATAGGTTTTGTTTCCTATTAGAATGTGAGTCCCTTAAGAGAAGGGACTCTAACTCTGTATCTCTAGTATTTAGCAAATAGTAAAAGCTTAATAAATTATTTTTCATTCATTCACTTACATACTACTGCTTACCAAGGAACACCGCAAGGGCAGACAAGCCACCCTAACTGTAGCATCAAAGCATCCTGTGAGAGAGATGGGAGTTGTGTTTGTCCTTCATTTTCGAAGAGGACTATGGCATCAGGGAAATGATGACATGACTTGGAATTGATTTGAATTTGAGTGAGACAGTGCTGTGCAAGGTCACCAGACTCACTTTCTTCTCCAGAGCCATCTGGGTCCAGTGGCTTAGTATTCCTCAGGATTATTGGAGATGGCCCAGAATGCAATGGGAGACTCTGGTCATTTTCAGCTAAGGCCCAACCACTACCATCACCTCGACTTGCTATCACTTCCTCTCAAACCAGGTAGAGACAGCCCAGATCCCTTCTGGGACCTAACAATAGGACCCCAAAAAAGCAGCACTCCCAGACCACAAGCACCACTTCCATCTTGCCCCCATCCTCCCTTTGTGGATAATTTATCGGGCAGCAACCTCTACAGATCCTGCAGCTGTAGCTGGAAAAGGAAAGAAGACCCAGAAAGTTCTAACCACTAAAATTCCTTGGCACTGTCAGATGGCTAGTGTCAGAAATGAAAATGATTTATTTAGCAGCAATGATACTAAAGAAGATGTATCACCATCTGTCTCAATGCTGTGCCCTAAGGACCACTGGGCCTTTCCATCTGACTTGTCACTGAATCCTCCTCTATGTGTCTCTCATACAGAAGGCTGCCTTACTATTTTTATCTCAAGCACTCAGCAGAATGTTATGCACAGAGTAAGCCCTTAATAAAGGTGTCTTAATCCATTCATTCATGTTATAGTCCTTACCCAACTCCTCAAGTAGAAGGTAAACTCCTTTGTGGGGGAGGGTGGAACCAATTTCTTTTTTATGTTTGTATTCTTAGCACCTGGCACACTACCTTCATAAATGTTTGTTGAATTGAATTGATTCTGAAAAAAACAGATAATTGCATAAATTTACTGATATGAGCCCTATTGTTAATATCAGCCGGCATTTGTTTTTTTTTAATATATTTTTTTAATTTTAATTTATATCATTCATTTCCATGAAATTTTGAGTTACAAATTTTCTCCCCATCTTTCCCCTACCCACCGCCCCAAAACAGCCATCCCATTGTATCCCCCCTCCCCCAATCTAGTCTCTCCTATGTCTTTCCCCCTCACCCCTCTGACTTTCTGGTAGGGCAGGATGGATCTCCCAACCACAGTGCCTGTACATCTCAAGTTCCAGTTGGATATAGTTGTTAATAATAATAATAATAATTGTATATATATACATATATATTTTTAACATTTGATTATAGAACTTTAAATTCTAGATTCTTTCTCTTCCTCCCTCGTCACCCACCCCCACTGGAAGGACAAGCAATCAAATACATCAGCCTGCATTTGTTGAAGAGATATCTCTTCCAACAGGCAAGAGGAGATAATGCTAGGGGAAAATTTGGGGCTATTAAAGAAAAAATAGACCAATGAAATATTTGAATTTTGTTTAAAAGGTTTTTAATTTTTAAATATTAATATAAAATTTAATTTAATTTTTAATTAATTTACTTATTAATTAAATTTAATTAATTTTTTAATGCAAAGGCATGTGGCTATGAAAGGACTACTCTCTTTCTGCCCTGCCTCCCCACTTCTTTCCCTTAAACTTCCAGATTTCAGCACAGTAAGGGATGGAAGGAGCTATTCCTTAACAGCACCTCTCCATAAGCAAAAAGGAAAACAATAATAAAAAAAGGACCTGGGACCTTGGACCTCTAATACTTTCTTCTGCCTTTCTGTATCTATAGCATTCTCAATGACTCTCCCCCTCCCCAGCTGAAATTGGGTTACCCATGGACAACTACCTTGTATTTGAGATAGTCTGTGGGTATAAAACTACTAAAACCAGAGGTCAACCACCCTTGTGACTGATTGAAATGAAGTTGGAAAATGTTTAACAAAATAAATAAAAATACAATACAATACAGATGATATTAATTTGTAGTTTTCTAAAGAATCCATTTCTATTTGAATTTATACCACTGACTAAAACTATACCTTAGGAATCCCCACCAGTATGCCTCTCATGAATAGTCAGCCAGTAGACATAATTAGCTCAAAGTGAAGACATTTAATGAAATGTAACCTGGAGATTACTTGAACCATCTCAAAGAACTGATTGTTAAATTTCCAGTGTGAGCATTTATACCTCAGAAATCAGCAAACACTACAGATCTAGACTTGGTTTATTGTCTTGTTGATCATCTAGACTTGAGAAAATTATAGAAAAAGCATTAATAATGCAGATTCTACTTAAAAGTGTGGTGATGTTTTTGGAAAACCATTTGTTAAACATTTACCAACACACTCCCAGATGGGATCATTAGTATCATTGAGCTAGAACTATTAGGTACATAAGAACATTAGCTATAAAACATTTCTCCCTATACACCCACAAACCTGGGGCTAACTCTTCCTCATTATCAGTGGGAACAGTAGCAACATAGATAGAAGATAGAGAGACATAGAGAAACAAGCAAGTACAGGATAACCACATGGAGCCAAGGTAACTCATGCCTCAGGCACTTATGGGACTCCATTGTCTTTTCTCTTCCCAAGTTACTTGTTTATTCCCTGCTACTTACAAACATGTTACTGGTTTATTCCCTGCCAGTTACAAACATGGCCGCATCTCCCCTAATCCTCATACAATTCTCACCTGATTTCCCCATCTCTGACAGCTACCCTTCACCTCTCCTCCCTTTTGTGGCTAAACTGCTTGAGAAAGTTGTCTATAATCAATGTCTCCAGTTCTCAAGCAATTCTAAACTCTCTACGACTTGGTTTCTGACCTCAACACTCAATTGAAACTGCTCTCTCCAAAGTTACCAGTGATCTTATATTAATTAAACTAATTTACTTTTAGTCCTGATCCTCCTAACCTTCCTGCAGCTTCTGACACTTTATCACTTTATACAAAGGGCAGTTAAATGGCACAGCAGATAGAATGCTGGGCCTACAGTCAGGAAGACCAGAGATGAAATCCAGCCTCAGAGACTTACCAGCTGTATGACCCTGGTCTCAGTTTCCTTATCTGTAAAATGAGTTGGAGAAAAAAATGGCAAACCACTCCAGTATCTTTGCCAAGAAAACCCCAAATGGGCTCACAAAGAGTCATACATGAATGAAAGTGATTGAACAAATATAACAATTACCCTATATTCCTATATACTCTCTTTTCTCCTGGTTTTCATGCTACTGCTCTCCCCTAGTTCTTTTATCTGTCAAACAGATCCTTTTCAGTCTCATTTTCTGATCCTTCATCCATGTCATACCTTGGCCTTCTCCTTTCCTGCATTTACTTATCTAGCTTGATGATCTCATCAGATTCCTTGAGTACAATATCTTTTCTATGCAGAGGATTCTGAGAGACAGAGAAAGAGAGAGAGGAGAGAGACCTACCACAGTCATGAATACCCAAATGCTCTTGGATATCTCAAACTGGATGTCCTATAGGCATCTCAAATTCAATATGTCTAAAGAATAATTCATTGTTTTCCTCCTAAACCCTTCCCTCTTCCAAACTTCCCTGTCTCTGGAGTACTACTATCCTTCCAGTCACCCAGATCTGATATCATCCTAAACGCCTCACTCTAATTTACTCTACATATGTAATCTATGGACAAATCTTGCCATTCTACCTTTGCAACATCTCTAATATATACCTGTCACACAACCATAACCCTACTTCATGCCTTCATCACCTACTATTTCAATTGCCTTCTAACTCTTCTACCTGCCTCATCTTTACTCACTCTAATCTATCCTCCACTCAGCTGCCAAGTTGATTTTCCTAAAGCTTAGGTCAAACCATGTCACTCTTTACTCAGCAAAATCCAATGACTCCCTGTTACCTTTAATATAAAATATAGATTCCTCTCTTTGTTATTGAAAGCCCTTTGCAAACTGTTTCCCATCTTTCCAATCTTCTCTTTTACTTCTCTATTATTGAATTATACAAGCATATTTACAGTTCCTCTAACAGGACAGTCTATCTCCCATCTCTATTCCTTTGTACTAACTGTCCCCCATGCTCATAATACTCTGTTCCCTCACCTCTGCCTCTTAGTTTCTTTGGCTTCCTTCAACACTCAGCAGAAATCCCACTTTTTGCAGGATGCTTTTCCTAGTCCTGCCTTGATGGTAGTGTCTTCTTCTTTCAGATGACCTTCCTTCTACTCTGTATATATCCTATATATGCCTAGAAATTTATACATGGTCTCCTCCATTAGAATGTAAGCTCCTTTGAGGATGGGGATTATTTATTTTTTATTTACTCATTTTGCCTTTCTTTGTATCCCCAGTACTTGGCACAATGCCTGGAGTATAATAAGCTCTTAACAAGTGCCTGTTGACTGACTGACTGACTGACTGGTATATAGGATGTTTCTCCTTGTCTTCCTTCAGATGTATGCCTGTGTGATCTCAGGATCCAAAAGCAGGAACATTTTAGCACAATTCCAAGTTATTTTTCAGATCAGCTGGTCCAATTTGCAACACTACCAGCAGTGTATTGTTATTTAGTCATTTTAAACTCTTTGTGACCCTTCTTGGGTTTTCTTGGCAAAGATACTGCAGTGGTTTGCTTATTTTACAGAAAGGGAAACTGAGACAAACAGGACTCTTCCAGGATCACACAGCTAGTGTCTGAGGCTGGATTTGAACTCAGATCTTCTTGACTATAGGCCTGGTGCTCTCTCCACTGAACCACCTAGCTGCCCAACAAGCCACTAAATTTCACCAATGTTGTACGTGAATTCATTTGGCTTACATACCCACAGCTGTTGTTTCTGGTCCTGTATCTCCTATTATAAAAGTTTAGATGTGCCAGGACTAGATCTTGTGAATATCTTGTAAATTATAAGCTTGATTAGCAAGACTTTCACTTTGTACTAGAAAGAACACTGACTATTTAGTCAGAGGACCATGTTTCAGATCTCACTCTGACTTACTATTTGTTTGACCCTGGTCAAATCACTTCAATCCCTGGCTTCAGTGTCCTCATCTGTAAAAATAATGGGGCTGCTAAAATAAATGATCTGAAATTTATTCCCATTCTAGATCACTGATCCTAATTTTAATCAGCTTTTCAACTCATATATAACTCTTACCTTTCCTGTCTTTTTACAGTCCAACACACACTCTTCAAGTCAGTAGCACTGAGTTCCGGGCAGTTCCATTTACAAGACACTGTGTCTCTCCGTTCCAGACATATTCTCTGGCTGTATCCCATGCCTGTAGCACCCTCTTTCCTCTACTTTAACTGCTCACTTCCCTGGCTTCCTTTAGGTTCCATCTGAAATCCCCCCTCTTCCAGGAAGCCTCCCCAAACCCTATTCATTCCAGTACCTTCCCTCTGTTAATTATATATATATATATATATATATATATATATATATATATATATATACATATATATATAAGTTTGGAAGAGGGAAGGATTTAGGAGGAAAACAATGAATTATACTTTAGACATATTGAATTTGAGATGCTTATAGGACATCCAGTTTGAGATATCCAAGAGCATATATATATATACATAGCTTGCTTTTGATAATCATTTAAGATCATTTAAACCCAAATAAGGACCAAAACCTGAACTAATCAATCAGAAGAAGCACCTTGACCTAACAGACATGCCTTTCTTTGGTTCTCTGAGTAAACCCAGAATACCCCTTCCTGTGTTAACAACTACAAGACCAGATGAAGCTGATCAGGAGCATTCTTCTGTTTATGACTCTAAGGATAAGGTGCCTTGACCCAGACACTATGTTGAATTAATGAGACTTTTCTTATCTTAGTATTTTATAGACATATACTATGTTATGTTAGTGGTAGAAGAAACACAGATATCCTGGATTGTGATTTCAAATGACACTTTGTCAACTCTCTTACCTTTTTGTAGTTACAATCTATTCAATAAAGAAAGTCCCTTTCTCATGCTATGATTAAATATATATGGAGACCATAAATCTGAGTGACACAGAATTCCTGAGTCAGGATTGCTCTATATGTATAAAAGATTTTCTCATTCTGTTCATCTCCAAGTCAGAATTATTCTCTGACTCCCTTTATTATATGTATTCTTCTAGCTAAAGGGAAGAAACAATATTAACATATATATATCACCTACCTTGTTTGCCTCCTTTAACCAAACTTCCAAGTTGACACTTTGTATACATTTATTAGCATGTAGCCTCTTACTGGATTATAAGCTCTTTGAGAGCAAGGACTGTTTTATGCCCCTTTTTGTACCCCCAGCACTTAGCACAGTGCCTGGAATATAGTTGGTGCCTAATAAATGTTTACTGATTAGTTGATTAATTGAACTTTCCTGCAGAAACCTAATTTGCTTTTTCTCTTTATGTATAAGTTAAGCAAACACACATGACTATTGACACAATGGACCAATAAGCAATTTCCTTCAAATGACTTTACACTTTTCAAAGCACAAAAGACAACCCCAAACTCAGAGCTCTCTATGGTTATGAGCTCTGCCCTCTTCCTGTAACCTTTTCTCAATTTGTCACAAAAGGTGGCAAATAGTTTCTAATCAATAAAACAAAATCAGTTTGGCAGAGAAAAAAAACAACTTTGGCTTTTTCAAGAATTCCAATTATTTCCTGAAATCATAAAAAGTTATAAGATAAATTATTCTCAACACACACACACACACACACATTTTACAGATTAGGAAACTGAGGCTCAAGGAGTTCCTAGAACCTCAGGCCTAGAAAAGACTTCCCAGTCCAATTTGTACCTGAATAGGAATGCCCTCTACAACATGTCTCCAAAATGGTCACCCAGTCTTTGCTTGAAGACCCACTGTGGCAGCAGAAGTTACAGCTTCCTAAAACAACATTCAAGTTTTAGATAAAATCTAATTTTTTGGACATTTTTCCTCACATCAAGCCTAAATCTGCCCCTTTGTCATTTCCATTGATTGCCTGCCCTTTGGAGCCAGGCAAAATTAGTCTAACTTCTTGTCACCAAGGTAGTCCTTCCAAGTACCAGAAGACAACTGTCACCTCCACACTGAGCCTTCTGTTTTCCAGATTTAACAACCCAACTTACTTCAATTGATCATCATACATCTGGAAATAAATGCAAATATTCTCACTAGGGCAGAAAATAATCCTGACTTCCCTTCACAGAAGAAAGGCTTGGTCTAGTGGGGGGAGCACCAGACCTGGAACCAAGATGACTTGGGTTCCAATGCCATCGCATTCTTCTTTTTACAACATGATCAACATGGAAATATATTTAATATGATTGTACACGTATAATCTATATCACATTGCTTACTGTCTTGGGATGGGAGAAGGGAGAGAGAGAAGAAAAATTTGGAACTAAAAATTTTACAAAAATTAATGTTGAAAACCATCTTTATGTGTAATTAGAAAAAATATTATTACAGAAAAAAATCAAATGTCACGTCAGATACATTTCCTCAGTTTTCTCATCTGTAAAGTGGAGGGTGGTGGGGGAGTGAGGAGAATGAGGAGGGTTCAATCTGTGATTCTTCCCACATCTAAATCTGTGATCCTATGATTCTTTCCAGGTGGATCTTGTGCATGTCATCTTGTAATGAGTCATCTGATTAGGTCAGGGTGCTTTCCTATTTGAACCCGTGGCCTATCTTCAGATCCTGCTTTCGTCGGTACCCCAGGTATCAGCGTAGACCCTCCATCTACTGACCCAGATTGCATCTTTTCTATAGCTTAGTAGATGGTCATTGCTAGTTACTATGCTCAAAGACATTCAATAGTTGGTAGCCAACCTTATGGCAAGGAATTCCTCCTCACCTATCTGGACTGACCCTCAGATGACAGATATGTAGACCATCCTGAAGCTTGTATCTGTAGCCTGTGAAACTCTATGGCATCCATTAAGCCTTGGTTCCCCTGACCTGGCCTTGAGAATCCTGGGGCACCTTCATACCAGAGTGAAACATCAGAGAAAGCATTCAATTTATACTTAAGTCTAAAAGAAGAAAAATTGGGTAGCAGAAGTGAAAGGATCTGGGTTCAAATCCCACTTGTGACCCTATTTGTACAACCTTGAGCAAATCATTTAACCTACCTGGGCCTCAGCTATATTACACATAAAAATAGAGGGTTGGACCATATGGTCTAGAGGTCCCTTCCAGCTCTCTATGACCCTGTGTCACATTGGGAAAATCATTTTGCTTTCCTGTGCCTCAATTCTCTCTTCTGTAAAATGAGGGATTCAACTCGATGATCTCGAAGAGCTTTTCAAGCTCTAAATCTATGCTATTACAGGAAAGTCATCAGAATTCAATATACATTCTTAATTCTTGAGAACCATTAACTCCTTTCCCATAAAAAGTCCCTTGGACCTACTAATACACAAACTATTGGGCTGGATGGAGCAGCACTTCTTGCATTCTAAGACATACAACACTAGGTTTTCTATATAAGCTTTTAATTTGTATAGAGGATGTGAAAGAGGCTGGTCAGGAAGTCTATTTTCGACCTGTCACTTTTTTTTTTTCAAACCACTCCCATTTTATTTGAAACTTGCCTGTGATGTGAAGGTCAGCCTTTAACCTTAGAATTTTCTTTTGTGGTTTATAAAACCAGCAGAGCCAGTGGCTAATGTAAAGTGTTTACCAAAAAAAAAAAAAAAAAGGAAAAGGAAAAATAATATAAAATATGGCTTCTTCTTTATGTAAAGGAGTTAAAAGATCCTTGTTAGCAATAACCTATCTATCACATCTGAGCCCTTAGCTATAGCTCCAACTTTTATAACTTCTGGAACCATCTAAATCCATGTAAAAATACAACAGTTTTGTTTCTAGGGAAAGTAGGGCTAAGGACTTGAGCCTTTTGTAGGCCTCTTCTACCAGTTAAACCCTTGAAATTTGCATTGAACTTGAGAGGCTTGATAAGGGAAGGGAGGAAGGAAGGAAGGGTGGTTTGAGACAGTCTCTGTCATACGTTCACCCATCTCCTTTGTGAAGTAGAACCCCTGAGAATACTTTGCTAGAACTAGGAACTGATAGTAATTAGAACTAATCATTCAAATGAAACTTAGCTTTAAAGAGTTCAGAAGGGCAGCAGAGAGGAGGAAGTTCAAAAGACAAAAATTCAGGCTCACCAGACTGAGGTCTGTAACTAAATAGAGTTAAAATTCCCTCTGGCTATAAGCGTTTTAGAACTAAGATACTAGCATCTGCAATGTGAGCTCAACAAGATGATATATACCAGCTGAAGCCCAGCAGATTACAGCATGGCAAAAAGCACCTCAGCAGAGTAGAGATTTCTAGCAGATAGCAACATGGCCACATTACCAGAGGTCTTCAGTAGATCAGAAGCAACAGAGCCACATGTTCTGCCTTGGTGTTCATGGTTGTTGTTTTTCAGTCTCATCTCACTCTTGGAAAAGATAATGGAATGGTTTTGCCTTTTCCTTCTCCGAATTATTTTACAGATAAGGAAACTGAGGGAAACGGGGTTAAGTAATTTGCCCAGGGTCACACAAATAGAAAATGTCTGAGGTCGTATTTGAACTCAGGTCTTCCTGACTCTGGCCCAGCACTCTATACATCATGCCACTTAGCTGACACTTGCTGTGTAGTCTGGTTAGGTATGTTTCCTATGTAGGTATCACTTTGTGGGTGTTCCCTATACAATGCCTCTCCATGAAGATTTCTTGGCACTTATTTTGTTATGCTTTTTGATTGATTTTTTTTCCCATTTACACTAATGTATCCCCTAGTTAATTTAATAAAAGAAACACATTGATGGGGGCTTGTGAACTAGAGTTTTGAGAGGATGCTGACTCACAAAATGCCTCAAACCTGGAGGGTTTTATGGTGGTCTTCATCTTTATTGTTGTTGTTATTAAATTAATAATAACTGACTTTCATATAACATTTTTAGGGTCATGCAGCATTTTATATTGATTAACTCAGTTTATTCTTACAATATTCCTATGAGTGTTATAGAACAGGGGAAATAATTGGGGAGATCATGAAAAATTTTATGGAAGAGTTGCCACCTGAACTAAGTCTTGAAGAAAACTAAGAATTTGGAAGTAAAGATAAGGAGAAAGTATATGAATTCTGGACACTGGGAAATAATCTCTACAAGGTCACTGAAGGGTGACAAGTCCCTGGACAACAAGGAAGCTAGTTTGGCTGAATATAGAGTATGAAAAGGAGAGCATGTTCCCATGTGACGGACAACAATACTAATTCTCAGAAAGATTAGGTTTTTAGGGACCAGGGATGTACTGGAGCTGGCTCCTAAGAACTTAGATTTTGAAAAAGGCTACAGATTAGAGTCTGATTTATTGCTTATGTTGATTAGACTCAAGAAAATGATGAAGAAAATATGAATAAAGAAGATTAAACTCAAAAGTGTATTGAGAGGACTTTTTTCCCCCATAGAGCTGGGCATTAAACATTTACCTACACACTTGATATGGATCATGGAAATCAGAGATTCAGAGCTGGAAGGCATCTTCTAGGCACCACCTCATCTAGCCATCTCATTTTTATGTATGAGAAAACCAAGAACCAGAGAAGCCAACTTGCCTAAGATAATTCAAGTTCTAAGTGATAAAATGAGGATTTGAATCCAGATCCTCTAGCACTAAAGCCAATGTTCTTTCCAATGCAGTCTAAAAATGACTTGTCCAATGACAGAGAAGTAGTATCATTTATGTAAAAAATTAACAAGAATATATTAAAAGCTTACTATGTTCCTGGCGCATATGTAATAAAGGAATTTACCATGTCAGATAACAGAAGATGATTGCTAAGAGCATGGCATGGCCTGTTCAAAATTATATGAAGAGTGCTAAAGCCTAGAATAAGCTGAGACTGGCAAGGGAAAGTAAGGACAACAAAAAGGAAATTTATTTAGCTATGTTATGAGGAAGAAGAAAATTAAAGAAGAAACAAAACCAGAAGCAGGCTTGAGCCTGCTCCTATTGGGTGTCAGCATTTATACCCCAGAAATCTGCAAACACAACACATCAGGGCTTGTTTGTTGGATTGTTTAGTGGATTGTTTTAGTGGATTGTTGTTTAGTGGATTATCCAGACCAGTGGTTTCAGACTCAAATATAAATGATCCCCTAGGGGTCACATATTGACCTGTTGTTTAGTCCTCTCTCAGTCATGTTCAACTCTCTGTGATCCCCATGGGGTTTTCTTGGCAAAGATACTGGAGTGGTTTGCCATTTCCTTCTCCAGTTCATTTTACAGATGAGGAAACTGAGGCAAACAGGATTAAGTAATTTGCCCAGGGTCACCCAGCTAGTAAGTCTCTGAGGTCAGATTTGAACTCAGGAAGATGAGTCTTCCTGATTCCAAACCTTGTGCTGTATCCACTGTGCCACCTAACTGTCCCCTCATATTGACTAAGAAAGCTACAAATGAAAAAAAAAGAGAAGCAAATTTTATTATGAAAGGAAAACAAAATAGAAATAATTAAATTATTATGTTAATCCTAAAAATATACGCAAAATCTAAAAGTGATTTGTAGTCCAGAGGAGGGCTTGTGTGACAAGCCATCATTGAGAAGGAAAAAGAATTCTGTATACAGATTCAAATGACCCAAGTTCCACTTCTGTTATTTACTAGCTGTACAACTATACACAAGTCACATTCCTGGGAGGGTTGAGTTACTCATAGCCCAAATATACAGAAAAAAAAAATTTAGTTTATTTTAGTAAAAATATATTTTTAGAAACTCTCACGGCAGAATTAACTCAAATTAACTCAAAAAAAAATTTAGTTTATTTTAGTTTAGTTTAGTAAAAATATATTTTTAGAAACTCTCACGGCAGAATTAACTCAAATTGCTTTGGAACTCATCTATAAGTTCCTGGCTCGCATCATCTCTGCCTGATGGTAGTGGTGTGGGAGAAGAGTAAGGAAGGTTAGTGGGGCAGGGGGATGTGGTTAACTCAAGGAGCTTCAGAATACTGGTCCAGAACATCACAATCTCAATTTCCCCACCTATAAAAATGAAGCAAGTGTGCTTCATTGTGTGTGTGTGTGCAAGCATGCGTGTATGTGTTTGTGTGTCTGTGTCTGTGTAGAGTTAGATTAAATGGTCTTTGACGTCCCTTCTAATTCAAAGTAAATCTAGTATCCAAGAATGGCCTTAGGACCAACATGGTCCCAGGCTCTCAAAACAGATTGAAGCAGGTTTCCTTTGTACTACAGAATCTTAGCATGGTAGGAGTAGGGAAAGGGAAGAAAAGCCATTTTTTTCCCCAACCTTGAACTTGAGCAACCTCAGTATAACATACATGACAAGAAGACATTCTGCCTCTACCTTAAGAGAGGGTATGACACACTGGAGCCCTGTATCTGGAGTTAAGAGGCCTTGGTCTCAAAACCTGCTTCTGATCCTTACTACCTCTATGACCTTGCACAAATCACAGAATTTCTCTAGGACTCAGTTTCCTCATCTATCAAATGAAAGGGTTGGACTAATATGTTCTGAGATCCCTTTCTGGTCTTGGATTTATGATTCTATCATTTAACGATCTATGTCTACAGTAGCATATAAGTTCCTTGAAGGTAGAAAGTATTTCTATTTTTGTCTTTGTATTTTCAGTGTCTAATACAAAGTAGGTGCTTAATAAATGTTTTTTGACTGAACAGAGCAATAAATGAATATGAAAGTAGGTGCTTAATAAATGTTTTTTGACTGAATGGAGCAATGAATGAATATGAATCTCCATTACAACATATCTTGCAAGTGGTTATCTGGCCTCCCATGAGTAGGAACCTATTTCCATTCCAGGTAGACCATCCACTTTTGGCTAACTCCTGCAGGCTTAACTTAAATTTACCTCTTAGTTATTCCACTTTTTGCTCCTAGTGCTGTCTCTGAGGGACAAGCAGATCAAGTCTACTCTCTCTTTAATGAGACATCTGGAATTCATCATTCTTTCCAAGTCATCTCCCTGATATAAGATGAGGGCAAACCACCCCACTCCCTGCCTCCAGATTCCTTTTCTCTCATTGCTACTTCTTTCTGTGCTTATGCTCACCCTTACCCCTACCTTCTTCAGTCTTTCGTCATTATCCAACCCATCCAAAATGTTGCATATCCCTGGGAGTTGGGGGTGGAGTGGGGTGGACACACTATTTTGTCCAGTTACTCACATAAGACAGGGAGGAAGAAAAGATTCAATATCTCAATATTGCTACATTGCTATATGGGCCAGTTTCTAGTCATGCAGAATCCAAGTTATAATAAGAAACAGTGTTGGAACCCTCACCTATAAAGTACAATTCTGTGTATTTCTTTTTTCCCCCTTTGGAGTTTTCCTTATCACACACACACACACACACACACACACACACACAAATGCATTTGTAGTTTACAGTCAGTGCTATGAGAAGGATTGATGATTCAGAGATTGAAAACCATGATAGCAATAAAGGAGTACAGTGTTTCACTTATTAATGTTATAAAAGTAAAACCCACATGTGATGAAAGATGCCAAGGGATGAGGTTTTATCACCTAGACATTGCTAAAGTCAATGCTGCATTGCTCTCTCTGGAAAATAGCATCCTTTTTACACAGGATAGAAAATAAGTCCCATTTTTCTTCACAACCTCAAACAAGGTAAAGATCCTAAGTGAACATGTACTGCTAACAGGGGGGGAAATACCAAAAAACAATTTTTCTTTATACACATTTTACAGCTGTTATGTGAGAAAATAGACACCAAAGTCCTCTTCTTATGCCTCCTTGTGGTGTGGAGATCACCTTAGAAGGGTCATGCCAGCAGAATTCAAGTATGGGCAGATCCTGCCAAGGTGGAAAAGCTTCAAGTATGGATAGAGAAACATTGTCTTTGTTGTCTGAGGAACTGTCCAGCTCCATTTTCAGAAGACCATAGAATCATAAATTTAGACCTAGAAGTGAATGTAAATGTTAGCGAGTATAACCCTGACACTGGGCATAAGGCAATGAATTTCTCAGTAACTTTGAGAGGTCGGGGCAATCAAGATTTGGACAATCGGGGTAAGTGACTTGCCAAGGGTCACACAGCTAGTAAGTGTCTGACTCCTGATTTGAACTCAGGTCCTCCTGATTCCAGAGCCAGTCCTCCATCCATGTTGCCATCTAGCTATCCACAGACACAGTAATTTTAAAAAGATATTTTATTGATACATTTTATATTATATCACTCCCACTTTCCAATGTCACACCTCCCCATTACAACATCTTCCATAGCAAAGGGGCAGTTAAGTAAATAAACATAGACATTTCACACCTATAGGCCACCACCCCTATATCAAAGGAGGAAGGTTTGTTTCACTTTAGGTCCTTAGAAGTCAATCTTGGTCACTGCTTTGATCAGAGTTTTGTTGTCTTCCACTATCTTTTAATTGTTGGGGTCTAGTCAAGTCAACATATATGATTAAATTCCAGGAACTGCTCTAAGTGCCAGCCAGAAACACAGAGAAAAATCAAAACCAGTCCCAGCTCTCAGGGATCTCCCAGTCTAATGGGGTCATCATATTGTTCTCTGGGTTCTGAATACTTTTCTCTGCATGTGTTCACATCTTCCAATTTTTCTGAATTATTCTCAGTCACCATTTCTTACGACACAATAATATTAACTGTTATGTACCTGGCACATAGTAGATGCTTTAGAGATATTTCTTGAGCTGACTTGAGCTTTTATCCCAGGATAGCCTGGGACCTTCATCATTTCTTGTGGGAAAATGCATTCTGGAACAATGGATGCAGCACTGAACATGGAATCAGGAAGACATGTTCAAATCCTGCTTCAGAAACTTACTAGCTGAATGACCTTGAGCAAGTCACTTAACCTCCATCTTTAAAAGAAGGATAATAATAGCACCTATCTCCTAGGGTTGTTGTGAGAATAAAATGTGATGGTATTTTGCAAAATGTAAAATGCAATTTAAATGCTACTTTTGAGGATGAAGATGATGATGAATTGACACACAGTATCTGTGTATCTGTATTTCTATGTGGACAGCATACAGAAGAGGAACTCCCAAGATGGTAAAGAGTCTTAAGATGAGTGAATAGATGTGAAAAGAAATGAAAAACATTTGTTAGATTCTTTCTACATGCCAAGAACTGTACTAAGATCATGATATATTAGGGATGGTTGAAAGAGTTGAGGATATTTAACCTAAACGAGAGAACCCATGGAGGGGGGAAGAGGATGTAGCAGAGGAGACAGAAATTATAAAAAAGAGTATTAGGTCAGGAATTAGTGGTTCAGATAGCTAGCTGATTTAACTTTCTGAATTATTTGGCTTGACAGTAGTTTCTGTAAAAAAAAAAAAGATGGGGGGGGGGGGATCAGCCGATCATGAGCCCAAGTATATATAATATATAATACATCTACTATGTGCCAGTTACATAACAGCTAATATTATTGTGTCATAAGAAATGATGAATGGGAAGAATTCAGAAAAATTGGAAGATGTGAACAGATACAGAGAAAAGGATACAGAACCCAGAGAACAACGTAATGACCCCATTAGACTAGGAGTTGCTTGAGTGCAGGGACTGGTTTTAATTTTTCTTTGTGTCTCTCCCTTCAGGTATTTCTAGGTGTTCTCAGATATTTCTAGGACGATCATATGGGAAAAGGATTGGACTTCAGAGGATCTTAGATTTAGAGCCTGAAGGTCCCATAGAGTCCAATACCCTCATTTTATAGAGTTTGAAGACCGGGGAAATTAAGGGACCCAACAAAGTGACACAGATAATAAGTAGAAGAACCAGGTTTGGAACCCAGGTCTTCTTATCATCCAGCACCACTTTCACTTCAAATATGATGAAAGTGAGAAATGTTCAATGAGCCTCCAATTATCCATAGTGCATGAGGCAACCATGGCATAAAAAATACAAAATTAATTTTATCTATAATACCTTAAAAGAAATTATAAAAAGAGTATTAGGTCAGGACTTGGTGGTTCAGATAGCTAGCTGATTCATTATTCTGAATTATTTGGCTTGACAGTAGTTTCTATCAAAAAGATGAGGGGGGGGGGGGGCAGTGTTCAGCTGATCATGAGCCCAAGATGAGCCAGCCATGGGGTTGGCTGCTAAAGATAAGCTAATGCAATCTTAAGACTGAAGTCAAAGATCACAGAATGGCCCATTGTATTCCTTACTGGTCAGATGATATCTGTAACACTATGTTCAATCATGGGAACCAGGTTGGTTGGCTGGTTGGTTTGTTTGGTTTATTAAAGGATTTTTATGTTCTGCTTGACCCTAAAGGATAGAGCAGCAGTTCTCAACCTGTGGGTTATATTCAATTTGTAACAACGAAAATACATCCTGCACATCAGACATTTACATTACGATTCATAACAGTAGCAAAATTACAGTTATGAAGTAGCAACAAAGATAATTTTATGGTTGGAGGTCACCACAACATGAGGAACTGTATTAAAGGGTTGTGGCATTAGGAAGGTTGAGAACCACTGGGGTAGAGCAATGAGTAGAAATTGAGAAGAGGCAGATTTAGGTTTGATAATAGGAAAGATTCCCTAACAATTAAAACTATCCTAAAGGGAAATAATCTTATTTGGAAGGAACTTCTCAAATGCCTTACAAAAGAGTAAGAAGCCATTTCTGGTTATGAGTTGTCAAGTTACTGAAATCTACTCATTTGCCTCCTGATATCAAGCAGAGGAATTTTGATTTTATTTTAGAGGCAAAAGAAGTTTTCAAGTAAAGGTTGGATGACCACTTGCCAGGGAATTTTTAGAAGGGCATCTCATATAGGCTGGAGTAGAACAATCTCCCAGCTCCCTTTCACCTCGGGAATTCTGAGCTTCTAAGCCCAAGGTGAGGCATGATACCTGGGGTTTCAGTTTTTGAAAGGGTATCTCATTAAAGAGGAAATAGATTTGTCAAACTTAGTCTCAGAGGGTACAATCTGGAGCAATTGGTGGGAGCTGGCGAGGGGACCACCTCATCTCCTAACTGCATTTTCACTGGCTATCAACATGCCCAAAAAGCTTTGCCTTAGCATTCCCTCCTGGTTTTCCTGGCTTCCTTCAAGACTCTGCTCAAATCTTACCTTGTGCAAGAATTCTTTCCCAGACACCCTCAGTGCTAGCACCTTCCCTCTGAGGCTAACAGCCATTTACACTCCATGAACATATCTGGTACATATATGAGTTATTTCTGTGTTGTCTCTCCAATTAGAATGGGAGCTCCTGGAGGGCAGGGATCCTTTTTTTTGCCTTTCTTTGTATCTCCAGGATTGAGCATAGAGCCTGGAATATACTGTGTTTAATAAATGTTTGCTGATTTTTTTAAAATTTTTATTTATTTATTTTTTGGAGGGCAGTTGGGGTTAAGTGACTTGCCCAAAGTCACAGGGCTAGTAAGTGTGTCAAGCATCTGAGGCCGGATTTGAATTCAGTTCCTGACTCCAGGGCTGGTACTCTATTCACTGTGCCATCTAGCCGCCCCTATTGACTTTTTTTTTTTATTCCTCTTCAGGCTTTATTCCTGACTTTCTGGACTTTTCTCTATCATGGGCCTGAATGGGATTCTTGTCCCCTTCCACATTTCATCTCCTTTGAGCTTTCTTTTAAATACATACATATATACATACATATTTAATTTTATTTTCCCCTCAATCACGTTAAAACAAATTTTAACATCTTTTTAAAGTTTTGAATTCCAAATTCTATTACTTTCTCTTTTTCTCCCTTCCCTCCCCCCTCCATGAGATAGATTATACATGTGCAATCATATATAATTATTCCATATAACACTAATATTCTATATTAGTCATTTTGTACAAGAAGAGAAGAAAGAAAGAAAAAAGAAAGAAAGAAAGAGAAAGAAAGTAAAAGAAGGAAGGAAGGGAGGAAGAAAGGAAGGAAGGAAGGAAGGAAGGAAGGAAGGAAGGAAGGAAGGAAGGAAGGAAGTGAAAAATAGGCTTGCTGACTTTTTAATGAAGCTATCCCAAAGTGGAATGGCTGCCTTCAGAAGTAGTCAATTCCTCCTTATTGGAAGTCTTCAAACAAAGACTGGATGACCATATTTGTGGGGCATGTTGGGAAGGAAATCTTTGTTGAGTTATGAATTGAACCAGAAGGCCATTGATGTCCCTTCCAATTCTGAGATTTTGCGACTGCTTGTCTGATAAATCCCAAACTTTCTGTTATCCTTTGCTCTTAAAGATTACTATCTCTTTCCACCTGAAGGCATATGGTACATAAATATCTCTTGGTGAGCACTTCCTTTTTTGGGGGAAATGATTCACGAAAACCTGCAATAGCTCATGACTTCATTGAATGGGTATTCTGTGTACAACAGAAAAAAAGGAGAACACTGTCACATGTTTTGTTTGTTAAAGCCTTTGTTGCTGTCTTTAGAGGCACTCCTGATCAAGATTCTCACTTGTCTTTAGTAGGTAGCAGCTATCTTAGCTGAGGGGCAACTAGGAGGCACAGTGGATAAAATACCTGGTCTGGAATCAAGAAGACCCCTCTATCTGAGTACAAATCTGGCTTCAGACACGGGCCACATGTGTCCATGGGCAAGTCATTTAACCCTGTTTGCCTTGGTTTCCTCATCTGTAAAATGAGCTGGAGAGGGACATGACAAACCATTTCAGTATCTATGACAAGAAAATCTCAAATAGGGTCACAAAAAGTCTGAAATAACTAGACAACAACAATATTTTTGCTAAACTAATTCAGTGGTCATGGGAGATTCTTGATTGTAAGGATTCTGCTTGTTTTGGGGTTGCTTATTTTTGGGGGGAGGGCACTTTCTTTGTATCCCTTGGGCAGCTAAGGGTCACTATAGAGCACTGGGCTGGGAATCAGGAAGACTCATCTTCATGGGACCAAATTTGACTTCAGACTCTTCTAGCTGTGTGACCCTGGGCAAGTTACTTACCCCTGTTTACCTCAGTTCTTCATCTGTAAAATGAGCTGGGGAAGGAAATGGCAAACCACTCTAGTATCTTTGACAAGAAAACCCCCAAAATGGGGTCACAGAGAGTAGGAAATGACTGAAATGACTGAAGAACAAGAACAAAAAAAATTTTTGTATCCCCAGAGCTTAGCATAGTGCCTGGCACATAGATGATGGTTAGTGAATGCTTGCTGAACAGCTAGTGAAAAGATCCATTTACTCCCCTAGTTCCCTCCCATGTGGGCCTAGGTACTACCCCGGAAATACAGATCCTTACCCAGGCTCTCTCTTTGAAAACCCCTTGAAGGGGGATCTCTTGCAGATGAGACCGTATTTATAGAGTGCTTAGCACAGGGTCTGGCATGTAGTAGACACTTATTAAATGATGATTCCCTCCTTGTCCCTCTTCAGTTGTTACTAATCCAGATTTAATGAGTTAGCAGTCAGTCAATAACCATTTATTAAGAGCTTATTATGCACCAGGAACTGTGCTAAGCTCTGAGAATATAAAGAAAGGTTAAAAAAAAATTTTTTTAAAGCCATGAGATTGTTCCACTCCATGACAATGCAGACCTATGTGGTTCTGGCCAAACCAGGTTTCACTTTGCCCCTCACACACAACACACTCTTTTCCATCTTCTTTCCTTTACTCAGGTTGTTCTTCATGCCTGAAATATGCTTCCTTATCTCTATCTCATTGCATGTGTCTTTCTTCAAGATGTAGCTAAAGTACCACCTTGTATACAAAGCCTTTCTCAATCTCCAACTTCCATCATTTCAGTCCTGTACAACACTTGCTGACTCCATTTTGGGTTTTTTGTTTGTTTTGGAAAAGATACTAGAGTGGTTTGCCATTTCCTTCTCCAGAAAATTTTATAGATGAGAAAACTGAAGCAAACAGGGTTTAGTAACCTGCCCAGGGTCACACAGCTAGTAAGTGTCTGAAGCCATAGGGTAAATGCACTGTATGAAATTAAACATGTTTGTTTTCTTCTATGGAAAGCTGATTCCATTTTGGCAGGTCCAGTGACTAGGACTTAAGAAACAACAAGCTAATGGAAGAGGTGGGATTTACCAGAGATGGGGGATCATGTTGATTTCTGATTGGATAATTTCATAACAATCAGCACTCCTCTAGATAATGAGTAGATACTGGCCTTGGAAGAGATGGCAAGCTGAAGTATATCAGAGAGATGTTAGACAGCCAGGAACTTACTCATCACTTCTGACCAGAGTGATGAATACACATGAACCAGTGTAAGGCCACCCATCTCTGGATCTTTTCTGACAGATGGATTCAAGATAGGGGTTGGCATCACCACCTGGTAGTTAAATAAGTAGATAGATAGATAGATAGATAGATAGATAGATAGATAGATAGATGGATGGATGGGGAGATAGATAGATGGATGGGGAGATTTTATATATATATGTATATACATATATGTACATATATATATATATATATGGGGGGAGAGAGAGAGTGAGAGGGGAAGAGAGAGAGAGAGAGAGAGAGAGAGAGAGAGAGAACATTTATTAAGCACTTACCATAGACAAGCACTGTCTTAAGTGATGGAAATACAAAAACAAGGAAAAAGAAAGACAATTCCTGCCCTCACGGAGCTTATATTCTAATGGGGAAAGAAAACACAGAAGGGGGAAATAAATGGTGTGCATGTGGGGGGGGGGGGAGGAGATAAAAGGTTCCCATACAGCGGTTTGGTAGAAAAATCTAAAAGTCTGGAGTAGAGCCAGGAAAGAGTGAAAGAGTGAACATGACTGGCATTTCCTCAAAATGAAGTTTCTGGGAAGAACCCACCTGTAGGAGCAAGAGACCACAGAGGCAAAGAGATTTTCCAGAGGGAGATACTAATTTCACTGGGGAAAGAGTATTAATAAGTAGAAGGAATAGGAAAGATTTCACTCTGTAGGTAGAACTTGAGTTGGGCCTTGAAGAAAGCTAAGCTTATATTCTAGAAGGGAGATAGGAAGGGAGGCAGCAAATTTGAGACATGATGAAGAACCTGTAGGAGGGCAGACGTGGGACACAGAATGTTGTGTATCAGTCAATCAGAATTTATTAAGCCCCTACTAAGAGCCAGGCACTAGGGACAGAAAGAAAGAAAAAGGCATATATATATATATATATATATATATATATATATATATATATGCATATGTATACTTATACACAAAGGATATACACAATAAACATTTATACAATAAACACAAAATAAATACAAGGAAGTTAGGGAGGGAGAACACCAACAATTGGAGGGAATTTAGAAAAATTTTGTATTGAATTTAGTATCTTGAAAATACTAAAGGACGCTCTGAGGTGAGGAGGGTGAAGAGGGAGTATGCTCTTGGATTGGGAGGCAGTCAGTACAAAGGCATGGTGGTGGGAGGTGAGAGATGGGATACTATATGTGAAAGAGAAAAGGAAATAACAGTTTGACAAGATCACAGAAAGTTCAGGAAAAGGGCCCAATATACTATGATTTATAAAGACTTTGTGAGGGGCAGTAACATGAGATAAGTCTGGCAGGGTAGACTGATGCCAGATAGTGTAGGGGTCTAAAGACCAAATAGAGAAATTGTGTTTTATACTAGAGGAATGGAGAGACAGTGTATGGTTGACAACTGGTTCCATTACCTACTGGCAAGTAGAGGGAGAAGAAATGGAAGCAGTGTCAGATTTTATATTCTTGTGCTCAAAGATCACTGTAGACACAGATGTCAGGTAAGAAATTAAAAGACACTTGCTCCTTGGAAGGAAAGCCATGGCAACACTGGCAGAGAAATCATCTTGCCAACATCAAAACTATGGTTTTTCCAGTAGCAATGTATGGCTATGAAAGTTGGACTCTAAGGAAAGCTGAGTGCCACAAAATTAACACTTTGAAATTGTGGTGTGGGAGATTTCTGAGAGTCTGTTGTTCAGTAAAGTCAAAACTTGAAGAAATTAATCCAGATTATTTATTCACTGGAAAGTCAAATGCTGAAGCTGAAGTTGAAACACTTTGACCAAATAATGAGAAGATGGGACTCGTTGGAAAAATCCCTGATGTTGAGAAAGATTTAAGGCAAAAAGGGAAGGGGACAGCAAAGGACAGGATGGATGGATAATGTCATAGAAACAATGGACATGAAATTGGATAGATTGTGAGAGATAGTGAAGGACTGAAGGGCCTGACATGCTTTGGTTCATTGGGTTGTGAAGAGTCAGACATGGCTGAATGACTGGGGGAAAAATACATTTGGGATGAAGGAAGGCTAGAGAACAGTTCCTATGAGAGACAAGGAAGGTTTAGTTTGGTTATAAACTCAATCTGAGTCATCAGGATGACGTGGAAACCAAAATTGTATCACAATTTTAGATTTTATTAACACAGATATAGTGTCCAGCATGAGAAAAACATAGTCCTGCCTTGGTCAGACTGTCAGACCTGAACCCCATGTGTTAGGAAGGATGTTGACAAACTAAAGTGGGACAACAGAACATTGATCAAGAAGATAGGATTTAGAGACGGCAGGGACATCAGTAGCAATCTAATGCAGCTAATTTATCTTACAGATGAGGAAACTGAGGCCCAGAGACATTGAGTGACTTGCTTGAGGTTGTAGAGGTAGTAAGTGAAGAACACAGGACTTGAGTCCAGGATATCCCATTCTAAAGTCAGTTGCATCATGCTATCTTTCTATGAAGGCATGGGAGATTTTCCCATATGAGGATTTGGTGGTGAAACTGGGCATGTTTTGTTTGGAGAAAAAAAGACTTAGGGGTGAGGGAATACTACAGCTGTGTTCAAGTATGTGAAGAGTCATCAAGGAATCAGAATTGTTCTGCTCAGCTCCAGAGGGTGGAAGTAGGAGCACCAGGTAACCATTGCAAAGCATTAGGAATTAGTTGGTTTGTGGCTTAGATGACCGGCAAATCTTGCTAACTCTCAGAGTTATCTAGCAGTGGAATGGGCTTCCTTTGGAGCAGTGATCCTCAACCTTCCTAACGCGGCAACCCTTTAATACTCATATGTGGACGTATCTGCATGTGGGTGATCCGCCTGGAGATAAATAGAGGAGTGGTGTCTCAGTTCCTAAGACTATCAGAAATATGTGTTTTCCAATGGTCTTAGGTGGCCCCCAAAGGGGTCATGACTCACAGGTTGAGAACTGCTGGAGGAAGCAAGGTGTCCTTCAAGTAGAAGTCTTCAAGCAGAAAGTAAATGAGCCTTGGTTGGGAATGCTGTAGAGGGGATTCAAGTTTCCTTCAAGCACATCTCAAGAACCATCTTTTACGTGAAGCCATTCCTGATCCCCTAAACTTCTAGCATCTCCCCCACAAAAACTACCTAGTAATTATTTTATGTCAATCGGTTGATTGATTTATGGATCCTTTTATATACAACAAGGTAGTGTTAACTCTGGACCCACTTTGTCAAGGTCAGGCCTATTACATCTGATCCCTCAGGGTCCTTGTGTATCCTGAGAGATTTGCAGTCTCTCTTTCTTTTGCCATCTGCTCAAGCCCCAAGTCTTCCATGCCCCCCCTCTTCATTTTTAGATATTTAATGCCTAGTTCTGCAGTTCCATTTAGCCACTTAACATTTATTAACACTTACAAAGGTATATTTACTTTACTGATATAGCAACAATAAACATGCAAACAGTTCCTAACACCTCAAGGACAAAATCTCCCTTAACTATAGTCTGAGGAGAGAGGAGTATGAATTAGGTTCAAGACACACACACCCACGCATGCACACGCACACACACACATGTATGCACATATAGGCACATATAAATACATACAATGTGTACATATATACATGTGTGTGCATATGTGTGTATATGGATGTTTTTGTTTTATATCTTAGACACCAAATTATTGGCAGAGAAATTTTATACAAACATTTTTCCCCCCAATGGACCACTTCTCTTCTTATTCAAGACGAATTAGTGTTTGTGCAGAAGCTTTTCAGCTTCAAGTAATCAAAGTTATCTGTTTTATCTTTTGCAATTGCCTCTATATCTTGATTGATTAGAAATAAATCTCTTACCCATGACTGTGATGTTTCTCTTCTAGTATTTTTGTAGTATAATCCTTAATATCAAAGTCGTGTGTTCATTTAGAAAGTTTTATAAAGTGTAGTGTTAGTTTAAGTCTGATTTCTGCCAGACTGTTTTCCTGTTTTCCCAGTAGTTCTTATCAAAGAAAGAATTTTTCCCTAGGTAATCTATATTTTTTATTTTTTCAAACACTGGGCTATTGAATTCCATTGTTTCTGAATCTTCTCTGTCTAGTCTATTCCACTGATCTTTCAATTCTTTAACCAATACCAGATGGTTTTGATAACTGCTGCTTTATAATATTGTTTGAGGTCTGGAAGTGCTATTCTTCCTTCAACCTTACTTCTTTTCATCATTTCCCTTGATATTCTAGATCTTTTGTTTTTCTAAATTAATTTTGTCATTATTTTATCAAGTTCCGTAAATATCTCCTTGGTAATTTGATTGGCATAACATTAAAAGTGTAAATTATTTTTGGTAATACTGTAATTTTTATTATATTGGCACAGCCTAGTCATGAGCACTGAATATTCTTCCTGCTATTTAGGTTCTTTATTTATAAGGAACATTTTGTAATTGAATCTATATCAATCTTTAGTTTGCTTTTAGAGGGTGATCTCTAGATATTTAATGCATTTGTAGCTATTTGAAATGAGATTTCCTTTTCTATTATTGCTTCTTGTGTTTGTTATAATTAATAGAAATGCTATTAGTTTTTGAAGATTTTATATATATATATATGCATAGGTGTGGATATTTATACATATTTATACAATATACTTTTATTTGTATAATGAATCTCTCCCTGGAGAATGCAAACTTCTTGAGTGCAGGGAATTTTAAATTTGTGTCAGGTACCCCCATTTCCTAATACAGTGGTCACTTAATAAATGTTTGTTTATCAATTGACTAAGTAGCTTCTGAGATAACTTATGATTCTGAAGCTGTGATTCTGAGGAATGAAGAAAGTGAATCCATCATACACATTCCCAATTATTTTTTTCTCCAGTATTTTAGGGTTCCCTAGAATTGGTTGTAGATTTAGAATGATGTGAAGAAACCTGGCAATTATTTCTACACTTTTGAAAAATTGAATCAAAATGTCACTCTTACTTCAGACGCCTTACCAAAGAGGAAGAAGAAATTTCTATGCGTGTGTAGTCAAGCCACAGAAATCCGCTCATTTGCAAACATGGTGTCAGACCTCCAGACATTTTAGATGCTCTTGAAACAGGAACAGCTGCAAAATCTGAAACCACTATGAGAAGCAGGCTTTTGCTCCTTTCCCTCTCTTACAGGTGGTACTCTTCATAAGATGTAATGCTCTTATGAAAAAGGAGACAAGATTGACACTTCATCCAGAGCAAAGAGCCTGCTATGATTTGGAAGCTAATTCTAGTCTATTTCCAACCTGACCAAATTTTGATCTTTTTATAAATGTGAACAAAACAAGAGTGAAACTCCTTATTCTTTCAACTTAGACTTTGCTATGGACATGACTCTATGCTAATTGCCTTTGCCTTTAAGTCCAGTATACAAGAATTTATTAAGTGCCTACTATGTGCTAGGCATTGTGCTAAGCCTCGGGGATACAAAAAAAGGCAACTACCACCCCCCAAAAAACCCTAAAACAAATAGCCCTCACTCTCAAGGAGCTCACAGTGTAAGAGGGGAGACAACACACAAAGAACGATAGACACATATAAGATTCTAAGCTGGACTTCTAGTCAACATGATGGCTGGGATGGAGGTAAGAAGTCCAGTTCTCTCATACCTACTCCAGAAAAAAACTAAAAATACCACTGGACTGAATAATGATCAAGAAATCCAGTGATAAGCCAAAAGTGTGTGACTTCATCCACTTTAGAATCACACAGGAAATCAGCCAGAAGGTAATAGGCTACAAGAAAGAGCAAAGCAAACATGATCACAGGTAACCATTATGGCAGTTTCCCAGAATAACCAGAGACATGGAACATGTAGCCTTCAAGACTCTCTATACAGAAGCAACAGGAGAAGAACACTCACCCAAGAAAGCCAGGAGCATCAGTGCTCATATTGGTTCTCCCCAAGCAGTTTTACCTTGAGGTACCATAGAGTCCTGAACTCTGAACCCTAAAGTTCCAAGAATGCCTGACACCTCAAAAAGGAGGCCAGCACAGGAACCCAGTTGACCAAGGTCAAGACCAAGAAGGATCCTAAAGTGAAGCAGGGGTCAGAGCATGACCTTGGTACGAAGTCCCAATGCAAAAGCTAAGACTAGAGAGATGAGCAAGCAGAGTAAAATGTAGGCCACTAAAAACAATTTTCGTAGATCCAGAGAAACCCCCAAATCCAAAAAAAATAATGCTGTTACAACTATAAGTAAAGATTCAAGGGGAAAAATGGATTTTTGACAAAGACTAAGTGAGTATTTAGTGAACATTAAAAAATGTACCAAAGGCTTTGGATAAAAAATGGGAGGGAGAATAAATAGTTGCAATAGAAAGTGATAAAACTTTAAGCAAGTAATGGAATGCCTGAAAATTAGAATGGACCCCAAAGAAATCAATGACTTCATGAGACAGCAAGAAATGTTAGAATAAAATTAGAAGATTGAAAAAAAACAGAAGAAAAAGTAAAGTATCTTTTATATATATATATAGAGAGAGAGATAGATATATACATATACAAGTCAAGATGTATACATACATAGACACATACCTATACATACATATAAGTATATTGTATATATATGTATGTGTGCATGTGTATATACACATATATCATAAATACAACAAATTCATTAAGTCAGCATGTGGTAGGGAGGTGTTAAGGGGGAGGATAATACCAGGAAGGTAATAGGCATGTGTGTATGTATGTGTGTGTGTGTCTATCTATCTATGTATCTATGTATCTATTTCTACTTGGAAAACACCTCAAGTAGAGATAATCTAAGAATCACAGGAATACCTCAAAATCATAATTATGCAAAGCCTAGGCACTGTAATTCAAGAAATGATCAATGAAAACTGCTCATAGATTTTAGAACCAGGGGGAAAAGTGAAGATAGGTGAAAAATATGAAAATGAAAACAAAAAAAATGAAAAATATAAAAAAATAGGTTAAAAAATAGCCTTCTGAAACAAATCCCAAAAGGAAAAGTTCCAGGATTGTCACAGGCAAGATACAGAGCTTCCAGACCAAGGGAAAAAATACTGCAAGCCGTCAGAAAGAAAGAGTTCAACTACCAAGGAATTTCATTCAGGATCACATAGGACATGACAACATTTTACTGTGAATTGGTGAAGATCCTGGAAGACAATATTCCAAAAGATAATAGATATAGGCTTACAATGAAGAATGATTTACCCTGAAAAGCTAAATAGAAGTCTACAAAGGAAACCAAACATACAGCTTGAATGGGATGGAGGACTTTCAGGCATTACAGATGAAGAGACCAAGCCTGTATAGGAACTTTGAAATACAACCACAAAGAGTCAAGAGAAATCTAAAAAAAGGAAATGTTTTTGCATGGAGAAGCTATTTAATGATGAAGGCATAGCATTCTAATAAGGGGAGAAGAAATAAGGGTCCCTTCAGAACCTTGATGCCTTCAGAAGGTATCAAGGGAGTTAAATAAGAAAATCAGTGGTGAGTTGTGGTAGTTGTGGTGGTGAATGTTTCTATTCTGAGAGTTTGAAGAGGGCAATGAAAAGGGAAGACAAAAGGAATACAAAGGAATTCCTAGGGGAAGCTAGGTGGTGTAGTGAATAGAGTATGGACCCTGGAGTCAGGAGGACCTGAGTTCAAATCCAAACTTAGACACTTGACACTTACTAGCTGTGTGACCTTCAGCAAGTCACTTAACCTCAATTGCCCTGCCTTCCTCCTCCAATATATATATGTATGTATATTAAAAAAAAAAAAGAATACACTAGCAAAGAAAGGAGAATAGAATTCACTATTTATTATAATTTGGGTATTGGAGAAAAAGGTATTAGATAAACCTAACTCATATCTGAAATTGAAGAGGAGAGTTGAACACACACACACGTATACATAAACATACACATAAAAGTTTAATGTAGAAATATATCAAACCCAACAGTTATAAAGGTGATGAGGCCAGGGATTAGCATGAGAAGGTAGTGGTGGAAATAGTTAGAAATAAAACAACTTCTTGATCTCAAAATAGTGATTAAAAGGGGGGTGGGAGGAAGAACCAGAAAGAGACTGTATTTGAATTCAGATCTTCCTGACTCCAGGACTAGTGCTCTATCCACTGTATCACCTAGCCACCCCTTAATATGACATAACATACCACCCCTTAGCTTCATGAAACAACTGTGAGAAAAGTGCTTTGTCAACTTTATGTTGCTATAGAAATATGAATATTACAACTAGTATATAAGGAGGTGCTCATGAAGTGGGGTCAATGAATGAATGCAAATGGAATGGAATACTATTGTGCTGCAAGAAATGATGAAAGAAACAATTCCCAAAAATCCTCAGAAGTTGAATCTGATGTAATATAAAGCAAGCAGAACCAGAAGAATAATATATAACACTAACAAATATCTGAAGGAAAACAACTTTAAAAGATATAAAAACTCAGATTAAAGCAACGACCAATCATATTACCAGAGGACTTGTGATGAAACATGTTTCCCACCTCCTGACAAAGAGGTCATGGACTCATCAAGGTGTTGAAATAAGTGCTGCTTTGTCAGCATGGGCATTGTGTGGATTTGCTTTGTTTGGCAGTGTATATTTGTTACAAAAGTTTTCCTCTCATTTTTTTTTTTGAGAGGAAGAACTGAGTTCCAAACCTACCTCAGACACTTACTAGCTATATGACCCAGTCATCAAATCACTTAACCTCTGATACCTCAGTTTCCTCAACAATAACATGGGGGGCGGCTAGGTGGCCCAGGGAATAGAACACTGGCCCTGGAATCAGGAGGACCTGAGTTCAAATCTGGCCTCAGACACTTAACACTTAACACTTACTAGCTGTGTGACCTTGGGCAAGTTACTTAACCCCCACTGCCCTCCCCCCTCCAAAAGGCGGGGAAAAAAAGCAACCAAAAAAAATAAAATGGAGATAATAATAGCATCTACTTCACAAGGTTGTTATGAGGATCAAAGGAGGTAACAATTATAATGTAATTTGTAATATATTAATGCTTTATTCCATTCCCTATGAAAGGCATTGTTGTGTAGCAAAGACACCTCTGGCTGAATGCAAATGGAATTTGCAAATGTCAGATATGTGTTTGGATTTTAGTTCCAACACTCACCAACTGTAAGACCCTGAACAACATAAGATTCTTTTAGTCTCAGTTTCTTCTGAGGGTTGAGTTTCCTCATTTGAAAAATGGAGATTAACAAGACTGGTAGAAGGGGAATAAGCATTTATGTAGGACCTACTATGCACCAAGACTATACTAAGTGCTTTATAAATATAATATCATTTGATCTTCACAATTCTGTGAAATAGGTGTGATTATTATCCCCATTTTACAATTGAGGAAACTGAGGCAGTAAAGGTTAAGTGACTTGCCCATGATTATATAGTTAGGAAGCATGGTGTTTTCAGCCATGTTGTCAAATGTCTTCAATGAGGATGAGCCCGGCATCAAGGTCAGCTACTCCATAGAGAGTAAATTCTTCAACTTGAAAAGTCTACAAGCCAAGACCAAATTGGAGGGAGTGCTGATGCGTGATTTTCTGTTTGCAGATGATTATGTACTCAATGCAGCCTCTGAAGCTGAGATGCAACAAAGTCTGGATCAGTTCTCTGCTGCTTGTGCTAATTTTGGATTAACAATAAACACCAAGAAAACAGGTGCTCCATCAGCCACTACCACTCTGTATGTGGAACCATCAGTTTCAGCAAATGGAGAAGTTTTGAATCTGTGTATAAGTTCACTTACCTTGGTAGTGTGCTTTCCAGGAATGTATGTATACATTGATAATGAGGCTGACACATGCATTGCCAGAGTAAGCTCAGTGTTCGAGAGGCTCCAAAGGAAAGTATGGGAGAAAAGAGGTATTAGACCAAACTGAAGGTCTAACAGAGTTGTGGTGCTGGCCTCATTGTTGTATGCCTGTGAAATCTGGACAGTCTACCAGTGCCATACCAGGAAACTGAACCGCTTCCATTTGAATTATCTTAGGAAGAATCTGAAGATCCCCTGGTAGAATAAGATACCAGACACCGAGACACCCGACATCCTTTCTAGAATTAAACTGCCAAGCATTCAAACTCTACTTCAAAGAGTGCAATTTGATGGGCTGGCCACATCGTTTGAAAGCAACACGTTCACCTGCCGAAAAGATTATTTTATGGAGAATGAACAATGGCAAGCATTCATGTGGTGGTCAGAAGAAGCAATACAAGAACACTTTCAAAGTCTCTCTTAAGAACTTTGGAACTGATTTGTGACATGGGAGGCACTGGCACAGGACCACTCAGCATGGCATGCTCACATCAGAGAAGGTGCTGTGCTCTATGAGCAAGGCAGAATTGAAATAGTTAAAAGAAATGCAAGATGTGCCCCAAATGTTCACATGGACTATTTGTGCCTGACCTGTGGTACAGTGGGTCCAAGGTCGTATTGGTCTGATCAGCCACTGTAACTTGACTCTAGCATAGTGATGTCATTTTGGTCCTCTAGAGAATGAAGGACAACAACCAACCAAGTGTCTGAGAATGGATCTGAAATCAGATCTTCCTGACTCTAGCCATTCTGCCACCTAGTGGCCATTAACAATAGAATACAGGTTTCATGGGGAAATTTAGAAAAGTGTTTTGTAAACCTTAAGTTGCAGTAGAAATGCAAAGATTACTAATAATGTTATTCATCCATTTAGCAATCAACATACATTTATTAAGAGCCTACTAGAGACCTTGAACTTGGCATAGTGTTTACAATGACAAAAATTAAACTGTTGCTGCCTTCAAGGAGCTTACATTTTTTGATGGGAGGATTGGTTGGGAAAGAGGGGTACCTAAGTAAATACAACATACACCAAATACAACAGAAGTTTAATTCTTCTATAAAATTGTAATGGGGCTCTTTTCCCTTCCTCTCCAAATCCCACCTCCCCCTATAAGTATTCTTCCCTGATTCCAGTAGAGTTGAGGGGAGGGCCCCATTACACTCCAAATGGATCTATGATCTCATTGGTTTGGTTCTTCCCATTAATAATGCAGAAAACAACTCAGGCATGCCTGACCATCTCATGTGAATCTTATCCAAGTCTTTCCACAAGTTGGCCACAGAGAGCAATTATGGAACTCTTTCAGGAGCTTCCATAGCCTTCCATAGCCTTCTGGGGTTAGATTCAACCAGTATAATATAGAATGGAACATCTGGAGACCTTACCACTCAAGGGGAAGAGGGTACTCTTTATCATGGGTGAGGGTTAGGATTAAGAAAGGCCCCACATTGGAGATGGCATTTGAGCTCAGTTTTGAAGGAAGCTAGGGATTCTAAGAGGATGAGGAAAGGAGGGAGGGCATTCCAGGCATAGGGGTCAGCCTATGCAAAGGCACAGAGGTAGGAGATGGAATATAATGTACAAGGAACAGGAAGTAAGCCAATTTGACTGAAACATATTTCTCCACAAAATACCTACTAATTTGTGCTTCATGACAATTTGAAGATGATCCAGAGGTCTAAAAGGCTCTGCCAGCAGAGTCCAAGTCATGCTAAGTAAGTCTTATCTAAATGGGAAAATTTCAAACATAGCTCAAATATAAGTTGTTTGTCATCTAAGAATACTCTAGCTAAGTGTGGATCATAAGGACCAAAGACTTCCTAGTCCAACATCTTCATTTTACAGTTGAGAAAAATGACGTTCAGAGAGGGGCAGTTTCTTGCTCAGGGTCACACAGCTCGGGTAGCAGAGCTGGGATTCCAAGTCATGTTGAAGAAAAAAATATTTATACTCTGCATTCTAGGTAAAAGTATGACAGAAACAATTTAATTTAAACACTGATTGAGTTTGTATCATTTCTGAAAGACAGAGAGAGACAGAAGAGAGAGACAGAGATAGACAGAGAGAGGAGACAGAAAGAGAGACACACACACACACACAGATTAAGAGATGGAGACAGTTTAGGGACAGACACACACGGACATAGAGATGTCTAAACTGGCATAGTATCCCCATAAGAACTTGAGGTAACATTTATAGGAATCTTTAAGGAAAATGTTACAATATTTTAAAATATAGGCAATATATTAATATGTCATGATCTTAAGCAGACCTAGGTATTTTTAGTTCTAAATTTAATTGCCACCTTTAATTCATTTCCCTGAGAAAGGCCTTTTTGTTCCCAATTTATCTCACCCATCTTTCCAAGGGAAGAGGACAAGTTTGGCAAGGACTTTTAGACCAGAGAAATATTTATTTCTAAATAGGTTTTTAGAAGAGAGGTTTTTGATATACTACGACACCTCTGACTCCAATCCCACCATCTTTTTTTCCCATTGAACTCATCCAGTCAGAAGGTTGGCCATAGAGGATGGGGAAGAGACTTTAAAAAAACCAACACAGCAAATTCATGAAAACTAAGTACCATAATTCTTGGCTTTCTAAAGGACTTAGCTTAAACACTAACTTTTTCCAAGAGGTCTTTTCTGGTCATCCCTCCTTTGCTGTTATTGAGGTTTGGGGTTTAGGGGTTCTTAAGACCCTAAAATACCAACAAACCAGGTCCTGCCAAATGAATTCAACTCAAGCCTTCTCTCAGCCAAATTAAAACAAAGTTTATTAAAGATTGGCCATAATGGGTAGACTCTTAAGGAGTTGAAGTATTTGTGAGCTTGTATTGACAAGCAGGCCAGAATAATCTGACACAGGACTGAGTCTTCACTAGATTAAATCTCTGCACATTCATGGAGGCAAGACGCATCTTATATACAGAAAGATTGTGGGAGGGACCTAGGAGTTTTCTAGAGGAGGAGCTTGGCGAGGGTCTTGAGGAGGAGTTTAAGGAAGAATTTGAGGTCAGACTCCAGGAATGGTATTAAGGGTGGGAAATAGCTGAAGGCTACCTGGAGATAATCTACAATAGAGCACTAGGCTAGCTTAAGGGTAACAGATTTGATTATAGCTATTTTGATAGGATCAGGAGTGGGAAGCAGTTGGACAATGAAGGGCTAGGCTAGGGTTAAGAGTAAGAGAGGCTTATGGCTTCAGGCAAATGCCTTATCAAAAGGGAAGATTGTTCAAGGGGTTTCCCAGAGCCTCTACCCAATCACCCTCAATAGTAAAATAACAAGATGGGGCTAGATCAGGGGTGGGAATTAGGCCAAGTTCCCTACCCCTGGACTAAATTCATTCTAAGGTTTCTACCAGCTCTAAATTCTATCTTGGGCAGCTAGGTGCCCTGAAGAGGTGCTGAATGGCCTATGTAATATATTTTGGGGTAACTTTATGATTTTATTCATTCAATTTTGTGTTAAGCTGTAAAAGCCACATTTCTTAACTGTTTCTCGCCTTCCCCCACCTGTATTTGTCTTTCCCTGCCCCAGCCTAGAGGTATTTCCTCTCAGACCATTAACTCTTCATTCAAGGCACTACCTCCTTTTGTCCTAGCAAACCAAATCCATTCACTTGCAAATCAGGATGGGAACATCTTATTTGATCTGACCTCAAATCTGTGACCACTGGTCTGACCTTATGACGTTTCAGGGCTCAAACCACACTCCCTGCCCCTTCCCTCATGATGTTTGTCCCAGTGTATTATGGGTAAAACATATTCGCAGTTGATGTGAAGGGTGCATGTCCCTTTAAGTATTAACCACTCCCTGGTCCCTCCCTAACTCCACCTTTGTACACCTCATTAGCCTAATGAACTTATGATTGACAGCTTTATATCTTTAAAAATGCCTCTCTGGCCCTTAGAACTTTGCAGACGGCCCTTTGTAGTAGGTAGCTTTCTCTACCCTTTTCTGGCAGGTCAGGCATCTGCCTGCTGCAGAGCATCACACTTCTAGACCTTCTATGACTCCCTCCCTTGCCCCTTGCAAGCTTTTCCTAGCCAGGTTTCCTCACCCTACCCCTTTTGTCCTGTGAATCACTAAACTTTTGTAAATCTACCAAAAGACAGCTGAGCCTGTAATTCTTTTCAGATGCGAACCTAGAAAGGATTTCTCATTAGAAATCCCCCCAAAACCTATCCCACATCAGTACAGTGAATTGAGTGCTGGACCTGGAGTCAGAAAGACTCATCTTCCTGAGTTCAAATCTGGCTTCAGATTTGTGTGACCCTGGACAAGTCACTCAACCCTGTCTGCCTCAGTTTCCTCATCTGTAAAATGAGCTGGAGAAGGAAATGGCAAAACACACCAGTATCTTTGCCAAAAAGCCACAACAACAACAAATAAAAAACGACAAAATCCTATCTTCTGTAAAATACGAATTTGGATTGAATCATTTATTTAGAAATGGATGGAATTAAACTCCCTATTTCCTCTCCCCACCCAGTTCCTGACTTTCTCTTCTTTGCTTTATTTTACTAAAGAGCCCATGGCTCTAAGAAATAATGTGATTTGCAGGTAGTGATTTGTGATTTGTCAGGTAGTAAGTAACAAAATTCAAGTTTGAATCCTGATTTCTGCCTCCATTAAGTTCCTTTCCAGCTCAGAATACTATGCATCTTATACCATATATATTAAATGTTCCCTCAAATGGGGATACCTGGTCAAACATCCAGAGAAGCATCTGACATTGGCAATTCAGCTGAATTCTTAGTGCTTTTGAGAAATGGAATATGCTGTTCGGGAAATAAGAATAACGATGATATGACATGTCTAGTTTCAACATTTGGAAAGGGCTTTGCATACTTTTGTTCCTCATTTGAGACACGATAACCCGGTGAAATAGGTATATGCATTATTATCCCATTTAGAGATAAGGAAACTGAGGTTTAGAGCCCACAATGATGAGGTACAGGGTCTGGGAACTCCCTTGAACTCTCCTTGAATCTTCCCACATGAGGCATTTGCCTGAGGCCATGAGCCTTTCATTACAGCTTGCCCAAATCTCAGTTACTAGCCTAGCCCTCCATTGTCTGTAATCTCCAGGTAGTCTCCAGCTATTTCACACCCTTAATCTCATTACTGGAGTCTGACCTCATTTGACTCCTGAAGACCCTCCCCAAACTCCTCTAGACCACTCCTAGATTCCTTCCACAACCTTTCTGTATATAAGCTCCATCTTGCCTCCATGAATGTCCAGAGATTCAATCTAGTGAAGACTTGTTCTGTTTCAGATGATTCTGGCCCGCTTGTCCAATACAAGTGTCACAGATACTGTGGCTCCTTAAGAGTCTACCCATCTTGGTGAACCTTTAATAAACTTTGCTTTAGTTTGGCTGAGAGAAGACTTGAGTTGAATTCATTCAGCAGGGCCCACTGTGTTGGTGTTTTGGGGTCTTGGGCACCCCTAAACTTTTAACCTCTACAACAAGCCTGGGTAGGAAGTAATTCACATTTTTAGACATATTATCGTACTACTAGGAAGTGTGAGAGATTTAATTTGAACCCAGATTTTCTTGATTCCAAGCTCACCACTCTATTCCCTTGATATAACAGGCATCCCCTCCATGGGAGTCTTCAAACTAAGGTTAAATGACTCCTTATTCAAGTTCGGGATAGTGAATGGCTGGCTTTTCTATAGCACTTTAAGATTTGCAAAGCACCTTAAAAATATTGAGGCTTACAACCCTGGGAGGTAGGTGATCTTATTATTCTCATTTTACAGATAAGGTAATTGATAGTAAGTGACTTGCCCAGAGTCACTCAGCAAGTGAATCTATATGGCTAGATTTGAATTCAGGTCTTCCTGACTCCAAGTCCAATGTTCTATCCGCTATGCCAACCCGTGGGAAAATCTGGCTCCTACTCTTCTCTGATCATCTGTTTCCAATTGCCCCCAGCAATGGAATTTCTAAATTTCAGCAATTTCTAAATATCCCCGTTTCCAGACAGAGATACTGCCTTGGACATTTCTGTGACCTTGTTCTTGTAATACCTTAATATCACCACCTAGCTCCCTTCCAACTCTGAAAAACTGTGATTCTGAAACACTAAGTGCCTACTGCATGCAGTGCTGTGCTAACTTCCCGACATTGGATATTAAAAAAAAAAAGTCCTGTCTGTCCTCAAGGAGCTCACACTCTTCTTGGGGGAGTGGTGGTGGTGGTGGTGCAGAGGCTTTCGCTTTTGTTTTTGTATCTGTAGTTCTTAGCACACTGCCTGGCATAAAGGAGGCGCTGGCTGATTGGCTGAGAAGAACAGGTAAGTAAAATTACTGAGAGCCCGAAACTGTAACCAAGGTGAAAAACTCCAGGAGGGAAAGAGATTACTTCCGGGGAGTGGGGGTGGGCAATGCCAAAGGATGCTGGTGAAGCTGGAGACAAATTGGCTAGAGATGCCCCGCTGCCCTCCTCTCTTCTTCATCTCGTCTTGTCCTGGCACCAGGGGCCGCTCGTGCTCTCAGATATGCTTGATGCGCTGGGAGCATCCCCGGATCACCTCCCTGAGCCTCTCCTCCCTACCTCCCCCTCCGCCCCACCCCCGAACCCCCTATCCCATTCTTTCCAATTGGTACCGGCCGCGCCCGCGGATGGAGGGGCTAGCGCAGAGCCAGAGGTAGACCCTGGGGAAGGATCGCGCACTCCCCCCGGGTCGCACCGCGCGCATGTCTCCTAGCAACATGAGGGGTCCGAGGGGGCTGGGTGAGGGGCTTATTTAGGGGCGGGGGGCGGGGCCTGTTTGGAGGCGGGGCTGGGGCCGGGGTCGGTGCTGGGAGCCGGTGCTGGGAGCTGGAGCCGCGGCCAGGCCGGTCCATGGCCACGGTTCCTTGTGTTCCCGGCTGGCACCATGCGGATCCTCTTCCTGGCCGTGCTGCGAGCGAACACCGGCAACGCCGTGACGGCCGCGCGGATCCGGTACGTGCGGGGAGGCACGGGGGCTGGAGGGGGGAGGAGGAGGACGAGGAGGAGGATGCGCAGCCCGGTTCAGCCCGGGCACAGTTTCCAGGGCCTATGAGGCCCAGCTCCCAACTGACCAAGTTAGGGAGGACCACTGGAGCCCCTCTGAGGACCCCTCGCCCTAGCCCATTAATGTGCCTTCTGCCTTCCTGCCATTATGAAGCCAATCCCCCTCCCCCGTATATACTTTCTCCCATTAATTCCCCCTCCAAAATGCACCCTGCCCTGCCCACTGATTTGCCTTCTGCCTCCTCCTGTTAATATGCCCTTACTCCCATTTATATGTTCTCTTCCCATTAATGCACCTTCCCCTTTACCATTGATGTGCCCCCCCCCTTTTAACGAAGACATCTTTTTCCTCCAATAATACATTCTTCTCCCATTGCCTCATATCGCCTCATTAATGCACCCCTTACCTTCCCAAAATGCACCCTTCTGTTCATTAATGTGCCTTTTGCCCCCTTGTCTTCGATGTGCCATCTTCCTATTCATGCATCTTCTTCCAATAATGTGCCTTTCCTTTCCCATTAATATACCTTATGCCCTTCTATCATATCTCTCCCCATCTGGCCTTCTCCCATTGCACTTAATGTACTTTATGCCCTCCTTCCATTAACATAGCCCCTACTAATATCATCTTCTTCCTCCAATAGTGTACCCTACCCCTGCTTATTAATGTGCCTTTCCTCCCATTAATATATACCCTCTTCGAATTAAGGCCTCCCCCACAATAATATGCCTATCTTCCCAATGATGTGCATTCTCCCCTGTTGCCATTAATATGGCCTCTACTACTTATATGACCTTCCTTCCATTAATATTCTCTCTTCCTATTAATGTACCTTCCTCTCTCCAATAATACATCCTCTACCCAACCCATTAATATGCCTAATCTTTTCCCCCTCTTCCCTTAGGATGCTTCCTCCTGCCATTAATGTACTTTCAACCCTCTCCTGTACGCTCACCTCTTAAAATGCCCTTTATCCTGTTAAATTACCTTCCCTCCCTTTATCATGCTTCTTTCCCCATTAATGCATCTCCCCCACCTCTTCATTAACACACTCTTAATTTGGGTCAATTTGATATTAAGTCATCGAGAAAAAGAGGCAGCTGATATATAAAGAGTCAGGTAGGAAACCAGGAAGACTTGACTTTGAGTTCTGTCAAGTATGCTGTGACCTGCGACAAGTACTTACCTCTCTTGACCCTAGGTCTAGGTAATTGTTCAAGACAATACGTACCAGAGAAGGTGCCCTACTAGCTTTGGAATAGGGTCTTTCCCTCTCTCTGTCTCTGTCTCTGTCTCTCTCCCTCTTCCCCCCTAGGTAATGCTGTAGATAGAGTACTTAGTGGGCTGGGAAGACTCATCTTCCTGAGTTCAAATCCATACTTACTGTGTGACCCTGGGCAAGTCATTTAACTCAGTTTGTCTCAGTTTCCTCTTCTGCCAAATGAGCTGGAAAAGGACATGGCAAACCACTCCATGATCTTTGCCAAGAATATCCAAAACGTGGTCATGGAGAATCAGACACAACTGAAATGTTTGAACAACAAAAAGAAAACGTATCCGTTTATAGAAAGTAAGCTCTCTGAGGGCAGGGTCTATTTCCTTTTTGTCTTTGTCTTTCCAGGGTCTAGCATGGTTTCTGGAAAGTATAGTTTTTAGGAAATGTTTGTTGATCAATCAAGTGAATCCGATGAATCTTGAAGAACCGATCTTAAAAATGAATTAGTTTATAATAATTTAAAATAATCCAATGCATTTATCATGTGACTTTGACTTTTTCTACAAGCACATAAGAATCTCTGTTCCATACAAAATTCTGAAAAGCATATACTGTAGTAGACCAGACTTTCATGTTCCTCTTCTTCTATGAGGCAGATATGCAGAAAGAGTATAATCTTGTGGTGTGGATGCTTTCTTTGGGTCTTGATTATCTGAAGAAGTTTCAGGGTAATTAATTAGCAAGTCTTGTTTGTGACTCCCTGTTTGTTTGTGCCTCCCTACACGGTCCTGGGATGAAGTCTTGATGAATGACTGAGCCTTGGGCTGGGGAAGGAGTGGTTGATCCCTAAGAAAGGACCTTGCATTCCAGGAATTCCTCCTGTGGAGAATATAAGCCTTATGATTTTCTTGTAACTTTGGCTCTGTATGAAATGGCTCTGTAATAAACAGACTATCGAATACATCCTCGTCTCTCTCCTTTATTCAGCTGGTTGCTGGGCCATATTTCTGTGATGGTCACAGCAATATACTGTATTGTAAAGTATAGTCATAGCGTTGCTTTACTGATCTGTATCCTCTCTTAAATTTTCCTTTTATTTTTTATACTGCGTTTTTAGAAAAAAATTTATATATAATGCATTTACAATTGTATATTTTTGCTCTCTTCTGTTCCAGTGGTATAGGCACTACTGTCCCCCGTGATACAAAGACCAAAACAAAGAAATCATTGCTACCATAAGGCTTGGCATGTGCTTCAGGACCTCCCTGAGTGCATTTGCTTGCTTTCCCTTTGAGGTCCTGGTGTGTCTAGAGAAAGACTCATAAAGCCACAGGTTTAGAGCTGAAAAGGACCTGAGAAGTGTAGCCTTCCTATTTTATTGATAAAAACTGAGGCCCAGAGAGAAGGGACTTGTTCAGGATCACATGGGTAGTAAGTAGAGTGGGTGGGATTTGAACCTAGGCCTTCTTTTTTCTGAATTCAACATTACAGATAAAGAAACTGAAGCAAACAGGGTTAAATGACTTGTCCAGTGTCACACAGCTACTAAGTGTCTGCAGCTAAATTTGAACTCAGGAAGATGAGTTTTCCTGACTACAGGCCTGGTACTCTGTGCACAGTGCCACCTAGTACCCTTTCTTTATCCAAAGTTACCTTGTATATATTTTGTATATCTTTACACACACACACACACACACACACACACACACACACACACACACACACTTTTTTCCCTGATAGAATAGAAGCCCCTTGAGGCCAGGGGTAATTTCATGTTTGCCTTTAGATTCCAAATATCCTGCACTGTGGCTGCTGTATAAGAGCAGAGGATCACATGTTTAGGACCATTAGGGGCCATCCACTTCATCACTCTCATTTCACAGATAAGGAGCTGACATTTTATGGTGAGGATGCACGTATAGAGTTACATAAATACAAAACATATACAAAGTAATTTCAGCCCCCACCTCCCATTAATGGGCCTGACTTCCCCTTCTACGTCTTACCCTTGTAGCATCTAATGAGGAAAAATTGTAAGATCATAGCCTTGGAACTGGAAGGGACTTTGGAAGCCATTTAGCCCAACTGTTTGATTTTATAGATCAGTGGTTCTCAACCTTCCCAATGCCACGACAGTTTAATACAGTTCCTTATGTTGTGGTGACCCCCAGCCATAAAATTATGCTCGTTGCTACTTCATAACTGTAATTTTGCTACTGTTATAAATCTGTCTGATATGCAGGATGTATTTTCATCGTTACAAATTGAACATAACCCACAGGTTGAGAACCGCTGTTATGGATGAAGAAACTGAGGGCTATAGAGGGGCGAGGTAGCTTTGGGAAGAGTAGTTTTGGTTGAATGATGAGGTTGTAAGTCAGACTGATGAAAGTTCAGGAAGAGAGTGAATCTCCACATTATATAGCAGGAAATAGAACTTGCAAGTTCTTATGGTAGATTTGCCTGAATTAGATTTGAAGTAAATAAAGTTGGTTTATAAATAATACTGATAACACTTATTTTGCATTAGATAAGAGCTCCAAGTCTGGAGTCAGGAAGCTTCATGTTTCTGAGTGCAAACCTGACCTCGGACACTTACTAGCCGTGTGACCCTGGACAAGTCACTTCACCCTGTTGGCCTCAGTTTCCTTATCCATAAAATGAACTGGAAAAGAAAGTGATAAACCAATCTAGTGTCTTTGCCAAGAAAATCCGAAATGGGATCACCAGTGGAGTCAGAAGGACTCAACCACAAAACCTCTTTGGCCTCTCACCTAATGGGCTCTTCTTGTTTCCCTCAATTTTTTCATTTGTAAAGTGAACTGGAGAAAGAAATGGCAAACCATTCCATTATTTTTACGACAAAAACACCAAATGTAGTCACAAAGAGTCAGATATGACTGAAAAACAACTAAACACACACACACAAAAGAGGAGTACTCAAAGCCTTTTTTTTTTGATCATGAACTTCTTTGGCAACATGCAAATATAAAGCATTATCATTACTATTAAAAGTCCCCAGTACAGTTAAGTGATATTATTTCCCTAATATTATTAGTACTTGGCTTTAGAATAAAATATTTCATTTTTGTCAAATCTCTCTTTAAAATCTCTTAAAATTAGTTTTGTCTTTTTGGAGATGATCACAACCTGTTTTAGAAAGGAAAATTCTATCCAACAGCAACAAAAGCATTTCATGAAATGTAAAGAGCATCCATCTGAAGTAAACATTTGAAAAATAATCCAAAACTTGTGAAATATTATGAAGTTTAATCTGGAATATATCATTTTCTTATGACAACATCCTTGTGAGGTAATATGTTGTGGTAGAAAGATCCCAGGTGTTAAGAGTGAGAAAGCTTGAGACCTAAAACTGGTTTGCTTACTTAATTACTTCTTTGTCACTGGACACACCATGGGGAATTGTGGAATGTCAGAACTGGATAGGTCCTTAGAGATAAGTGAGGGAAAACATCTAATAGGCTCCTGCTCTGGAGAGAAGCAGCATGACCTAGTGAGTAGAGGGCTGGACTTGGGCTTGGGAAGACTAGGGTGTAAAGCCTGCTTCTACCAAGTTTGTAGCTAGCTGGGTGAACATGGTCAAGTTGCTTCACTTTCCTGTGAGCCTCTCTCCTTATCTGTGAAATGAGAGTGATGAAGTGGATGGCCCCTAATGGTCCTAAAACTGTGATCCTCTGCTCTTATACGGCAGGCACAGTGCAGGATATTTGGAATCTAGAGGCAAACATGAAATCACCCCTGGCCTCAAGGAGCTTCTATTCTATCAGGGAGAAAAGTATGTGTGTGTGTGTGTGTGTGTGTGTGTGTGTGTGTGTGTGTGTGTGTGTGTGTGTGTGTAAAGATATACAAAACATATACAAGGTAACTTTGAATAAAGGGTGCTAGGTGGCACAGTACACAGAGTACCAGGCCTGTAGTCAGGAAAACTCATCTTCCTGAGTTCAAATGTAGCTGCAGATACTTAGTAACTATGTGACCCTGGACAAGTCATTTAACCCTGTTTGCTTCAGTTTCTTTATCTGTAAGATGAGCTGTGGAGTAGGAAATGGCAAACCACTCTACTATGTTTGCCAAGAAAACCCCAAATGAGGTCATATAGAGTCAAACCTACCTGAACAACAATAAAAGTTTTGGATAAAAACACCAGCTTCTGAAATAATCAGGAGATACCCCAAGTTTCTGGTGAAGAACAAGATATTAGTACTCTGCATTTTAGGCACAAGCCTGTCAGAAACAATTTTTAATTAACTTAATGCTAATCTAAATTTCATCATTGTTGTGCCTGAGACAGAGAGAAATGTCCCTCTTGTCCTCAGATAAACTCAATGTGCTCTTGATCCCCAGTCATTTTGGACTTCTCCATGCCCTGTTAGTGAGAATCATGAATCCTCTGAAGTGGTCACATGTATTCAAATTCAGATTATTTGAAGAAGTTATAATGTTTGGAAAATAGGGTAATTTGTTCTAGCTCAATGGAAATATGCAGTACTAATTTGAATAATCTCTCCATTTCAGGGGGATTCATTATGGGAACCTGACTCTTAGCATTTATTGGAATAATAATTTTAGTATGACAGTCAGCATTCACATTGAGGTTTGTAAAAAACTTATCTGAACTGTTCCTCACAACAAACCCATGAACTAGGTGCTATTCTTATACCCATTTTGTAAATGAGGAAACTGAGGCTGAGAAGTTAAGTGACTTGTCCAGGGTCATAAGACATATCAAACACATATTTGAGGAAGGATTTGAATTCAGGGCTTCCTGACTTTTTATCCCATAGTCTTACTGCAGTGCTACTTAACTATCTCAAAATTGAACAAGGAAATCTTGAACAGGGAAAATTTCACAGTGTTATTTACAGAGTTAAGGGTTAACCTACTACTACATTTCATAGAACAGTAATCACTTTCAAGAAACTCCGGGAGAATCATTGTCTTGGGCAGCTAGTTGGTACAGTAGATAAAAGCTTTGGCCCTGGAGTCAGGAAGACGTGACTTCAAATCTGGCCTCAGATACTTCCTAGCTGTGTGGTCCTGGACAAGTCACTTCGTCTTGTTTGCCTCTGTTTCCTGATCTGTAAAATGAGCTGGAGAAGGAAATGGCGAACCAGTCTGGTATCTTTACCAAGAAAACCCCAAATGATGTCACAAGACTCAACCACAAAAACTAAAGAGCTCTCCCAGAGATGGTCACTGGTGACCTAAAGAAACTAGAGGAAAGAGAGTGCCTCCCTTTGAGTGGATCAGATTTGGAGAGTGGGGAGTAGGACCTTGTTCTATAATTGATAGTTAAGAAATATTGATAATGGGTTTCTTCTTCACATTAGTCCAACTATCAGACTAGGATATTTTTGTAAGGGTGTGTGTGTGTGTGTGTGTGTGTGTGTGTGTGTGTGTGTGTGTGTGTGTGTGTGTGGTGGGGGAAGAGGAGGTTTTGCTTCTACATTTGGAAATAAACTAGGCATTCTACATTGCATAGTCAAGGTATATTTTAAGCGTGATGGTCAGTCTAAGTAAAGGCATAGAGATGGGAGAAGGACTGTATATCCATAAATCAATCAACAAGTCAAGTTCCATCAGTAAGCATTTATTAAGTGCTTATTATGTGCCAGGTACTGTGCTAAGTGGGCAACTAGGTGGCACAGTAGATAAGAGTGCTGGACCAGGAGTTAGGAAGACTCATTTTCCCGAGTTCAAATCCAGCCTCTGACACTAACTGGATGACCCTAGGCAAGTCCCTTAACCTTTCTTTGCCTCTGTTGTAAAATGAATGGGAGAAGGAAATTGCAAATCTTTGCCAAGAAAACCCCAGATGGGGGTCACTGAGAGTGCGATATGACTGAATAACAGTAACTATGCTACGTGCTGGAGATATAAGGCCAAAAAATAAACGAAAACACCATACGGAGGTTCACATTCTAATGAAGGAGACCAAGCAAAAGTCTATACAGTGCAATTGAGAAGCAGTCTTAGAGGGAAGGCTGTAGCAATTGGAATGACTGGAGGGCAGATTTGTTTTGTGTGAAGATCATTCAAAAAGAGGTCCCTTTGACTATCCTGTAGTATATGTGAAGGGAAGTAATGTATAATAAGGGAATAAGGCTGAAACTTTGATTGAAACCAGTCTGTAAAGGACTTTAAACAGAGGAGTTTGGATTTGATGTATATGGAACCATTGAAGTTTATTGAGTAGAGTGATATGGTCAGATCTCCTTAGGGAGCTGGGAGAAGGTGGTTTGGAGCCTCTCTGGATCTGAAGTTTCTTTAGCTTCTAAATATGATTGGTTTAGATAGATCACTTATAAGTATCCCTTCATCTGGGGTATATGGTGTGAGATGTTGGTCTCTATCTCATTACTGTCAAGACTGCTTTCTAGTTTTCTCAGGAGTTTTTGTAGTGTCTTTTTTTCTTTATTTTTAGTTTTCAACATTCATTTCCACAAGATTTTGAGTTACAAATTTTCTCCCCATCTTTCTGCTACCCCCACCCCAAAATAGTGAGCCTACTGAATATCCCTTCCCCCAATCTGCTCTCTCTTATATCCTCCGCCTATCCCCTTTCCAACTTTCTAGTAGGGCAAGATGGATTTCTATACTGCAGTGCCTGTGTATCTTATTTTCCAGTTGCATGTGAAAAACAATTAAAAATTTTTTTTAACACTTGTTTTTAAAACTCTAATTTCCCTTCTTCCCTCCACACCCACTGGGAAGATAAGCAGTTCAATATAGGCTATACACACAAAACATTTTTATAGTAGATATGTTGTGAAAGACTAACTATATTTCCCTCCATCCTATCCCGTCCTCCACTTATTCTCTTTCTCCTTTGACCCTGTCCCTTTTCAAAAGTGTTTGCTTCTAACTATCTTCTCCCCCAATTTTCCCTCCCTTCTATCATCCCCCCTCTTACATTCCCCCCTACTTTCCTGAAGGGTAAGATACCCAACTGATTGTGTCTGTTATTCCCTCCTTAAGCCAAATTCAATGAGAGTAAGGTTGACCCATTTCCTTTCACCTTCCTGCTCTTTCCCTCCATTGTAACAGTTTTCTCTAGCCTCTTTTATATGAGATAATTTACCCTATTCTGTCTCTCCCTTTCTCCTTCTTTCATTATATTCCTCTCACCTCTTAATTTTACTTTTTAGATATTGTACTTTCCTATTCAATTGATCCTGTGACCTCTGTCTATGTATATATGTACACAACATATCTATACAACATACATATACGTATATACTTACATACACACACACACACACGCATATATAAATAGTTGACTCAAATGCCAGAAATATCTCTTTAAGATTCCGAAGTAAATTTCCAACAGTGGAAGGAGCGATGGATGAGGAGTCAGATGTGTGATCTTCATCTTAGGCTGCTAAATAATGGCCTTGGGAGTTGGGAAGCAGGTGTCCCTTCATTTTTCTGAGCCTCAAAGGCCTTATCTTAGAAGTGAGGGGCTAGGATTGACATTCTGTAAGCACCTTTCCAGCCTGAAGTTGTTACAACGATGATTAAAGTGCTGGAAAATAGGGAAAAGTCAAAGCATTTTTAGGAGATTTTGCTGAAGGGAAGGTGAGTACAATGTTGGGAGACAGGGCCACCATACTTGCTTTGAGAAGAAAGATCGTTCAGATGCAGAAGATTGTAACCTTTTGTTCTGCCTCCTCATAGGAGACAGACTTTAATAGGTATTTTTTAAATGTGAGGCATTTTAGGTTTAACAGATCCAAAGAATCAATGGTCAGAAATTGCTGGAAAGAGTAGAACATCAGAAATGAGTTAGAAGACCATGCACCAATATTCCATTCTTTTTTGGGAGCCAAACTAGTTTCATGGTATTGTTATTCTTAATGATTTCACTATTACCAGGCATTTAGAAAGAAAGAAAAGATAATAAAAAGTTGTTGGGATTTTTTTGGGGGGAGGGATGAAGTTTTGTGTCTATATTTCCTGAGAGGATTAAAATAGCCAGACAATTATGGTGCCTTGTTTTTCCCCCCCAGGAAACGGCAGCTGCATTTAAATCTAAAGGGAAATGCAACCTCATTTTTCCAAAAATATTAAGTATTGTAAAATAATCAGAGCATTTCTGAAGGAGAATTGTTAGGATGAATAATACAACAGCAGACAATAAGCCTCTGTAAATGAATGCTAAAAGCTTTGGGGTTCGGTTCATTTTACTTGGCTCTCTCACATGAAAGAAATAATGAATGGTTATACCAGCTTGGGAATACTTTGGGGAGACCAGTGAGAGAAGACTTGGGGTTGTTAAAATGAAAAGGGAAAGAAATTGCGTTTTTTTATGATTAGAGAAAACAGCCTCAGTTTTCTCCTTATTTAGAACCAGGTTCTGAGCACGACACCGACTTCTCTTGTTGGAAATGTGAAATGAATGATTTCGTACACAAATAAGCTACTTGTCTGAGCTCTAGATTTGAATTTGGGGGCACACGTTTGTCTGGTTATGGTTCTGCCATTAACTTACCTTGTGTGATCTTGGGGCAGTTGGTTCTTTGAGGGCTAAGGAAATACCTGTATTCATGCAAGAGACGCTTATTAAGCACCTGTTTCATACCAGGCACTGTGCTGGGCAGTTGCCATACATTAATAAAAAAAATGCCTCACTGACTCACTGTATTCTTAGCTTCACTCCCTTTTGTCTTCTCCACCCACACATATGGAGAATGGCTACTGCTGGGATAGTGTTACCCATACAGGATAACGTCATTTGGAACACAGCTTATCTGAAGAGCTTTGTTGTTCAGTCCTGTCCAACTCTTTGTGACCCCAATTGGGGTTTTCTTGGCAAACATACTCGAGTGGTTTGCTGTTTCCTTTTCCAACTTACTTTACAGATGAGGAAGCTGAGACAAACAGGGTGAAGTGACTTTCCCAAGGTCATTTACCACTAGTAGATGTCCGAGGCCAGATGAGTGTTCCTGATTCCAAGCCCGGTGCTCTATCCACTTCAGCACCCAGCTGCCCATCTGAAGAGCTAGTTAGATAAGAAGATGGCAGCCTTTTGTTCTGCCTCCCCATGGAAGACAGACTTTAATTAGTATTTTAAAAATACGAAGCATTTCAGGTTTAACAGACCCCAAAAAGTCAATGGTCAGACTTTGTTGGTCTGACAGCAAATGGTCAGAAATTGGTAGAAAGAATAGAACATAAGAAGTAAGTTAGAAGACCTTCTCCCACTCCCCAATATTTTTGTTTCTTTGATAATAAGTTTGTAAACTAGGTTACTTTGCTTAATGTATTTGAGAAGATTCTTCATCTCCTAAGAATGTCTATCATCTATCTCTCCATCTATATCTCCACCCATCTTTCTATCTGTTCATTCTCTGTCTCTCTCTTCGTCCATTTGCCTCTGTCTAACATCTATCTATCTATCTATCTATCTATCTATCTATCTATCTATCTGTCTATCTATCTATCTATTCATCCATCTGTCCATCCATCCATCCATCCATCCATCCATCCATCCATCCATCCATGTATTTTACAGTTGAAGAAATTGAGGCCCAGATAGGTGCACAGGGTAACATAGGTAGGAAGGGCCTGAAGCATGATTTGAAAGCAGGCCTTCTTGATTCTGGATCCCCATCTCTAGCCATTGTACTCTGTCCATTGGACTCTTGCATTGAATATCTAAATTATGTCTTAAGAGGTTTTCCTCCTTTTGAAGGGCCATGTAATAGAGAATATCAATACTTGAGAACAGCACAATAGATATCCAGCGTTAAGGAGCTGACAAAGCAGATACTTCAGTGGGGATTATTTGCATCCCTGAAAGATTTTGCAGCTTTAAGCAAATTTCCTGTGAATGGGAGAATTCCTTGTGAATTTCAGCATATTTGTAGGTCTTTTTATTGGTTGACAGAAAGAGTAGGGACCAAGCATCTGAACATGGAATGAGCCAGTGCTGACTGCTGATCAATCAGAAATTAAAGAGCAATCATGTCCTACACTATCAGGCAATAGGGAAATGAAATTAGAATCACAAAAGCCTTTCTCTTCCATTCGTCAGGTATCATGATAAAGAGTTGTTGCTAATAGCTTCTTAAGAGGAATAAAATGTTTGGCCCCCTGATTTCTTTGGAAAAGAGAACTCCCAGGTGAAAAATACAAGTCAGTACCTTCTTTGAAATTTGTAAGTAAGAGTTACTTAAGAAACAGGTGAAATGACTCAGCCAGGGTTGTATGGCCAGTATGGGTCAGAGGTGGCCTTCTACCTTCCCATCATATTCATTCTTATTCTTTGCTACTGAGCTACAACACTGGCCTTGCTTTAACTATTTAACTTCCTGTTTGGAGAGAGAGAGAGGGAGGGAGGGAGGGAGGGAGACAGAAACAAAGAGATAAACAGAGACAGAGACAGGCAGAGAGAGGGAGAGACAAATAGAGAAATGGATAGATAGAGCACTGAGGAAGTACTTCCTGTGTGTCAGGCACTGTGTTAACTACTGGGGATACACATATATGCAAGCAAGATAGTTCCTGCCCTCAAGGAGCTGACATTTCAGCAAGACGAAGACAACATGTAAAGGAGAGCTTGAAGGGAGAGGGTACCATGAAAGGACAAGATGGCTGCTGAGGAAGAGGAAGACCTGAAGTTTGGAGAATGAGTCCAGAGAATCATGAGTGGGTACCCACCAGGAATAGCATTTGGGGCAGAGATTCATCAGTTAGTAGAATGGAGCAGAAGGAATAGTTGCCAGCATGTTGGAAAATAGAAAATAGAACAAGAGAAATGGTGATCTTAGGAAAAACATTTGAATAAGATAACCCTTCTAATTTCCTTATAAAATGAGAATGCTGGCACATGTTTCAAGGTATCTATTTATACCTGTGAAAATTATTGATTAAAAAAAATGCCTTTCTGTGTCAAGCAAATAAAAAGGATTTTCTCTTGTTCTCTTGCTCCATTCTTTAAGAAAAAAAAGTTTTGTTGATGTATTTTGTTTCTTTATACCAACATAATTTTCTCCAGTATCCCACTCCATCTTTCTTTTAGAGCCAGCTTATGTAACGAAAGGTATTTTTAAGACCAAAGAAATAAATAAATAAAAAGAAAGAAAGAAAAAAGAAAAGGAAAAAAAACAGGAAGAATCAGCATAACTGGTCAAGACATTGAAAAAGTCTTTGAAAGACTTGTGGGCCTCCCACCCATACCAAGCAGTGGGGGCTGGGGAATAGCTTCTCATGTCTCTTCCCTCAAGTCATGCTTATTGTTTAATTTTGCAACATTCAGTTTCAGTTTTTTTTCACTTGTTCTTTCTATTTACACTCTTGTGTTTATTTTCTTGACTTTGCTTGCTTTACTCTGCATCAGTTCATGTAGCTCTTTCCAGGATTCTCTCTATTCTTCACATTCAGAATTTCTTACATCAGAGTAATATTCTTTTTCTTTCATATGTCATAATTTGTTTAACCATTTTCCAGTTAATAAATTTCTATTTTGTTTCCTCTTCTTTGCTATCATAAAAAGTTCTTTTATTTGTTCAGTAGCTTTCTTGGGGATATAACCCAAATTCCAAATAGAATCTCTGGGCCAAAGTCACTTTATTTGTATAATCCTTAATCACTTTCCAAAATGATTATACTAATTGACAGCTCCACCAACAATGTACTAGTGTGCCTATCTTCCCATAACCCTCCAACATTGACTTTCCCACCTTTGGCCATCTTTGCCAAGTTGCAGAATGTGAGGTAAATCCAGCCTTCTCTTGATTTCCAATTCTTCTATTATCTTGCTTCATTCTTGGACCTTTTTCTAGCACATTCTCTAGAGTTGTGTTTCTAGAGCCTGGACTTAGGAATGTAAAGGAAATTAGAAGAGAATCCTCTGTGATATGATGGCTCAAGGGCATCTCTTCACTTCAGCTTAATTTTTCATGTAGTGAGTGCCTACTGTGCTCAGTTCAGTGCTAGGAGAATAGGGAAATGGCAGAGAAGCAGGAGACATGAATATTGCTTTCAGGTAACTTACCATTTTTCTGAGAATCAAGACATGCAACCATGATGAGATAGACAAAAACATTTGATTAAATTCTTTAGGGAACAATGCCTTGGAATTCTATAATAATCCAAAGAAGGCAAAGATCAAAGATATTTGCTAGAAGAGTTGGGGAACAAACAGACAAACTATGGAGTAAGTTGAACTTTGAAGATTAGCGAGGAGGTAGTTAAGTTGAGAGTAGGGAGAATTTGTTCCATGTAGTAGTGGGAAGATCATAGACAAATGCCTGGAGATGGATAGTCAAGAAACTGGACTTTTAGAGTGGAGACCTCCTGTCACAGAATTGTAGGATGGATAGGTATGGCATGGTGAAAGATCAGGATTGTGCATTAGGATGGTTCATTGGCAACTTTGTGCAGAATAGATTGGCAGAAGGTAGGGGAATGGAATAGGGTAGGACAGAGGAGAGACTAGACATAGGAGACTATGAATAGTAACATAAGCAATGTGTTATTCTCATTAATACTGTTAATAGTAATGAGTAATTAATTGTTATTAATTATTAATATTATTATTAATAATAATATAAGCAATAGTAATACAAGCACAAAAGTTTGAATTAGGTCAGTAGCAGTGGAATAAAACCATTTACAGTTATCCCTTCCCCATTACAACTTTTCCCATCATGATTTTAATATCATGATAGCATAAGAAATTAAATGGGAATTTTGTGGAAGCTATAGATGATACAGAAAAAGTTTAGAAACTCAGAAATGCATAAAATATATGTTTAGTATTGTATAATAGCAACATATTTTATCTTTTAAAATCATAATAAATCCACCTTCTCTGGTATGAAGAGAGAGCCAAAAATTTTTAAGCTGGTTTTCTAGATCATGGGGGCACTGGGCCCCTAACCACTGTGATGTGGAAGTCGATAACTGTAGAACGTTTCTAAGGAAGAATGACTAAATATGAGACTGAAGGAGAGAATGCAATCCAAATCACCCCAAGGTTTGTAAAGTCTGCCTGACAGGACCAATGGAAGGGCTGTTAACAGAAGGATGATAAAGGAATTAGTTTGAGGTGGAGAAGATTTTATTTTTGGTGATAGCGACTTTGAGGTTCAACCAGGTGGGAGGATGTTCCTAGGGTGGAGTGGGTAGGACAAAGGTCATGTCATGAGATTTAGATTTGGGAATGGTCAACATAGAGGTGACAGGTGCAACCATAAGAATTGGTGAACTCTCTGAAGGAAGAAGATGCAGGAAGAAAGAAGAACCCGTGGACTCCCATGGTTAAACGGTGAGAGGGAGTCAACAAAGTAGACAGTAAATTTATGTGCAAAGACACAGCCATAGACATCCGACAGCCTCGGGGTGGGGGTAAAATGGCATTCGCAATAGCCATTTGGCTTTTCCCCAGGAGAACGTCTATTTCAAGCCAAATTACCCCAAAAAGATCAACTCAGGAACCAAGAATTATTAAGGAAAATCTATTTTGACTAAAATATTAATCATAACAGCTAGCCTGTAGCATATTAATGTTTGTTTTCTGCCTCTTTTTCTTTTCTGGGCATTTTTTTGATGAAGGGATCATCTAGAAGCCGTAGGTCACACGTGTATTCTGAGAGACGCCCTTGATTTTGAAAGCTCCTCGGCAGTAAGCAGCCTCATTGGCACTGAGAAGTGTGAGGCAGCCCTGGCCCTTCATCTGTATAGAGGAGGCAGACTTTTGCAAGGTAACCTCTTTCTGTTTAATAGGAAGAACCTTGAGAAACCAACAGCAGCCAACACGTGCCCTGTGACAAATGAAACATTGACGTTAAACATGCATCCAAATGGAATTATTTCATGTATCCAGGTTTGCAAGTGGGTTTGGAGGCAACAACACATTGTTCTTTCTAATAAATATGGTTTTTCTTTTTGATTTTTTTACTTTTGGGGTGAGGGTTATTGGACAACGGATATTAGAAAGGATAGCAAGCTCCTAATAAATAATACGGTCCAAGATAATGCCAAAATATATGTACCTACAGATTTACAGAACTTTTTATTATAAGCTTAAAACTCCAAACAAAGACAGATAACCAAATAGACATGCAAAATAAGGAGAAAAATTGCAATGCATTTTAAAATGAAGTACTTCTATTATATTGAAAGAGTTCGATGGAGTGCTTTCAATACATGTGCTATTTTCAAGGCCAGATGTAACAAGCAAGGCTAAAAAGACAACAGCTGAAGAGAAGTAGAAGATGAGAAAGTTTTTGTTTCTTAATTTTTTTTTACTTTTTTTCGATAATGATTTGCTTTTTTCATACCTGAAAGAAATAAAACTGGGTGGTTGTCATTTGTTAGTGAAATTCCAGGAGACAGCCTGTCATTTTGTCCATGGCAGTCAGCAGAGTAGGCCTAAATTTTCATGGGCAAAACGTGTCCAGTCTCCAAAATTTCATACATCGTTGATAAGGAGAATTTTATACGTTTGCTTTCTTTGTCTTTTAACATTCTTTCTTCAGGTTGTCTTGATCATTGAGTTGTTTCTGTTTTGAGAGGACTCGATATATACAGAGCCCAGTTCTAATAGGCACAGGGAATAGATCGAGTGCTGGGCATGGAGTCAGGAAGACCTGGGTTCAGAACTAGCCTTAGACACTTAGTAGATGTGTGACCCCAGACCAGTTGCTTAACTGTAGCTTGCCTCAGTTTCCTCAACTGTAAAAGGGGAATAATAAAAATCGTAAACTGCTTAACATAGTGCCTAGCACGTTATTGTTGTTGTATGTTGAGTTATGTCTGACTCTTTGTGACCCCATGGTGTTTTCTTGGCAAAGATGCTGGAATGGTGTGCCATCTCCTTCACTAGTGTGTACTCATTTTACAGGTGAATAACTGAGGTGAATGGGGTTAAGTGACTTGCCCAGGGTTACACAGCTAAGTATCTGGGGCTGTTTTTAAAATTTTTTAACTCAGATCTTCTTGATTCCAGGCCCTGTGCACTTGTTCCCTTCTTTTCTCTTTCCCAGTACCAAGTTCTCTTGCTTCAGCCCTGACATCACTGGTTTTCTGTAAATGAAGAGAATGATAGTAAAAGCAGCTGCCCTCGATAGAGCACTTTGTAATTTACAAAGCAGTTTCTCGCTGCCACCCCTATGAAGTGGCATCATCCCAATTTTACAGAAGAGGAAACCAGCCTGGGCAGGTGAGGTCTGACTTCAAGGCAAGTGCACATTCCAAACCCAAATCCCTTAACCCTTTCTCAGAGTGACCAGTATAAAGCCTTAACCTCGTTTCTCACTCTACAGAAATGCTTTCAAAAGAATATTATTGGAACATGTGTCTATCAAATACAATGCCCAAAGCAAGTGAAATAACCTTTGTGACCTTGAGCAAATTACTTCCCATTCTGAACCTCAGTTTCCTCTTATGTAAAATTAAGGGGGGGTTTGACTCGGTGACCTGTAAGGTACCTTCTAGCTTGAAATGCTTGATCCTATTCTTTTATAAGAACTCACTAATTGGAAAATCTTATGAGAGCTGTTGGCACATCCATTAGCCCTATTTGCCTTTTATTTACTCCAACCTTTTTCTCTTTGGTGGATTAAAAAAAAATTATATTTTGCTGATGGTGAACTAGGTGGGACATAGGCAAGAATAGAGTAAAAAAATATTGGGTTTAGCTCCTGGCCCTGTCACTTTAATTGCCTTGTAACTCTGGGCAAATAATTTCCTCCTTCCAAAGTTCTTTTCCAGATCTATAAAATAGTGATGTCAATCCCTACAATACCTGGTGGGAGATTTTGTGGAAAGAACACTTTGTAAACCTTAAAGTCCAATATAAATGGGACCTACCATTATCTTTATTGTGTGTGATCTTTGTTTGATGAGGCAACTAGCGTTCCAAGAGAGAGTAAATGATTCTCTCATTCACATGACTGTTGATGCAACAGGACACCACTGATCTTTTGTTTTGTTATACCACCTCTGTTTATGTAATAAAACACTAGAGATCCTCTGTGTGTGTGTGTGTGTGTGCTCATGTGTACGTGTGCATGCATGTGCGCCTGTGCTAATACACAGTCAGTAGTGTCAGAGTTAGGACTCAATCCTAGATCTCTTGGCTCAGATAATAATGTTCTTTCCACTAGACAAACTAGACAAACTTTCCACCCTGACAAACTCATAGGTAGTTGTGAATCAGTCAGTCAATAAGTTTTTATTATATATCTACTGTTTGCTGACCTCTGATCTTGCACATCCAGCTGCCTTTCAGACTTCACGAACTGTATGTCCAGTAAACTGACATCTTAAATTCAACATGTTCAAAAGCGATCTTGTTATCTTTCCCCTGTTACCCCTTTCAGTCTTCCCTATTACTGTCAGAGGTAATACCCTCCACCTAGTCCTCCAGACTTGCAACCCAGGTGTCATTCTTCACTCCTCATTCTCTCCCACACCATCCCCAGCTCCATTTTATCAGTTGCCAAATCTTCTAAACTGTACATTCTCCTTTTTTTTTTTTGGCTTTTTGGAGTGGGGAAGGCAGGGCAATTAGGGTTAAGTGACTTGCCCAAGATCACACAGCTAGTAAGTGTTAAATGTCTGAGGCTGGATTTGAACTCAGATCCTCCTGACTCCAGAGCCAGTGCTCTATTCACTACACCACCTAGCTGCCCCTGTACATTCTACTTTCATAACATCTCTCATGTAAACCCCTTCTCTCCTGACACCATGGCCATCCTGAATCAGTTTCATGCCTGGACTATTGCAGTTGTCTGCTGGGTGGTCTGCCTGCCCCAAGTCTGTCTCCACTTCAATAAGAACAAAATTATATCTCTTATGTACATAGTTGTTTGCAAATTGCCCCACCCATTAGAATGTAAGCTCGTTGAGGGTAGGACCCTGTTTTTGCCTTTCTTTTCTGGATTTTAAGGCTCACAGAAGCCACTGGAGTTTATTGAATGAGTATATGAAACTTGGACTGGAATGGGGAGAGACTTGTGGCAGGGCAACCAGCAAGGAGGCTACTGTAGTATCCCAGGAAAAAGGTCATGGAAGCCTGAACTAAGAGAAACAACAAAACAAAATATGGGAATTTGTAGTTTACAATATACAGACGTATTCCCAGATACAAATACAAACATTTAGCAACAAAATATAAAAAGCCTAGAACAGATAATAGGCAGCTATGACAGTATATGTATGTTTAGCTGCTCCAACCCCCTCCAGCCCCACTTAGAAGCCCAGGTCTCTAGTATGTATTCACACGCACATGCACACACATATATTCGGTGGGACAGGAACCAGAGTGTGGAGACTTTTTTGGAAATGATTTCTTGCTCCACTTGCTTATTTTAAAATATGTACTGTAAGAAAGTAGATTTTGAGCTAGATGGAAAAGCTCTTATAGTCCATTAAATCCAAACCTCTCATTTGAAAGATGAATTACCTCAACCTTAGGGAGATAGGTGGTAAGGGACAAAGGGATTTGAACCCAGGCCCTCTGAATCAAAAACCAGTACTTTTCCCAGCATCATACATGCTAGTAGTTACAGAGTGGTCCAGGAGGTCCCTTGATCTATTATTATTATTTTTTAACTATTAGTCCAGTTGAAGAAATAGCTTCAAATTTCTGGATATATTTAGCGATCCTGCCCTTAGATTTATATGCCCAAATTAAAAACATTTAGTCCTAGGTTTGACTTGTCCCAAAGTTCCCTTAACCAATGATACAGTTTTGAATTGAATGATGCATTTTGATGGTCTCACACACACACACACACACACACACACACACACACACACAGAATATAGTGAAACAATGCTATTTTGAGTTTGGTGGTCTAACATATATTGGTTTGAAAATAGAGACTTTCACTGGGGCATCCATATTTTCATACCAAGACATGATTTGATGCTCACAGTCTTATTGTTGTGCAGGCAGGCCCCATCTTGGCTATTGAATGTTTTCCAAAAGTCCCTTTGTATGCATTTTTTTTCCCACGGATATAGCATTGCGTGTACATGTTGCTGTGCCCACAACTATGCAACAGGTGTAGTACGGCATAGGTGGGGAAATGCATTCCAAGTTCCAGGTGCCCAGACTTCTTTATGAAGTCTTCCCTAATCTTTATCCAATTCCACAGTTGGCCTTTTAGTTCCTTCTCTCAAAATTATTTGTATAATCCATATCCGTATATACTTTATACCAACCACCTCCAACTCGAATGTAAATTTTTGGGAGGCAGGGAGTTTTTGCTTTTTGTCTTATTATTTCCAGAGGTTGTCAGTGCCTTGCGCATGATAGACACATGATAAATGCTTTTTTGAATTGATTTAAATTCGTTTTGCACACACCAATATTACCTCCATGGTGATTGGATGTGATTGAAAGGATGGTTTACTTCATACATCTTGTAGATTCAATAGTTTTCTTTGCTTTGGCCTAGAAACCTAACATCTATTTATAACATTGTTTCTCTGACAAGTTGCATTTTTAAGTTCTTGTTAGAGATAGCAAATATTTCCCCTGATAGCACCTTTGGAGAAGCTTGGGAGAGACTGAATGGGACCTGGGAATAGATCCTTCTGGTCAACCATAAATAATCTGTTATATTCAGAGAAGGCAACTATCTAATTTAAAAATAAATAAATAAAACACAACAAATTAAACAAGAAAAAGAATGGCTTAAAAGACTTCTTACAACTTCATGGCTTAGAATGGATTTTGATTAAAAAGGCCTTATAGAGTCATATTGGGATATATTTGTGTAGCCCTCATAAGGTCTTCATCATTAAATAGCAATTGTTTTCTGTTCTGGTCAGAAACTCTGAGGGTCTTCCCTTCTCAGATTGATCTTTTTGCTAGTAATTTGAACCATCTTTTGTCTCAACTCTTATTCAATCCTCAGTTATTGAATGGGAGTGGCTTCTGACAAACTTAGACCTGGGAAGTCCTTAATTTAGAAAGACCAAGGCTTGCCACTGCATGGCCAGTCATCTTGACCTCTGTCTTGCCACTGGACTTTGGTGACTCTCAAGGAGAGAATAAGGCTGATGACTTTGCACAGCTCTGCCTCACTTAAAGCCAACTCACACACGAGTCAAGATATCACCTCTGTCATTGGTCCTCTTTGAGAGTGACAGAAAAACAACAGCTTATGACATTTAAGGGGAAAGAGCTAAAATTCAGCTTTGGTTGACCAGTTCTCTGATTCAGACATATCGGTAGTGGTACCTTTTTTAACTAAGAAAGAAAAGGTGGCTTTGGATGATAAATGATAAAAGCATCATTTTTAAATGTCTTTGCTTCTTTGGGCAGTGGTTTACCATTGAAAATTACTGTTACTTTACAGGTCAGAGAATACCTTTTGGAATCATCTTTGGAGGAACAGATATAAATGAAGATATTAACCATGAAGAAAAGAAGCATATAATGGGGATTATTCTAGAAGAAGCCAGGTAATTTTTAGAAAATCAGTTATGAGGGTAGTTGGTGCAGTGGAGAGAGTGCTGAACTGAGTCCAGTCATACTTGGGTTCAAATCCTCCCTCTGATACTTAATTAGTTCTATCACACTGGCATAGTCAATTTTCCCTTCTATCCTTGTTTCCTCATCTTAAAAATGGGAATCATATTAACTCTGTAATATGTCCAACAGTTATTGTTATAAAGATTGAATTAGATAATGTGCCTAAAGTACCTTATAAGCTATTATTATTCCAATATCTTACACATGATAGGAACTTAATAAATTGTTTGATAAATTGAATTAGACTGTTAGCAACACAAACAAGCCAGCTTGAGTGAATTTATTAAAATAAAACAGCAATACAGACAATTGTATTTAGTCACATTGACTAGATACCTTATAAGTCATTAGAATTTTCCCTTCCACTCTTTGTTTTGGCATTTTTTAGAAACAGCCCATGAGCAGGTTGATTTCTGGGAATACTTCTTTACCTAGAAAAATTACTTTTACCATCAGTGACTATTTATTGAACTCGATTAGGATGTATTTGTTCATACTATTCTTTGGATCATGGAGAATATATGATTCCTGCCCTGCCCCTTGGGAGTTAACAATAGGGAATAATTATTTTCTTATATTTTGGTTATTTTATTCATCACATTATATACCCCCCAAAACCACATCATCTTTCTGATTCCCATGCATCTGGATCTTTGGGTCCTCTAAATCACATTACGTAGAGTTTGGCAGCAATATTTTCAGGCTTTGGCATGGGCCCATTCACCACCTGTCACTGGTCTACGTCTTCAACAGACACAGGAACAGGAGTAAGAGGTGTGAGTGTGTCACTAAAAAAGACTTATGACAAAATGTGGACCTGATAGCCTGACGGAAATATTTTCCAAGGAATTAACTAAGATTGGGTCTTCAAAAAATCTTTGCAAAGTTATTTTGCAACTCTGTAGGCATCAGAGACATTTTAGGATAATTAATTTACAAATTGGAGGATACTTTATTATCATAGTTCTGCTCTTATACTTGAAAATAATTAGTTTGATATCATTTATAATGTGTTATCTCATAGAGAAAAAGTCATTCTGTTCCCTAGAAGCAGTATTGAATGAATTCCTCCTGTAGTATTATCACTAGTATTATTCACTGCATAGTTATTAAAACAAACATTGATTTTTCCCCTGTATTGATTGTAGGCGAGTGTGTAGAAACATTGCCTGAATCATAGATTACTTGTCTAGCACAGTATACCACAGAATTCCATAAAAACAAAATATTGAACTGTGTCTAGCTTTATAATGAGTGCTTTAGTTTTAATCAAATTCCCTTAAACGGTGGCTGTTTTCCTATAAGGTGTATTTTCTCTTTTTGTAGCATTTGGTGAACTTTAGAAGTGATTTTCTGCCTGTTTAGATGAAGTGTTGTGAGTATAATGGCAAAAACTGGGCAGTGGAGAGACCTATGTGATGATAACAGTGAGACAGACAGAAAGAAAGAGAGAGACAGAAACAGAGACAGAGATAAAGAGAGACAGAGAATGAAAGAGATTGCAAGGGTACTTATTTGTTCAAGAAACCAGTAAAAATAAAATGAAAATACCCCCAAAGAAATAAATTTCTTTTAAATTATAAAAAAAATTAAAGCTCACTAAAAGCATCACAAACAAGCATCTTTCTTCATCTCCCTTCCCTTCCCCTTCCTCACCGCACCCCCCCCCCCCCCGCCCCATGAAAAAATAGAAAGAGAAGCAAAGGGAAAGCAGCTAGGATAAAGACATATCCGTCTTGATTTTTTTTTTGGCACTGTGTGGTGTAGTAAAAGAACAGTGCATTAGGGGAGGGAAGTCAAGAGTTTGAATCTGACTTTGGTGCTTATTCTGCAGTCTCCCATCTTTCTGGGAAGACACTTCCATACTTACAACCTCAAAGGGTCCCTTCTTGCTGTAAGGTGCTAGGACTATTAGAATGTTTCTAGGATTAGGGTCACAAATAATGCAAGAAATGATGATATGTTCAAATGGATAACACACATTTTATCAAAAAAAACCCAAATCAGAAATTTTGAGGAAATGCCAAAATTTGGCATAATGGAAAATAGTGTAGAGACTTTGTAAAAAATCAGTTAATGCCGCCAAGAGCAGAATTAATATAGTAGAAGATAAAATGGCAGACAATACTATTGAAAATAAAAAAAAATAAAGAATTGAGGTAAAGTGATCAGGAAGCAATTATGACAGTTATGGATTTGGAAAAGAGATTAGGAGAAGAACCCTTAGAATTACTAGAGTATCTGAAATGACTAAAGAAGAAAAGAATTTGATAGATACATTTCATGAAATTGTTCAAGACAATTCCCCAGAACTATCAAAAGGCAGCAATATTCCACAGATAAAAAAGAATTCATAGAATCCCAGGAATGGATATTAACTCAGTCTTATTATTGTGAGTTTTGAGGATTAGAATCCAGTCCCCCTGCCCTCCCCCACAAAAAACAGTCTTTTAAGTTCCAAAAAGGAAGTTACTTATCAAAAACCTCAGTTTTTGGTTTTTTTCTTTTCTTTTTTCCTTCAGTAACCAGAAATGACTGACATAATTGGACAGTGACTATACAAAATTTAAAACATGAGTCTTGATCCTAGACTTAATTTTGCATCAAATCTAAAAAGCCAAGAAAACCTCAAAGAATTCATAGGAAAACAAATATAATTGAATTAGCTATAGAAGCATCAAGAGGCAAATACTTTGGAGCATGAATATGAATACTTTACAACTGTGATTACCTATATATTTTTTATATATATATGTATATATATACATATATATACACATATATGTATATATATGTGTCATATATAGGTGTTATATAGTTTTATATATGATGATATTGAATATATGTAATCAGTCAGTTATATATACATATATACATGTATGTATGTGTGTGTGTGTATGTGTATAGGACTACTTCTTTGACTTTTTCCTAATTATGCTGTTTTGGAATTAATAATTCTTTAAATGTTTGGTAGGGTTCACTTAGAATCCATCTGGTACTGGGGATTTTTTTTATCATGATTTTGATCTTGTCTACTCTTTTATCTTTGGGGCTCTTGCACTCTAGCCTGAGGAATTCATCTCCACCCAATCAATGAACAGTGAACAATGGTGGAAGAGTTCTACCTACATAAGATGGTCTGGGTGGGGTGAATTCTTTGGGTTAAGTGTTCAGACTGGGTTTTTAATGAAGGGAAGTGAGTCAGGGAGAAAAAAGAAAAGATCCTTGGGTCCTATATATAAAATTGGTCATTAATGTAATAAGAAAATAATTATTTTTCTCACATTTAATATTTCTACTTTTTTGCATTTGATTGTGAGGTTTTTATGCTCTAATACATGGTAAATTTTTGTGTAGGTGCCATGTACCACTGAGAAAAAGATATATTACTTTCTTTCATCATTCGCTTTTCTTCAGAGATCTATCATATCTAACTTTTCAAAAATTCTGTTTACCTCCTTCTTTCTTATTTATTTGGTGGTTAGATTTATCTAGTTCTGAAAGGGGAAAGTTGAAGTCCCCCACTAGTATACTTTTATTATGTTTCCTCCTGTAACTCATTTAACTTCTCCTTTAGAAATTTAGATGCGTTTGATGCATATATGTTTATTACTTAAAAGCACAAATGAAAAGGAATGAGTATCAGTTTTGGATACACATAGACCAAATAATTTAGTAGTTGAATTTATAAAGGAGATACTTGTAATTTTGCAAAAAAAAAAAAGAAATAAATGGAAAATTAGTGAGATTTTAGCACCTCACTATCAGAATATGGCTTGTAAAAAAGAAATGGACTTGAGTATTGTATCAGCAAGTACCCTAGCATACCCAGGATAGCTGCTAGCATAGGTTCTCAGGTATGCTTTTCTAAAGGAAAGCAACTCAAAATGGGTTAACAATCTCACTTTAATCAATCAAACATATATCATTTACCTAGTTCAGGGAGAAAAGTCAGCACCCTGAATTTCAGAGAATACAAACAGAATACAAAACACAAGTTACAAGCAAACAAAGAGACAGATCAGCAGACGGGCTTCCAGCGTCTGACCATTATATCCATACCTATTCAGTTACCAGAGAGGGAAGCACCAACATCTGGGTTTTTCAAATCTGGGAAGCTCAATGACTTCCCAGAGTCTCATCTGGCCAAATCACACAACTCTTCTCAAAGTGAGCCCCAAAGCAAAACCTCATATCAGGCTATATATATATATAGAATGTCACAGCCCTCTTGACCCACTCACTGCCCAATCACAAACCAACAAGGCGGGGGCATTCCTGAAAAACGAGTCTCCCGCCACAGACTCCACGTGACCACATTCAGCCTATTAGGGGGCAGAGGTTACTTTCAAATCAGGGAAGGTTCTCAGAGTCACATAGCCACTTTAGCAAAGGGCCTAGGGGCAGGGAAGATCTTCAGATTCCCATAACAAGTATTGAACAAACCAGGTTTAATAACTACACGTATACACAAATAAAGGCAGAAAGAGAGATAGAGTGAGAGAGCAAACAGTGAAAAAGAGAAAATGCACATTTTTATTCCAAGTATATAGAGACTTTCACTATGAAATGTTTAGTTAAAGTCATAAAAGCAGAAACTTTAAATGTTCTATTTTCAACCAAAGATATTGGTATCATTAAGGGTTCTGTATACATGTTGAGGGCTGGTGATTTTCTCAGGTATAGGAAAAAGAGAGAATGCACATTTTTATTCCAAGTATATAGGGACTTTGACTATGAAACGTTTTGTTCTTTGTCATAGCTAAGTCATACTTAAAGTCATAAAAGTAGAAAATTTAAATGTTCTATTTTCAGCCAAGGATATTGGTATCATTAAGGGTTCTGTATACATGTTGAACACTGGTGATTTCTCAGGTATAGGTACTCCCAACCATCAAGGCAGATCCAAACCCACTTATAACTTATCCTCTTAGGGAACTGGCGAGGCAGAGGGGAGATTTGTCTTTGTTGACTTACTTAGAGACAAATCTTGAACTAAGGTTTTTCTGGCTTCCAGAGTACTCTATCTCCTTTTGCTATGCTGTTCCAGTCATTGATAACAGTGACTAAATGAAATCAGATATTCGATCATTAAAACACATAAGCCCTACATAAAGACAATTTTAAACCAATTTTGACAGAAAGAAATGAACAGAGGTGTATCCTCTGCCAGTGGCCAGATGGAGCCAATATTATAAAAATGCCCATAGTTTTTAAATGATATAGATTCAATGCAGTTCTTGATTTTGGAAGAAGTAGAGAACACCTCAATGTAAGACTATTTAATGGTAAATAATCCTGTGATGTTACATAGCAGTCTTTTATTTTGGGATAAATTCACTTCCTTGGAAATTTATTTCCTAGAGGAAAATCTACCTTCAAAAAGTATAATTCAATTCAGTGAGCATTTATTAAGCACCTACTGTGCACCAAGCACCATGGGAATAAATATTTTCATAAACATGAAAAGAAAACTGATTTATGTCATTCAGAAGTGAAAGTATTGATGCCATCAAGGATCTTAACATTCTTACTGGAAGAAACAACTAGCATAAGATAGACAAATTTAAAATATATGCAAAGTACACGCAAGGTGATTTTGTTGAGGGGAAGGAGCACTAGGGATTCTGTAGTGGAAAGGAGGTGAAGAAATCAGGAAAAACCACTGTAGGAAGCAGCACTCAAGTTGAGTCTTGAAGGTTGGAAGGAAAAGTGAGGGCAGTGGGGAGGTGACCATTGTAGGGATGGGGAACAGTTTATGCAAAGGCATGGAGGTGGGAGATGGAATATTATACACAAGAAATAGCAGGCAGGAAATTTTGTTTGGAATTCAGATTATACAAGAGGGAGTAGTGTGTAGATAACCTGGAAAGGTAAGTTAGAAACAGACCATAAAGGGCCTTCAGTGCTCAATAGAATCTGTTATCCTACACTAATGGTAACAGGGAGCTGAAAATTTTGAGCAGATGAGTGATGTGGTCACACCTGTGTTTTAAGAGTGTCAATCTGACTGCTGTGTGGAGGATAGAATGGAGAGGGCGAGAGGCTGGAGGCAGGGAGTTCAATCAGGAGGGCAGTGCCGTAAATGATAGGCCTTAAGTGAAAAGGGCCTACAACTTACCATTAGTTAAAAAAAAAATCAACAGAGTCCTATTTTTCCTGAGTATTTAATGATTCATTACGTCTTACTTATTTCTTTCCTCCTCAGTCTGATTCTGTGGCATTTGCCCAGGTCCTGGATCAGAATTTTCCAGCAAAGGCAGAAATAGTAACAGATATTTGTACCCTTTTTTCTCTCTGGCAAAACTCTTTTGAAGGAGTTTGATGGGGGAAAAAATTGAACCTTCCTCTTTATGACCATGAAGTACTACTTTCAAGAAAATAGTAAGCACTTGGGTCAGCTTCTTGCTTTTTCTCATATGTTTTGCTCCAAAGAGCTATTTCATAGTCATGTGGAAAGGTTTTCATAGTAACTGACTCTACCATTTTTGTCCCTTTTCTTAGATTTGCAGTGGCTTTTACAGAATCAATGAAGGAAATGGCACTAAATAAATGGGTATGTTTTAATTTTTTATCACTGTTTATAATCGTACAAGTGGAATCTTGGGCAAAGTGAAAATAAATGTATTAGAAGGGAATCCCATTTGGATATGGAAATTTTGCATACTGCTACTGATTATAACAAAGAGTATAGAGTATTTTGGTTTTTACTTATTCATGTTTCTCTTTTGTGCAGCTACTTTGAACCTTCATGGATTTTTTCCAGTGGTAAAAAAAAAAAAAAAAACTAACCCTTCAAGGCAAACATGAACCTTTTTTTCTCTCTTTTTTGCTCGGCTGGCTGGAGTCCTGTATTATACGTTGGCTAGTAAATAGTAAAGATCATTGGCTTCGTATCTACTGATAGCAACTGACTCTTCGCAAGTAGATGTCCTTTTCCAAAGTCAGACCATTTAAACCAGTAGAATTCAGTTGAAAAAGTGGTTTCACTGTAAGTTAAATTCCATATGGACTTTGGCATTCAGTATTTCACAGTCGGGAGGCCCTCAGAATACATCTAATTTGAAACATGCTTTAAAAGTAGTTCCCACTGTTAACATTTCTGACAAATATCCATTCAGCCTCTGCTAGAACACTCTGATGAAGGGGAAACTTCTTTATTATCTGCTAAGATAGTCTAGTCTACTTTGGGACCACTCTAATTGTTAGAAGGTTTTTCTTTATGGTCAGACCTTAATTTACATTCTGGTAACTCCCACCTCTGTCTTCCTGGTTCTTCATTCTGGGAACAGACAAAACAAATTTAATCTCTCTTTCACTACCCTTTGAGTATTTGGAGAATGCTATCCTATCTGTTCTGAATTTTTTTCCCCAGGCCAGACAAGCCAGTTCCTTCATCTGCTCCCATAGGACACAAACTTGGGGCCTTTACCATCCTGATAGTCTTTCTCAAAATTCTCCCACTTAGGTAGCAAGTAGAAAAACTTGATAGTTTTACTCTATATTTTTATGTTCTTAGTAGTTTTTGTAGGTGCATCATTTTTATGAAATCCATTTTCAGTTTCCACTTTTTTCTTAATCATGATCAAGAATGTAGTAGGAAAATTGTTTTAAAATTAGAGAACAAGATGGACCCCAGAACTGAAACTTCACCATCTAGACTGTGGGCCTAGTCCACATCTTTGCCTTCTTGGAATGCCTTGCACATATATTTTGATTAAGATGCTATTTTAGGAGGATTAATTTTACAGACTTGTTCAAAATGGATGGAAGGAGAGAGAGACTTTTGGCAGCAAGATCAGATGAGAGGCACATCTCTTGTCTCAGCATGAGAGGCTTAATGTGATTGGGAAGGCACAGATTTCAAAGAATTGGTTACTCTTTGGATAGGGGAAGGTGAGAGAGAGTCGGAAGAAGCGCTAATTGTGAGGTTTTAAAATTGATTAAGTAAGCAGTGGTACCACTAATAGAAATGGAGAAACTAGTAGGAGGAACTGAGTTTTCTTTTCTTTTTTTTCTTTTTTTTTTTTTAAGGGGGGAAGGAAGGATGCTGATAGTGTGGGGAAGGACATATGGAATTAAGATTTCCATTTTTATACACGTTAAATTTGTGGTGCAGATAGGACACTCAGATGGAAAAATCTCAAGTAGAAATTTGGGTGAGCTCAGGAGAGAGAGGCCAGAGCTGGAGACAGAGACTAGAGACTGGGGACTCACTTGCATGAGGTGATAGTTGAACCATGATGGTGACTTACTTTTATACTGCTCTGGATTTTGAATGATACCGCAACAAAAAATCCATGAACTCCAACTCCAAATACAAGGTCCATATTTTTTTGGTTCTGTTTTTTTAGGATAAGCCACTTACATGATAATTTTCTAGAAAGGACCTACTTCTACTTTTACATTCTTAACAGTGACATGGTATTTGAGTAATTACAATTTGATTCTTAATTGCACTATTGTCAGCTAGAGCTTTAATTTTGTAATGTTTATATTAGTGAATGGATTTGCTTTACTGCATAATGGATTAACTAATCTCCTAATTATTATAAAACCACAATAAAATCAGCTAATTCCAGTAAACCCCAGACAAAAGAAATTTATGAATTTTCTTTGGATACTTTGCTGATTACTAAGGAGGAAATGTGTGTGTGTGGGGTGTGTGTGTGTGTGTGTGTGTGTGTGTGTGTGTGTGTGTGTGTGTTTATATATAAGTGATTCTCTAGAGATGCTGTTTTATATATAGACTTACATTTTTTGGTGTATAGGCTTAAATATAGGTTATAAATTGGCTTATGTAGAGGTTTATATATAGCTACATTTATATATACACAAAATTAAAGCACACACTTATTTCTATATATGTATATTATATGAAACCACACACACAGACACACACACACACATATACACACACACAGCAGCATGACTTAGGGGGTAGAGAAATGACCTTGAATCTAGAAGACCTGACTTCAAATTTCCTCTCCTGAAATATACAGGCCAAGTCTGACTCTGGCCAAGTCTCTTAACATATCAGTATCCTGGGCAGCTTTCTCAGTTGTAAAAAAGGTATTGACCTACATTGGTAGAAGGAGTTTCCTTACCTGGGAGTTCCCTTTGACAACGAAATCAAAGGTCCAGTCTCTCTACATATGTAGACACACTCATGTGCTGTGTCTTTATATGTTCTTGCATGAACATGTAGATTCACATATTTGTGTATTCACAAATTTGACTTAAACTAGTTCAAAATTTGTGGGGTTTTTCTTCCTAAAGTAGCAAACCTATTATCTAACCTTTAAGTAGAATATACTTAGACACTGTCATGGATAATGTTTGCTGGTATAAAACTCAAATAACCATTCTCCTTAGTCACTCTGTGGTTTTAATTTCAACCTGTATCTTTATCTATGTCTTTATAGACACAGGAGCTCTACCAAGGCAAAGGGAAAACCTGCCTCATCATTCTAAAGCAGTTTCTGCTACAATACTTAATATTAAATGACTTATGCTAATAAAAATATGCCAAAGTAGGGTTTTCCTTGCAATTTACCACCCGAGGAAAAGGTGGCATCTTAGACCACTTTGCTTGGTGGGTTGTTGGCATGTAGGCATTTTTGCTTGGGTATCCATGAACCACGAAGCCATGAAATTTGACTGGATCCTAGTGAGATAGCTTGTTTTTTTACCATTGTTTTTTCTGGTCCTCTTTCACGGCTTTTTAGAATTGTCTAGGCAACACTTCAATGTAAAGCTTTATTTAATGGTAAACAATGAATCCCACAATGTTACATAGTAGTCTTTTATTTTTGGGTAACTTTCAGTTCATATAATGTGATATTTGACAGAGGTAACGACTGTGTATCATAATTTTTTTAGTTTGTAGCATTTTTTATATATTCTTATATGTTTCACATATAATTCTTATTAAACATTATATATAAATATCAGAAATATAAGAAACATGCTAACAGTACAAAATTTTGATCTATTAGCATTTCATAAAACTATAATTGAGAGTGTAGTTATACTGCTGCTATAGATGTTTTGTTGCTTGTTACAAATAATGTACTTTTCATTCCTGAATTTATAGTATTGTGTCAAATTATGACAACTACTTCACCTATCAAAGGAAAAAATTCTTTGCTCTGCCTGAAACCTGGCCAAAATATAGGTCACCAAAGGAGTGTTTCATCTAGCCTGAGTTTATGATTCTAGATCTCTTTGCATAGACCTCAGATTGTTTCAAAGCCTACAGGCTTATGTAGTTTCCCCTGGTCCAGTCCAGTGGCTGAAGAAGATGCAGACTTGTCTAATTCATGTGATTAATTGTTGTGGGCTCTTTCTTCCATTTCTCATGTGCTTGCCCAATTTGGATTTTCCATATCTGTTTTGTGCTTTCAACTTTAAGTACAAGTCATTGGCCCCAGGGATTTAGAAGTGATTACTTTTTTGGGGGAAAGGGTCTTCAAGACCACTATGTAAATAGGAATCCAATATAGGAGGGAAAAAAATGAACGAATATTATTTTTTAGAATTTCTTCTGTTAAAAACCAAGTAACATGAGTCCTACCAAACAATGGAAGTGATCATTGAATACATTTTGCAACGGTTGGTATTCAGATAGATTCTGTGGGGCCCGACCATCTAATGATTTTTATTTGTTTATTTTGAAAAGTAGCCTCATTTTCAGCTTTTTTTGGCCCTTTATCTTTTCAAGTAGAAATTGCTTTTGCTGCAGTAGTTACTGTAGGCAATACATCATGTGACTTACTTTCTGTCTGTACATAAACTCATCAGAAATTCTTTTGGAATTGATATGCAGAAGGCAAGACAGGTTTCACTGGCTGTTACATGAGCAGTTCATACCACAGGTGAGCTCAGAAAGTCTACCTAGTAATTGGTGCTAGCCTAACTAAATGAGCTGCTTAATGACTGATTCCCAGCATGTTGGCCCTAACAACTTCTTACGTACTTTCCCTGCATGTTTTTTTGTCTGTCATCTAATTATCTCAAAGTTATCAGACGATAGCAGAGAGCACACATGCCCAGCCCACCATGTACCAAGTCCTTTTTATATACATCAATTTCACCTTTTTTTTTTCCTCTTCAGGAATGGGAGGTTTTACACCAACATCACCTCTAAGTTCTTTTAAAGTGAAACCTCAAGGATTGATCATATCTTAGGCGGTTTCTGCTTTGATAAATATTTAATAAGGTATTTTCTTTTCAGGTAACTTTGGCTGGAGGAACTGTGGAAGTGTCCCAAGTGTTCTTTTTCCATGTGATACCACTGTAATCTGAAGTTCCAAACCAATTAGTGTATTCCTAGGTTGTTTTCTGAAAACACTTCATTTTAGCTGAGCCTCCCACCTTGGGAATGAACAGAAAATGTTTCACTTGGGTCCAAACTGCCAAGGCAGAGGAAAGGCAAAAATAGTTTCTGAGACATTCTCAGAATACTGGTTTTCTCTTACAAGTTGGATTTTTAAAAAACTGTAAACTTCCCTGGAATTTTCCTTGACACTGTGCATGTAGTTTTGTCTTATTTCTGCCACCATGGAGTAACATGCAGTATGCATCACATACTATGGCTTTGTTTCGGATGGAATCCACAGCTTGTTTTGGTGTTACAGCCACCCACCTATTTGTTTCTTTGTGGATCAGAACAAATCAGTATTTGAATCCATTATTGAATTTACTTCTCATCTTACTACTGTTGTTTTTCCTATTTGAAACATTTTCCTTTGGCTGGTTTACTGACCTTGGGGGTAGGCTTGAGAGAATGTTCATTTTTCCTCTGGCTTGTGGGCAGGTGGAAGGAAAGGAGGAGATGTGTGGTTGGCCCTAGGGAGAGGCAGAGAGAGATCGTCTCAAGATGTGTATATCTGTTTCTGTAAGTTATTTAATTCTCTGATGGAGACACGTTTGGTAATATGTCAAACCTGCTTTCATCATTTATTACAGATTTTTGGCTCCTTAAGTCAAAACAATCAGAAGTTCACTAAAGTGATTTTAAAATAAAATCACTTTTATTTAAGCCCTTTGGGGAACTTACTAAAATCGCATATATCCTTTAAAAATGTGAATGTTATGTATCGTCTCCATTTTCAGGTTCTTTTTATTTTTGTGAACTGAAAACTGACAAGTTATTATAGAGATCCTATATACAAGAATCACATTTAAATTCCCTTTCAAACTTCAAAAAACATTTTGAATACTTGTTTTAAAAGCTGGTCAATAAGGGCTTTGATAAAGAGAATTTGGCTCTTTAAACAAAAATAACTTTCTATCTTTAGGCCAAAGTACACTGCACTTTTAAGTTATTCTTTTTTTAATGTTTGTTTCTGTTATTCAAGCAGCAGAATATATTATAAGAAATTGCCTTGAGGAGATACATTCACATGAGTATATGTCCATATGCCAATGTTTATGTGATAAATCATGATACACAAGTAACATAGGCATGTCCCAAAAGATTGTTTACTTTTCTGTTCAGTCACACATATACATGTTACAATAAATTATTTCCAAAAGGCTCTTTGCCTTTTATAATGGATCAAATTTAAATAATAACTTCTTATTGACTCAAAAAGTATATAGAGGATTATTTTAATATGTTTCAGAAATGACTAGAATTCAGACTCATCTTTATGATCTTTATGGTTTCTTGGTTTCTGTGATAATTAGTGAATATAACTTCTAGGTAAATCTTTTATGAGGCCAAAGAGAGTTATATCATTTCAAAGAAAGTGAGGAGATAATAAGAAATGAGCAAAGAAGGGTAATCTATATCTAGGGCATTATAACTTATAAAATCTTTACAAAATCAATATCAACCTTTTGGCTTTTGCTAGGTTGTATAAATGTTTTCGTTCATTACAAAGATTAAAATAACCAGAGCTTTTTTTCCCCTTAAATTTTATTTTCTTGTTTTTTTTCCAGCTGATATTAAAACATCCTTTAAAAAAATTGAAAACCATATGTTACTGCAAAATGAAGTAAACTTGATTCTCCCCCACTCCAGTTTTACCTTGTTGTAAAACAGATTTCGGTAAAAGACTACTGCGATTTATAGGAGCTCACTATACATATACCATAGGCTTGTCAAAAAGATTAATTCATTCCACTACTTTACTGTTTTTCCCCCCTGTGGGTTGAAAAGTTTGCAGTATTTTTCTAAGAGGAACATTTCACATTTGTATTCTAGTGATGATAGTGGACACAACCTGATGAAGAAACAATGATGATACCCTCATCTTAGTCCCTCAGTCTGTCTTTTCTTCCTTTATGAAGAAACTTTTTAGACCTCCTCCCTTCCTTTTACGGTCTGTTTTAGGGCTGAAGATTAGCAGTGTGAACGAGAATCTCAGTTTCTATTACAATTCAGAATTTTGTTATCTTCCTTCACCCAAGTAGTTTTTCCCTTTATTTTTCAGGAAGATTATACTATAGCTTAGCACATTATCTTTAGAATCATCTTGATTCTTGAAGCATTCAGTGGTAAAAGGCCTTGCTGCTGACACGTAAGACACCTGACATTTAAGGGAGATTTTATGATTGACGATTTCTAGGATATTTTCCTCCTATGCATAGTCATTCTGGTATACAATGTATGTGGGTGGTTATTCTGTATGCTTCTGCATTTCTGCCAGCCAGATAGTGACCCAGGAAGACAACTAGTAGAGATGAATTTTTGATTGGATGCTCAGATGAGGAAGGGCTTAAGAGCCTACTGTCATTTCACATCCCCTCACCCCAACCCACAGTCTGTCCCATAATCAAGAGGCCAAGGGGTTGATTGTCTTATCTCCCCTTCACAGGTGGCCTTTTTATGATTTCATTTCCAGTTTGCTCATATCAATTAAAATGTAATTCTTATACAGGCTATTTGGGAGAGATGGAGCATAACCACTGGTTGTTTTTAAGTACAAACTAGAGATTTTATGGCACTGGCCCTTTTCTGGGGACAGCACTGTATACTTCATAGGCAGGGCCATTGAGGTTTATGTAATGCCAAGATGTCTGTATAGTTTGGGTCCATCAGTCATCATTTGGATATTTAGTTACTGTGACACCAAGCTCTCAAACATCCAGGGTGGCTTTTTCACTGAATTTACAGGACTCTTTTGATGCTACATAGATACAGTCTCTGATGATATTCCTGACACCAATCCAGAGTCTTTGACAGTTGAAAATGTGACTTCTCCAAATCTATCTGTTAAATGTTGTCTTGGTATTAGATTTGATTTGATGTAGGATTTTATGCTATCATTTTGAAATGGGTCTATTAATCGATCTGAAAAATAGATTTTTTCTCTCTCATAGCTAATTGAAGAGGTCCACCCATCTAATCCCGAAAGGAATAGTAAATATGTACTTTTGGCATATAGTACATGAGTCAGTCATATTAGGAGGTAATTTGGTCCCTTTGATTCTTACCATATTGAAAAGTCTGGATTTACTCCCCCCTCCCCCCTTTTGGAATATTGCTTCTAAAGTGAAACCCCACCCCCACCCAATAAAGCAAGAGGCCCAAAACAAAGTTTTCTCTTCACCTGAATCATCAAGTTAAATAGATGCTCTTTGTTGCTGGCATGTACTCTGTTCAAGCTCATTTAACTTTTCTACTAGTCCAGTAAGTGTCAAATCATCAGCTTGTTTGGTGTCTGTTATAACATGCATTGAATTTAATTTTAGGTCATTCCTTTCACTCTGCTTTTGGCCTAACAAAGATTTTTGTTCTCTCTCTTGGTGTGTGCGTCTTGTTTTAATGGGCAAAACTCATTAAAATACAAGGATAGCTTTTTGCTTTGGTAAATGTCAAAAGTCTGAGTAGCTGCATAGATGATTTTGGATAACTGTTTCCTAAGTAGGCTATTAATGGTTACGTTATTATATTTCTGAAATGTCATTGTGGGCCATCAAATTTATCTTTTCTTTTTCTTCTTTTCATAAGCCACATGCTAAGGGTAAGATCCATGTCCAAAGCCAAGGTAAGCATTTTTAAATATTAAAAAAAAGGTACGTTCTTTCTTTGCTCTCAGCCTAGGTGGTGGTCAGCTTTATTTGTTTATTTATTCATTTATTTACTTATTTGTTTATTCATTTATTTATCTTCATTCATTCCTTCATTTATATATCCATTTATTTATCTATCTCTTCATTTATTTGCTATTTATTCATTCATTCATTTATTTATTTGTTTATTTATATCTGCTCTGAATTTTTTTTGTTGACTGTGGTTTTTTTTAGCCTTGAATTGGCCTAGCATTCAGGGAGTATTTCCTCTAGTGACTGAGAATCTTTTCATGGTCAAAACCTGTTTCCTCTTTGTCCCTTTTTTCTACCGTAGTCAGATTTCATTGGTATTAAGAAACCTCTAATTCCTTATGGCATCATACTTTTAAACTTAGTAAGTTAGATGCATCTTCATCATTTTTCTTATGTTTACCAATTATATTTTTAATGGAGAACCCGATATTAGGATTACCTGAAAATATATTATTTTAGAACCTCTATTAATAACAAATAGATTAGAATCAGGAATTCCCAAACTATAAAATACCAACACTGGAAAAGTGAACAGTTCTGAAAGACTTAAGAACTCCTATCAGCACCATGGTCAGCTATGATTGTAGAGTACCATTGGAGAGGAATGCTACCCACTTTCTGATCAAGAGTTGAGAAATTCAGCGTGCAGATGGAGACACATTTTTTAATGGGAATTTTTGCTTGACTGTGGTAATTTTTTTTATAGGGAACTTCTTTTTCTTTCCTTTCCTTTTTTTTTGGAGAGGGAAGGTAGGCAATTGAGGTTTAGTGACTTGCCCAAGGTCACACAGCTAGTTTTGTGTTAAGTGACTGAGGCTGGATTTGCACTCAGGTACTCCTGACTCCAGGGCCAGAGTTCTATTCACAGTGCCACCTAGCCACACGCTTCTTTCCTTTTCTTACTGTGGGGCAAGGAGAAAAAAATGTAAGTGCATAATAATTAAAAAATTTAAAATAACAAATAGACTTCATTCTATAAGTAAGGGAAAGATCTGTTAGAAAGGAACTCATTCCAAAATCATGATATTAAGCACTATTTAAGTTTGCCTGCTTCAGTGGATGCAGAATGGGCCTTTTGACCTTACTAGCCATTTTACACATGCACATCCTTTGTAACAAAAGGAGACCAGATGGAAGCTCAAGGTGGATTGCTCTAAATCTCATACTAGAAAAACATTTCAAAAGAATCATGGGAATGACAGAAGAAAGCCCTGGATGGGGAGAGAGGAATATGTGGTTTTTAGTAGTGGCTCTACTGCTAGCTTGCTGTGTGATCTTAGCCAAGTCATTTCCCTTCCTCTGACCCTCAGTTTGCTTCCCTATAAACTGATGAAGTTAGGCATGATGACTTTTAGGGGCTCTTCCATTTCTAAGATCCTAGATTACAGTTGACCCATGTTCTTCCTCTTCCTCTTCTCACTGGGCAGGAGCCTTGTCTAGATAGTAAGCCCTAGATTTCCTTCAAGCTTTAAGATCCCATAATTCAGTGAAATTTCTCCTTCCACCGAATCTCTGCTCTAATGCCTTAGGTTGTGCAGTTGACCTTTGGTTTTTGAAGACTAAGTTTTCTCAGCACATACTCTGACAGGCACTCCTAAAATGAAGAAGTCTTCAAGTATAGACATATTTACAAGTTCTATCACCTGAAGACCAGACAAGCCAAAGTTGGCTCCAAGGTGCTTTTTATTTTTTGGTTATACCTACTCATGAAACTTGGCTGTGAAGGTATGAAATAGGGTTGCTTTTGCTATCTGCCTTGGTGGAGACTGTACCCATAGATGAAATCATCAGTGTTTGAAATACTAAAGTCAATACGGCATTCTCTTCAGAAACTGGGAGTTTATGTGAATTTCAAATACAAAAAGTTGAGACATGTTTTGTGAATTATAAATTTATGTAATTCAGCTCTGGATCTGCATTGTGAAATTTTACTTTCTGAGTGATTGTGGCAGCAGTGCCTTATGTTTGAATAAGTTTCGTGTTTTAACCAGAATGCCTTATTTTTGAATAAGCTTCATGGTTTAACCAGAGCATCTAAATCCATTGTGTTGTAATCTTCACTCATTTGACAGAGAAGGAAACTAGAGGCACAGAAAAGTTTTATGACTAGCCCAAAGACATAAGTGACAGAAACAAGAAGACCCCAGATTTCTGAAAGATCCAACGCTCTTTTTACCATATCTCTTGCAAACTTCTAAATGGGCTGTAAACCTTTTGAATGAAAAGAAAGTGGACTAAGCAAAACACATTTTAAATGGCATTCTGGGAGATTGGAGATAATTAAAAGGCCACCTTGAATGTCCTTGATAGACCATTTCATTAAATTTCTGAGACATGAAAAATATCATAGATGTCAATTATATTTAGCCTATGAACTTTCAGCAACTTGTAACTTCCCAGGTCTCCATGGTCATGTAGTAAATGAGAATTTTTTTAAGTTCACCAGAAACAAGTGAATTTATAGAAATTTCATAGGAGGCTAGCAACATTTTTCTTGTAGTGTGATATTTCAATGAGAGTTGATAATACAGACTAAGAATTGTCCCTTATGGTCACTTCTGTTTAACCTTGTAATACTTTTAAGTAATAAGCAATTACTTCATTTTTTCCATGGATCTCCATATGTTAGAAATTTGGCTCAATAAGGCCCAGGAAGTGGAAATCAGTACCTGGAATTCAGGGAGTTTGCCAGCTTCTCATATGTGGTTGCAAGGATTAATGAGAATTCAGCCAAGCGTTTAGTTAGTCTGGTCACCACATGAGAATGATTCTCCTAATCTCAAATTCATAACAAGATAACTTTAATTATATATTGGTAACCTGGTTCAAGTGAGTTTTTTTTTTCCCTTGCACTTAGGAATTTCAACGATGCCAAATGTCACCTTTAACTGGAACACATTTCTACGGAGTGCAGGTAATGTATTAACTCTTTTTGTAGGATTTGTCTTAAAATCCCTATGAGTAAATCAGTGTCCCTGCCCTGTAAGCTTACATTAAGCAGGGTCTGAGATAAGGAAAACTGGTTCTTACAGGTAGGAGAGGAATTAGGACATCAGTGCTTAAGAGATATAGAGCATGGGGCCCTAGATTGGAGCCAGACAGGAAACAATCCTAGTCTCCCTTGATTCCTTGAGATTTCACTCGTTGCTTCAAAGATAGGAGGCCCAGAACAGGAGGGGAGCATCAGATCAGCCATGATTCTTTCTAACCTGGGGGCTGAGGTGTCATCTGGAGAATTTCCTTTATCTCTTTTTTAGAGGCAGGCTCTTTTCTCCTATGCACTAACTGAACCTAAACAGTGAGACACAAATGAATAGAGTCAAGGTGTTTACATTATTCTTTTAAAAAGATCTCTATGAATAAGTAGGTCCTTTTTAAAAAAATAATCCATAACCCCCGGTTCCATTTTATTTGGATTATATATGCCTCACACTTGGCCTAGAGATGTGAAATTGGCAATGGTGGTAACACAGCCAAAGAATTAAACTTGACTTTGATGGTATCTTTTTTTTTTTTTGAGGCAATCGGGGTGAAGTGACTTGCCCAGAGTCACACAGTAAGTGTCTGACGTTGGATTTGAACTCATCTCCTGATTCCAGGGATGGTGCTCTATCCACTGTGCCACTTCACTGCCCCTTAGATTTGACTTTGAACATGTAATGTGAGTTATAAAATTCTACCTGTCTTCCTTCCCCCCCTTCTCAGTCCCCCAGTTTTCCTCTCTAGAGATTGCAAATCAGGATTACTACCAGCTGGGCAAAAGGTGAAGTCTAACGAGGGTGAAAGTTAAATTGTAAATTCTTTTTCTGGGCCTACAGCCATTTTAAATGTGCTCATTTCAGATTGAACAGTTTTCATGCCTCAACATTAGAAACCTACATCTCATGCTACATGTGAAAGTAATGTTTCATTAATAAGAAAAATCCTTCATCATTTGTGAATGGTCCTGGTTTCAGATCCTAGCCCCTATTACTTCCCAACTTTCCCTCTCCTTCTCCCTCTTTCTCTCCCCCTCTCCCTCTCCCTCTTCCTCTCCCTCTCCTTCTCCTTGCATTTATAAAATGAAAGGGTTGGACTAGAATAACCTAGGGTCACTTCCAGTTCCAAATCTATGATTCTGTGATCCTCTGGTAAGAAATCATTTTTAATAGTACATTCATCAGTTACATGAATTACGGTAGCTTCTGCTCTCAGCATTACAAAGTACCAACATTACTTAGATTCTTGGTAATGTCAGTAAATGTATGTCATCACTCAAGCTTCATGTGCCCATTTAAAATTAATCAGTGTGATGTGTTTTTTTAATGTAAATACTATTTATTTTTTTCCGTTACATTTAAAGACAATTTTCAACATTCATTTTATATAAGATTTTGAGTTGCAATTTTTTTCTCCCTCCATATTTCTCCTCCGCCATCCCCAAGATGAGAGGCATTCTGATGTAGATTACTCATGTGCAATCATGTAAACCATATTTATGGGATAAATATAATATATCAATAGGACATACAAATATATTGGCATGCTTTATGTCATATATCATGTCAATATGATATATAAATATCATAACTAATCAGTTACGATATGGTCTTAGATCACAATAGCAACATGCTTGAAGTTAGCTATTTCCCAAAATGGAATAATTCATCATCAAATCCTATAGTTTACTGGGGATTGTCTCTGAGCCAAGGTATTAAAAAGGCTCCTTTGAAAATATTTTCTCTTATAGTGTGTTCAATAAAACATGATCTTAAGCATGGGAGTGAAATTTCAGATTTTTTTAAAACATTTAGACAAGAGGAACTTATCTGAATTACCATCCTATTTGAGCCTGCCTGGTAATAGCTTGAAAATAGATATAAAGTTATTATTATAAAGTTTTTTTTAACCAAATGACTTCCAGTAATCTTTCTTACCAATAGCCTGTGGAATGTTGAGAAGCTTTCCAGTTATAGCATGTACTTTGGGAATGTCACTTCCATTTGATACTTCAGACAATGTAAATGGTACATGTAGTTAAAAGTCCAAAATTAGCAATTCCTCTTATGAGAAAGTTAAAATTGGCTATTTCTAGGGCAGGTACCCCAACTCAATTCTTGGGAAATATTAACAATTGAGAAATCAAGGTAGAAGGAGAAGGGAAATAGCCAGCACAATGATACGTAGTATAATTAGAGTGGGGGTGCTTGGCCATGACTCATTGTTTTTATTGCATGCTCTTTAAACGTCTCCAATTTTATGATTTTCCCAACTTTCTTATGTTTTCCTATTTCCTTCCTTAGGAAAATTATTATAAAATTATTGGCCTATTTGTATATAAAATATATACATACATATACATTTTTTTATACACATATACACAACTATATATAATCTATACATTATATATACATCCTGCATATGCCATTGATAACAAATATGAGACTCAGTATTTGTTTAGGGATTAAATCACTTTGTTTCTGCTAAATGTATCCTATCTATCAGTGCAGAACACAGTAACTACTATTAAATTAAGAACCAATAATGCAGGTCAGGTGCCCTTACTACGAGTTCTCATGGGATACTTCTACTAGCTATGCTCATCAGATCTGTTTATAGACATTAAACTAATTACATGTTCCCTAGAACATTTCCCTTTGGAATGCCTATAAATTCTGCATGGTGTAACAACTATATTTTCCTAATGGATGTTTTTTTGGTTTGGTTGTTTTTTTGTTGTGTTTTTTTTTTTTAATACTTCAAACACATCTGATGCAGATGAATTCAGGATGTTTCCTTGTCAAGTGGGAAGATTTAAAGCACCAAGAACTACAATGGATTATGGTAGAATAGATTACTCTTTTCTTCTTTCCTTAGGTTTTTCACTTTGGGAGCTCAAGTTTGCCCAGCTCTTGTTGTTATGTCTTCCTTAGGAACTCGTTACTGTTTGAAAATTGATTTTTTTATAGGATCATGGATTTAGAGCTAGAAAGAGATAGAACTTAGAGGTCTTTGAATACACTGATTAAGCTGAGACCCAGAAAGGGAGTAAGTGACTTGCCTAAGTTTTTGTTGTTCTGTCATTTTTCATTTTTATCTGACTCTTTGTGACCCCATTTGGGGTTTTCGTGACAAATATACTGGAGTGGTTTGCCATTTTCTTCTTCAAATCATTTTACAGATGAGGAAACTGAGACAAACAGGGTTAAGTGATTTATCCAGGGTCATCCAGCTAGTGTCTAAAGTCAAATTTGAATTCAGGTTTTCCTGACTCCATGCCTTATGCCCTGTGCCTTATGGTACCACCTAACCACCCAAGTTACCCAGGGAGTAAGTGATAGAGACAGGAATCAAATCCAGGTTGATCCACTCCTAATACAGGGTACTTTCCACTGGACCACACTATCATTTTTCTTTCCTTAAAACCCAGGTTGATTTTAGGTGGTAAGTGACTTTTACATGGTCTTGTTACAGTTTCCCAAGGTGACACTACTTAGGATATATTCTCAAATCCACACGTTCTCCATTTCAAACTCAGTAAAAACGACACGTTTTGCCTGGAGTGTACAAAGTTTCTTGTGTCCTTGTAACAGTATGTCAAGTTATCTACAGAATCAAAAACCCAGAGAGAACAGTGGGGATAGCTTCCAGGAGAAAAGTCAGCTCTAGTAAATTTCTGTTTATGAAACTGACTTCTGAATCATTCCCCCTCTAAAAGGCAACTTGATTTGGGGCTGCTTTGTATGGGCCTGGAAAACAGTAGACCCGTGAGTTTTATTTTTGTATTTTTTATAATTCAGAGACTCATTTTAGACTCTAATATTCTCTTGGCTGGTGACTTTAATGTGTTGGTATTAGGTTTTTTAAGTATATGAAAGACAAAATCTACATAGAAAAGAGACGGCAAAAGGGAAATGGTTAAAAAGCATTGCAACATTTAATTGGATCACATCACTGATAAATATTGCATCATTAGACAATGGAAACTTGGTGCTATGCAGGGAAAACTCTCAGATTCAAAGAGGTTATAGAGAGTCAATAATAATTATGTACATACTCATGTATCTAATGCTTTATGGTTACCAATTGTTTTCCCACATATGTAAGCTCACAGAACAAATAATTATAATTGTTTACAATTTGAAGGTCAGGAGACTCTACTTAGGTCAATTGCTTATATTTATGCCAGCAATGCTGGTGAAGCTGGGACTGAGACCTCGGTTTTTTTTTTTTCCCAGTCCAGTGCCAAGAGGCAGTACAGTGTACTGAAAATGACACATGGATGCCTATCTTTTGCCTTTAAAAAATATTTGGAACAATAACATATTTGATGATTATTCAGGAATGAAATGATCTAGCATGCCCCTCACCAAGACTGTAAGAGAATGTTTTCAGCTGCCAGACCCTTTGTTGAGACCAACCAGCCTAACTTTGGAGGCTGATTGATCCTCTAGGATCAGCGGACTCTCTTGAAGAGAAAAGTACCATTTCCCAGCAAATGGTAATCTGTGAAAGAAACTTATAGATGTGTAAGTTATGAATTGGAACTTTGAGACATGAAAAAAGATACATTCAGGAAAAATATATCTTGTTATAGTTTGAAATGAATTGAAGAAATAGGATCAGATAAGTTATTCGGCCTCTTAGTTCAGGCTGTTTTAGTTACTTCCTAAATAAAAAGAAATGACGTGAATGAGTTTTCTTAGAGCTGGATTGGATTATAGGGACTCTAGTCTATAATTGCAAACCAAGGATTGTAAGGATTAATGCCAAAATCAGGGAAGCTTAAATGCTTCGGTGGCTTGATCAGGATTTTCTAACCACTATCTTGATTTTCCTGAAAATGCTGCTTATGTGTTATGAGACTACTCAACTTGAATCAAAAATAATGTTTCTGCATTTGTTAAGTTTAATATAAAAAAGCATCACCCTACAATTTGTATTTCTGTTCTTTTAAGTAAAAAAAAAAAAGATGACAGGTAGCCTTTCTTTTAATTTCAATTCCTATTCAGATGTGCAATTTCATTATCCTTTTAATTCTCTATTCCAATAAAGAACACACTAGCTGACTCCCTGCCTGAACAGGGAGACCTGTAAAGTTATGGGGTTGACTGTGGCCCATATGATAACTCTCATTCAATCCCTTGGGGGAGAGGGAGGGAGTCCAAGTAGCTCTGCAATTCTTTTGATGGGGTTGAGGTCTCTGACCCATCAAAAAATCACTCAGCTGGCCAGAGGGTGTAGGCTTGGGTTTTTGAACCTGATTGGGCCAAGCAGCTTCCTTGCCATCAGGGAAGGGAGATTTTTCTCCTCTATCCTCTTGTCTGAGATTAAGGTATACATGTGCTTCAGGACCTTCTCATATTTCCTCTATAAGTCATAAGAGATTTCTCTGGATGTTCATGTATGTGTGCCTTATTTTCTTCATGAAGATACAGGGAGATAGACTGAGAAAGGAGAAATGTTAGTTTTTTTCCTATTTAGTAATATAGTCAAATATATTAATTTTGATATGAAATATGAATATATAAGATGAATAATATAATTTTATATATAATATGATACATCATATTAAATGAATATGATAATATAATTTGATATATAATGACATAATTTATTCATTCTGCTACCACTGTTTCTTGAAAATTTTCCATGTATAAACACAGGTAGTTTGACATTGCCCCAAGTTGACTAACAAGTGCTTAGACTCTTCCTTGCCTTTTTGTATCCTTGGAGATTGTCTTCTACCCTTATTACTTATTAAAGAGAGATGATTTTTTTTTCATGTCCCCAAATTCAATTAATACATGATTAACTTTGTTAAACTGACTAACGATTGTCATTAGGTCTCCATTTTTATGTCGATTTCCAAGGAGTAGGGGGGAAATTTATACAGTACAGTCCTTTTAGTGTGGAGACAGAATTCAGGGTACCAGTTGAAACAGCAATACTTTCATACTTTTTTTTTTTTTGCTTTTTGGAGAGGTGAGGGTAGGGCAATTGGGGTTAAGTGACTTGCCCAAGGTCACACAGCTAGTTTTTTTGTGTTAAGTGCCTGAGGTCGGATTTGAATGCAGGTCCTCCTGGCTCCAGGGCTGGTGCTCTATTCACTGTGCCACCTAGCTGCAAAACATCAACACTTAATAGAGGAACTGTGTACTATGAGAACAATTTAGGCTTTTTTCCCCCCTAAAAGGTGACTTTTGTAGGAAATTCATCTCAGCTTCACATCTGAATAACAAATAGCAAAGCTGGTTATGAATTAATTTTTTTTTTAGCTTTTGTGTTTGTGTCAGAGTAGTTTCAACAGCCTTGATTAAATTCCAAAGCAGATGTATTCACCCTGAAGACTGAAAGGCAAAGAGAACGTTTATTTTGTGGATCACGAGCACAGGGAAAATTAAGTTTTGCTGAGAGAGAAATGATAGGAGATTGTCCTGGTTTCGGGGCCAAAAAAAATGGTCATTCTAATTGTCTTTTTTTCTTACGTATTTTAAGATCAATTATGGAGAACTGTGGTATCCCCATTAAAAAAATCTGAAGTTTGAATTTAGGTAATATGAAAAATGCCAATAATGTCGGCCTGAAATGGAATCTTTTATCTTTGGTATATCTTTGTCTTCTTTTTGTATGATTGATTGTATATGGACATACATTTGTGTACTTGTGTAGTTGAATAGGCAGTACTTTTTTGATACTACAGTTACAGGATCATAGAGTCATAGATTTATATCTGAAAGGGATCTCAGAGGTTATCTGCTGGGGTTCTTTTTTTAGAGAGGAGGAAGCTGGGGGCCAGACACGCTGAATGCCTGAGGTCACACAGGTAAATAAATGACCTAGCTTGAAAGGGAGGGTCACTTATCTCTTCTCTACTTATTTCCCCTTCTTCTCAAAACAAGGCCCCATTCCTCCTTTCTTGGGTGCTCCTCCATTTCCTCTATTTCACTTCTTTCCGTTTCTCTTAGCCTTAGTTCCGGGCTTGTTAATTTGGTCCAGTGGTAGAGGGTTGTCTGTGTGGGGGAAGACTCTGTCTTGGGTAAATTAGGAGAGCGAAAAGGAGGGAGGAAGAAAGGTATGTTGAAATGCATTCTGGTTCCTTTGTCATGTGTAGAAACCTGGGGGTGAGAAGGGATGGGGTGTGGGCTGTCTTGGGTAGTGCAATTGACTGATTTCTGAGTCCTCTAGAAGGAACAGGAGAGGATGCCCAATGGAGTAAGGGGGAACGCAGATTCAGAGCCTATTTTGGCTAACCCTTCCTATTCACCCGGCTTAGCTCTTTGCTCATCCTAATTCCCATCCTGCCTCTTATCCTGAAACTCATCTTTCAAACCCCTGCACTCAAGACTTTCCAGACTGGAACAGAGGAGTAACTATTTCCAGTGCCCTAAATGGGGGAGTGTGTAGGAAAGGGGGTGGGGTGGCAGGAAACAGCTCCTGTTTTTATAACAAAAAGGTATAACCTCCTGGCATCTTAAATTGGAGCACATTTCCTTACAGAAATCATCTTTAGTTAGGTAGGTGCTTTATGGGTTGGGATGGTTTGAGAGCCTGCTTGGAACTCTGACCATTATTTTTAAATATGGCTCTATGAGAAAGGGACAGCATGGTATAGTGGATAAAGAGTTGGTTTTGAAGTCAGAGAAACCCTTGCTACATACCACCTCTGTGATCCTGGGTAAGTCACTTAATCTTTTGGTCTATTGGGCAATTCTCAAAGGTGAGAAAGTGTACACCTGCATTGCTAGAGGGAGTTTCCTCAACTGGGTATTCCCCCTGTCAGTGAAATTCCAGGTCCAGTCCCCGTCCTATGTGAAAATGCGTTTGAGGTTCCAAATAGTTGACTTAGCAGTGAATGCAGAGCACATCCTTTATGCCCTGTTCATGATCTGGAGGCTACCTTTCTATGTGTACAAATCTCCTATTTTCCTGATCTTTACAAATGAAACCTAAATAGCCAAATTAAAGGAATATTTCAGAATGTCTTCTTTAAGAAATAATGGGGCTCTTGGAAGGGTGAAAGGAGCAAGATATGGGGAAAATTTGGGTGATGCAAACATAAAATATATAGATAAAAATATATTTTAAAAAAGGAATAACTAGGGTCAGTTCTCCCCGTCCTCTTCCTCCTGTCCCTGAACTGTATCTTCTCCAGCATGGAGGGAGCCAACCTGTGCACCAGACAGATCAGGTTTACAAATTGGAAGAGAAATAGGGCCCAGGAAAATCTGACCTAGAAGCAAAAGACCAGTGAAAGACTCGTGAGGGCCAGTGAGAACTGTGGAGCCACCTCCCGTCTATAACTTTGTGTATAATCCTTAGTTTTAAAGCTATTTTACAGGGGGAAAAGTTGCTCTCTTTTCATAGCGATAAAAATATTTCAAATATTCTGTTGCAGAGATTAACCAACGTGCAGATAATTTGCATATATTTATTTTGATATGTGGAATTAGACGAGTCAAAGATCCTCTTTATTTGGTGGATGCTTTCTCAGGTAGGTTTCTTCCAGGTACATTCCTTCTGTTCTTTTGTTTATAGAAGAATAGTTGGATAAATCTCTTGGTGTTTTCAATATACTACCTGCTTCTTATACTCTGGGGAATGCATTCTACCTTCTGTCTGTAAAGAAGGTAAGTGGCAGGGCCCTCTGGTCTGCTTGAACTGAGCTCCATGAAGTGCTGAAAGCCCTGGCTTTTTCTGGGTAAATGGTCTGCTCTGAAAGACTTAACTCTTGGGGTGATGTTTTCCCTGATTGGTTCAATGGCCAGGCCTCTCTAATGGAGCTTTGACCTAAGGACCAAATCCTTCAGAGCTGAGCAAAAGTGATCCCAGAGGTGACCTTGGCACAGGCCCAGTACTCTATAAAGTGTCAACCAGCCAGAGGTGGGGGGGAGGGGAGGTCTCTTTAATCTCATTTCATGTGCAGTAATAGAGTTTTCTGTAAAATAATGATGACTAGTATTTCAAGGGGAAGAAGGAATGTTTGATGACTGGGGCGACTCATTGGAGCATTTCAGATCTACCTTAAATTTTTTCTGTGAATTTCAGGTGGGAAGAAGATAGTAAAATCAACAAATAACAAAGATATTTTTACATATGACCAAAAATGCCTTGACTTACAAATATTTGATATTGATAGTAATCTTCCATGGACTATGTAATTAATAATCTTAAAATATCCATCACTGAATGACAAGAATACCAATAATTCCCAACTCAATTTCCTATTGTGTTTTAAAAGAATAATTAGAATTACTATTTTTTTTTTAAATTAAAATTTGGTTTTCACATGCATATTACAAAAGATTGACAAGGTAACCAAACATTTTTGTGTGCAAAAGCATAAGACATTCTCCATTCATTTTGGATGGGAACAGGGATTAAGTTCTAGAGATTCTTTGGGGCCAGATAAATCCTCAGATAGTTGATTCTGACCCAGTGCTTACAGTGGGTTTAAGACTTCCCACAGTACCCACTTTCCCTTCAGCTCTCTCCTTATTTTCCAGCTCTTTCAGTTCTTAACATTATATCAGAGAAATTACCTCAATTAGGAGCTGATTTGTCTCTAATACTGCTAGTCATTTAACTAGAAAATGTGACTTGGGTTTGTTCCTTGAGTCATCTTTAGGCAGTAGGAACAACCACTGAGCAGGAGAGCTAAGGGCCGAGTTATATCCTCTTCAAGGTACGTAGTAAATATTCAAAGTCACAATCGAGGAACCAAGCCATCATTCACCAAGCATCTATTAAGTTCCTCCTATGTGCCAAACACTGTGCTGGGTGTGAGGGATAGAACTTAAAAAATGAGGAGTCCCTGCCCTCAAGTAGCTGCCATTCCACTAGGTGGTTACAGCCCAGCAAGAAGTGATAGTCAGGGAAGGAAGAGAGCTTTCATTTAGTCAGTCACGAAGAATGTAAGTGGAACTGCACGGAGTTACCCCCTTTCCAGTAGCAGTAGTGATATTGATTATTTCCTAGAGCAAGGGTATGATATTTAAAAGTGTGAGACATATAGTTTTTGGGGAATTTTTAAACATTTTTTTAATAATGTTTGCATGTCAGTAAAAGAGGTCGGCGGCACTCTTGAATGCCAAAGACAATTATGGTGGCAGGCTCTAGGCTTATATGCCCTAGGAAAAGTGAGTGTTCCAGAGGTTGATAATCAACTCTCTTTGGTGGACAAGTAGTGAGAGAGAATGAATATTATAATGAGGGGCTGGCCTATATTCCAGTGAGTGTCCTGAGGATGGGATACTGGGCACCTAAATCTTAACTAAAGAGACGTGTCAATTTCTATGTTACCTCTCTGACAAAAGGGGGAATCCACATTTTCCCAGACCTGATTGAGTAAACACAATGAGCAAGAATCCACCCCTTTGCCTAAACTTAAAATTTCCACACTGTATTTGATTAGATCTTGGCTTTCTGACTGAATAAATCTTTAAGCAAGATCAGTGACTGATTTCTGGATGAGGAAGTAGAAAAGGGGAAAAACCTCAGTCCTAATTCAGTAATTAGTCATTAAATACAGTGGAGAAGTAATCATTTCTCCTGAGGGGAATTGGTAGGGAAGGAGGAATAGAAGGCACATATGGAGGAAGACTGGGCAGATTGGAAGATGCCCTCATTGCTTAGACCCTGCTGTCCTGGTGAGTGACCTGAGGGAATGAGCATGATTTGGGTTCTAGAGATTAAAGACTGATGCTCACCGTCCAGACAGGACAGCTGTACCCAAATCTCCAATCTTTGCATCTGAAGGACTTCTATATTTAAAGTCTGCTGGGTATTAAATGTTTAATGATGTCAGGGCTATCATGTGAACAAGTGTGAAACAGGTATCCTTTTGCTTTACAGAATCATTATGTATAAAGAGGGAAAAAATGTTATCATGATGCTCCTTTTCTCACTGGTTCAATATAAAATTGGAGTCAGGTCACATAATAAAGTGAATGAATGGTGTAGAATGCTGAAGAAAAAATCAGGAAGGCAGTAAGTCCTTAGGATTGTAGGGCTATTGGTGTTCTTATGGTAGGAGTGCCTTGTATCCTGTTCCTCACTATGACCTACTTTGAGTCTGCCTTACAGTTCTTCTCCAGACTGAGAATCCCCCAAGTAGGGAATTCCTGATAGCTCCCAGAAATGAGCTCACTGTGTTCCTTTGTCTGAATATTGACAAACCCTTGTAGAATTAGCTGCAAGCTAACATTCATCGAGTACATGATATATCATTCCCTGAAAATCACTTGAATTTACAGTTTTCGATTCTGTAAGACAGATCGCCACATTATTTAATTGTATAAATTTTGAAGTCTGTCATATTTGCTCCCTTATGAAGGGTAGCACAGCTTTCATTTCAAGGGTTATGGACAGAACAGATGCAAGAGAATTAAAAAAAAAAAAGAAACAAAATCATAGGGATTCCTTGAGACAAAACTAATTAATATCTCTGGAGATCTAAATTGAGCTGCTAACATACAGCATTATGTTTGGCTTCCTTATTAATCTGCAGTTTTAATAATTATACAAATCATAAGCGATTGCAAATTATTTCATTTAAAGCATTAATGTCTTCTGCAAGAATCAATTAGAAATAATACCCCCCTCTTGTCATAGGAGATGCAAAAATGCAGATATGTAGCAATTGTTCACATCTGGAATTTTAATTGAAGGATGATGTCAATAAAGAGAGCATAGTGTGCATAAAACTATGCTCTTTTACTTTTAAACTAAATTGTGCTGACACGTACAATTTGGTATGACTGAGAGCCAATCTTTATTTATTTTTTCAACATTCACTTTTATAAGATTTTTAGTTATAAAATTTTTTTCTCCCTGTCTCCCCTTCACACTCCCCAAGATGGCAAGCAATCTGATATAGGTTATACACGTACAATCATATTAAACATATTTCCACTGAGAACCAATTTTTAAAAGTTTCTTTTCTTTTTCTTTTTCTTTTTCTTTGAAGAATGGCACCGAGAAGAACCCAATGTTTACTTGGTTATTGTGGGACCTGAAGTAAGTTGGTAAATTACAAGCCATCTTATTTGAATGAATGAATGATGAATGAATGAAAAAGCATTTAATTGGTGCCTACTGTGTGCCAAGAGATGTGCTAAGCACCGAGAATGCCCTGCAGGAACTCCCTCTCTTATTGGGATATATGGAATAAAATAAAGTTCAGCTGCAGTGTGGATACCAATGTCCAGATGTCTTTAGGATCCATCAGTAGGTCAGATGACAGTAGCAGGGATCTTTAGGGCTTGTTGTTTAGTCATCTCAGTTGTATCCAACTCTCCATGATCCCATTTGGGGTTTTCTTGGCAAAGATACAGGAGGAGTTTGCCGTTTCCTTCTCCAGCTCATTTTACAGATGAGGACACTGAGACAAACAAGGTTATAAGTGACTTGCCCAGGGTCACCCAGCTAGGAAGTATCTGAGGTCAGCTTTGAACTTGGGTCCTCCTAACTCCAGGCCTAGCATTTTATCTGCTGAATTTTATCTACACATATGCCTCTTCTGAGCCCAGAGGACAAACAGTATATCGTAACCGTAGGGCGTGGTGGTCTACTCTCTCACTAGAATTAATAGAGTTGTTGACTCCTATATGGTTCTCCACAATCCAGAACTATCTGCCTTTGCCTTTTTTCCTAATGCTGTCATTCCTCTCTGTGTCTTTTACATATCAGATAAACTGGATTATGTCCCCTGTACATATCCAGCCCTTAGTGCAGTATCTGGCACATATTAGGTGCTTAGTGCCGTTGACTGACTGGCTTCCCTACATTTGTGCCTTTGCCCACACAGTTACTTAGGCTTGTAGTTCCCTCTCCCATGTCTGCCTGTTTAGATCCTTCCAGGTCCAACTTAAGTACTTCTTCCATGAAGTCATCCCTGATTCCCTCAGTCAGAAATGATTCTGTTCTTTAATCTGAAATGAGACAGCTTTTTGCTTCTTTCACATAGCATTTTGTTCTTCTCTTGTGTACTTAACCATGATAGATTTTGTATTACAATTATTTGTTCATGTTCATTAGGTTAGGAACTGTGTCTTATTTAATCTTTGTCTCTTTCTTTCAGCCTCTACCCTGTTATACCCTAGACACTGGGAGAGATGCAAAGCTTAAAAAAGAATTGCATAAGAACAAGGTGTTAAGGAAATCAGAGACATGTGGGCTGGACAAGGCATAGGGTTGGTCATGCAGCAAGACTGAGCGAATCCCCCAAGGTCAGGCAGTACACTCCATTATTATCCGTGCAAAGATCTGAATGTCTAAAGCAGTGGTTCTCAACCTTCCTAATGCCACGACCCTTTAATACTCATATGTGGGTGTATTTGCATATTCCTCAAGACACTGCTCCTCTCTTTGTCTCCAGGCGGGTCCTCTCACATGTGGACAAAGGGGGCTGAGGGTGAGATGTACCCACGGGTAGTGGTCTCTTGTTGGAAAGAGCTCCTACACTACTGGAATCATGGAGCCACTGAGGCAGCAAAACATGTTCCAGTATTTATCACAATACTTTGCTCTGTACATTGTGGACCTAGGATGTCACTGAGGTACAGATGCCCTTCACTGATGTAGGCTGTGACTCTTTTTCAACCTGGGAAAATTGTCTTTGAGAGTCTCTTTGGTTAAAAAAATCATTACTTGAGGCTTACCATATTATGAGACTTTTTGAATTCAGCAAGCCTGATCCTCATATGACATACAGTCAGTCCCAGAGCTTGTATGGGAAGCCTTTTCACCTTGGTGGAGCCTGCCAAAACTTGAGAACATGATGTCTCTCCTAGACTGTGACCAAGCATGGAAATAGCACTTTTGTGGAAGATTCTAGACATAATAAAGGCAGAGTTGAGTTGAATTATAGTTGAACCCAAACAGTAGTAGATTTGTACTTTCAGATGATTTATTAGGGATAGAGTGATATAGAAGAAGTACTTGACCAGGAGAAGGAGATGGAATTATAGAGATTTGTAAGAATTTGAAATGGTGGAGAAGGCCAGAGATTGAATTTGGGAAGGGGAATTTGAGAGCGCTTGAGAACTGATTGAAAAAGAAGATAAGGTTTGGAGCAGAAGGAAGAAAAGCATTCAAAGAGTTTGCTGAGGGACAAGACTTGGGGAGAAGATAGTTGGCTAGATAAGAAAGATAAGTTGGAAAGACCAACATAAAAAGTAAGGGAAGAGAAGGGAAATTAGAAGTACCTATTGAGGTGAGATTGACATTCTACTCTTGGATCAGCTCTTATGACTTCCAACACAAAATATGAAGTCCTCTGACTTTTAAAGCCCTTTATAACTTGACCTTTACCTACCTTTACAGTCTTCTTACGGCTTACTCCCTCCACATACTTTGAGATCCAGTGACACTGCCTTCCTTGATGTTCCTCGCACAAAGTATCCCCTCTCCCTTCTTTGGGCTTTTTCACTGGCTGTTCCCCATGCTTAGGATGCTCTCCCTCCTCATTTCTATCTCCTCACCTCTCTGGCTTCTTTCAGTTTTCAACTAAAGTTCCACCTTCTATAAGAAACCTTTCCCAGCCCTTCAAAATCTTGGTGCCTTTGATATCATTCTCTGATTTATCCTAGATCAGTGGTTCTCAGCCTGTGGGTTGTGACCCTTTGGGAGTCAAACGGGGTCACCTAAGACCTTCTGAAAACACATATTTCTGATGGTCTTAGGAACCGAGACACCGCTCCTCTATCCGCCCACATGCAGATACACCCACATACGAGTATTAAAGGGTTGCGGCATTAGGAAGGTTGAGAACCACTGTCCTAGATCTTATTTGTCCATAGTTGTCTGCACGTTGTCTCTCACCTTAGATAGGAAGCTCCCTGAGGGCAGTTATTGGTATTTGCTTTTCTTTGTTTCTCCCCTGTTGCTTAGCACAACGTTTGACGTATGGTTGGCTAGCTGGTCGGCTCGACAGCTTTGAAGACATCTAACAGCAGAATGCCATAGCCATCTTCCAGGGAGCTTCTAGTGAGAATGACCTAGGACTGAGGATTTCACTTTTGGAACATGGGGAGGGCAGGGGTAATTCTTCAGTAACTTGCATAGTATTTGTATCTCTGCCACGTTTAGGTAACTTTCATCTGTCCTCAAAATGCAGGCTTGTCGTCCTGTTAGAAGAGAAGCTAAGAGGAGTTTGAAGAATGCCTCTCCAACTTTCCTTGTTATTAGGGAAAATGAATTTCTTAAAACACACACACAAACACACATACACACACAGTCTTAGTGTATAAAAATAGAAGAAAAAGGATCTGATGAAAGAGAGGGTAAGTGTGACCTATGTCAAAGGATTATGTTATTAGAGCTGAAAGGGCCCTTAGTGGTTAACATATCTGACACACACACCCCCCACCCATTTTCAGATGAGGAAACGGGCCCAGAAAAGTGGAATAATTTGGGGCCAAGGGCACAGGTAGTAAGTGGCAGAGCCAAGAGTTGAAGCCAGGCTCACTGACTCCTAAGTGGGTCTCCTTTCACAGTTCCAGGCAATCAGAGAACTGTGAAACTTCAAAAAAAAATTACAGTCCTGAGAGATTTATAGAATCTAATTAGTTAAAGAAAATTGAGAGGTCATATATACTGAATAAGAGTTAAGATTTGTAGATTACAGTAATAATAACTCATAGTTGATGTAGAGTTGTGATTAATGCAAATAACGAATCCCCTGAAGGGGTAACATTATTCAGATTTGAACAGCATATTTCCATTGGACTGGAACCAATGACCGTTTTTCACAAAGTTATACCATCAAATAGTGCGAATTCAAATAGACACGACCACTTCAAGGGATTCATTATTTGCTCTAGTCAGGACTTGGATCTAGTGTACTTTAAATGACTAAGTGGTAGGTTTGGATACAGCAAACTGGAACAGCAATGCTGGTGGTCATTCAAGAGAAGACGCCATTCCATGCATTAGGAATACTTGTCGCTTTAGAGCAAATCATTTTCTCTTCCCAGTTAACATGTTGAAAATGAAGAATAGTGAACAAATGTCCGTCTGTTTATTGCCTTTGATGTGTGGAATGCTGCCCTGGAGGCTGAGCAGGCTGATGGTCACTGCCTTCATGGGCTCTACTCGGGATAAAACCCGTGGGCAAGGGTAAGTATAATACAAGAAATAGATCTAATCTGACTTGAAAGAGAGCAAGAAATCGTTTGTAGAAAGGCGTTGTGTTGTCTGGAGACATCACACACATTCCTTTAGATACTAAGTTGAAGTTTTGGAAGGTTTTTCAGGCAGAATTGGAATTTTTAGAGAAGTGTGTGTAGTCCACAAATTCATGCATCTCTGTAGGCAGATTTATGCGCTGCTCAGATTGAACCAGCTGCCCCATCTTGCCCTTTCTCTATCCACAAACTCTCTCATACCTGACTGCTTCTCTCTTCTCAAAGCTCCCTCCATCCCCCATCACCCCACACCGGGACTCCTAGTTGTCCATCCTCCTCAAGTCCTGAATCTGTCTCGTCCACAACTGCCAAAATGATTTTCCTAAAGCTCAGATCTGAACATGCCTCTCCTACTCAATAAACCCCAGTTGCTATTGATTATTCCAGGATAAAATATCAACACCTCTGTTTGGCCTTAAAGGACTTTGCAGCCTGGACCCAATCGATCTTTCCAGTTTCTTTTTATGTCACTCCCTCCTTCCCATGTCTCATAATAAGCCAAACTGACCCTTTCTCTGTTCTTCATGCATGGGGTTTCATCTCCCATCTCTAAGCTATTGTAGCAGCAGTCTCCTATGTTCGAAATTCACTTCCTCTCTTCCTTCAACACACAGTTTAACTAAGGGTGGGCCACATGTTACCTCGAGGCTGCATGTTCCCCACCCTTCTTCTAGAGCCTTCCCTTTGTTGATTATTTTCCATTTATCCTGTCTAGAGCTTGTCTGTGCATAGCTATTTGCACGTTGTCTCTCGTATTAGATTTTGAGCTCCTTGAGGGCAAAAGTTAGCTTTTCCCTCTCTTTGTATCTCCAGTATTTAGAACACAGGTGGCTTAGAGGCCGCAGATTTCTCACCCCTGGACTAAAGTTCAGAAAGGTTGGGAAGAGCTTCCTCTCGAAGGTGGAAGCTTTGTTGGAATTTGAAGGAAGCCAGGGAGGTCTGTGACCATGCTTTCTAGCGTCCCATGAATCGCCAGAATTAGTCGTCATTTAATTTGACAAGTCTTGTGAAGCTCTGTCATGCTTTGGAAGACTGTAGGATTTTATGTTATTCAGAAGTAGACAAATTAGCTGCCCCAGTATCTCTTCAACAGGAAGTCCCAACCACCGCCCATTATCTCTTCTTCTGGGGAACCTCATAGATAGCTTAAGAGTTGACAGCAGCTATGGATTCATGTCATTATTCCTTGAAGAAGAAATGGCTTCTTCCTCTTTGGAGGGTTCAGTTGTCTCCAATTTAGAAAGTGGTTTGTCCAGCTGATATTTAATTCCAAATCTGGTGGTCCTTCTTCCTTTTCTTTTCTACCTACCACAACCACCTAGCTAGTGTGAAAGGGTATTGGATTAGGAGTCAGTGAGCCTAGATTTGAATCCAGGCTCTGTCCCTTATTACCTGTGGCCTTGGGCAAATCACTCTACTTTTCTGGGCCCCAGTTTTCTCTTCTATAAAATGGAGAGGGAGGATGTCAGAGATGATGACACTAAGGGCTCTCTCAGCTCTAGATATATGATCGTTTGGTTGGCAAAGGTCAAACTTTGCCTCCCCTTCTTCAGCTCCTTTGTGTGTGTGTGTGTGTGTGTGTGTGTGTGTGTGTGTGTGTGTGAGAGAGAGTGTGAGTGTGAGAAAGAATTCGTTTTCCCCAATAAAAAGGAAATTGGAGGGGCATTTTTCAAACCCCTTTTCCCTTCTCTTCTAATAGGAAGACCAGCCTGCATTTTGAACATAAATGAACATTGGAATATAGTAAATATACTGCATAATTTGGGACCTCCACATTGTGATATAGTATATAGAGTGATAGATTTGCCATCAGTAAGCCTTGGGTTTAAATCCTACCTCTGCCAATTATAAGGTCACTCAAGGATCCTTAGTTTCCTCATTTGTAAAGTGAAATCTGTATAGAACTTGCATCTTGGGGTTGCTGTGAGAATCAAATGAGATGGTGTCTTTGAAGTGCTTTGCAAACTTTAATGTGCCATATAAACTGGAGTTGTTATTGTGAATGGCTTTGCTGCTTGTTGCTATGGCATTCTTCAGTTATTTACAAGATTGTCATGGGGAGAGTGATGACCACTGTTTTGCTTGGGCTCGGCAAGGGGAACTCAGAACCATTCTGCTTTTTGGACGGATAGTATTAGATGTAAAGGAAGGAAGAACTCTCCCATAATGAGAAGTCTTCAAAAGTAGGTTGGGCATCTTCAGAAACTCCCCAGAGGGAGGTCTTCAGACAGATGCTGCCTGGCCATTTGTTGGAGATGCTGTAGAAGGGTTTCTGGGTCAAGAAGACATTAGACAAGTCTGAAGTTCCTTTCAGGCTTTCATATTAAATATTTGTTGAAATTTTAGGATTCCTTTTCAGGTTTCCTTTTAGAATTGATTTATATAACTGTGTAGCATAGATATTATCATGTAATTCAGATACTTCTCGTATCTTAATTCTAGTAAGATAGATTAAAACACTTTTACTATCTGCTGGGCAGTATGCTCTATGGATTCAAAAGTGAGAAAGCAAGATGGTCCCTGTTCTTAAGAAGCTTACATTCTATTAGGGGAAGACAAAGCATAATGGGAAGCTGGAAGTGGGGTGGGAAGGGGGAGGCCACTAAGAGTTGAATCACCCTGAAGGAGCCAGGGAGCTGGTAAGGAGGTGAAGCTGGAAGCCAGAGTGGGCGGTTGTAATTGAGCTTTCTTAGGATATAGCATTTCTAGGCAGGAACTCATCAATTATTGAGACCGCCTCTGGGTGGAGTTGTCCCCAGGGGACAGAGCTTTACCATTAATTTTCAGAGACAAAGATTCCGTTTAATGTCACTTGACCATAGAATGAAGAAGAGAATGAAACAATTTCACGTTTGATTTTGAATATTTACTACTTAAGCTGCGTTATTATGCTGAAAATTTGCTTTAGATTTGTAGAAAGTGGTTGAGAGGTCAAATCTTATGATCACATTAAAATTCATACTTTTAACAGAATTTCTCTTATAATAAATTAAACATCTTGAAGATCGCAATTATATCTGACATTTGCAGTGAGTTCTTTTTAAACACAAATGAAAAATTATAGTACAGCCTTTTTTATCCTGCTTTTTTGTGGCTACAAAGTCAGATGGATGATTATATTGTCTGAGTGCAAATTATATACTTCTAGAATTGTAATACCTCTTCCAGGTTAGTCAGGATACTTTTCATTACAATACTGCCATAGCTAAAAGTTGTTAATGAACAGCGCCCTCCTTAGCTTCATATGGGCTTTTGGTCCAGCTTTGGTTTCCATCTATCATATGATTTTTAACTGTGGCTCCAAGAAGCTGTAGCCTGTGCAGTGGCCATGCCCTGGGAAACTATTGGCAGATGGGCTAAACCAGGTTGAGTGAGGGTAGTTGACAGGTTTTAAACCTGTTTGTGAGTTAGAGGGATGCCTACCACAAGCATGTGAATGCTTTTCCTGGTAGAATAAGCAGATGAGAAGTTTGTTCCAATGGCCGTAATGGCGGCTGAAGTAGGCACTATGGAGAGCTTAGAGCTTGGCAGGACATTGAAGATGCCAAAGTCACCCACTGCATCCTGGGCTGTTGCCAGTCATCCTGACTTTTGTCTTGCCACTGGACTTCAGTGACCCTGGAAGAAAGAGTGAGGCTGATGCTTTTTGCAACTTTGCCTTGCTTAAATCCAATTCACTCACAAGTCAAGACTTCACTCATTCATAACATCACTGGTCCTCCTCAGAAAGAAGGAACAAACACCAGTAGTGGACCTGTGGAGAGTGTGATGATGTGATGTGGCCTTCAATGGGAAGCCTATCTTCTGCCCCCTTCTCAAGGAGCTCTGTGGAACATGTAAAGTTCACAATGAAGAGCAACACTTGGTTGCTCTTTCCTTTTGGCATAAGATGGGGAAAAAAACCCAATGTTTTGGGTATAAGTAAATTCATAGCAGTTAACATAGCTAATCTCTTTGGTACCATTGTTGATTTGGCCATGAAGAATTCATTCAACGCTATAATCCCATGGAGCTGTTGAGAGTATGTGTATATAGTGGATATGGGCCGTAACATTTATGTCTGGATATGAATATAGTGGCCATAACATTTAACTCATTTAACTGAACCCATTGTTGCTTTCATGCTTTATTATCTGCCTCTACCATTGACAGCAGCAAGCATCAAGTGAAATTCTCAAGTATCTGAAGGAAGTGTGAAAATTTTCTCAACCACTTAAGTATTAGAGATAGGATGAGTGGAATTTATTAGTCACTCATACTTCCTACCCTTGTTATTATAATAACCTTCTACTTGTTTTCTGCTGTTATAATATTTTTCTCCCTAGTCCATCCATGCATCCATCTGCCTATCACCTTCCTGCCAACTAAGTCTTCCCAATGCCTAGTTCTCATCATGTCCCTGTGATACCTAGAATCTATTAATTCTTCCTTGTTGTTTTCATAAGAAACAGACTCTCTGGACTTCAGCTTTGTGACTCTAACTCGCTTTTCCAGCCTGTTCCCCATATCTCCCCTTCTCACTAATAGACTCTTGCAGCTAAACTCCATTATTCCTTCTTCCCTGATCTCTGGCTACCTCTTGCTTCTATATACACACAATAGGCCATCCTACATCCCTTATATCTCATCTTCCAGAGTCTTTCTCTTCCCTTCAAGACCCAGCTCTGGTTCGGTCTCTTCCATGTTGTCTTCTGAACCATTGTTGAATTTCTCACGGTTGTTCTCTGCTCTCTTGGGAGTTCACAGGATTTTTTATTCATATCAGATATTATTCATTCATATTCCCTTGTCTTAAAATACTAGTTAAGAAAGTTTCATATTTTCTTCTAGGCTTTACTACTTGTCCTTCCTTTTGGTTTTTGAATCTCATAAAGTGTCCTCTTGGTGTTTTGTTTTGTTCTTGTTTAATTCTCTTATCACTTACTATCTGGCTCTTCACTCTTTGGGGTCTGGAGTCAGGAAGACTCATCTTCCTGGGTTCAAATCCAGTCTCAAACACTTACTGTATGACCCTGAACAAATCACTGAATTCTATTGGCATGTTTCTTATTCTGTAAAATGAAATGGAGAAGGAAATGGCAAACCACCCCAGTATCTTTGCCAAGAAAACCCCAAATGGAGTCACAAAGAGTTGGACATGACTGAACAGTGACTAAACAACACCCTCTCCCCGCCCCAAGACCCTTCACTGGGTGTTAGAGAGTCACTGATCTTTCTTCCTGCTCTTGAGTACCTACTGAAGGAGACAGGACTGTTCCTAGCTGGGTTTCAGTCCCTGTTTGTTGGGGCCAGCCTTGGCCTAGCATACTAGTCCCCTGCCCCACTTCCTTTCTTGGCTCTTCCATCTTTCCTTCTCTAGCTATTCTCATGCACTACTTTTTATAGCATTCAAGCAAGGACAAGAAAGGTATCCTGGGAAAAGTAGCCTTGGGGGTCTTTAACCTAGGTCAGACCCCAGTCTGAAGGACTTCATATTTTCAGTCTTCTTGCTTCCACAGCCTTTCTTTTGCCTGGGCAGAATTAGCCTGTGCCGCTTACTGCCGGATAAGGGAGTAGGTAGAGACTGGGTTGTACTAACAGTCGATAGTAGGAGGTGGGCATCTTCGGGCCCTGGTCCAGGGCAGGAAGCTAGCCTTTGCCCTTGCTCAAGGATATTGAAGTTTGATGCTGAGTGAGTGCCTTCAGCAGTAGAATTTTCTGGCATTAACTGACAAAGATGTTACCTAGAAGGGTTTGCTTTGTTCTGTGTTTTTAGCCACAATTTTTCTACAGCTGGCACATAATTTTTTTTGGAGGATTAGACAATTAAAGCAGTCTGAAAAAACTTATTAACCTGCCATTGTTGGTCATGTGACCCCTTTTTTTGTATGTGTAATCTTTGCTGATCCCCTCCATCTAGACCATATCCCACTTGTCTTAAGTCTCTTGTGACATTCCTTGACCTCCCCTGTGTAATGCAGTACTTCTAATTTGTATATTAATTTTTTGTGTATGGTTTATCCTCACTATTAAGTGCTACATAATTTTTTCCTTTTTATATCTTCAGTTCTTTGTACATTGCTTTGCTCATAGTTAATTATTTATTTATTTGCTTTTTGGAGGGGGGAAGGCAGGGCTGTTGGGGTTAAGTGACTTGCCCAAAGTCACAGAGCTAGTAAATGTTAAGTGTCTGAAGCTACATTTGAACTCAGGTCCTCCTGACTCCATGACCAGTGCTCTATTCACTGCATCACCCAGCTGCCCCCACAGTTTAACTATTTAAAGAATTGTTTATTTCATCTGAGTGGACATTATTTCCACCAAAACATATTACTACCCCCTTCATGCCTTAGGACAGTGGTTCTCAACCTGTGGGTTGTGACTTCTTTGGGGGCCCAACAGCCCTTTTACAGGGGTCACAGGGGTTGCCTAAGACCATGGGAAAACACATATTTCCAGTGGTCTTAGGAACCAGACACTGCTCCTCCAGGCAGGTCTGCCCACATGCAGATACACCCACATATGAATATTAAAGGGTCGTGGCATTAGAAAGATTGAGAACCACTGCCTTAGGAGATAGATTCATGAGGAGCTGTATCCAAAAGAATTCCTTATTGGCTGGCCACCCCCCTGTGGCTCAACCTTTTTGAAGTGTCTGATCCTCACTTCTCAGCCTCGGGGTCATTCTCTGCTCATTCTCTCTCACCTTGCAGATCCAGTAAGTTGACAAATCTCCTTGTTTCTACCTTTGCACCATTTTTTGCTTATGTCACCTTCTCTACACTGACAAAGCTACCAGCCTAATTTCAACCTTTGTCACCTCTTGTCTCTTTATTGGTCCCTTTCCCTTACATCTGTGCCTACTCCATTCCATTCTCCACACATTTTCTAAACTAATTTTAAGTATGTGGAAAACTGACCATGTCATCGCCTGTCCCTCCCTACTCAGTTCATTCTAATGGCTCCCTATTGCTCTGAGGATGTAACAGCAACTCTTTTGCTATTTGAGGCTCTTCCTAACCTGATGCCATACTAACTTTCATGCCTCGTTGTACATTTGTCTCTCCCATACTCACTGCAGTCCAGCCAAATTGGCCTTATGATTGCTTTTCACACATAACACTCCGTCTCCCATCTTTGCACCTTTGCGTTGACTGTCTTTCATGCCTGGAAAGCTCTCTCTCCTCATTTCTCCCTCTGGGAAACCTTAGTTTCCTTCAGGGCTCAGCTCGAGTAACACATTCAGTGTGAGAGCTTTCTTGATTCCCTGTATGCTAGTGTCTTCCCATCCCCTTTCCTCGAATTGACCTTGTACCCATTTTGTATACATCTGTATTTTTGCATGCTGTCTTTCTTCAAAGTGTATGCTTCTTGCAGGCAGTTGCTGTTTCATTTTTGATTTTATATTCTTAGCATGTAGCATAGTGCCTGCCACATAGGAGGAAATTAGAAAATGTTTGTCCATTGATTGATTTTCTACATTAGTCTTCAGATAACAGACATAAAGTCTGTGACTGAATCCACTATTGAAGCCTGTCAGGCTTAGTATAGCATGGCGCCTTACATGTAATAGGGTTTTAGTAAATGCTTTTTTGTTGAGTGAATGGTATGGCCTTCCAGGGCACCTTCTGCCCCTCACTGTGGAGAGGTATCAAAGAGCCTTGTTGGAGGACTTTGTATGTTGTTATTGTTGTTCAGTCATTTTTCTGTCTTTGTGACCATATTTGGGCCTTTCTTGGCAGAGATACTGGAATGGTTTTGACACTTCAATATCCAGCCCATTTTACAGATGAGGAAACTGAGTGAGAAAGGGTTAAGTGATTTGCCTGGGGTCACATAGCTAGTTAGTGTCTGAGGCAGGATTCAAACTTAGGAAAGTGAGTCTTTCTGACTCCAGGCTGGACACTCTATCCACTGTGCCACCTAGCTGCCCTGATTTTGTACATAGTGTCCACTAAGTAAGTGTTTATTGATTTTAATTCTTCTGACAACTTTCATGCTTGGTTCATTCAACAGACATTAAAAAATACTCAATAGGCATAAAACATTGTTCTGAGAGCTAGAAGTAGTTAACAGTATGGTGGGGGAAAGAATAAACATTTTTTATAGCACCTACTATCTGCCAGGTACAGCTAAGCCCTTTGCAAATATTATCTCATTGATCCTCATAACAGCTCTGCAAGATAGGTGCTAGTATTATCCCTGTTTTACAGTTTTGAGAAAAACTGGCAAAACAGTTTTTGTCCCTTGTCAGTTAGTAAGTATCTTGAGGCCAGATTTGAACTCCTGATTCTAGGCTTAGCAATCTATTCACTTTTTCACCCAGTTGCCCAGATTTAAATAAGCTGTTGTTCTTGTCCTTATGGAGTTGTGGAAGGAAGGATAGAACCCGGATATATAACAATAATAATAATGTATACCATTAGATGATGAGGGCACTAAAGAGTTGTGTAACAAAATGGTTTTATGGGTTTTGAGAAAGAAGATCACTACTAATCTGGGGAATCAGGGACACCTGCCTCTGGGTATGAGGTAGGATTCAAATTAGGCTGTAAGAATGGGTGGAACTTTACCAGTGAAGGGAGTAAGAGAGGATATTTCAGGCATAGGGGAGTGATGAGCAAAGATATAGGATCAGAGAGATGCATGGTGCATTCAGGTGACCATTACATCTGAACAGCCAGTTCCATACCTGGTATGTAGAGTGTACCATATAAATGCAGATTCCCTTCTCCTTCCCTTTCCCCCTTCTTTCTCCTTCCCTTTCCTGTAATCATATCTCTCCCCCTTCCCTTCTCCACATGGTGGATTCCATATTTGAATAGCTCTAATGGTTGGACGCTTTCTATGTTTTGTTCCTGTCATAAATCTCTGCCAGGAAGCAACAATTTTTACAAATAAATCCAGAGAGTGGACCAGTTTGACTTGTCTACCCACCAGTGGGAATACAGGCTTTTTGAATGAATGAATGCTTAGGTGGGTTTTATTGACATTAATTAACATTGTCACTTTTTTTTTGCAAGAAGGATAGTTGTAAAGATCTATTGTAGATACAATTTTTGCCTTGAAAGTAGTTGATTCCTTGAATCTTTTCAGAAATTAATTTCATTCTAGTGGCTAATGATTAATGACAGAGGTGAATACTAGCTGAAGAAGATTAATGCCTTTTTTACCTTAGAGACGGTTAATCTTGATGATGTTGGACTCATTTGCTGAAATGTTCCTTTGTTCTTGTAACAGGTAGTTTTATAACATGGTAGCTTTAATCATCTAATCTCAGAACTGAAAGGGAAATCATATTCACTCTGTCCTTGAAGAAGAATCCTGTCTAGACCATTCTCAGCTAGAGATTATCTAGCCCAGGGGTGGGGAATCTGCATCCTCAAGGCCACATGTGGCCCTTTGGGTCCCCAATGCGGTCCTTTTGACTGAATCCAAACTTGACAGAACAAATCCCCTTCATAAAAGGATTTGTTCTATAAAACTTGGACTCAATCGAAAGACTGCAACCAAGGACCTAGAAAGCCACATGTGACCTCAAGGATTCAGGTTCACTACCCCTGATCTAGGCTTTGCTTCAAGACCCTGAGGCAGCAGGTGGTACAGTAGATAAAATGTTGGGCCTAGAGTCAGACCTGAGTTCAAATCCAGCCTCAGATGCTTACTAGTCGTGTGACCCTGGACAAGTTGCTTAACCCTGTTTGCTTCAGTTTCCTCATCTGTAAAATGGGGATAATAATAATACCTAGCTCCCAGACTATTTTGAGGATCAAATGAAACATTTGTAAAAAATCTCTTAACTCAGTGTCTGGCATGTAGAAGGTATTATATGAAAACTTTTTCCCTTCTCCCTTACCCCTAATCAGATGTACCTCTCTCCCCCTGAATAGCAGATTCTATTTTTGGATAGATCTAAAGGTTGGGTGCTCCATAAATTTCTTTCCTGTCATAAATCTCTGCCAAGAAGCAATGATTTTTACCATTAAATACTAGCTTCTGTCTCTGTCATATGCCCATGAATGAGGCAGAGCTTTCTTGAAGATGGTCCTTTATTCCTTCCCCCTGCTTCTATTCTTTGCCTGTTTCTAATCTGTGGCAAGGATTCCAGGTCTGAAAATGCTCCTCAGTATAGAGCAGCAGTTCTTACCCTGTGGGTTATGTTCAATTTAAATACATCCTGCATATCAGATATTTGCATTACGATTCATAACAGTAGCAAAATTACAGTTATGAAGTGGCAATGAAAATAATTTTATGGTTGGGGGTCACCGCAACATGAGGAACTATATTAAAGGGTCACAACATTAGGAAGGTTGAGAACCACTGGTCTAGAGACACATGCTCAAATCACGGATCACTTGTAGGCATGGCTTCCTCATCCCTGCAGCAGCACCTAGGAAATGGCAGAGCTCCACCTGATGTGCTTTGGAGACTTGTTCAATTTGCTCAAATTTATAGTTTCATCCTATGAAGCATCTCATTTTGTCAGACAGCTGCAGATGCTTTTCTATGACCTTTCATAAATTTTCCTAGTCTAAAATTGTGAGAAGACTGATAAAAACCAGAAATTAAGCTATAGCAAAATGGTAGATTGTAATAGAAAGTAGCTGTGGGGTCTGTTCTGTTCTTGCCCAGACTCTCTCCGTATCTTTTATAGTTGAGTTGATTGAATGGAATTGGACACAGGGCATATGAAGATCAGGGCAAATTCTAGTATATTCCATTAGAGATTCGATTAGTGAACTTCTAGAAAAGGAACCATTGATCACAGAGAGCCAGCATGGCAGCCTCATTGAGGATAGGTCACAAACAGACTGATCTTATTTTCTTTTTTTTTGACAGGAGTACAAGATTTCCAGGACAGTGCCTCAGACATAGTTTATCCAGATTTTAGCAAAGTATTTGATAAAGTCTTGTAGGTTGTTCTTGAGCAAAGGTCGTTGCTGTGTGGGATAGACACTAGTCCAGGAAGCTGGAAATTGGTTGAATGACTGAAACCAAAGAGTAGTTTTTAATGATTCCGTATCAGCTGGGAAGCTAGGTCTTAAGTGGAGTGTTCCACAGTTGGTGTTTGGCCTTGTGCTGATGCTTATTATTATTATTGTTTTAAAGTTAGTGCCTCAGATAAAGTCATAGATGGTATGTTTATCAGCAATGGATTTGCTAAGACTGGATTGCAGTAAGGTTTCAAAAAGATCTTGACAGACTCGAATATTAGACACAGTTGAATAAAATTACATTTAATGGGAGAAAATGTAAGGTCTTACATTTGGGTTTAAAAATCAACCTCACAGGGGCGGCTAGGTTGTCACAGTGAATAGAACACTGACTGTGGATTCAGCAGGACCTGAGTTCAAATCCAGCCTCAGACACTTAACACTGACTAGCCATGTGACCTTGGGTCACTTAATCCCACTTGCCCTGCCCTCCCCTCCTCCAAAAAGCAAAAAATAAAATAAAATAAAATAAAAATAATCAACTCATAAATGCAAAGTATAGTAGACAGTCATGGTTCCATAGTGGTTTGTCTGAAAAAGATCCTGAGGCCTATGTGGTCTCCAAGCCCATTATGAGTAACGGCCAAGAAAAGTAACACAACCTTAGGTTGCATAAAGAGAGCTTTTAGAAGTAAGTAGGTGATGAGGTCATGGGCCTGCTATACTCTGCCTTGGCCAGACCACATATGGAGTATGGTGTTCAGTTCTGGATGTTGTGGTTGATGAAGGACACTGGCAAACTGGAGAGCAGCCAGAGGCGGGCTGCCAGCACAGTGCAGGGCCTTGTGTTCTTGCCCTCTGAGGTCAGTTGAAGGAGCTGGAGAGGTTTAGCCTAGGGAAGAGAAGCCATAGACAGGATATGATTATCATCTTCAGGATTTTAGAGGCTAGTACCTGGAAGAGAGATTATCATTCACTGGATCCTAACAGACAAAACTAGGAGTCATGGGCGGAAGATGCAAATTCAGGCTTGGTGTAAGGGAAAGCTTCCTAGTAATTAGATATGACTCAGAGTGACAGGGGCTGCCCCAGATGATTGTGGGTTATCTCTCCCTCAGGATCTTTAAAGCAGAAAAGCCTCATGACCATTTGTCTGGGATGTTGTACAGCAGCTCCTTTTTCAAATAAAGATTCCCTTTTAGGTCTGAAAGTCTGTGATTCTATAAAGGGGTGGGAGACAGAAAGTCTTAATTCCATGAAGTCATGTCCACAATCCATTGGCTCTGTCTTTATGGACTCTCAGGGTTCCAGAGCATCCTCCCTGACCTCAGGTTTGTCAGAAGGGGAAATGCTCTCACCCTGCTAGAGGGCCAGGCTTCTGAGGCTTCTTTCTCTGCTTTACACCGGCCTCATCATCACTCCTCCCAGCATCACTTCAGCTCCCTGCCCAAAGGGAGGCTGTGACAAGTTTAAATGTGGACTTTTGTTGATTTTTTAGCTTGCCTGGAGTCATGAAATGTTAGAGCTGAAGGGAACCTTAGAAATCATGCTAACTCTAAATTGCTTCACTTTAGACTTGGAAACTGAGGCCAGAGATTTGAAGGGACTTGTCCAAAAGCAGACAGACTAAGTAGCAGAGCCCACGTCCTCTGGCTCCAAGTACAGCATTCACTTCATTCCGCTACATTTATGGTATGAGAAATAATGTTAATGTTTAGTATAGTTTCCAGCAAAACAAAGTTTGTAAACTGTGGCCCTGCTCTGTATCAACCATATTTATAGCATAAACAATTTATTTTAAATATATATGAAAGAGAAACCAATATAATTTGCTTTTGGTATTTTCTTCCTTCCTTCTTTCTTTTTCTCCTTCCCTCCCTCCCTCTCTTCCTTCCTCCCTTCCTTCTTTCCTTCCTTCTATCCTTCTTTCCTTTCTTCTCTTCTCTTCATTCCTTCCTTCTCTCCCTCTATCCCTCTTTCCTTCCTTCTTCCTTCTCTTTTTTCTTCCTTCCTCCTTCCTTCCCTCCTTCCTTCCTTCCTTCCTTCCATCCTCCCTCCTTGCTTCCATCCTCCCTCCTTGCTTCCTTCCTTCCTTCCTTCCATCCTACCTCTTCTCTCCCTCCCTCCTTCCTTTTTTTTAAAGCTCCTTTTATTCTTAATTCATGCATTTTAATTCCTAGATTGCTTCTGCTTGTAAGAGAGTCATGAATGGATAAATTAGCTGAGGTTTCATGCACAGTGTGGAAGTATGAAGCAAGAAATTATCATGGGAAATCTTTCAACTTAGCTGATGAAATCCAAGTTTATTTTCTTCAACCCTGAAAGCAGAAGCTTTTTTTAAAAAAAATTATTATTAGAAAATACATACCCATGGAGGAAATAAGGGTTTTCTTTTTTGTTTATAATGCTATTACCTTTTAAAATGTCATAATGTGTTTTCATTAAGTCAAAATGCCTGCCCTTCATTTTGAATTTGCATTTTGTTCAAATCCACTGCACTAAGAGAGCTGAAAAATGACCTCAAATAAAAGGCAGATCTCAAAATGGAATGAAGCAGTTTGGTTTTCGCCCTTAAAAATTGCACTTATGCCTGTAGTTAAGATGTAAAGTATTTCATTGGTCTTTTAAGATCTGATTCACTTGTTCTTGAATGAATTGTGTTCTAAATAAATGATCACAAGAACAAAAATCCAGAATGAATGCCTTAGAAAACAAAGGAATAGATAATGCAATGTCTTAATGTTTAGAGGAGAATGAAACATAGTCTGACACACATTAGTTGCTCAATAAATATCTGTGGAATTAGAAGAACCAGCTTCCTGAACTTGAGTGTGTACCTCCATGTGCATAGAAGACTAATTTCTTTTGGACTTATCCAAATGTGATATTAAATGTTCATTTTTTTTTAACGAAAATTTGAAAGATTAAGTATATCATCTAATTCATGTAAATAAGACAGAAATGGGAAAACAAGAGCAAACTTCACTGGAATTCTGAATTTCTGTACTGGAAATGATTTTGAAGTCTCTTTTGTCCCATCCTGGCCCAGATAGGATGCCTTCTACAATGTGCCCAACAAGTGGTCGTGCAACCTTTGCTCATAGAATTCCAGTGATGGGGAACTTGATGCTTTAGACCTAGGCCATATTGAACAGCTTCTTTGTTAGGCCTCTTTTTTCTCTGAAGCTTGACCTGCTGTTTCTAGTTTCCGGCTGTTTCCATGATATACCAGTATATCATGCAGCTGTAGCCTTAGAACAGAATTTTGGTGGATAGTGGTGCCCATTGGTGAAGGAGTGTGTTCCCAGAGATGGGATTTCCCAGAATTATTGCCCATGCTTCCTGCCTCATTCCAGGCCCCAGAAATTGGAGGAAAACTTGGAGGGAGCCTAGAAAACAGTGGCTGCCTTCAGCAGACCTTGGGCTTCCCATACCTGAGCCTCAGCCTACTGCTTTCTGAGAAGGAGATTAGGAAATGTAGTGGTCATTTAAAAAAAAATTACTTTTAGTTTACAACATTCAGTTCCACAATCCCTTGAGTTCCAAATTTTCTCCCCCTCCCTCTCCTTCTTTCTCCTCTCCTTCTCCCCAACTCCCCCACCAATAGTGGCATGCAATCTGATATAGGTTCTACAAATACCTTCACATTAAACATTAGTCAAGTTGTAAAGAAGAGTTATAACCAATGGAGTGAACAACGAGAAAGAAGGAATGAAACAAAACAAAACAAAATACAAAAGAGAGTGCAAGTAGTTTGCTTCAATCTGCATTCAGACTCTTAATTCAGTGGTTCTCAACCTTCCTAATGCCATGACCCTTTAATACAGTTCCTCCTGTTGTGGTGACTCCCAACCATAAAATTATTTTCGTTGCTACTTCATAACTGTAATTTTGCTACTGTTATGAATTGTAATGTAAATAACTGATTTGCAGTATGTATTTTCATTCTTACAAATTGAGGATAACCCACAGGTTGAGAACCGCTGCTCTAATTCTTTCCCTGGATGTGTATATCCCTTTCCATCATGAGTCTTTTGGAGTTGTCTCATAACCATGCATTGCTGAGAGGAGCCCAGTCTTATCAGTTACGTCATCACAGATAACGATGTATCTGTAATTGTGTACAATCCTCTCCTGGTTCTGCTCTCCTCACTCAGCCTCAGTTTATATATCTTAGTTTATATATCAGTTTACATACATCTCCAGGTTATTATGAAGTCCATCTGCTCTTCATTTCTTATAGCATAATAATATTCTATTACCTTCATATACCACAACTTGTTTAGCCATTTCCCAATTGATGGGCATCCCCTTAATTTCCAATTCTTTGCCACTACAAAAAAAGAACTGATGTAAATATTTTTGTGCATATGGGTCCTTTTCTCACGTGGTGGTCATTTTGAAGGTGTTGAGGACAAAGGCCAGGTGGAGAGGTCAAAGAGGATAAGGAAACCATGCTAGAAGTAGGAAAAAGTAATGATTTGTTTTAATCCGAGGGAGGAGTGAAATATGAGTCTTTCTCTGTAATCTAAATTTCGGATCAGAGATTACCTTCCATCTACTTTGTATGTATCTTGCAAACATATTTATTTTCATGTTTTCGCTGTAAAAATACGAGCATGAAAACTGTTTCTGCTTTTCTTTGTATCTCCTATGTACCTGGCACAGAGTAGATGATCTGTAAATGCTAAGTAACTGGCTAAGTGACTCAGTTTCTCCACAGTGTACTAGTATTTATAAATGTGGGGAAGTGCTGTGAAGTATGAATATTATATTATTTTTATTAGGATTATATTATGAATATTATGATTATTTTGTAAATAATCATAGAATAATTCACCGACTTGCCTACAATTCAGAATGCTATCTTTTCTAAGCTGACTTACCCATTGATCTAGCAGATCAATCTTATAATGATGTTTGGAAAGCTCCCCTAAATTGGTTGGACAGGTGAGTGATTGAATCATCTTTTTTACTCACTCACCAAATGTACCTCTTCTGTGGTAGGGCCATTCGCTGAATGTTAAGGGGTTACTCAATGTATAGGAGAGCAGCCACTTCAGAGTAAACTGGTAGATAATTAGGATGCAGATAATAGGTGAAGAGTGTCATGAAAGTGGTACAGAGAATGTATGGAGAGGTGGTGACCAGCAAAGCAGGAGTGGAGCTGGTAACATTTGAGTTAGGGGAGACCAAAACTTTCACTTCCAGATGGAGAAAACTGAGGAACAATATTGGTTGAAATATACTCCCTGGGTTATGGGATAGCAACAGATGAGTAGGTTTTCCATAGTTTTAATGAGCCTACTGTTGTGTAAACTTTGGCAGAACTGTTTCAAGACCATTTTTTTAGGTTTAAAAGACATTGGAGAAAAGTTTCTAGAAGTATCTTTCAAATGCATCACACCTTCACCTTATCGTGTTTTATGCTTTCAAAATGATTTAATCATTAAATGATACAGATGAGTTTTCACCACTTCACCAGTCTCTCAAAGTAAAACAAAACAAAATAAAATAAAACTGCCCTATCACCCAAGTTGTCTGAAAATTCAAAAGTTTAAAAAATAAGCAAACTGGATTTGAATATCTGCTACACGCTTTGTTCAAGAATCATTTGTGAAATGAAGTTCACAACAGCATTTTGTCTGACTTTTCTGCTCCTGGATTGCCATCTCTCTTTTGCAACCACTTTATTTGAAACTTTTTGTATATAGAATGTGTCAATGAGATTCGATTTTAATCAGATTGCGTTACTAGCTCATCACTTAAAAGAATAAAGGTGGTACTGGGAATAGAATATTAGCTAAATGTGTTTACACTCTCATCCTTCACAAGGAAACTGGCATTTTCTGTTGTGTTTCTGTCACTTTACAGATTTTACCTTCACCTTTGTCTTTGGTTGTACTCATTGTTGATAACAACTGGAGAAGGAGTAAATTTATTGGAGAGAAAGCAGACACTTCTATTATGATGCTGAAGACTGAAGAATTGCATTGAGATGAGTCAGATGTGTTAAAAGGATGCTGGTTAGAAATCTGCCCTGGAGGTTCATGCTGTTGAACTTTTGTTGCCCTTGCAAAGGTCTTTTAATTAAGCTCTCTCTGTACTTGTAGTAAGTAAACTTACTACACCCAGGGCACGAGATCGTGGTTCTTCAGCAAATAGAATTTTCGCGAGGTTCTCAAGTATTAGAAGAATTGGTAGATTATATTTCTGATGTGGTTGAAATGGGAGAAAAATGACAGGCCTTTATTTAAAAAGAAATTGCCTTCAGGCATTAAGGAATATCTTTATTACTAAGCTTTGGAGAGTTCACAAGAATGATGATAGCAGTTATTGAGCTGGCTAAGCATATTTGACACTAAGCTCTTACATGCTTGTGGATTTAGATAAGATTCCATTTTCTACATTAATCTTATTCTTATTACTTTCTAGAAAGTCTTCTGTAATAGAATTCAGGTAACTCACCCTTAATTAGATTGTATTCTTACGGCTTTATCTCCCCTACAAGATTGTAAGCTTTTGGAGGGTAGGGAATTGCATGCTATAAATTTGACTGTATGGGGCAGCTAGGTGGCGCAGTGAATAGAGCACTGGCCCTGGAGGTAGGAGGACCAAATGTGGCCTCAGACACTTAACACTTAACTAGCCATGTGACCTTGGGCAAGTCACTTAACCCCAACTGCCCTGTTCTCCCCCCCCCCCCACAAAAAAAAAAAGCAAAAACAAAAATTTGACTGTTTTGGAATTCACTGTTGTATGAATCAGTCTTGAAAATGAGAAGTGGTTCTTGTAATAGATCCTTCTGGAAACATGCTTATTAAGCTTTTGATCCCTGGATACGTAATGGGAGAAGAATTTGAAACTGCAGAGTCTCAGAATCATCAGATTTTAGATTTGGAAGAGTCATCTAGGCCAACCAGTTTTGGGGCTGGAAAAATTATCCTCAACATTTCATGTGGTCATACAGTCTTGCTTGAAGACTTAAACTGGGGGAGAACCCACTACTTCCCAAGGTAGCTGTTCCACTTTGGGATAGCTCTTGCTGTCAGGAAGTTCTTGCTTATATCAAGCCTAGCTTTGACTCATTGCAACTTCCTCCCATTGGTCCCACTTCTTCCTTCTGGGACCAGGCCAGTCCTTCCACTTGACAACCCTTATAAAGTATGAACAGGACTACAGTCTCCCTCTTGCTATCCTCACACGTTTTCCCTTTTCCGGGTTAAATATACATAGTTCTTCATCTATAGTTCAGCATCCTCATATGGCTCCATCCTTGTCATCTGCTTATGGATATTGACCATTTTACCAATGCCCTTCCTAAAATGTGGCACCCAAAACAACTAAATGCACTACTTCAAATGTGTTCTTACCAGGGCGGAGTACAATAGGACTTGGCTTCTTAACTCCTGGACTTGATCTCTCTTAATGTAGCCTAATTTTAAGTCATACAGTTGACTCACACTGACCTTGCAGTCCACTATAACCCCCAGGTGCTTTTTGGATGACGTGTTTTCTAGCCACACCTTTGGGGATAGACTTGAGGTAAGGAACCAATTAAGAAGCTATTGGGATAATAATCCAGGAGATGGCCATTGAGCATCTGAACTAGGGTAGTGGCTGTGTGAGTGGAGGGGAAGGGATGGATGTGAGGAAATGTTGTGGGGGTAGAATTGACTAGACTTGGCATCTGATTAGATGTGGAGGGTGAGAGACAGTGAAGAACAGGTGCTGTCTCCGAGATTGTGAACCTACGTAACTGGAAGGATAGTGGTATGCTTGACAGAAGTAGAACAATGTCATCTGCATATTTTATAAATGGGCCATCAATGGCTTTATTGAAGTCATCAGTAAAAAATTAAAAAAAATATTAAATAGCACAGGAACAGATCACAAACCACTGGGAAATTCTATTGGATTCCTCCTTCCTTACCAACGCAAAATCATTATTCTTTTGGTCCAATCATTTAATCATTTCTAAGTCCACCTGAAATTATATTGTTGTCTAGCTCACATCTTGTCTTTTTTTCCAGCCCGCTATCAGGAGATTTTATCAAATGCTTTGCTAAAATCCAAGTAAATTATTTCTGCCGTCTTTCCTAGATCTGTCGGTTTACTAAGTACCTTATTAAAAAGGAAATAAAGAAATGAAATTAGTTTGGTCTATTGTTTGTGCTTTGTGAACTATGGCCTTTTCTAGATATGTATTCCAATAAAGGATAATACGTTCTAGAATTTTGCCTGGAATGGAAGTCAAGATCTCTGGCCTATAGTTAGCCAATTCCATTATCTTCCCTGATAGACTGAGCATAATTATGTAGTTGTGCATTGCTTTTAAACCCTAGTTACAGAAAATTAAAAAAAAAAAAAAACCACAGCACACCATTTTAAAAGAAAAACACAGTGTTAGTCTTCCCTGATCTTTATTCGTTTAGCTCTTGCGCAGTGAAAAAAAACAACAACCTTTCTTAGTCGTGTTGACTTAGTTTCAGTATGATTCCGTACTAAAAAAAAAATCATCTCTACTTAGGATCATAGAATTTAGAATTAGAATAATTTAGAATGAGAAAAGAATTTAGAAGCCAGCTAGTTCGAGCTCCTGACTTGACAGGTAACGAAAATGAGGCCCACAGGAGGGCAGTAGTTAGCCCATGGTCACACAAGTATGAAATATACGTATTCTGGCTTTGAATCTAGGTCCTCTCAATTCTAAATTTAGTCCTTTTTTCTATTACATGATGGATACTTTGGCTTGGTTGAAACATTGTGGTGTTCCTTGAGGTTTCATTTGTTTCAGACTGTAGCTGAATACTCTTTTGACATGCTTCTTCCTCCCTGGAGAATGCTACTGGTTAGGGTGAAAAGACTTTATTGATTTATTCGTTGTTCAATTTTGCTTCCCCTCGCCTGATTTCTGGGTATTGAGCACGAGACCCTTTTGAATTGAATGCAAAAAAGTAGCTGTCTTTTCTTGCCTTCTTAGACCTGCTTCTGTTCTTACTGTACGAAGTAACCAACTAGAGATGTATGTCACAGTTCACTGTGTGGCCTTTTTCAGACTCTGTTCTTTATTTCCTTCTCCCAGGTTGATCCAGTGTTTACAAGAGAAGTGAAAGCCAGAGTGAAAAGGTAGGGGGATTGTCCTTGCTACACACCTGAAGAGAGAAAAATGGTGAAACCATCTTTCTAGTCTTTCTTCAAAGTAGCAACAAGATGGAATACCAGAGTTTGTCTCTTATCATCATATATTTCAGAACAGACAGCGGCAGAGTCCTAGGAGCTAATTTTAAAAGATAACTACCGAAATTGGGCTTTGAATATGAGATTTCCTTAGTTTCTTTGTAACAGGGGTACTTTGTACCTGTACCTCTCTCCCCATGTGGACTTGAGGAGAAAGAAGTGCCTAAAGAGGTTTCCTCAATAGAAATCTGGGTCACCACCTTCATGCAACTGTCTGTAGAATAACGATAATAATAATAACTAATTGACATCTAGATAGCACTTAATATGTGGCAGGCACTGTGATAAGTGCTTTATACATATTATCTCAGTTGGTCCTCATAGCAACTTTATGAGATAGGTGCTATTATCTTCATTTTACAAATGAAGAAACTGAGGCAGGCAAAGGTGAAGTAACTTAGCTCACACAGTTAGTGTATGAGGCTGGTTTTGAACTCAGGCTTCCTGATTCCAGCTCCAGCATTTTCTCTACCAGCTGCCTTGAACTGGCCATAATTTATATTTGCTTACTGCATTTTCTAGAAAAGATCATGCATCTTTTCCCCTTGCTCCCTTACCCCTGCAAGAAAGTTGAGGGAGATGTGCTCTTCATGACTTGCTTAATTTCTAGGGCAGCTGGGGTGCAATTGATAGGGGAGATGTCTCGAGAAGATCTTCACGCCATTGTGAAAAATTGCTTTGCTGTCGTGAATAGCTCCATTTCAGAAGGAATGTCGGCTGCGGTTCTGGAGGTAATTATATATCACTTGACGGTTGAATGTGGGAACCTGAAATTGCCCATCACTCCTTGGCTTATTTATAGAGGTGAAGTCTTTGTCAATAAAATTCTGCACATTTCACAATTGGGATGGTGATGCTGTGTTTTCTGGAGTCTAAAAGGAGCTTTTTCCATGGTTGAGATTTTAAATAAATCATTTAATTTGTTGTTGCTACTTCCCATTTCAAAGGACAAATTAAAACCAGGAATGTGTGCAATGCCTTTCTGCCCCTGCAAATATCTTTGTTTGGGAAGGAAGCAGATTTAAGAAAGGTCTGAGCAAGAACTCAAACATGAAAATGGTGTGCTTCTGATAGAAATATTTCTTTTTTTTCCTTCTCCTACCTACTTTGTAGTCTTAGAGACTGATAAAACAGTTCTGGGCAGTAGAATAGAAAAAATCTGGGGAAAGAATAGTAGATTGAGAAGGGGAATCCTAGTAGTTATCAGCATGGTTGATCTGCTGGGTTACACATAACAATGCTGGGCTTCCAGCAGAAAGCAAGGAAAGACCTTCCCACTGGGTTAGTTTTCTGTATTTTTTTAAATACCCATTGACATTAATGACCAGCCTCTTTGGGAAAGACACACTAATAATTAATAGGCTTCTTGAGAGGATGCTCAGAGTACGAGAGCACACTTGTAGCTTTGGGAGATGAGGTCATATATAAACATCTTAAGTGTTTGCATATTCAGCCATGAAAGACTGCAATATAGCCTCCCACTTTGACCAAGTTGTATGTAATATGCAAGATCTTGCCTTGTGAGATTACCAGTGCTCTCCCTATCTGAGGTGTCACCATTAATTAAGCCAGGAGAACAGATGATGGACAGCGCATTTCCGGAACAAAAAAAAGTTATGCTACTACATACTAGTATTACAGCTTTAGCAAAGTGACTTTCATGCAGAGGAACAGAATTATATCTTTTATCTAGTCTGAATTTCATCAGTCAGAAAATCATGTCTTATGTAACAGCAAATCTGTACTAACCTTATTCAGAGGGTTGGTATGAGCCTCAGTGAGATCATACATGGAAAATCCCCTGGAAGAAACCCTTAGGGGCTACATAAATTTCAGTTACTATTATTATACCTTGGGGAGGTGATAGGGTGGGGTAAGTCACCAGTATTTCCCCTCATAGCAAGCATTTTCCATGCTTTGCTTTTTAGTTCAACATGTTCCAGCATCCTGGAGGGTAATCTCAGGGTGGAAGGTCCTTAAGTAACTCCTGATAAAATCGGCAGTTATTCTTTATTGGGTATCAGATATATAAGCTCCTCACTTTAGAGTTCTTCCAAGAATATGCTCAATTTACTATTCTAAATATAATATTTTATATTAGAACAGCATATGAGACCTATTTGGCTCATCTCTTTTAACCTACCAAAGAGGGCTCTCAAATATTCGTTAACTTAGATACAAAATGTCATCATGTGCTAAAGTACAAGTCAAAAAGATGAGATCATCAAGTCTCTATGCTGTCTGAGACATAGATGAAGGACATGCAGTCCAACTGCCCACAAATCCCTGTCCAGCTTCCCTGGTGAGTGTTCGCCTTTTGTCCTTATGCATCTTATTTTGTTTCCATAAATGCATTTCTTGCAGTTATATTTCTAATTTTCTTTTATATTTTCCATTACATCTGCATCAGTCCTTGCTGGGCTATTATTTTATCTCAGGTAATTCTACCATACTTCTATTTATTCAGCTGGATACCAGTTACCCCTACATTAAGATCTGAAAGACATTCTGTTATTTTACAAGAGCTCGGTGTTCCTACAACTGCATGGAGTTGAAGCAGGGGGAAAAAAATAAATCAGTCATAGCAGAACTGACCTACATTGTTCATCTGATATTTTTCCTGAATGTGATGCCATTTAATAAAACAAAATGGAAAAGACAGAAGCAGTCCGCCCATTTCCGTCCCTGCAATGATAAGGAAAATTTCCATAATTCAGAATCACTTGTTTTGGTTTTCTCCTTGTGTTCATGTGTAGCTAGATGTCAAGCATCCAAACATTTCCAAGGCCCATTGCCTCATATTTAGTCTTCTCGATGTTTTGGAATTTGCTTTATAGCAATTTGCTTTTTAGCTATAGCTGTTGACATAAAACGTGTAAGCTACCTTTTTTAACCTTGAAAAGGCAAATTCTTGCAATAACAGTCATAAGGTTTTCATTGAATCGCTATCTTATACGTAAATATATTTCTCCCTTTTTAAAAATCAGTTTTCATTTTGTTGAGGGAATGGGGTGGAATTCATGGAGTAATTTGCTAGCACATACATGTCACATGGCAATCCACTATCATTTCAGTGGAACAATTTAGTGAATTGCTGTCAAACCCTATTTCTTTCTAAGGCAAGGCTATTCTAACTGCCTTAAAAGGTTGATTTTGTGTTCTTAGAGCTTTTAACCCATCTTTGGCCCTAAATTTTTAGTTAAATTGGATCTAAAAAGCCTCGGAGTGTATATAATTAAAATTAACTTACCCAATATGCTTAATCATTGAAGAAGTATTTTGTGCTTTGTTTTTAACTTCAAAGGACATAATCCCTTGGTCCCCCAGTTAGAGATGTTTTCCAAAAGACACGTAAGAAATAAAATTCCATTTGTTAGCTTACTTCTCTTTGAGATAGTCTTACAGAAACCGAAATTTTGTTTTGGTTAGGTGACAGGGAGAGGGATGAACATTAACTATAATATCTCTTTGGTGGGTTGTGGAAACCATCTTTGACTTTGAAATACTATGACATGTTTTGAAGACACAGTAAAGCAATATAAATTTTATCAAGCAGTAGGATGCACATCAAATACTGGATTTAATAATTTAATAATTATATTAATAACAATATTATAATACATGATATATAACATATAATATCAATAATTTAATAATCTTTTGATTATTTATATTATATAATATATTACATAAATATTATACAATAAAAATATACTATAAGTGAATTTAAACCCACAAAGCTTTGTGTGGTTCCAAATACTGATTCTGTTCTCATCTGCTATCTGTGAGAAACATGGTTATTTTAACAAGAAAAAAGGCATTGTCAGTAGGTGTAAAGCTAATGGAAATTTATTTGGAGAGGCAAAGAAGGAAATGGCTTGAAATTTTCACAGAATCCTAGATCATCAGAGTCTAGGGTCACCTATTCCAACCCAACCCTGAATAAAAAGCATTTCTACAAGGTCCCTGACAAAAGTTCACATCAAAAGTTCAAAAAGCATTTATTAATCACCTATTATTGTGGTGGGCACCAAAACTACAAAAACAGAAATGAAGGATTGCCTGCCCTCAAGGAACGAAATTCACCCCCAGCTCAGATGTGGTCTGATCAGACCATACTAGTTTTAAGCCATGAAGATAGGGAAGCAAGGCCAGACAAGAAGAAGGTGAGGTCATAGGTCATAAGATAGCTTAGCCTCTGGCTAATGAGCAGGAAAAGTTGAGGGAACACTATTTTATTGCCAATTGATATTTATGGTCTATATACCCAGGTTTTTCCACCATAGGCATTACTCCTTACTGCCAGATTTTAGCAAGTAAGTAGACTCTTTTGGCTCACAGCCATAGTCTAAAGGGACCATTCAGTGTAGAGCTGTAGTCCTATGAGAAGTTGGGATTTTAAGGTTATCCTCTAATGGGATTTATATATTAGAATTATAAGGCTGGTCATCTCTGGAAACAAATTATGGACCCATTATGAGAGCTCATTATTACATGGAATTACTGATGTCATACGTCAGTGCCAGAACAAAGTTCCTGATATAAGACAGCAATCAAGCAACTTAGTTTAGCCATATTCCCTAGAATACTGCCCAGAAAAAGCCTGGTTGAATATGACTGCTTGCCTACAAAGCAGGTTCATTCATTCCCCGACACCAGGTAAACAACTGTTCTTTCTGAAAATAATAGTTGCTGATCTCTGTGTAGCATGTTAAGATTTGCGAAAGAATTTATGTACTTTAGCTCGTGTGTGTGTATGTGTGTGTGTGTGTGTGTGTGTGTTTATACACACACTTAACCTCTGTTTGTCTTGGTTTTCTCAGCTATAAAATGAAGATAATAGCGCCAATCTACTGGGGTTGTTATAAGTCTCAAATATATTTGTAAAGCATTAAGCATGGTGCCAGGCCCATGGGTGGCACTTCCTAAATTCCGGTTTCCTTCCTCCTTCCCATCCTTCTGTGAGCTAGGTGCTAGAGGTCCTGTTCAGTTACTGTGTTTCAGTCATGTACGATTCTTCCTGACCCCATTTGGAGGTTTCTTGGCAAAGATACTGGAGTCGTTCACCATTTCCTTCCTCAGTTCATTTTACAGATGAGGAAACAAGAATAAGTGACTTGCTCAAGGTCACACAGCTAGTAAGAGTCTGAGGCTGGGTTTGAACTCACAAAGAGGAATCTTCCTGACTCTGGGCCCAACGCTCTATACATTGCTCCATCTAGTTGCCCTAGGTCTTATTATCCCCATTTTGTAGATGAAGAAATTGAAGCCTGACAAAATGACATGTTATACCCAAAGGTAGTAAGGAGCAGAATCAGCATTTGAACCTAGGCCCTTTCAATCCAAATCAAGAGCTCTCTCCACTGCCTCCCTCTGCTTGAGTAAGGCTGGGTCAGACCATCAGTCCCTTGGATAGTCTTTTTCAGAATGCTCTTGACATGTCAGTCCAGCCCTTACTGCCTGATTCCACCTATTGTTTTTAGGAAGTGCAGGCATGCTCAATACACAATCAGAGTGATCTTTCGGGCCCCTTCTTCGTCTTGTCTGCCTGCCAAAGAAATGTGTTCGGTCCTCACGGCGCTCGTACTGAAGGAAAATTACTCATCAGGGGAAGTAATGGTGGTAATTAAAAATGTATTCTCCTACCTGTCAGTGAATCAGTGTAAAATGTACCCTCCCAGAGGTGGGTTTTCTCAGTGTCGCCCCAGGAATTGTGTCCAGAACGCTGTTGTCATCTGTGAATTTTCCAGGTTTCCAAATCCATTTGCAGCGATTAAAAATTCAGGTTTCTTTCAAACATTGTGACAGGCAGAAATGTCTGAACAGTTCCCAAGGCTGCATTCTTCTGACGTTCTGGAGACCAGTAAACAGGAGGGAGTGCTTTTACAAATGAGGTTCTTCTCTCCGCAAAGTTTTTAAAATGATTGCTAGTGACTTACCTGTCTTCTTTTCCTCTTTACATTCTTTAGGCAATGGACCTGGAAGTTCCTGTGTTGGTAAGAAATATTCCTGGCAACGCAGCCATTGTTAAGCATGAAGAGACAGGATTATTGTTCTCCCATCCTCAGGTAATAAACACACCCAGGCCTAACTAAACATGTCAATAAAAGTTTATTTCCCTTTTGAAGGGGGAAATAATAGTCTTTCTGGTTGATCTGACAGTCTGTAGATGAGGGGGCATGCATTATTTTCTCCTGTGAAAAGCAGTGTTCACAACTTAACATGTTCTATGAATCAAAACTCTGAACTAGGTTCACATGGGCATATACAGTGAATTCTGCATTAGGGAAAGGTAGCTTTCTAGAAGAAGATAACAAATAGAACAAGTTATGGTATATGAATGTAATGGAATGCTGTTGTTCCATAAGAAATGATGAGCAGGTGGACTTCAGAAAAACCTGGAAAGACTTACATGAGCTGATGCTGAATGAAATTAGCAGAACCAAGAAAACTCTATACACAGTCATGGCAACATTGTGCGATATTCTACTTTGATAGACTTAACTCTGCTTAGCATTGAAAGGATCTAAGACAACTCTAAATGATTTGTGATGACAAATGCTATTCACATCCAGAGAAAGAACTATGAAGTCTGAATGCAGATCAAAGTATACTGTTTGCTCTCTCTTTTGTTCTTTCTCATGGTTTCTCCCATTGGTTCTTATTCTTCTTTACAACGTGACTAATGTGAAAATATGTCTAATATAAATTTATATAGAAAGCCTTTATATATATATATATATATATAGATAGATAGATAGATAGATAGATAGATATAGATAGATAGATAGATAGATAGATAGATAGATAGATTAAAATATGTTTAAATGTATATAGAAAGCCTTTATATATATATAGATTGCATGCTGTCTTGGGGTGAGAGGGGAAGGGAAGGATGGGAAGACAATTTGGAGCTCAGAATCTTATGGAAGTGAATGGTCAAAAGTAAAAATTAATTAATTAATTTAAAAAAAAAGAAAATAACAGGTAGAAAACTCCATTTTAAGGTCCTAGACCATGAAACGAGATTTGCAGTGCCTCAGAGGTCATTGGCTCAAACCCCTTCATTTTACAATTGCAGAAACTGAGGCCCCAGATTGCCTATGTGAACTGACCTTACTGATCATAAGGCACAAAAGCTAGGATTTGGACTGGTAAATTTCTGCCTCCAGATCCAGCACTCTTCCCACTGTACCACAAATTTTAGACTTCTTTTAGAACTTGGAAATTTAAAAATAATAAAAAAAAATAGGTTCTGATTATTAACCTGAAACTGTGAACCAAAGAAATATACTATAGAAATTAACTCCTGAAGATTACAAGCAACACAGATATACATATGGTGGTTGTTTTCTTTCTGAAGTGTCAATAAGTGAATTTTAATTTCTCTTCTAATTCCTCAAAATAGTCTTGAGCCTTCTATCCTCCACACCCAAAGAAGGTGTACTGTTGGATGCAAACTATTTCTGCCATCAGCAGAGGCAGGAGGGAAGAAACCTTGCCGACAAGAAAGACTTTTGCAAGGACTTAAGTCAGGTTTCAGTGGGGCCTTGTGCAGAACTGAAGAAGGAAGGCTAATTGGGTCTTCTGATCTCATTTAACTGCTTGTTAGGTTGTTCCTTTTAATATCTGGAAAGCCATCTTAGGCCTGTGAGGTTTATGATTGTTTTTTATACCAGTCACTGCTTTAGTCACATGGTGCAGGGCATGGCATACATAAGCCTACCCTGCCCACAAACTTAAAGCTGCAGACTGGAGTACCTGCTCTTTAATGTCAAATGCTGGCATTGAGCTCCCTGATGCCCTTTCTGCATTTTTTTCCCCCAACACGCTTTGAAAGATTCGTGCTAGACAGCAGATGTCTCACACGGCTTTTTGTTAAATAGACACGCTCATACTTTGCCTATCCCAGGGTAGCAGCTGTTACTTTAAAAACAAGCCTTTTAATTAAGTCAGTGACTATGGTTATATTAAAATCTACACTAAGAAACTCAGGTGGGATTAAGTAGTGGTTTCATCACTACTAGTCTTTTAAAAATCCATTTGGTATATAAATAAATAATGGTTTCTGTCTTAGCTTTGAGGGCATTCATTTACAGGAATCTGCACTTTAAAAGTTAATTTCACCATAATATGTATATTTAGGATTCAGGCTAAATCTTAACTTCATGGCAACTCCAGTGATTTTTCTCCCATAATTCACCTTGTAAAAGTTTAATATATATCAAGATGATATATTAAGATGAACCTGTCCATCCCTACTCGTCATCTGCCTCATCCTCTCCTCACTTTCCCCCACGTTCTCATGTCTAATAGTTTTATTGATTCTATCTCTGCAAAAATCCTACTTACATTTCTTTCTTCCTTCCCATCATTCTTTTCACTTCCTTACAGTAGTAACTTCCTTCTGTAGTAACTTTCTAAGTGATCTTTGTCCTTCTTTTCTGTCAGTTCCATTGCGTCTGTCATATTAGTGTGAGTGTAATGTTTGATGGGATGTAATTCTATCAATCAGCCTGCTCAGAGCTTGTCCATTTCCAATCCAGCTCCAGACCCTTACTAGCTGTGGGGCTCTGGTCAAGTCACTCAGACTCTGTTTGCCTCAGTTTCCTCATCTGTAAAGTAGGGATAGTAATAGCACCCACCTTGCAGGATCTTTGTGATGATCGAAGAAGGTAATATTTGTACCTGACTCATAGCGAGTGCTTTGTAAATGTTAGCTGTTATTGTCTTATTTAATCTACGTCTGTGCCCAGTCTAACCAAATAGTTCATTCATCCATATAAACACCCTACTCTCTGACCTTTGTGCCTTTTATTCATGCTGTGCCCTCTGCCTACAATGCCTTTCCTTCCCCCAACTTTTGCTGTTTATATCCTGGCAATCCCTCAAGGACCTGTGTTCTAGTGCCATGCCCTTTATCAAACCTCTGCTGACCACACCTAGATCATTAATATTTTCTTCTGTGTTACCATAAACTCTGTAGCTCTTCTTTAGTCCCTATCAGGGGCCCAAAGCCATTGCCATTCCACGTCTTATCTTATCTGCTGATCTGCACACTCCTACTGGGCTGGGTAGTGGCTTAATCTTTTTTTATCTTTCCCATAACCAAACATTTGTTGAATTGAATCAATTATTTATAGAGCTGTTTGATCACACCCTTAGTGGCACATTCATCTTGTGAATCTGCAGTTGATCTGTCTCTGAAATACTTTTCTGTATTTTGTAGTCTTCTTTTAAAACATCCACACCTATGACAATAAAAACCCAGTTTTCTGGTTTTTCCTTCCTGAATATATGGAGAGTCTATTTAGTAATGTTTTAATGACAGCTACAGCACCAGCTCTCCCTCGGCCTTCCCTGTAATTGAATCTGTTATATGTGTTCTCTCCCTGGAGATTTTTACATATAACATCTGGACCATTTTTGTAGGTCGAATTGGCAGCCACCAAGGTGGTATGATTTGAGGGACATCACAGTCTGTTGTTGTTCTGTCATCTCAGTCATGTCTGACTCTTTGTGGCTTCATTTAGGATTTTCTTGGCAGAGATACTGGAGTGGTTTGTCATTTCCTTCTCCAGCTCATTTTATAGATAAGCAAACAGGTGAATAGGGTCAAGGGACTTGCCCAGGGTCACCCAGCTAGTAAGTGCCAGAGGCTGGATTTGAACTCAGGAAGACTCATCTTCCTTACTCCAGTCTGGACACTCTATCTGCACCACCTACCTGCTTATCACAGTCATCACCTGCTGCCAATATCTCATTTACTATCTGAAATAGTAGTAGAAATTCCTATTAGTCAACCTTTGGGTTATGGCATTTTATTTTCCAAAGTTCTTGTGCAAATTGAAATATATTGTCTAGCAGGGACACACATATATATATGTATGTATGTATGTATATATGTATGTATGCATGCAGAGATGAACTGATATTAGCACATAGACTAGTTTATCAATTGAATAGAATCCTGATAAAAGGACACAGGATAAGTAAGTTTTGATATGGAGATAGATAGGGGAAGAGAATGCTTTGATGGATCCATGATTCATAAATATGGGTGATCTCTTCCAATTCAGATCATAATCTCTCAGCGATGTCATAGATCATATATCACAGATTTCAAGCTCCAAAGGAGGTACCATGGAGACCCTCTAGATTAGTCCTCTTATTTTAAAGATGAGGAAACTGAGGCGAGGTCACATAGGTAGTAATTGACAGAGGTGAGATTTGAAATCAAGTCTTCTGACCCTAAATCTGTTGTCTTAACCCATGGGATTCTTTTCCTAAATCCTCCTGAAGGAAACTTCCCCCTCATTCCTAGGGTACCCCCAGCTTACCAGTGTAGCACCTGGGCCATCTCTCTTCTTTCTTGATTTTTGCATTACCTAACTGGTCCATCACCTTCTTAACCCATCTATAGGGGTCTCATTCTTTCTCAGCCACCAGGGTTGCAGTCATCCAAGGTAAGAACCTTGGAGAAGTCAGAGCTGGTGAGGGTCTGGACTTGTTGCTCTGTTAACAGGACCCTAGACTGTGTGTCCCCCTATCCATGGACAGATGGACAGATTCTCAGCTCCTGCTCTCCTTAGCACTATGCTTCATGGTCAACATCTATGGAGTTGAAAATCCTCTTTTTCTCCCTGCAGTCTCATACTCACCACAACAGCAATAGTAATGACAACATTTAGCACTTATAGAGTGCTTTAAGGTTTTCAAACTGCTTTACAAATATCTCATTTTATCCTCACAACAACCCTGGAGCCATGAGATAGAGTGCCTAGTACAGATAAATTGACCTAATTTTAAAGGTAACTCAGTTTATTTTCAAGATCTCAAAAATAAGATTCTTCCAAAAGCATAGAAAAGATCCCATATTATTCTTGTAGCAAAAACCAGTCATCAAGAGTCTTATCCAAAGCCTAAGAGGTAGATACTATTATTTATCTGTATTTAGAAGGGAGGAAATCAATGCTCAGAAAAGTGAGATATTTTGCTCATGATCACATAGAATTTAAGTATCTGAGACTTGATTTCAACCCCAACTCTTTGTATTCATGTTTTTATCATGAATACCAGCAATAGGATCTTATACGTAGAGGATGCAAAATCAGTGTTCATGGATGTTTTGTTGAAGGGAAGAGGGTCAGAGGATATATGGAGCTGAATTTTATACTTACTGATTTTATGTGACAGCCAAGCCTAAAAAAAATCACAGAAATCTTAGAGCTGAGTGTGAAACCAAGTCTTTTAGTACAGCCTCCCAGCCTTGCTTCAGTATTTCCAGTGCTTAGTAGGAAATTGGAAATCTTGGATCGCCACACAGGTATGTGGACAGGGCTGGAGAAAATTTGGGAGTCATACAGTCATTACCAAATATCTGAATCTGAAGGACCTCAGAGAATATCTAGTTCAATGTACCTGAACAAGAATACCCTTCCTCAATTTCTGTTTTCCTGACATCAAGCTGAGATTTGCTGCTTTATGAGTTCCACACATTTCTTCTATTTCCTCTCCCAGAGGTTAATCTGATTGAGTCTTAATCTCCTACAATACTGCCTTTCAGATACTTGAAGACAGCTATCATTTGCCCTTAATTCTTCTCTTTTCCAGGGCAAATACTCATATTTCTTTCAGTTTATACTTGGAGGGTAAGATTTCAAGACTTTCATCATCCTGATAGTCCTCCTTAGCTTGCCAGGGGCCTTCCTAAAGTCTGGTCTTTTCATCATGAATGCTTGGAAGTCCTCTATTTAATTAATTTAACATTTTCTCTCCTGTAGGATTATACTCAGTTTTGCTGGTTAAATTTTTCTTGATTGTAAATCCTGACTCCTTTGCCTTGTCTTGGAATAGCATATTCCAAGCCTTCTGTTCCTCTGTTGTGGTAGCTGCTAAATCTTGTGTGATACTGACTGTGACTCAACCATATTTGATTGATGTCTTACTCACTACATGTAGTATTTTCTCCTTCACCTGAGAGCTCTGGAATTTGACTATGGTATTCCTGGGAGTTTTCATTTTGGGATCTCTTTTAGGAGGTCATAAGTGAATTCTTTCAATTTTCACTCTACCTCTGGTTCTTAGATATCAGGACAGTTTTCCTTCATAATTTCTTTAAACATGATGTTTAGGCTCTTTCTTTGATGTTGGCTATCAGGTAGCCTAGTAATTCTTACATTGTCTTTCCTCAATCTATTTTCTAGTTCAATTGCTTTTCCAATGAGATAGTTCACATTTTCTTTTATTTTTTCATTCTTCTGACTTTGTTTTATTGTTTCTTTATCTCTCGTGGTATCTTTACCTTCTACTTGACCAATTCTAATTTTTAAGGAATTATTTTCTTCAGTGAATTTTTATACCTCTCTTTTTTGGGGTAGGAGGGGGGAAGGTAAGGCAGTTGGGTTTAAGTGACTTGCCCAAGGTCACACAGCTATTGTTAAGTGTCTGAGGCCGGATTTAAACTCAGGTCTTCCTGACTCCAGGGCTGCTGTTCTATTCACTGTGCCACCTAGCCACCCCTTTTGTACCACTTTAAAAAAAAAATTTGGGCAATTCTGCTTTTTAAGGAGTTGTTTTCTTCAGGGTTTTTTGTTTATTTGATTTTTGGGGTTTTTTTGGTGCCTCTTTGACCAAGTTGTTAATTTTTTCATAATTTTTCATAATTTCCTTGCATTACTCTCATTTCTTTTCCTTTTTTTCTCTGTCATTCTTATTTGATTTTAGAAAGTCATATTATTATTATTATTTTCTATTTTAGCTCTTTTTTAGTTTTTCGAGGAATTTTTGTTGGATTTGTGTCCAGTATGCAATTTTTCTTTGAGGCTTTGCTTGTAGCTATTTTCACATTGTTGCCTTCTTTTGAATTTGTGTGTTCAGTGTACCTGAACAAGGTACAATGTACCTGATCTTCTCTGTCACCATAGCATCTTTTTGTGGTCAAGTTTTTTTTGTTTGTTTTTGTTTTGTTTTTTGCTGTTTGCTCATTTTTCTAGCCTATTTCTTGACTTTGAACTTTATGTTAAAGATGGGCTTTATATACCCGGGACAGAGTATTGGCAGTAATCACTGTCCCAAGCTTCAGGATTTTTTGCAGTGGTGGTTTCCTAGATAGTTCTGGGGGGGTCTGTAAATTTTTGTTGCTTCTAAGGTGGTGTGATCTAGGGAGAGGTGTGATAACTGCTCCTCTGGTCTGCATTATGCTTCTAACCCAGGAAAGCCTATGCTCCCATGTGACCACAAGTGCTAGCACTCCTCTCTGCCCTGGGACTGCAGTCTAGATGCCAAATGGCACTCAGTCCTTCCCCAGTTCCCACACAGGGGTCTCTGATCACTTTTTTCTGACCAGATGTAGAATCCTTTATTGTCTCTTGAGTTGTGAGAATTCCAGGTATTGCTGCTAGTACTGTTGCCAAAAATATCTCCATTTTATTGGCTCTGCTGCTCCAGATTTCAATTTGATATGTTATTTTAAGTTGTTTAGAGGGAAATGTTGGGAGAGTTTGGCAAAAATGCACCTTCTACTCTGTTGTCTCGCCCCTACCCTTCCTTATGTTGTTTTTGTTTGTTTGTTGTTTTTTTAACCTGGAACTGAATACAGTGCTCCAGATGTGATCTGTCTAGGGCAGAAAACAATGTAGCCATTACTTCCATAGTCCTGGATACTGTTAATTAACCAATCCATAAGTAATTATTAAATACTTACTACATGCCAGGCACTGTCCTAAGTCCTGAGAATACAAACAAAAAAGTAGGAGCTTATATTCAAATAGGGGAGAGAACATGAACATGTAGGAATAAATATAGAATTTATGCAAAATACATGTGAGGACACCAGCAGCTTGGATCAGCAAAGTTTTCTCATAGTAGGTAATGTCTGAACTGAGCTTTGAAGGAAACCAGAGTTTCTGAGAAGTGGAGGGAAGAAGAGGAAGAGCGTTTCAGGCATTGCTAAGGCGTGGAGATTAGAGTTAGAGTTTCAGTTGATTTTGATTTTGATTTCCATAGTTGATGCTGGTTATTTGTTTAAAAAAATAAAATAAAAAATCCAAACTAAAATTTCCCAATATATATTGTAGACAGGCAGGGTCTATTCCCAGCTTCTGGCACAATATCTGGTACATTGGAGCTGCTATACAGATGCTTGTTGGTGATTGACAAGACTGATATTGATCAGTCCTTCCAAAATGAAACCTCATCATTTAAAAGAAGATGGGTGTATATGCTCGGTGAGAAACATACTTTTAGTGGGATCGAACTTTTTTTTTGTGCTACTTTTTGTGTTTGTTCAACTCCAGATTAAATTAATTTTTAGTTATTGGCTTATTTTTTTTTCCTGAGTCGATAGTTTTGACAGACAATTTTAACATCTGAGCTTACAATACTATGAGATTTTAATTCCAACTCAAATAGAAATATAGTTACAATTTGTTATTCACAGTAATAGAATAATAAGGATAACTTACATTTGTGTGGCACTTTAAAAATGGCATATCCCTTTATATGGAGAAACTCATTGATCCTCACAGCAGCCCTGGGAGATAGGTGCTACTAATGTCACAATTTTACAGATGAAGAAGATTAAAACTCTGTGAAGTTCAAGTGACCTGCACAGTGAATAAGCGTCAGAGGCAGGATTTGAGCCCAGTTCCTCCCAGGTTGGGATCCAGTGCTGTTTCCATGGCACCGAACTGCCTTTCTAAAAAAGATGCAAGTAGGTTTGAACCAGTATTTCAGAGATTGGTGCTTTCATGGGTCTGGCTTCCCCTTTGCCAACACAGGACCTCTATACATGGTAGGGGTTTGTCATGACTAAAATGTTCATCAGCTTATGATCAATCTGGTGACAAGCCTTTACAGCCTTACATGAGCTCAGATAATGGGTCAGCAACTCAGCCATCCCAAGACCCACTTCCATCTTGGGAAGACTTTCAGGAGCTTGCTTGACTCTGGCTTCCTATTCTAGAACTCAAGGTCACTTCCACACTTCAGTGACGCAATGGGAAAGGACTTTGGTAGAGCAGGTGAACCAAATGAATAAATCCAAAGATGATTTAGGTTTAGTCTTGGTATTTACTTTGATTCTTATGTTCAGGATTTTCAATATCTTTATTTTATTTTTATGTTTCTTTATTTCTTTATATTATTTATTTTGTTTTTTATTTTATATTTTACTTATTTTATTGTACCTTTATTCTCCATATCTGATATTTGGGAAAATCACTTCCAACCAAGGGATGGGAAGTTGCTGCCCTAACCTGGGTCCTGCTCATCTCTCCTCTGTAGCCTTCTCCAAGATGGTAATTTGCTATCTTTTCCTGAGCCTGATCAAAAGCAGCAGCCTAAAGAGAGTTGTTTCCTTTTTGCTTTCCTTGTAATGGCTTCAAGAACTTCTTTGGGCATTAGTACTGAGCTAGGTGTTCATTACTTTAATTAATCAGTCAATCAATGTTAATCACCTACTATGTGCCAAGCACTAATGCTAAATGCTGAGGATACATATACAATTGAAAAGAAAGATGTTCTGTGCCCTCAAGGAGTTTGTAATCTAATGGAGAAAGACAACACTGGGAGGGAAGCTGAAAAGCTGGAGGGGATGGGGAAGGGAGAGGGTCCCTGGTGCAGGGGGCATGATTATAATAGAGAAGGTGGAAGAAGTCCAAAGGACTCTACTGGGGTAGGAAATGAGGAGGTGGGCACCCTGAGGCCCCTCTTTAAATGGAGATCTTGGAGATCCAGTCAGAGGAGCAGAGGGTACTGATGAGTTGTGAGGCCCAAGGCTGATTAGATCTAGCAGAACGATGAGATTTCCTGATGAGGAGGTTCCTAGGATGATGGCATGGTGGGCATTCACTGACTCAGGAAAAAAGAGAGCAGAGTGGTTCTGACAAATGAGAAAACAGAATTTGCCAGAGAATTCAGGTAAGGAATCAGGCCTCCAATTTCTCATAGCACTTTGACATTCTCCTTTGCATTTAGCATAATCGAATTTGTATTAGGTATTCTATCTCCCCTACTAGCTGGTAGGCTTCTGGAGGTCAGGGAGTAAGTCTTATTTTGTCTTTGTGTCCCCAGGCAGAGAATAATGCCTTGCCCATTAGGAAGGCTTATTAAGTGGTCATTGGAATGAAAACGAATCAGATATGTGATCCAAAAAAAAAATCAACACTCTGACTGTGGTATATATGTATGTGTGTGTATGTGTGCAGATACATATATACACACACCCGTATATACACACTCACACATATATGTTCACACACATATATACACACACACATACATACACTATATATACATACTCACATACACACATACATACACTATATATACATACTCACATACACACATATACATACTCACACATATATACACACATACACGTGTATGTGTATGAAGTACCTTTCTGGGTGACTCAGGTCAATCTCTCACTGTCTCCCTATCTCTACATCCCAGTCTAACAAGATCATTTAAGAAACAAAGCCAGCGGGTTATCCTCATCCTCAGGGGAGCCAAAAGGAGGGGCAGAAGAGTGTCTTTTCCCACGTCTCTGCTCCCTTTCGGGGGTGTGCCCTGATTCCTCTTGGCTCCCACAGCCTGAATGAGCCGGAGTGAACAGGGAGCGTCAGGAGTGTCTCTGTGGGCCGTGAAGCCACCTGAATGGGAGTGAGCAGTGAGCCCACTGGGGCTGTGTTAGTTCAGGATAAAATACAGATGAAGCCACAAGGTGGGGCTCACTCCTTAGAAAAGCCAAGCGCCTAGGACTAGGCAAAACGGGCTCTGTGTGTGTGCCAGGCTTTCTTTGGGGAGGCACAGCACATCCACTGTTCCCAGCAATAATAGTAGCCGTGTGTGGCACGCTGGGTGGCACAGGGAACATTCTGCTTCTGATGCATGATATCTGGAGGCCTCTTAAAGTATGGGCAAGAGGTGAAGGTTCATTTCCTGTCCTTTTTTTTTCCCAGTGGTGAACTCAATTCCCCTTTGATTTGGGCTGGGAAAAAGGCAGCTTTTTTTTCTCCTTTGACTTAGCAGTCTGGTCTCTTACCATTTCTTAGTCTCAATTTTGTCTTGGCATTTGCTTCTCACTGTGCCATGCTCCCCCTCTCAGGTTTGGGTTCAGCCTGAGGGCATACTTGGCATACTGAGCCCTTATTGAGGGACATTTGACAGAAACGAGAACTAGTCATACATAGCACAGAGTCACCACATTCTTTTACCAAACCCATCTCCAGTTTCACTTCAAGAAAGTATTGCCCAGGTTCACATGAAGCTTTTCTTCCTTTTGGTTTTAAAATAGAAAATAGTGTTGGGGTGATTGCTGTTAGGACAACCTCAGTTTACCAGGTGTTAATATATATGGGCCGAATTACAACATGCCGTCAGGTGAATAGCACGTTGAATCAGTCCATCAGTGTTTATATCTAGGACAGTTCCAGCGGATGGACAAATGAGCTGGGGTCTGGAAGTAAATGGAAGGAGGTCAGGGTGAATTAAATTCTTCAGTAGCAGGAGATTGGTGCACTTGTTTTGGGACCTTGGTATCACATAACTTGAGAGCTTGAGCAAAGAGGTGATTTGGGGAAAGGGGGAAGTGTTGTGTTTGAACAAAACACATAATACTCAGGAGTTTTCATTTTAACTAATTAGGTTCCCTGCTTTTCAAAGGAGCAGATGTTAACAGTGGCCTTTCCAAATTTCTCAAATCCCTGAGAAAGATGCCTGATTAAGAAGACTTGGGTTTTAGTCCTGGCTAGCTGAGTGCCCTTGAGCCAAATCCCTTCACTTTCCTGGGCTTCTCTTTCCATAGTGGTACAAGTAGCAGGGCTTGTACAAATCACCACCTTTGACCCTATCCATGTGACCTTTGAGAAATTGCCCCTTGGTATTCTCCTTCATATAAAAAGAGGGGATCAAACCCAGTGGCCCCTGGGATCCTGGCCACTTGTAATGACATGTTTTGCTAGGTAATCAGATGAGAGGGAAGATGAAAATTCCCTTTAAAAATAATTCTGGGGAAGCTAGGTGACACAGTGAGTAGAGTGCCAGCCCTGAAGTCAGGAGGACCTGAATTCAAATTGACCTCAGACACTTAACATTTAATAGCTAGCTGTGTGACCTTGGGCAAGTCACTTAATCCCAACTGCCTTACCTCCCCCCCACCAAAAAAAAGTAATTCTGCAAATTTGAGGGAATTTAAAGCCTTATCCTCTCCCCCTCACTTCAGAGATTCTTCTTAAAGAGTATTTCCTCTTTCTAATGGATCTATCTCATGCTTGAAGTCCCAGTGGCTCTCTGTGGACTCTCAGATAAAATGCCAGCCCTTTGTTGGCATTTAGAGCCTTTCACAGCCTGGGAATGGAAAGGAAATGAGTATTTCTAAAGTACCTACTTTGTGCCAGGCACTATGTTAAACACCTTTCACCAGTATGATCTCATTCAGTCCTCACAATAAGCCTTCAAAGTAGGTGCTATTATCATTCCCATTTTATAGTTGAGTAAACTGAGGCAAACAGAGCTGAAATCACAAGTTAGAAGGATCTGAGACCAGACTGGAACTCAGGTCTTTCTGTCTCCAGGCCCAAGGCTGTAATCATGGCGGTGCCAGCTGCCTCTAAAGACAGACTGGCTCCTGCCCATCTTTCTAGTCTCATTGCGTATTACTGTCCTTCACAGCCTCTGTGGTCCAGCTTCCATTACCTGTGTAGGACATCCTGTCTCCTGTGTCCCTACCCCCAAAATGCAATTCCTTCCCTTCCTCTTGGCCTCATTGAATATTTTGCAGTTCTGGTGTCACCCCATAGAGGGAATATACAGGTCTCCACTAGTTGCTAATACCATTCCCTAGAAATTACTTCATATATTTTTTGGGCATTTAATCTTCTGTGTACAAGTAGGATATCAGCTTCTTGAGGGCAGAGACTAATTTTTTTTTGTCTTTGTGTCCCCAGTTCCTAGCATAGTGCTCGGAACATAGTAGGTGCTTTATAAATGCCTCATCTTGTTTCTATGTGACTTAGCAAGTGTGTTAACCTACTTTGTGGGAGTTTGTAATCTCAGAGAGATGCCTCTGGCATGGACCAGTGTTTGTTTGTTTTTTAATTAGTGGCTAGTATTCCATTCATTCTTTTATCAAATATCTATTGAAGGCTTACTGGATACAAGCACTGTTTTTAAATGGCATCGTGAAATTGTAAGGTCTGTCATTGTGCTCTGCCTGATTCTATCTTCAAGAATTCCCGTATGTATTTATCCCAGCTTACAGTACTTAGGGGAAGAACCTTGATCTCAGCAGGTCAGAGGTCACTTTCCCTTCCCCTGTCTCTCATGGGATTTCAGCAACCTATCCCAAAAAGCTGATGTGAATCCTGTTCTCAAATTGTCAGTAATGCAAGGAATGGGACAGTCTCCTTTCTCCCACCATCCCCACCCTACCCTGTTCATTAAATGTATTTCCATGAACCACCTGTCATTGGAATCATTATATCACTGCGCTGTAGATTCTTCACAGGTTAGGGATGCAAGCATGTTACAGCTTAAACTTTGGGCCTTGTTCATGGAGCACTGCCATACCCAGAGGGGTCACGTATATACAGTAAGCCAGAGCTGCTTATCTACCAAACACCACGTTTTCCTTGATGCCAACAGACCTGTTTATTTACCAGCTAAAAAGCCCTGTTTTATCCCTGATACAGCTTGGACTTGAAAGTTTGGCAAGTGGGCTGAGTTACTGTGACCTCAGGGGATAAGTGGTCACTAAGAAATGGGGCAGCAGGAAGTAGGCCATCCATCGTATCCATCAGATACATCATTTAGGTGTAGAAATAAATCTATTGAGGATGTGTGCCAGCTTTACTTGTGAAAGTTCTGGGGGTTCATGGCCTGGCCTCAGGCAGATTTGTCTGTTTGTCTGGCAGGGAGAAGCTAGCCCGGTACCTGGGAAGGGCCTGAACTGGCCTGCAGGTGCCGAGCTCCACTCTGCCTCAGAGCTGTTTCTCTCCATAACTGCTCTTTAATCACACAGCTGAAGTTAGGCTTCCCTTGGGTCACTCCTAGCCATTTAGTTTCCTGGTTCATTTTTATCTCCCAGAGGCATAACTACAATGACTTAATTGCAAATTTGCTTTCATTTTTTTTTTTTTAATGCACCTGCTCTTCTGCTCTGCCTCATCTCCCGGTTATTTTGCCAAGACAGCTCTAGCATTCTATGGAGATGTCTCTGGGCCTACCCTTTCCATAGAAAGCCTGCAGGATCACATCCCCGTGCTGGCCCTAGTGGCTTCTCCCTCCTGATGGCAAGCTAGCTCACCCGGCCTTGGAAATACACGAACTCTTCTTATGTACTTAAAAAAAACAGTATGAAATGGAGAAATGGAGAAACCACAGTTCTTTCCTATTCAATCCTCTTTTGTGTTGTAGAAATGCTCTTTTTTTTTTTTGCTCTATTTTTTTGGTGTTTAAGTTCAGAATAAAACAAAATTAAAAAGAAAAAGAAATGCAATGAACTCTGCAGATTGTAGAGTAAATGAAACCATTTCTTTGTTTTATTAAGCATGTACCCAAGTGCAGTGAATGGAGTGCTGGGCCTGGAGGAGAAGCTTGAGTTTAAATCCGGCAGCTATTATTATTAAGTATGTGACCCTGGGTCACCCTGTTTACCTCTGCTGCAGTTTCAACTGGAAATATGGGGATAAATCTCTGTCTATCCATGATATAATCTAGGATTGTTGTGAGGGTCCTCTGAGGTAGTTCTAAAGTACAGTCACAGAGCCTGGAAACATCCTCCCCACGTTTTCTGGCTCTGCACCCAGCACTCTGCATAGTAGGTGCTTAATAAATGCTTGTTTCCTCCCTTCCTTCTTTCCTTCCTTCCTTCCTCCCTCCCTCCCTTTCTCCCTCGGTTCCTTCCTTCCCAAGGGAATACTATTATCAGCATTTTCGAGAGCACCTTGTATATAGAGCACGAGAGGGCTCTGTATAGTGTGATAGAAAGAACACTAGACAGAGTTAGGAAGCCTCAGTTCTTCTTGCTGGATGCCCTTATGCTGGGAGGTCATAGTCTCAGAACTTCAGCTGCCTCATCTGTAAAAGAGAGATGATATAATATCTGTTCGGCCTGCCTCATAGGGTTATGGTACAAAAGTATAAGAATAAATAAATAAGCAATAAGAAAATTGCTTTATAAATGTAAGCTATTATTAGGCAGTACTAATTAGCAATTCTCATTAAGAACATCAACTCCGCCCTAAAGTGCATGATGGAGAAAGTTCATGGGGTGAGGGTGAGGTGTGCTAGGTGGACAGCTCTGCTAGAATCCTGGTCCCACAAGTCCTGTGGTCAGCTGGTAGGAAGATGTGGATGAGATCCAGGATAGGTGGGACAGTTTGTGATCTGAATCACTGGAAAGGACGCGATCCCAGATCTATGAGAGTATTTTCATGTCATCTCTACCAGCAGACGCCCACCACCAGTATCACTAAGAGGGGAGGCATCTAGGCAATCTACAAATCAGATTCTTTTGGATTGGAAGCATCCTCCCCATGTTTTCTGGCACTACACCCAGCACTCTGCAGATAAGGACAAGACTATTATGCTCATCATTTATTTTAAACTCTAATGTCCCTCATTTCTAGTCACAGATTATGGTTTCCCCCCCTACTTAGTATCCATCTGCAAAAGCATTTTAATTGCTATTTTTTTATATTTAATTTTAAAATAATTTATGTAAATTGCTAAGTTTCTCTAGGAAGCCATATTATTATTTTGGTACATCAATTAGGGTAAAAATGATTCCTGTTGCTGTGATGTAGGAGTAAGGATGAAGACCTCTGTTATGTTGTTGAAGGCTCTGTTACGTGCCTCCCAAACGTCACTTGCTCCTGCCCTTTATTTCCCTTTCCCGGCTAGTTCATATTCATGACAAGAGTCCATAGGAAGACATCTACTTCATACACTTGTGGAATTTCACAGGGTAGCTATTTATATGTTACCACATGGCAGTGTACAATACATTGCATGTTGTAGTGATTGGCATCCATGTGACCAAGGTATAAGGCAGCCAAGTGAGACATGCTAGCAAGGTTAATGGTTGACCTCACCTAGAACTTTAAGATCTGCAGATGGCTTTACTTACTACAGAATAGGAATAGGTAATCAGATCTGTGATTTCATTGGTATCTGGAACTTGAGTGAAAAGACACCCTCTACCAATTCAGGTTGGCACCTTCTCTGAAACTCATCATCGTAGAGAGTTTGGTTAGGTCACTGAGAGATGAAGTGAGTCGCCAGTATGTACCCAAAGCACGACTCCATCCTAGGTCTTCTGGGTATCCATTGTGCCGCACTTCATCTCTCGACGTACAAAACCTTCTGAATATTGTGCTAATATGACGTTTCGCTCTGAGGTAAACATCTACCTAAAAACTTATTCTGTATTCTCATTTCTTCTATCGTCATTTCTATCCTGTCTTTTTTCCCATAGCCTATCACACCAACTCTGTCTTCATTGTATTCTCTTATAGTTTTGACCTATAGTTAATCCATTCACTTGGTCCCTTTTGTTCTTCTCTTCGTGCTCAGTCAATCTTTGGCCTGTATATATTTTCCTCTTTTTAAGATTGTAGCCCCACTTGCTAAAGTGTAGGGGCTTGTTTTGTTTCTGTCTTTGCATCCACAGCGTGTAACCCAGTGTTTTGCACATAGGAGGTGTTGAACTGATTGGCCATTATGCATTCTTCATCCACATGGTTTTTACAGGGCTGATCACTAGAATAATCTCTTAAATCACAGTATCATTAAAAAGACCCTTTAGCTTCCCTCCCCATGCTAGAGTTAATCAGCACAGGTTATCCTGGAAACAAGGGCATCTGAAAGACTTTGCCATTTGTAGGAAGTCTTCCATTTTGCCTTTGAATAGGAGAAAATGTAGGACACTTGGGAAAACCTTTGGTGAGCAGATCTCTCTATTTCATTCCTCTGTTTTATTGAAGGTAGGTAGTAGCCCTACCAGTTGCTGATGAAAGAAACTTTAGAAAAATTGTTTTCCGACCCATCCTCATATCACATACTATTCAGTTCACAATTGATCTCACAAGTGGTAAGAGCTTGATCTTTTGCATGGACTTCATAGACTCCCTCTAGTTTTGCTTGATTCTTTCAGCAGACAAAATACACATTCACAGTCCATTTCCTTTTTTTTTTCCAGCTTCCATTATTTGCTATTATTTCAAGCTTTATCCATATTTTATATTTATACACTGCGACAGAAGTGATTCCAAGAAATATTTGGCAGTAGAATAACACCAGTGAGAGAGACCAGCTCATGGGGGGACAAGGACTAGAATAAATGTTTGACAAGCAGTAGATCTGTTTCCTGGCAGCTTATACAACTCAAAATTACAAAATAAAAGCCTCGAGGAATTTTACCAGGTGCCTTAGAACTTTGGGCCACAAAACCGTGGCCTTGTTCTGAATACTTGTTTCACAGAAGTAAAGTAAAGAGAAGCTAAATGCCTCTCTTTCAGATTCTGTCATACAATTAGATGCAGTGTTAGTATATACATTCTTTTATATACAGAAGCCTATTTCTCATTATCTCTAAGTAGCTTCCTCAAAAAGACCTCATTAATAAACCAGTAGAATTCAGTTTGGCCTAGAAGAAAATAATCTTAAAGCTAAAATAGACCATGAGAAATGATCTAGTTTGCCCCTTGCCCTCAGGCACCCAGAAGAGACGATTGTCTGTTGTCTTATTGAAGTTTCCAGACAGCTAGACTTAACATCCTTAAAGTCCCTCATTCTAATAAAAATATCGTGTGTATCTATACACATATACCTATATACATAAATATAGTGTATATATATATATGTATGTAAAAATCTTATGTCTACTTATAAGTTTTGCATATACATAGAACTAAGACCCTAATTTTACTCTCTTAAATCATAATTTGCCTCATAGATGTAGATTATAAAGTCCCTGGGGGCAGGGATTGTACCTTATCTAACTGTATCTCTCCAGAACCAAGCAGGCTGTTGTGCCCACATTAGATACTTAATAAGTATTTGTCAGGCCAAATCTTTGCTTGTATCAGATATCCGTATGTATTTTTTATGAGAAGCTGAGGCCTTTGTGAAGAATGTGAAAACCTTATTTTCCTCGTCTGAAAAAAAAAAGAAATAGTGACAACTAGATTTAGACTGTGAGACCCAGGAGGACTTTGAGAGATCATCTAGTTCATACCTTTAAATTTACAACCTCATTTAGTCATTCCAAAACCTACTTTCCAGCCTTGTTACACATCAGTCCCTTTCATCCACACTGTGCTCCAGGCTGGCCAAATTGGCCACCTGGCTGGTTCACATCCACATTCACCGCCTCTCACCATGCCTCTGAACTGGGCATCCCCCACCCCTAGATTAGACTCAAAGGAAATGAGAGCTTAAAGGAATCCCAGCTGCTGTCTAGACCTCCCTCCCCCTCCCATGCACTAAAGAAATCCCTACCATAATATGCCTGACCAGTGCTTGTTCCACCTTTGTTTGAAGATGTCCAAGGAGGGGGAGCCTGTTGCCTTCTCTCTATCCACTTTGGGGTAGCTCTAATTATTAGGAAATTTTTTCTTGAAATATAGCTTAAATTAGTTCTTTTTAACATTACACCAAGGCAACTGAGTGGCTCAGTGGCTCAGAGCACTGGACCTGGAGTGAGGAAGACCTGAGTTCAGAAACAGCCTCAGATACTACCTGTGTGACCCTGGGCAAGTCTCTTAACCTCTTTTTGCCTTCATTCACTGGAAAAGGAAATGGCAAATCATTCTGTCTTTGCCAAGAAAACCTCATGGACGGTCATGAGGGGTTGGACACAACTGTACAAACAAATGACAACAACAGAATCTGCCCATGGGTTCTGCCTCAAGGATCGAGCAGATCAGGTCTGATACCATCTCAGTGGGATAGTCCTTTATGTACCTGAATGTAGCTGCCACAAACCTTTTCAGCCCCCTGAACCTTTTCTTTCTCAGGCTAAACATCCTTCAAGCCTTTGACTGCCCATCATATGACACAACCTCCAGGCTCTTCACCATACTTTCTGCTCTCCTCTGGAACCTCGATCTTAACCTTTTTTTCTTTAGCAGAGGCACTCAGAACTGAGTGCAGGACTCCAGATAAAGTCTGACAAAAGCCAGACAGACAATACGACTCACCCTCCTTTTGAGGAGTCTTTGCCTCTAAATATAGCTCAAGTTTGCATTAGCTTTGATGCCCCATCATAATCATGATTAATATTGAGCTTGCAGTCCATTAAAACCTTCAGGTTGCTGTTATTTTCAAAACAAATACTGCCTACCTGTGCCTTCCCTGTATTTTACTGCTGAAGCTGATTTTTTTCGACCCAAGTACAAGATTTTACATTTTTTCCTATCGAATTTCTTCTTATTAGATTCAGCCCGATGCTTTAGCCTATCAAAATCCCCTTTTTTCTGTCACCTTTGTCACCATTTTCTTACTTTCTCTCTAAGCTTTTTGTCTTTTGGAAACTTAATGAGTAAGCCATCTACCTCTTTCATTAAGTCATTGATACAAATGTCAAACACTGTAGGGCCAAGAACATCTCTGGGTTACTCCCTTGGAGACCTTTGAATGGAAGGAGGTTTCCAGGGAAGTAACCCAGCATTGTTCTTGTCCCTCCAGTGTTTGACTATATGCACACTGTCCCCTCGTCTCCAAGTTTAGTAATCATGCCAATAAAGGTGGTGATGACTGTGTCAGGAGGTGTGTGACATGTTCCACCATGAGTCCTCTGGAGCCATACTCGATCATTGTGCTTATCAGGGATCCACAGTTTTTGTCTTTACAAAGTTGTTAATGTATAAATTGTTCTGGTTCTGCTCACTTCACTCTGTATCAGTTCATACAAATCTCTAGGAGTGTTTTTCAAAGCTTCCCCGTCACCATTTCTTACAGCTCAATAACTTTCCTTCTCATTCACATACACCATGGTTTGTCCAGTCATTCTCCAATGGGCAGACGTGCTACATGACCTGACATGGCGGCTCTTTGTTACCATTGCTGTCTGAGCTGGATATTCACCAGGCATCTCTTTAACTTTGGTCAGTTCTAGAAGTTTTCCAGGAATCATTTAACTCACTGACTTGTGGTTTGCAGGCTCTCTTCTTTCCCCTTTTTTAGGGGGAGGGGAGTAGTAAAGGGAATGGACCATTTACCTTTCTCCAGTCATATTGTACCTCTCCTGTTCTCAGTGACCTTGCAGGCATTGAAAATGGTTCAGCAGTCACATCTGCCAGGTTTCTCAGTACCAAGGATGTAGTTCATCTAGGTGAAGTGACTTAAATTCATCAAGAGTAGATGTGATGTGCTCTTTTTACATGTTACCTTAAGCATTATCTCCCTGTTAGTCTTTTGTGTTCTGCCATTTGCAGTGCAAAAGTCATTTCAGTCTCTGAGAAAACAGAAGTAAAAGAATTGAGCAGCTCTGTTTTCTCTTACTTACCTTTGTCCCATCCGCTTCAAACAAAGGTCCTATCCCTTTGAACTTTTTTTCCTCCCGGTCTAACCTATCTCCTTCTCCTAAAACACAAAACAAAAAACCCTCTCTTTTGACTTTAGTTTCCTTTACTAGTCTCAGCTCCTTCAGAGACCAGAACTCCAATACCATTCGATGATCTTCTCTCCATCCTCTGTCACTTGGCTTTGCTTCCATCTTCGGTATATTTTTCTTTGAAATCTACTTCTTGGAAGCCCTGATTTTCTTCAAGGCTCAGCTCAAGTGTCACCTTCTACATGAAGCATTTCCTGATTCTCTCACTCCTCCCCAGCTTTTAATATTCTCTGTCTCTATCATATATGTTTCTATCTCTGTTTCTATATTGAAATATATAGATGGATATAGACATCTGTAAAGTCCCCCCCATAAGTGTGTGCTTGCATACATATTTGTCCATTTATCTGTCCATTTCTCTATGTATCTATCATCTGTCTTGTCTATCCAGTGTCCATCTGTCTATCTCTATCTCTAGCCATCCATCTATCTATCTATCTATCTATCTATCTATCTATCTATCTATCTATCTGTCTATCTATTTATCTATCTATCTGTCTGTCTATATCTATCTATCATCTATCTATCATCTCTCTCTCTGTTTATCTATATCTGTCTATCTGTCTATCCATCCATCCATCCATCCATCCATCCATCCATCCATCTATCTATCTGTGTATCTATCTATCTATCTGTCTTACCAAAGGTTTCTATCAACCTCTATCCCCTGACAAATAGAGTAGGTAAAGAGGGTCCCTTATTATCTGCCTTGTTGTGGTGGGCAGTTGCTGCTGGTTTTGTTGGTGTTTAGCTGTTATGCCAGTGGAGGGCAGACAGACATTGGCATAAATACAAGTCAGAAATACTTTGGGGTCCAGTGTCCATTTGTGTGCTTGACATCTGAGGACTGTCTTAGCTAAGTTCACAAAGGCTTGTGCCCAGAAAGGCTGGCCACTTGGGGATTTTATTTCAGGAACAGCAGCTCACAGAAAGTCTCCTGGAGCATCCTCAAGGGATGGTGCTTTGTATTGGCAGGGGGAGCTCCTGCCCTGCCCCAGTCCTTGAAGTGTCAAAGTCAGTGACAGTTTATCCTGGGAAGGAGGAAAGAGGCAGAAGGAAGACCAGAAGGTCAAGTACATAAATGATCTTGCAGTCATTTGCAGAGATTGTATTCCTAATGAATTATTTATATTTGTTTCTTTCCTTCCCATCACCACCCATCCCTTCCCCTCAGGAATTTGTTCAGCTGGCCAACAGACTGGTCAATGATCCTGCGTTAGAAAAGAAAATCGTGACAAAAGGAAAAGAGTATGTGAGATTGTGTCATTCGTGGAAATCTGAAAAAGACACCTATCAAAATCTTATGCGGAAACTTCAGTGAATCATCGAGTGTTAGGAAAATGTGCATGGTATACATCATGTGTCACTTCAAATCACGTATAAACCGCAACCCGTGGGTGGTACATCCAGACCTGGTTTTAAGTCAGTGGGGTCCATTTCAGTAAAATCAGACATGTTCCATTGGAATCTTAGATGGAGCCAGATGCTCAGTCATGGAATGGGTCATTCAAACTCAGAAGTTAGAAGTCCATCCAGTATTTTGCAATTGTGCTGTCAAGTAACATCCACAGTGAATCATATCACCCGATTGTCATGGAGATTCAGAAGCTAATTTCAGAGGAACTGGTTTTTAGGAGAACTGAGGTTTAGAGAATCTGTCCCAGAGGAGCATAGCTACAGTTTTCAGGGCAGACAAACCTCCAATGCACACATACCCAACACCCCCCCCCCCCCACCCCATTCATACATCTTTTTTTTTTTTTTCATTTGTGGAATAAAACAAGCATTTCCACAACAGTATAATAAAAAAGATGATTGCACATGAAACCGCAAATCTATGCACAACTTGCTATTCCTTTCCAATATAACAAAATTATCACATAAATTTGGGGTTTTTTTTCTTCCTTTCCCTCCACCCCCCTCCCTAGAGATGGCTACCATTATGTTGACCAATAGACAACAATATTTTTTAAAGTGGGAAAAAAACCTTGAGGAAAAAAAATGTCCTTTATAGTCTTTTTTGTAAAGTGAATTAAATTCATATTTTGGCATTTAAATCTTAAGAATGCAGATACAAAGTGAGGTTTGAAATATTAGATATAAAGACTGGAAATCTGTTGGTTGGTTTATACTTAATGTTTTCAAGACCTATGGGTGAATTTCCTTTAATAATGCCTCTTGGTGGAGATGGAGGGGTCTTTGGAGTTCTCTAAGGACTAGCCCAGGTTCAGAGAGGCCCATTAGGTTGGTTTCAAGATGATTCATGTTTTGACCAACACAGTCACAAGGGCCTTCTACTAAATCTTGGAGGGGGCGCTATCTATACCTGGGGAGGAAGTACTTCTACTCATGAAAATCCAGATCTTAGAAGCATTGAAGTGATATACACTATCCATAACACTCAGAACAGTGATATGAAATGGTTTGTTGCTCAGGCATCTAGTAACTCATCAGTTACCTAATTAAAAGGTGCCCACTGGAATCCAGAGGGAAGTAGCAAAACTCAGAATAGTTCTTATTGTTCCAGTTTGAGGGGGTGAAGAGGATTGAGCCTAGCTTGAAAGAGGCCATGGGATCTAGAGTAGCCTAGAGTTGCCCTTAGTCTGAAAGAGACTGGTCTGGGGTACACCAGACCTGTCCCTTCCCCCTCCTCCAATAGTGAGGAGGCTAAGAATTATCTGGAGCTAATTCATAACTTCTGCCTTCTACCCACCCCCGGGACCAAGGCAAACACAGGGAATCCATGTTGGCAAGAAAACCATATACTCTTTGTTACATGCATTGTTCAACTTAACCCTTTAATTGTGCAGTGTCTCTCTCTTTATTATCAATATACTTTAGGGATAGGAACGGGACCTGTGATTTCATTGGAATAGAGAACTCCCAGGGGAGGAAATTATAATAGCAATTCATGTGGCAGCTGCCCTGTACCTTAATGTACTTTAATGTCAGCAAGATGAAAGGTTGTGATTGACTCAAGGTCAAAGCCAGTTGTCAGAGGTAGAGCTTGAACCCTAGTCTTTCTGGTTTTGTGACTATTCCCTATCCATTACACTACACTGCCTTTGTGTTAATACACATTAATCCCTTACAGTCATGTTCACTTAACCAGCAACCTTGAACAATTAATATGTATTGAATGTTTTAAGATTTGTGAAGCGCTTTACATATATTATCTCACTTAATCCTCATAACAATCCTGTGAGGTCAGTTCAATTATCCCCATTTCACAGATTAGATGACTGAGGCAGAAAGAGTTAAATGGCTTGCCCAGGGTTATGCATATAGTATCTGAGGTAGGATTCAAACTCAGGTCTTCCCAACTCTCAAGTTCATAATTCCCATCTCCTACCTGCCTTGAAAAATCCCTGTTGTAGATAGCTGTCTTTATTTCCATGGGTGTCACCCCCTAATTAAGGGGGAGGGAGCAAAACAATTGATTATAACCCATGGTCTAGGCACTCAAGGCTTCCTGTAGAAAGGGACAGTAGAGTAGGCAAACGTGATCTGGAGCCACTCAGGTCTCCATTGAGAAAGTCCTTCATTTGAAGAGGCTTTGCTGCTGTGGTGCTTGCCAGGAGTGATCAGAGCTGGCTGTGCTTGAATATGCAGGGTAGGTTATCATGGACTTACTGCTTTTCAGTCTTTCTGTTTTTAAAATAATGGGCTAAAACTATATCTGTTTTGAAATTTTAAAAATGGATCTCAAAGCAAATAAATTCTGATAACAGCTTGCAAGGAAGAGGAAAGAGAAGTTTACCTTTCCTACTCAGCCCCTCAGTATAACATTCTGCCGTCTTTATCTCAGGTGTTTCTCCTGAATACAGGCCCATTCCCCAAAGGCCTTTGTGGGTGAGTGATGGGGGCTCTGCAGAACTGGAAACATCTGCTTAGAGCCTTTGGCAGAGGGCTTTACAGCAACCTCTGCTTTGTCTAAGTGTGTTATAGGCTTGAGAAGCCATAACTGTGAGCAGAGAACTATGGCCAGAGATAGGATGGCAAAGCCTGTCAGCTGGATTCAGGCACGGAGTATCCAGGATCTGGATGTGACTTTGAGTGCACCTGAATCTGGCTTGAGCAAACTGGCCCAAAAAGGAGGGACCACTGTATCTTGTGTTCATTTCTCTACTGTCAAATGTTGCTGCTGTTATAAAGTGCTGATTGTTTGGAAACCCGGCTCAGTCTTTCATTGAATGGCATTAAAGACGCCAGACTTCCCTATTGTTAATTTATGGTTTTATTTTTTAAAATGTACATTAGAGTCCTTTGGTAAAGTGACATTTTTAAGACAATAAAAAAATGTTTCACCATCAATATACAGAAAAAGTTGCCATTGTTTATGTTGTCAGCCGTGTGTTATGTAAAGACACTCTTCTCCACGTCCATCTTAATAAGAAAACAGTATGCAGAAGGATTGAAAATGCATACCATTTAAAAATAGATTAGGGCCATAAAATGAATTGTAGTTTTCTATGAAGCTTCTGCTTGGGACTGTTTCATACCCAGTTAGGTCCGTGTTTAAATATTCCATTTATAACTTTCACTTAGCGTGAAAGTACACAGAATACACTAAACAGGGCCTAGGACCTTGCCATGATGACCATTGAGATGCTACAGTTTTAAAATGGTAGGGAAAAGGAGAACCCTCATTATGGTGTAATTGTGGTCAGTCAAGGCATTCAGGCCACTTAGTTGATCAAACCAAGTCTTGGGGTCCGTGAATTAGGGGGAGTGCACCATTCGCATCCAGAATGTTCCTCATTTGTGTTTTGCTGGGATAAGTTTAGGAAACAGGGAACTAGGCAGGGACGTGAACCATGTCTTAGATTTGAAGGGGTCATCAGTTCTGAGGATTCTGAAAATGTAGTGGCCTTTAATAATAAAACAAAAATCATGATCATGTTTAAGAAAGTTAAGTACACACACATCAGGCAGTGAGTCCATGATTGGCCCACTGGCATGGTGGGGACTTTTCATTCAACAGACATCTATTAAGTATCTACCGAGGCAGCTAGATGGCCCAGTGGATAGAGCTTTGGGTCTGCAGTGAGAAAATCTGAGTTCAAATTTGACCCCAGACACTCATTAGCTATGTGACCCAGGGCAAGTCATTTAACATGTGTTTGCCTAGGAGGCAGCTAGGTGGCTCAGTGGAAGGAGCACTGAACCTAGAGTCAGAAAGACCTGAGTTCAAATTTGGCCTCAGACGCTTAGTGGTTGTGTGACCCTGGGCAAGTCATTTAACTTTCGACTTAATCCACTGGAGAAGAAAATGCCAAACCATTCTAGTGTCTTTGCCAAGAAAATCCCACGGTCCATGAAGTCATGAAGAATTAGACACAACAAAAAACTGAACAACAATGTGCAAGCTGCTATGCTAGGTGTTAGATGTAGAAAGACAAAACACAATAGTCCTTGCCCTCAGCGAGCTTACACTCAGCTGGGAAGAAGAAATATGCACACAGAAATTGAAGGCATTTGTCTAGCACAGGATTTTCAAAGCATTTTTATATATTCCATTGTGTGATATGTACACATGTGTGATATAAATATAGGTGTGACACATACATATAGGTATATGTGTATGTATATATATATACATGTGTGTTGTGTGTATACACACCCACACAAATACCCATCTCCTTATTAGTTCTTCACAACAACCCTGAGAGCTAGGTGCTGTCTCCATTTTTATAGACTAAGAAATAAGCCAAAATAAGTGAAATGACAACCAGGGTCACACTACTCAAGTATCTTGAGTCAGGATTTGAACTCATGTCTTTCAAATTGCAAGTCCAGTGCTCTAACTGCCTACCAAATCATTTCAGAGTGTAGAGAGAACACTAATTTGAGAGTCAGGAATCAGGAAAAGACATATGTATTTCCATTAGCAAGAAACTGTCCTGATAGTGTGAAGGGTCGGCAAACTCCGGCTTGTGGGCCAGGTCTGTCTCTTATCTGTTTTTGAATGGCCCACACACTGACTGAATCCATTCTTAACTGTACAAAAACCCTCAAAAAGTAGTGACATTTGTCCTGCGGGCCATCATTTGCTGACCGCTGACTACAAATTCTGCAATATTTCTGGACAAATAATATAAAAATAGAAATGCAGACACCAAATGTTATGTGTGTATATTAATGTATAGATATGTGATATGTACACACATTACATTCATCACATGTGTGTACGTATACATTTATATACATACATGTCTACGATTTAATAAGTCTAAGATTGCATTGGTTTGGGGGCCGTATATGTATATGTGTGTGTATCCATGTTTATACCACACACATATATATGGACTATATGACTATAAAATGTGCATTTATATGTATGTGTATGTGTGCATATATATACCTAGATTTTTGTGTGCACGTGTATATATATATATATATATATACACATATACTCATATATACACACATATATGCATATATGTATAAATTGTGGCAGAATTTTAACCTTTTAGAGTAGTAAAGAAGCTTAGCGTTCTCATCCATAGCCCTCATTCAGTCGTTCCCTGATTCATATAGAAAATACCGCTCTTGGACCACAAAAAAATGAAACTCTGAATTCAGCCCAAGCTCTCACTAACTTTTCCATTGAATTATTTCTTTTATTACCTCCCTGACCTCAGTAACAGGGAATGCCACAGCTAATATTTCAACCAACCCTCTCTCAAGCTTCCCTTTTAGAAAAATAAGCCTCACATGCACCTTTGTTTCCCTAGTAAGTTCAGCAGCGCCCAAAGGATCCATTGTGCTGTAGGCGAGCCTGCACTCTTGTTAAAACCACGCATAAAACCTATTCACCACCTTTCTTCCATTGTCGGGCCCATGAGGTGAGCGTCCCATCTTGCATTTGTCAGCAGCTTCCAATGCCAAGACCACTCCAGGGTCTTGCTCCTTCTTTCTGGGTAGCCTGTGGCAGAATAAGCTTCATTACACCTGCCTAGTTCAGTGGATTGTTGGTGTCGACCCCAGAATTACAGCCCCAAAAGGAGGCCTCAGGTATTTCTGCCTTCGTAACCTTTACAGTAAAATGTTTTTTGGAGGCCACAGTGCCCTGAACTGGCAAAAAGGCCTTTTCCCTGAGCTCTGGTCGATGTTTTTTTTAATGCATCAAATCATTTTGGGGAGGGGGGATTTTTAAAATTTCATTTTTCAGACCAGTCTTCTATGGCTCCCCTTCATCTCCCCTAAATCCTTTATTTGTAATACAGGTTCTAAGCCATTGCATTCTATTGATTAACCCCTCAAGCCCTGTGTCTTCTGGATTAAAAACACAGCCAAGGAGGACCTGATTTCAGACTACATTCCCCTGAATTTTCCTTCAGGTAAGTGAAACATGACTATAAAATTAAACTTTCATTGACCATTGTGATCGAAATAAACGCTGGTAATTGTGGAAGTTCTTACCACCAATAAAAAGGCAGCCAGCGTGTTATTGGAAGTACTAGAAAGGCAGGTGAAGTGGGATTCTTGAACGTAGAACAGTGTAGATCTAGCAGGTGAGATAATTGAATTCATACTTGACTAAAAGTGTGCGCAAAGTTGAAATCGAGGGCATTTATGGGTAATTTCAAACACTAGGCCAACTTTTAGCCATGTTTCAGGGGACTCTGATCAGGCTAGCCCTTGGACATTGTGCATTATGTCACTTTTGTTTGGGTATAATGCAGGTGGTGTGGAACCTGTAGCCTCGAGGCCACATGTGGCCTTCTAGGTCCCGGGTGTAGCCTTTTGACTTGAGTCCAAGTTTTATAAAACAAATCATTTTATTAAGTGGATTTGTTCCATGAAGTTTGGATTCAGTCAAAAGGCTGCCCTTGAGGACCTAGAGGGCCACATGTGACTTTGAAGCTTCAGGTTCCCCACCTCGATACATTGTACTTCATATTTCTGCCTCAGAAATATGCCTCAAGATGCCACAAACCATTTCAAACAGCCTTTATGGTTTTCCACAGATAGGTGGTGCAGTTTATAGAATACTAGGCTTGAAGCCAGGAAGACCTGAGTTCAAATTTGACCTTAGATGTTAACTAGCTATGTGACGCCCCTGGGCATATGACTTAACCTCCATGTGCTTCAGTGTCCTCATGGGATATAATAATAGCACCTATATTACAGGATTGGTGTGAGGATCAAGGGAGGTAATATTTGTAAAGCTCTCAGCACAGTGTCTGACATAGGAGGTGCTTGATAAATGTTTGTGCCCTCCCTTCACCTTTTTCCTCCCCTCGATGGATGCTGGCAGCACCTCTGGTGACTTGGCCCTTTAAGAAAAAAAAACCCAACAGATTTTGTAGGGGAGGCCCTCCTTTTTGTCGATTACCACCAGCTTCTTGAAAGATTATTTTATAATTCAACCCATTCCAGGCTGAGATGTCCATGAGCTGAAAGCAATACTACTTTCTCACAAATTACACAATTCTGCTCAATTACAAAAGCTTCCTCTTAAGAAAAAATATTTCTAACACAATCATGCCTTCCTAGGCATGGAAACATTAGAAATAGCTCTAAGCTCTTTGGGAAAAGATGCCCTATTACAAAAATCACGCTTGCTAGGAAATACACTTTCCACATTGACTTGTTTCTGTATATTTGGTTTCCTGCTTTTTTATTACTATTTTTTTTTATACTTTAGGGCAGATATATATTAGGTATTCCTAAAATGAGAGAGACCAATAATATTTGTTTGTAAGAGACTAGAAAAGTGGGAGAATGTAAATTAGAAGGTAAACTAGGAAGCCTGTTTGCTGACTTGGTCCCTTTATTCCAAATCCCAGCCCAAGAACCCATAAAGACATTTTCATCTAGGGAATTCCAGGGGAAAATGCTTGCCTACTTCTATGGATTCCTCCACTTGTCTTCTTCACTTCCACATCTCTTCCCCATCCCCAGTTATTTCTTGGCTTCCAAGGTATATGCCTTCATTCAAACACCCGGAGCAACCCATGTCTTACTTCTACCATAACTAATCTGATTATTGGAAAAACGGATCCGAAATGACTCAGACCTAAGCAAAGGAGTATCTTTCCTAAATTGTAATGATAATGGAACACACAGCTAGATGGCCTCTGAGATCCCTCCCAACTCTAAAACTCTGAGGGGAAGGTAGATGGTTGAATAATAACAACACACTGTTTTATATTATGGCAGCAGTCACTTGGACCTGGAACTAGGAATACCTGAGTTCAATCTGACCTCAGACACCTCCTGACTGTGTGATCCTGGGCCTTTGTCTCAGTTTTCTCATCTGTAAAGTGGATTAATAATAGCACCTACCTCCCTGGGGGGTAGTATGAGGAGTTGAGAAAATACTCTTTGCAAACCTTGAAGTGCTACATATTTAAATGCTAGCTATTAATTAGGGCAGAACATTTTTTTTAATGGGAGAATATACGAAAAGACTTAAATAATTGCACTACTGAATGACTCTGCATCCACAATCAATAGTAAATCTGAGAAAGTTGAATGAAGGTCAGGGTAGGGGTAGGGAGATGGTAGGGATACCCTATTCACTTTGGAGCCACCTAGTGGTAGAACAAGGAATGGTAGAATCTGAGAGATGGCAAGGAATTGGGGGTTTTTATACGATCTCAGAGATCATTTAGTATAAGTCATTATACAAATAGGCTTAGAAAAGTGAAATAATTTGAATAAGGTCATGCTAGTAGAGCTGGAGCTCAAAATAAGGTCTGGTTGTAAAACCAGGGCTTTCTCCATTGTACAGTATTATCTCTAATACTAATTTGTACTAATACCAGGGTACAATAAACCCTATCTTTGAGTATCCAGGCCCATGGAATGGCCTCCTTCCTCCTACCCACCTGTGGGATTCATCCTGTCAATCATCATCCTTGGATCGGATCACAGATTTGTACCTAGAAGGATCGTGGGAATTTATCTAATTCAAACCCATCACCTCACCTGCCAGGAACTCAGGGCCCAGAGAAGTTAGGGTGTTTGCCCAAGGTCACACAGGTTTTAAATGGTGAACCTAGCATTTAAACTCAGCTCTTCCATCTCTAAATTCAATTTCTATCACTCCATCATAAAACACAATCCAAACAGTACCTCTTCCTTAAAGCCTTCCTCCATCCTCCCTGGTGGGTTAAGACCTCCAACCCCCAAGAAGGTGCTCTTTTTGCAGCTTTAATACATATAACTAAAGCACAACATTAAATTTTTTCTCTTTTATATTTTATCCCCATATCCTCATAAAAGACCTGTGAACTCCTTGAGGCCAGGACTGTGTCTTAGGTCAACTTAGTGCATTGTATAATGGTTTGCATAGAATACATTAAATGCATGAAAATATTTATTCTTCCCACCTCATCTCTGGGAAGCAATAGACTGTCTCTGCTTAAATGCTGATTGTTTCTGTTGGGCAAACAGTCAGAGCATGCAAGGATCCAGGAGATTACCAACTTCTGGATTCTAGCCTTGTCCTCACCCCATCCTTAAATGGCACGTTTTTGGAATATAAACTCCTTTGAGTCCCCAGCTCTTTGCACATGTCCAATACTTTACAAAGGTTTTTTGAATTGAATTTGTGCGTCAGAGTTCTATAAAGAGATAAAACTTTATGCCCCAATTTAAGGAGGTGTGCTCGGTTCTGTGCTGTTTAACATTTTTATCAAAAGAATTGGATAAAGGCATAGCTAGCATGCCCATCAAATCTTTAGATGATGCAAAATGGTGAGAAATAGAGAGAACACTCTTTTCTTACCTGGCTGTGGCTGTCTGGGACTTCTGTACCATACCCCAGGCAGTTCATTATTAGGAAAACCTCATCATCCTATAAGATCTCTTCAGCCTTGGTACTCTACCTTATTACCACCTCTGTCCTTCTGATGGGAGGGTGAAGCCATGAGCTCTAAACACTTCCATTTAAAGAGAGAATTCACTTCAGACCATTTTCTCATTTCTCACCTGGTTGCATTACTTTGGGACTGAAGTGACAAAACCAGTACCCAAAAGGATATTGGCAGGCTAGAACTTTGGACTGATTTTTCATAAGATGTTATATAGCTGCTTAGCATCCATAGAGCCTTTTAAAGGTTAATCAGTCAGACAATACACATCTATTAAGTGCGAGCCACTGTACTTAATGCTGGGGAAAGGAAAAAGAGGGAAAAGACAATCTGCTCTCAAAGAGCTCACAGTATAATGGAAGAGACTACAAACAGGCTGTTTATAGGATTAATAGAAAATAATAGAGGAAAAGCACTAGAATTAAGAGGAGTTTACAAAGCTGTTTTACAAATGTTGTCTCATTTGATACTCATAACCACCCTGGAAAATAGGTGCTATAATTATACCTATTTTATAGATAAGGAAACTGAGGCAGGAAGAGGTCAAGTCAGCTAGTTAGTCAATAAACAATTAAGGATTTATTTTATGCTAGTCATTGTGTTAAGCACTAAGGACACACACAAAAACTAAAAGATATTCATTACTCTCCAGGAACTCACAGTCTAATGGAGGAGGCAACATGCAAATGATTATGTACAAACATATGAACTATTGTTCAGTCACATAACTAGAAAGTGTCAGAGGCTGGATTTGAACTCAGGTCTTCCTGACTCTAGTTCCAGTGTTCTACCCATTGTACCTCTTAATTGTTTCCTATAGATTTACTTGGGTTAAAAAATCAGTGTCACAGGTGGGAGATGAGGGAGGCATGGTTCGTCTGAAAAAAGAAATTTGTGAATCTTTGTGGGCTACAGGTTCAGTATGAGTCAATCACCAATATATCTGCCAGATATGGTAGCCAAAAAGTTAATATGATCTGTTTGGTATGCTCAAAGAAAAAGCATGGGGTCCAAGACTAGTGAAATGATAATTCTGCTGTATTCTGCCTTGGTCAGACCAGATGAAAAATATTGTGTTCAGCTCTGGTGGTATGACACCAATCATAGCAGCACGCCTGAGGACTGCTGATGTGAATAATTTCAAGGGTCTAATCACATAGTATAATGAACTCTCTATTCAGCAATAAACTAAACATTGTTCAATAAAGCATAACTTTCATAGCAACATCCTTAAGCAAAAAACTAGCATTATATATATGTGTGTGTGTGTGTATGTGTATGTGTATAATCATAGCATTCAGTATGTCATATGGCACATAGCATATATCATTGCATTCAGTAGCATTCCCTAAAATACTTGTTCACACAATCAGGGGGGTCCCAGGCTAGGGTCTTCCCTAGCATAATACATCCTTAAAAATACCATTCATCCACCCCTAGGTTACAGTAAGAACAATTGCCTTAATACCAAGTGTCCAAATCCTTTTTCATCTTGACTCAGGGTTGACTTCCAAGTCCTATTGCTTGTCCTCTGTGGGCTGACCACTCCCAACTCTCACCTGGATTCACATGTAGACAGCTCTCCATTCCTCCTCCAAGTTTCAGCTCATGAGGACTGCTCTACTCCAAGCTCTTCCTGCTCCTGCTCCTGCCCCCAACAGCAGGCTTCAAGGGTTCCTGCTCACAACTTCTGCCTCTAGGGAAGCAAAGCTTAACAGAGCAACAATATGTACTACTGACACCATCATCTCAATTTACCTCCAAAGTATAGAGGCTGTGTGTTGACAGCTCAGTTCATCTTAACAGCTCTTAAAAGGGCTTAAGCTAAGCCTCCTTCCCATGGGTAGGTTTCTGCCCTTTAGCTCTATTTACTTTCACAACTTAGAAACTCCTTTAGCAAATCTCTGTCATCAAAGGTCTTTTCTTCACCCTTAGAGATCTCCCCTTCTCTTTCAGAGGTCTCCTCCCTAATCACAGAGGTCTCTTCATTTTCTTCTTCTCAACACTGACTCACTCTCTCAAAACTGGATCCCTTAATGTCTGCCCTCTCACAATGCTGGCTCTCTTTATATACAGTTCTAGTTGGTATCTGATTGGCTAAAACTCAATAGCCATATCTAATTGGCTAAAACTCAATGCACGTACAAGTCTCTGATTGGCTAGAATTCAATCCAGTGAAGAAATCTTACTTTGCTTGCTGTTACAGGTGGGTGCCCTCATTTTATCAGGATATTAAAAGGTTAGGGCAGGTCAAGAGAAGGGCTATCAGTATAATGAAAGGTCTTCAAAGCATGCTTTATGAAGACTGGTTGAAAGAACTAGGATTGTTAAGCTTGAAGAAGAAAAGACGTAGAGGAGACATGACAGCTCTCCTAATCACCAAATCTGTCTCTACGTTTCGATCTTCTGTATCTCAGGGGTTAGGGGAACTGGTGACCCCTGTGATCTGGAAAATCTGCATAAATCTTTTTGGCCCTCTCTTCATATGGGAGAAGCCTGAATTTTTTTCCTTTTTCTTTCATGGGATGTTTACAGTACCTTGTAAAATTTGGGGTATTTGATCATAGGCTCTGTGTCATCTGCTGGCCTTTGCATGTTGTCTGTGGCTTCCACAAAACTCCCCAGAAAATTCCCATTTCATTTCTTACACTGATGCATGATATAATGAAACTACAATGAGGAAAATTGTGTTGTGGAAGGGATAACTGTACTCATTGCCTCTACTTCCTCTCCTCTCACTCCTCAACAATTTGCAATATGGCTTCTGACCTCTTTGCTCAAATGAAACTTGTCTCTCTTGTTTGCTAAACCTGGCGGTCCTTTCTCAGTCATCCCTGGTAACCTCTCTTCAATTTTGTCTTCCTTCCAGAACCTTCTCCCTGAGTTTTCATAACGCTGCTGTCCCATTGTTCTCCTACCTACTGATGGCTCCTTCCAATCTCCTTTCTATCATCATCATCATCCTTGTCCCATGCTTTATCAGTTGGCATACCCTTTGGCTTTAACCTCCCTTGTCTATGTCCATTCAGTTGCCAAGTCTTGGCTTCACAATACTTCTGACATCTGGACCCTTCTTTCTATTCATGTGACCATCACCCTCATTCAGGCCACCGTGACTTCTCCTCTAGACTATTTTAATAGCCTCTTAATTGGTCTCTTTGCCTCCTGTCTTTCCTCTCTCCTCCAAACAGCTGCCAAATCAATATTCCTTAGCACAGTGTCTGGAACATAGTAGGCACTTAAATACTTATTCTCATCTTCCTCTTATATATACTCTATATTCCAGCCAAATTGGATTATCTTGCTTGCAATATCCTATACCTGACATTCTATCTATGATCTACATGCATTTGTTTCCAATAACTCCTCATGCCTAGAATGTGCTCCCATACTCATTGCTGCTTTATAGAGTCCACAGCTTTTTTAAAAACTCAGTTCAAGTACCACCTCCTCTAGGAAGCCTGGCCTAATTTCCTCCCTGCTCCCATCACCCTAGTTGCTAGGCTCTCCCTCTGAAAAGTATTTTTTTCAATAGATACATAAGTAATATATATATATATATATATGTACATATATATAATATATATAATATGTAATATAGCTTATATAACCAATTATATACATATATAGGTGTACTTTTATATATATAATAAGTACTATAAAGGGGCAGCTAAGTAGCTTAGTGAATAGAATTCTAGGACTGAAGTCAGAAAGACACATCTTCCTGAGTTCAAATCTGACCTCAGACGCTTACTAGCTGTGTGACCCTGGGCAAGTCACTTAACCTTGTCTGCCTCCTGTGCCAGCATCTCCCATGTCACATGATCAATTCCAAAGTTCTTCAGAGAATGCAAAATAAGCACATAACAAATATTTGCTGATTAAAGGAATGAGTGAATGAATAAATGAAATGGGGAGAAGGGGACAAGTATTTATTAAGTACCTATTCTTTGTCAGGCACTCTGCTAAGTACTTAACAACTGTCATCTCACTTCATCCTCACTAAGTCCTGGGGGGTAGGTGCTGTTGTGATCCTCATTTTATAGTTGAGGAATCTGAGGCAGACAGAAGTTAGGTGACTTACCCAGGGTCACACAGCTAGTAAGGGTGTGAGCCTGATTTGGAAGTCTGGTCTTCCAGACTCCAAGCAAGATGCTCTATTCATGGTACCACCCAGTTGTCTCTAGGCATGGATGAAATGAACGAAGACGATTCTTCTTAAGGCAAGAGACTGAGTGAGTCTTTGCCATTCCTTTCATCTCTGAGATTGTGCAATTTTAATTCTTTGAAGATGTGACCCTGAATAAGAATCCCCACTGTAATACACACTCAAAAAACTTTTGAAAAAGGAATGATGGTGTCTCCTACCAAGGTAGCATGGGAATTTTACTGAATGTTGAGTCTCCTAATATAGCTCTAGATCTCCAAACACCACTTTTTTCTGGGTCATTGCCTAGAAACTCATAGCAAGCAGAGAGACCAAGCTCATAAAACTTAAGGCCTCAAATGATGAACGCCCCATCCTAGGTATTTCTATAGTTGACAGCTTCATGCTATGGGAAGAATCAGAGGGCATCCTTTCTGTTTCCACATGTTTCACTGGGACAGTCCTGCACACGCCCAAGTTCTAACCAGTCAGCTCATGATGTGTGGTCACATACAAACCAATCTGGTATTGGAAATCCCTGGAAAGCCCAAATTAGATTTTGTTTTCCTTGCTTTCTGGAGTTCTGAATGAGATCTGCATTCCCTTCCCTCCTGGTTCATAGGAATAGTGGCCATCCCACCCAACCTTTCTCATTTAACATGCATGGAACTACCCAGCATCAGATAGCTAGTATGTGGCTGAAGTGGGATTTGATCCATTTGATTCTGACTCTAGGCCCAGCTACTACAGCCTGTTGGTATAACTAGTAGCATTGCAGGAAAGCAGGAATTTCAATAAATTTAGCTATGTCAGTAAGAAAGACCAACCCCTCCCCTTCCCATCTCTTTTTATGCTCACTTCACTGCAATGCCGCAGCCATATTCTCACCCTATGATCTTCTTCAGCATCTGGAGCCTTCTCAGCCTAGAATATACCTCCATCATACCAGCTCCCTGCTCTTATTGGTGAGTTCCTCCTAAGGCTTCAATTTTGGCGACTGGCCCAGGCTGACCTTGCTTCATTCTTCTCCCGGCTCTGCTTTTGACTCATAGGACTTTTCTACCACCCTTCCACTTACCTACCTAGCCCTTCTCCTTCTCCCTTTCTATTCCCTTTTCTTGTTGTCTTCTCCTATTAAATTGTAAATTCCTGTTAAAAAGAAAATTCTTTGTTCATTCAGACTTCTGACCTGATTAACGAAGCAAAACTCAAGATAAAGAAAATTTAAAAGGCCTTTATTAAAATAGATCAAGGTAGCAACATGAAACTGATCACTGGAGATCAGCAATGGATTCAGCATGGAGCTAGCTTTTATTGTTAACTTTAGAAATGAGATAAAGACAATTCTGATAGGTTCATGGTAGTGAAAAGGGATGGGCCAATGCATCTCAGTTCCTCCCCAATTGCCTATATGTGATATTTATCAGGTGGGGTACAAAGATCACAGGTAGGGAAGTGGTGAATAGCAGATAATGCAAAAGCTACCAGTTGGGTGATGCCTCCCTCAGTGGCTCCCTGATACTGATTTACAATCTGAACTGAGAACAATGGAGTCACCTGGTCAGTATAACTTTCAACACTCCCTACCAGATGAGACCTTTCTACTTGAATTTGTAACCCCAGCACTTAGCATAATGCCTGGCATATAATAAGTGCTTAATAAATGCCTTGGGCCTTTCCTTGTATTTACTCAAGTGAAATACCTTGAAGTCGAAATCTTCATTTCATACCTAGTAATAATAATAATAATATATCATTTCTGTAGCACTTACATGCTAGGCACAGTGGTAAGCACTTTACAATTGTTATCTCATTTCATCCTCACAGCAATCCTAAGAGGTACGTGCTACTATTTCCCCTATTTTACAGATGAGGAGTCTGAGGAAAACAGAGGTTCAATGACTTGTCCAGGGTCACACAGTAAGTGTCTGAGGTTGGATTTGAATGCAGATCTTCCTGATTCCAGGCCCAGTGCTCTATCCACTGAGCCACCTAACTGCCCTAGCCTAGTCTGTGACTGCTGTCTCCAAGGCTTTAAAAGCAGGCTTGGAATAGCTTTACAATCAAAAAAGGCATAATGCTTAATGGACCAACACTACCAATGTGGCTTCCCATCCCTTCTGAAGCGAGCTGATGAGTGAGTATCAGTTTATCAGAAGTGTCAGCCTGAGAATCTTCCAACATGTCAAGCCGTAACATTCTGTAGTTACTTTGAAAGCTCAGTAGATTAATTACAGACCTTTGGGAGACCAGATTCAACCTAAAATTGACTAGAGTGATTTAAAATCTTAACTAATGGCTCAGTGGTACCAAATTAGCCAAACATAGTTCTTTTTTTCCATGCTGTAGAAAATGAATTTTTCTCCTCATTATCCAATGTCCTCAAACATTAGAATTTGAAAAAGCCAGTCATGGGGAAGATGAATGAATACTGTTTTAAGACTAGAAGATGTTGATGGTAAATTATAATTTTTTTTAAAGAAAATAATAACCAGCATTTATATAATACTATAAGGCAGGTAGACGGCACAGGAAATAGGGTAATAGACCTGGAATAAAGAAGATCCAAGTTCAAATCTGTCCTCAGACAGCTACTAGCTGTGTGACCCTGGGCAAGTCACTTAACCCTGTTTGCCTCAGTTTCCTCATCTGTAAAATGAGCTGGAGAAGGAAATGGCAAACCATTCCAGTATCCTTGCCAAGAAAACCCTAAATGGGGTCATGAAGAGTCAGACACAACTGAAAAATGACTCAATAACAAACGACATATAATGTGATAACATTTGCAAGGCAGTGTGCATATATTAACCTATTTGATCCTCACAACAACCTTAGGAGATAGGTGCTATTTTTATACCCGTTTTATAGATGAGGAACCTGAGGCAAACAGAGTTTAAGTGCCTTGTCCAGGATTACACAGCTAGTAAGTCTCTGAGGCTGAATTTGAACTCAGATCTTCCTAACTCTAAGTCCTATGCTCCATTCATTGCACTATCCCATCATTTTATTTGAGCAAACCATTATATAAGCAGCATGAATGTAGAGGAAAGAAAAATGGCTCTAGAAGATATCTCCTAATAGAATGTAAGCTCTGTGCAGGCAAAGAGCGTCTGGCTTTTTATCCCAAGAATGTAGCACAGAACCACGCATATATCCAAACACTCAAAAAGATTTGTGAGCTCATTGGTTTATGTGGTCCCTCCAACAATCCTGATTGCAACTCATTGTGTGCATATAGTATGAACAACAATTGATAAATTTGAATTTGGTTGGATTATATTAGAGCTAAAATATCTGGTTTCAGATCCTAGAATAAAGATGAAACAGACCACTTGCCTCCTACTAGAAAGGTGATGAGCTTCACATGATATGGCCAATGCAGGAATTTGTTTTTTGCCAGACTATGCATGTATCTATGTATTAATGGTTTTATTTTTTTCATTTTTGAGTTGGATTTTTCATTTCATGTTTCATTTCAAAAATTGCTCAACAAGGGATGAGTAATGGGAAGAACACATCAACAGAAGACAATGAACAAATCCTAGTTTTGCTACTCATACCTTTTGTGACCTTGAGTATATTGCTTCAGCTCTCTGTGCCTCAGTTTCCTATCTGTAAAAGGAAGAGGTTGTAGTAGATGGTCTGTAAGATCTCTTCTAGTTAGGAATCTATGATATTATGAAATCAACTAAGAATATATAATTAGTGCCTTCTGTTGACTGGATGTGAAAGAACAAGACTTCCTTCACCCATTCCCTTGTCTCAACCCCTCAAATGGGTCTTTACTGCTGTGAAATGAAACTCACAAGGCAAGTTCTACTTTTTTTTTGGCTGAATCTTTTAAATCCAGAACAGTTCCATGGAAAAATAAAGAAACAGTTTGTCAAAGACTTGTCACCCGAGATGGGTGCTTCCATGTGGAAACCAATCATTAATGGCTCAGTGAGAAGTGAACATTTTTTCATTAAGATGTCTAATATAATTTCATCAGCCTAGAATTTATTCCTTTTTTTCTTATCCCATTCTTTCTGGTTGGTCAGAGTCCAGTGGCTAGAAAGTCAACAGTTCTGTCTTAGCATATACCCATGTCCTGTGCCCTTGCTAGTTTGTCTTGGCATTTTGAGATCTAGGAAAGGCGTATGGTTGTCTTTTCTCTTGGGATTGGATATTTGTTGATTCCTGGATGTATGCTTTCCAAGTTTCCTCTTCCTGATGGCTATGATACCCCATTGCTATACCTTTTACTGTCTACCCACTCCCAGACTTACTCAATTAAGTCAGTTCATTCAGTGAGCATTTGTTAAGAACCTACTTTGTGCCAGAAACAATTGTTAAAGACCTTAGCTTAAAAAGGCCAAGGTCTCCCACTGCATCTGGGGCAATCTCCAGTCTTCTTGATCTATATCTTGGCATTGGACCCAGATGACTCTGGAGGAGAAAGCAAGACTGGTGGCTTTGCACCACCCTCCCTCACTTAAATCCAATTCCCTTGCATATCATGGCATCACCTCCTTGATATAGTCCTCTTCTAGAACAAAAGAAAAGCAACAACAACAAAAACAACTTTGTGCCAGATACTTGGATAAGAATACAAAGACAAAAATAAACAGCTAAGCCTTTAAGGTGCTTATATTTTAGAGGGAGAGGAAAATGATGTATACAGACAAATAAATACAAAATATATGCAAAATAAGGGTTAAGAATTCCAGCTGGGATTTCATTGGCATAGGGAACTCCTGTTACCAATACAAATTAGAACCTTAATCTGAGAGTTGACTAGAATGGTGTCAAACTCTAATAGAAATAGGGGCCACCAAACTATACATAAGAATGCCTGTGTTTTATAGATTGGCTTTCAAAACCACATGTGTACACTATCTACATTCTATTGTAATTTTATTTTGTTAAATGTTCCTCAATTCCATTTTACTCTGGTTCAACAGTACTCTGGATTGTTGCCCTACAATGTGGCCAAGATGGCAACCATTTTGATCTCTCCAGGTTAGAGCACTGAGAGGTTAAGTTACTTGCCCAGGATTACCTGGTTAGGGTAAAAATAAGCCCATTATTCATGTCCTAAAAACAGTAAAAATAATTCTTTTCTCTAGGAAATAACAAAAACAGGGACCCTCCCAGTCACCATTTCATTGGATACTACATACTATAGCTCCCAGTGCATAACAAGAAAAATTTGAGGAGGTACAAGTAGGAAAAAACCCTGTGGCCAGTTTCTATTGGCTACAGAAATATTTTTCTGAATGTTTAGGACCACATTGGTATATAGTTCTTATTTCCCCCAGTCAGGGATATAGTAGGGATATCTTATCTCCCCCTCTAGGATTTCTCAGAACCCAGCTCAAATATCCATTCTGCTTGCCCAGATATGGGGTCCCCAGATGATGAACAAGTCACTCAAGGTAATAATGCACACGTCAGATGAAGGACAACCTTTATTTTACTCCAGAGAAGATGTAAAACAACCAAGAGGGCTCATAATAGCCTTAAAGCTGTTGGTGAGATTTATTTCGTTCTCTGGTGAGTTGCCACTCCCTAGAGTCCTAACGCCTTTCGTAATCATAGCACTACACTGTGGTTTAGACTCTGCTCAGAAAGGATAACAACTTGGGTTGCTAGTGAGGTGATCCCCTAATATTCCGAAGAATCTCTCTTTTACTCCAGTGACCATCAAGGTATCCATTCTTAGGTTACTACACTAAGGGAATCAAAGGAACATTCCGTAGTTAACTCTCTTCCCAGAGGACAACATCCTATGTGATAGCTTCTTTAATCCCTGCAATTTCTAGTGTCTTTCCTTGCTATAACCTCTTACTTTTTTGTGTGTGCAACAACTGGACCATTTAACAAAACACTGACTGCCCCTCATGTAACAGATATATAGAAAGAAGCAGAGATATCCCACTCCAAGTCTCTGAGGGGGACTGGATTTCTGTCATTGTTAATGGTTGGAGGATGGCCATTGCTGGACTATCTTTCCCTTACTCTCCCATCTTCAAAAGGAATATTGAACTGGAGTCATAGTTAGTTTTTATATAGAAGACATTTTAGATCTAGAAGAATTATTCTTTTGGTGTTCAGGACAAAAGCTACTTCCCTTGGTTGCTCTGAGAGGAAATAGTTCTGCCCCAGACCTGAAGGATAGTGGTTATCTCATTCAGTATAGCTTTTCCTTCCCATCATAATCTTATTACACCAAAGTTAGTCATGGGTATAGAGCAAATCTATTCATCAAATCAAGCCAGGTGGACAGTAATCAGGAAGCTACACAGATTAGTTTAGGTGACAGAATGCACAAGAATTATTCTGGGAGTGAGATTCAATTTCAGCTCCCAGACAGGATTTTACCCAATGAATCCATTCTGAGCGATCTTTAGGGAGGCAAGTGCTGAGAATAAAGGGCTGTGAGAGCAGGGTGCTATCTTGTCTAAAAACAGTGATGCTTCTGACATTTCTAGTCCCCTTACCACCCCCCCCTTCCCATGCCTTGCAGAACTCCCTGCATACAGCAGGCAGTTAATAAATATTTGTCAAATTGAACAGGTGATAAAACAAAGCTATTTCACATTTATATAGTGCATAAAGAATGACAAAGCTTTTTTCACACCCAATATCTCACTGAATCTCCATAGGAACTCTGTGAGGCAGTTAATAATAATAAGAATAACTATTATTTACATGGGCCAGCTAGGTGGCACAGTGGATAGAATTCTGGACCTGAAGTTAGGAGGACCTGAGTTCAAATCCAACCTCAGGCACTCAATATCTGTGTGACCCTGGGCAAGTCACTGTTTGCCTCAGTTTCCTCATCTATAAAATGAGCTAGAGAAGGAACTAGCCAACTACTCCAGTATCTTTGCCTAGAAAACCCCCAAAGAGGTCATGCAGAGTCAGACATAACTGACCAACAAAGCATTTACATAATACTTTAAGTTTTGTAAAGCGGTTTACAAATATTATCCCATTTCATCTCCACAATAACCCTGGGAGGTAAGTACTATTATTAACTTTAAATATAAGGCAACTGAGGCATCCAGAGGTTAAGTGACTTTCCCAAGGTCACACAGCTAGTAAGTATCTGAGAGACCAGATTTGAACTTAAGTCTTCCTGACTTCAGGCTCAGTGCTTTCCACTGAACCACCCAGGTAGGGATAGTATTATTATGTATATTATTAAACTGATGAAACTGAATCTTAGAGATGCAACCTGATAGAAACTATAGAGTGAGGTACTTAAATTTCTAGATCTAAATCTGGAAAGAGACCTCGGAGGCCATCTAGTCTAACCCCCTTGTTTTTACAAATGAGGAGACTGACATCTAGAGAGGTGAAGGGATTTGGGCAAGGCCACAGTGGTAGTATGCATCAGAATTGGGCTTCAAAGCCAGGTCTTCTAATTCAAAAGATGCCAGGGACCATGAAATCCAACTCCCTCCCTCTGCCAAAAAAAAAAAGTCCCCCTGCAATACACTGGATACCTTGTGGTCATCAGGCCTTTGCTTGAAGATCCCTAATGGCCAACTCCCCAGACAGTTTAATCTGCTGATAGCTCTAATCACCAGGAAACAAAAAAATGACTGAAGGAATGAACAAACAAATAAATACATGCAAATATGTACGTGTATGTATGTATATGTATATATACACATTCATATGCATTCTTGTATGTACATATACTCTTGCTTTCTCTTTTTTTTCTTTCTTTCCATATATATTGATCTTCCATCAAGCCTACGTCTGAACCTCTGCAAGTTTCAGTGTTTCTAGTCTTATTAGAGGAGATAGATGCTGTCACTTTCTGTCTCACTCATGCCAACAGCCTACCTCGTATTGTTGAGTATATGTCTGTAATGTCCTTGGGTAATGAGGATATTTGGTAAATAATTTTTTCTTCTAGTGCCTTGCAAGGACTGTTTTCATATAGTGGGCACTCTATTAATGGGGGCCATCTCCAGGCATCCTGGTCTATATCTTGCCACTGGATCCAGGTGGCTCTGGAGGATAAAGTGAGGCTGGTGACCTTGCACAGCCCTGCCTCACTTAAATCCAATCCACTTGCAAGTCATGGCATCACCTTCTTGATGTCATGGTCATCTTCAAGAAGGACAAACAACAATAACTCTATTAATATTTGCCAGGATGAATGAACAAATACTATTAAAAAGTAAGGCTTGGTGGGATCCAGGCAAGAAAGACTCCACATACTTTCTGCAAAATTTCCACAATCTAAGAAGAATGTTGATAATCAATAAACATTTATTAAGCACCTACTATGTGTCAAGCACCATGCTAAGCATGGCCCTCAAGGAGCTTGCAATTTAATGGGGGAGACAACAGGCAAACAACTAGATGGAACGCAATCTGTATAAAGGACAAATGGGAAATAATTAACAGAGGGAAGGAACTGGAGTTAAGAGGAGTTGGGAAAGCTTCCTGTGGAAGAAATCTTGTTGATTTTAAGATTTAAAGGAAAATTTCCAGATGAAGGCAGCAGGTCTGGTAAAGGGCCTCAAGGTCATGCCCTGTGAGGATCAGGTAGAGGGGCTAGGGATGTTAAGCTCAGAGGGAAAAAAAAGACTTAAGGGGACCATGCTAGCTGCCTTCATATATTTGAAGGCTACCATGTGAAAGAAGGATTAGCTATAGTCTGCTTGTCCTCAGAGGGCAAAACCAGGATGAACTGGTGGACATTGTTGGAAAGCAGATTTAGACTTTATATCAGGGGAAAAGCTCCTCACAATTAGGGTTTTTCTCAAGTAGAGTGACTTGTCAGAGGCATAGTGGGCTCTTCCTCATTGGAATTTGTCAGGCCCGAGGCCAGATTGGCACTATTCTGTGGTGTTCTAGAGAGCCTTTTTTAGGTCCAGGATGGACTAGGAAACCCCTGAACTCCCTGCCCACACTAAGATTCTGAGAGAGCCCCCTAGAGCAGGTTCAGATGGCCCACTGAAAGGAATCAGATCATAAGCTAAGATACTGTACCTGCAATGAAAGTGGAAACAAAAACAAGAGTTGAAATACAGTTTTCTCTCTGAGCTGCTCTGTATTCAGCCAGAAAGAAAGCAAACTCATTGTGGGAAGGAACTTCCTGGCATCAAAATCTTGGTCACGAGGATGTGAGATGATGATGAGATTGGGAGACAAAAGACACACATCAAAAAACTTTAAAAAAACACAACCCAAGAGGAGTCCCTTAGTGCTCTCAGATGAACTGGAGAAGGCTGTAGCTGGTCTCTTTCTCAGATCACCTGCCTGTACACATTCCTCACCACTACAAACTGTTGCTAAGTATTTTTAGTGAGGCCAAAAGTTCCCTTAAGCACCGTAATTATCTCAGTTGGGGATGTCAGGAGAGTTTACAGTGAAAGAAAGCTCCTGCCTGCTGCAGACATGATAATAAGGTACATTCTGCTCTGTTTTTAGAGCTGTGGAACAGAAAGTCACTGCCTGCCGCTCCTGCATATGGACCAGGGGATTCTATTGTCCTACAGGGAGCCATCGACATAACATGTCTACTGCGGAACAGAGGAAGGTACTTGCCCTGCACCAATTACATCCTAGGAAGGAGCAAAAATGCATTCACATTTTGCAGAAAAATCTTTGCTCATTATTTGCTGACTGCTGATGAGGCTGTTGGTATTAGGGAAGAGGAAGGAAAGCAAACTAGCTCCCCAAAAAGACTGAACGAAACCTGAAGCTATTGAGAGTGAGATGTACCCATAACAAAAAGTCATAGGAGGGTAGAAGCCCCAAGTCCAGCACTGAGCAGCCACCCCACGTAGGACACTGCAAAATGCACACACGAGCAACGGCCTTGCCTCCCAGGAAAGACCCAAGCAAAGGCTCAATGACACACGCTGTCCTTTGTTCTAGGCAATGACATAGAAAAGAGTGTATGTGGTTGGTTTTATCCTGGGGGTGGGGAGGTGGTCGGGCTTTGCATTTTTCCTCCCTGTATCAGGGATAGGTATTGTCTTTCCCCATTAGAGCATATGCTCCTGGAGGGATATGGCTGACTTTCTGCTTGTATTTGTATGCCCAGCACTTATCATAGTGATAGATAGCACATAGTAACTGCTTTCTCATCTATCTCTCCATCCATCTGTCACTCTAGCATCCACAACTGTCTCTCTTTCTATTGTCTATTGTCTGTCATCCAATGATAGATGTATTATCTATCATCTGCTTATTATCTGTCTGTCCATCTATCTGTCCACTCATCTATCTATCTATCTATCTATCTATCTATCTATCTATCTATCTATCCATCCACCCATCT